>JAUPFN010000010.1:41950031-42620031 GCA_036924255.1 Apodemia mormo
CCTAACCTAACCTAACCTAACCTAACCTAACCTAACCTAACCTAACCTAACCTAACCTAACCTAACCTAACCTAACCTAACCTAACCTAACCTAACCTAACCTAACCTAACCTAACCTAACCTAACCTAACCTAACCTAACCTAACCTAACCTAACCTAACCTAACCTAACCTAACCTAACCTAACCTAACCTAACCTAACCTAACCTAACCTAACCTAACCTAACCTAACCTAACCTAACCTAACCTAACCTAACCTAACCTAACCTAACCTAACCTAACCTAACCTAACCTAACCTAACCTAACCTAACCTAACCTAACCTAACCTAACCTAACCTAACCTAACCTAACCTAACCTAACCTAACCTAACCTAACCTAACCTAACCTAACCTAACCTAACCTAACCTAACCTAACCTAACCTAACCTAACCTAACCTAACCTAACCTAACCTAACCTAACCTAACCTAACCTAACCTAACCTAACCTAACCTAACCTAACCTAACCTAACCTAACCTAACCTAACCTAACCTAACCTAACCTAACCTAACCTAACCTAACCTAACCTAACCTAACCTAACCTAACCTAACCTAACCTAACCTAACCTAACCTAACCTAACCTAACCTAACCTAACCTAACCTAACCTAACCTAACCTAACCTAACCTAACCTAACCTAACCTAACCTAACCTAACCTAACCTAACCTAACCTAACCTAACCTAACCTAACCTAACCTAACCTAACCTTTTTTTTTTTTTTTTTTTTTTTTTTTTTTTTTTGTTTTTTTTTTTTTTTTTTTTTTTTTTTTTTTTGGTTTCGCAGGAGAAATGCTCTTACGCACTACCGGGCCACGCGACGCGGCCCGAGTGTGGGACTCGCCTAAAACCGGCTCTACCCACTAAAACTCCTGCGTCCGCTCCTCTGTGCCATGGTGGCAGGGGAGGTGGTAAACTCCTTGCGGATTATTCCACCATCCCGCCGGCACTTGCCAGCCTTGCCGGCATGCTCCTTAGCTGGGAGCAGGACCCAGCACATCTACTCATATCAGGCGCGCGGTGTGCGGAACCACCGCGCGCATATCTCAATCCGGAGAAGCGGTCATTCCATTGCCTCCCGCGCCCCCCCCAGTGAAACAGGAGGAAGCACGGTTGGCGACGGAGCGGCCGCGGTATGTCGCCGCCGATGTCTGGCCTTGGGCAGAGTCCCCCTACAGGAGGGAGACCCCACCCTATGCCCGGCCGGAAGGACCGCTGCCGCACAAACGGAGCAGCGTGGGTCCCCGGCACAGTCAACGGCCTTGTGCCCTTCTAGGCCGCAGCGATAACACTCACCGCTGCGGTCTATCGCCGAGTCGCACTGCGCGCCAGTGTGCCCCACTACGAGGCACCTGAAGCAGCGCAAGCGCTTGGTGGGCAGCACCCGCACTTTGGCGGACACCCATCCCACCAAGAGCCTCGAGCCTGCCACCCTTTTCGCTGCAGCAATCGGGCAGCGGACGTAGATCGTACCGCAGCCCGTTGCCGTGAATCGCAATTGCCCCGCCTTGATGGTGTCGGCGGGGCAGTCTCCACATCGGGCCACAGCGGCCACCACTTCTTCTTGCGTGACAGAGTCGTCCAGCCCGGAAATGCGCATTTCTGCGCACTTCTCTGGCCGGGCGACCCTGACTGCATCTCCGGGTAAGACTTCGCGAAGTCTTGCGGCCAGCTGGTCAGCCTTGGCTGAGCTCGTGGCGCCCGTCACTTCTAAAATTCGCGCGCCCGTTGCTCCCCTTCTCATCCTGACTCCTGGGATTCCCAGCTCAGCGAGGGAGACTTGGTCCCTGGCTTGGGTGAGAACGGCCGCATACGTTGCACCCATATCGGCCGCACCGGGTTGCAGAGTCAAAACGACAGCTGCAGTCCGGGGCGGGCGCAACCGCGGCGCCGCCTTTTCCTTGGGCCTTGTTGGCCTCTTCTTTGGGGCCGGAGTGGGAGGCTCCTTTTCCCCCCTCTTGGCCTTCTTTCTCTTCCGTCGTTTCCTTTTCTTGTTTTCCACCCGGGCCCAACCCTCCTGGTCTGGGGCCCGAGCGGAAGACGTAGGCTCCGTTGCAGTCACAGGGGCCGCGGCGGGCGGGGCACTTTGGCCCTTACCCTTGCCCTTGCCTTTGTGGGGCTTGGGCTTCCGCGACCCGGCAACCACTTCTGCGACGGTCGTACCTGCAGCCGTCACCTCGACTGCTTCAGTGCGAGCTTCCGCCTCCTCCCTTCTTTTGTCCGCCGCCAGCGGCGGCCTGAGCCGCTTTTCTGGCAGCAGTCGGTCCGCCAGCGAGGCCATCTTGGCGTCCATCATGTTGCCGACTTGCAACATGATGCGCCCCAACATGGCCTCCTCTCTATCCTCCGTGGGCTGGGCCACCTCCGGCACGGCGCGCTGCTCTATAGGCGCGTCAGCCCGCTGCTCCTCCAAGGCAGCCCGGAGCCTAGCGACCTCCGCACGTAGTGTCGCCAGCTCTTTCTCCTGCTTGTGCCATCGCCACTTCATCAGCTCAAGCTCTTCAGTTTCGGTGCGGCTTCTGAGGCCGACCACCGCATCTTCAATGGCCAAAGCCGCCTGCTTAAGGGCACGCACCATAGTGCCCTTAAGGTTTTTCGACTTTTGCGCGACGCCCATTACGAGTGTTATCCCGGACTGGGCGTGCGCGGCCAGTTGGTCAGTGGTGCGGTCTTCTCCCCGCGCCATCATCCTCTCCATTTCCAGGGCTTTGGCCATGGAGAGTAACTCATCCTCAACCAAAGCCCCGTCCTCCTTCCTCTTGCTCCCTGCGTAGGACTCCTCAGATATGAGAGACCTCGCCTCAGCGGTGCGGGCGCCGGATGTTAGTGAGCGCCCACGACCTCTCTTCGCCGTTTGGGGCCGTTCTACAAAGTCCTCGGCAGCCGTGTCGTCCGAGTCGACCGCGGACGAAGGATCGCCCGGGACACGCCTCTTCCTCACCAGCCGCCCTGACTTCGCCCCTAAGCCCTCAGTTGCGACCGTCCCTTGGGGGCCAGTCGAACTGTCGGTCTCAACGTCCCTATCATCGCAATAATCGCCATAGTCGGCGAGAATTTTCTCCATACTGCCAGAATCGTAGGCAAGATCAAAGTCCGTTATGCGTAAGCGTGGGTCGTCGGTACGCGAGCTGGCAGATCGCCAGCCCGCGGAGCAGTTTTTGCCCCCCCCAGAGTACACGGGGCTGCCGGCACCCGAAGGCGCCGGGAGGGATTCCCCAGCTTTGCTGGGACCCTCCTGGGTAATCCTTGGAAAACTGCTGTCTGTCATTTTGGGTTTTGTGCTCATTTACGGCATGAGCCAGCCCCACCTCGTCGGCGCTCGCCCGATAACCCTACGCCGCGGCACGCCAACCGCGGTTTCGGGGGGACTTTTTATAGAGGTGCCCCGCCTCGCGGCCCAACAAAGTGAGCCCCCGGTGTCGCCGAAGTGCAATGGCGACATTACGGTATGAAAAGGTCGCCTCCAAACGCCGTTCTCATTAAGAGAACGGAAAGGAGCGACTGGTGGCCCAATTAGCTTCCCCAGGGTGCTGGATTGCACCCCAGGTACTGAGCCCCCCCGCCACGACAAGGCTTGGGACCATGGGGGGGAACCTAACCTAACCTAACCTAACCTAACCTAACCTAACCTAACCTAACCTAACCTAACCTAACCTAACCTAACCTAACCTAACCTAACCTAACCTAACCTAACCTAACCTAACCTAACCTAACCTAACCTAACCTAACCTAACCTAACCTAACCTAACCTAACCTAACCTAACCTAACCTAACCTAACCTAACCTAACCTAACCTAACCTAACCTAACCTAACCTAACCTAACCTAACCTAACCTAACCTAACCTAACCTAACCTAACCTAACCTAACCTAACCTAACCTAACCTAACCTAACCTAACCTAACCTAACCTAACCTAACCTAACCTAACCTAACCTAACCTAACCTAACCTAACCTAACCTAACCTAACCTAACCTAACCTAACCTAACCTAACCTAACCTAACCTAACCTAACCTAACCTAACCTAACCTAACCTAACCTAACCTAACCTAACCTAACCTAACCTTTTTTTTTTTTTTTTTTTTGTTCTCGCAGGGGAAATGCTCTTACGCACTGCCGGGCCGTGTGGACTGGCCCGAGTGTGGGACTCGTCGGACGGAACCGACCACTACCCACTAAAACCCCTGCGCCACCCCACTGTGCTGTGGTGGCGGGGAGGTGGGGACGCTTGCGCATTCTCCCACCTGCCCGCCAGCACCTGCCGGCCTTGCCGGCATTCTTCGGGGCCGGGGCCGTTATGGCCCCAGCGGACGGCTAGAAAGCGCGCGACTCCACGACGCCGCGCGCACCTCCTCGAGGCCTTTTGGGGCAGGGCCCCGGCCTCGATCACGGGGGACGGAGCAGGGCCTGGTAGGCCCGCCGCCGCACCCCCGTGCGTCTCCGGCGGATCGGGTCAGGGTTGGCCGCAGCCTCCCTTTCCCTCTCCGCCGTCTCCTTCTGCGACATCACGTCCTCGCAGAAGGAGAGAACGGCCGTCCACGACTCTTCGCTCTCGACCATTGTTTTAACAACGGTCGGGAGCGAGAGATCCACCCCGATGGCATCGCGCAGGACACTACGCTGCACTGCCCACGAAGGGCACCCCTCGAGGGTGTGCTGCGCCGTGTCCTCGCTGCCCGCACAATGGTGGCAATCGGTCGTCGGCTCACGCTGGGCGATTCGACACAGGTACTTTCCAAAGCATCCATGCCCGGAAAGCACCTGTGTGAGCCGGAACGTGAGCCGCCCGTGCCGCCTGTCCAGCCAGTTTTGGAGAACCGGCCGGACAGCCTCGACAGTCCGTCGGCCGGCCGTTGGATCGGCCAGCCGCTCCGCCCATCTACGGACGGTGGACCGTCGAAGGTGGGACTTCCATCTTTCCGTCACCGTTGGCTGTTCGCCGCCGGACCGCAGCTCCTGGCGCCGCTCGTAGAGCCTTGCCAGTGCCGCGGCCTCCAGATCCCACGGCGGCGAACCTGCCAACACGCACGCCGCCTCCGTCGAGATGGTGCGATAGCCCCGAATGGCCCTGATCGCCATCACCCTCTGCGGTTGTCGCAGAAGGGCGATGGTGGCGCTTCGCAGCGCCGGAGCCCAGACAGGGGCTCCGTACAGGGCCATCGAGCGCACCACCCCGAGGTACAGGCGGCGGCAGGCAACACTCGGTCCCCCGAGGTTCGGCAGCAGCCGCGAAAGAGCGGCGGCCGCCGTCATTAGACGGGGGACCAGGCGACGGAAATGCTCGCGGAAGTCCCAGCGGCTATCGAGGACGAGTCCGAGGTACTTCATATCGGACCCGACCTCGATTCGGACACCGCTAACCACGATGTGGGCCCCCGGAGGTGGCGCAGCCCTCGGCCTGTGGAAACACAAGGCCTCGGACTTTTCGAGCGCCACCTCGAGGCCCAGAGCGCGGATTCGCGCGACGACCGACGCCACGCCTGCCGTTGCCAGGCGGGCGGCCTCACGGTAGTTTGCCCCGCGGGCCGTGACCAGGGTGTCGTCCGCATAACACGTCACCCTGACGCCCGCGGGGAGAACGCCCCGCAGCACCCAATCGTATCCGATGTTCCACAAGAGGGGGCCCAGTACCGACCCCTGTGGAACACCGCACACCATCTCCCGAGTCTCCAGTCCGCCCGACCGCCCCTGGTATTGGACGTACCTTTGACTGAGGTAGTCCCCGATCAGGCGACGGAGGTAGAGAGGCACTTTATGGTATTTGAGTGCCTCCCTGATGCAGCTCCACGGCATGGTGTTGAAGGCGTTCGCTATGTCAAGCGAAACCGCCAACAACACCCCACCGCGGGCGACAACCTCCTCCGAGTCGGCCTTGACGCGATTGATCGCGTCGATCGTCGAAAGGCCGGCCCGGAACCCAAACTGGGCGTTCGCCAAATCGGGACCTACCTCAGTCATATGCTCGACGAGGCGTGCAGCTATTATTCTCTCGAACAGCTTACACACCTCGTCGAGCAACACGATGGGGCGGTAGGCGGAGGGAGACTCTGCGGGGCGTCCGTCCTTCCGCAACAGGACCAAACTACCCACCTTCCACACTCTGGGGAACCGTCCCGACTCCAGGCAGCCATTGAAGAGCCGCCGGAGCCGGTCCCCTAGGACGTCGAGGGCCAAGACCAAGACGCGACCGTGTACTCCATCTGGCCCGGGCGCTGTGTTTTTCGCCCGGAGCTTGTCCACGGCCGCGTCGAACTCCTCACTCGTGAGCTCAGCGACCCCGCTATCTTCCTCCTCGCCACCGGCGCCACCTCTACGCGGCGCCATAGCGGGGGGGACGTGTTCCGCCCGATGTGGAAACAGGGCGGACACGACGTCCCTCACGAAGTGGTGGTCGAGACTCTGGGTCAGCGGAGGCGCCCAGGGGCGTAGTTTGCCCCTGACGGACTTATACGGGCGCCCCCACGGATCATTGTCCAGAGTCCCGAGCAGCTCCTCGCGCGCTTGGGTCTTGGCCCTGCTGATGGCGAGCTGTAGGGTCTTTTTCTTCACTCTGTAGACCTCGTACAGCTCGCGCTCCGTCGTCTCGTCGCGGTGCCGTCTTCTTCGGCACCTGGTGTACATACGCCTGGCCGCCACGCTCTCCACGCGGAGCGCGGCGATGTGGTCAGACCACCAGTACACCTGGCGACGAGAGGGGGGCGGCTTGGCCCGGGGCATCGACGCGTCGCACACTTGCGTCAACGCCCGCCGGAACCATTCCGCCTCCTCATCTACCCTCACAGGCCCGGCGGGTTGCGGTTGCCAGGCCTGGACGACGGAGGCCTCCAGCAGAGCGTCTCTGTCGAGACGCCCCAACGTCCACCTAGGGAGTGGCGGGGCTCTACCTCTCGCGGGACTCGTGCCCGGGGTCGTCGACGAGGCGGAGACGTCAAATCGGACGTATAGATGGTCCGACAGCGTCTCCACCCCATCGAGGACTCTCCAATCCCGGACACGGCGTGCTACAGCAGGGCTAGCGAACGAAACGTCCACTATCGAACCGCCCTGCTGTCTCACGCAAGTGAAGGTCGACCCCCTATTTAGGATGCAGAGGCCGACCAACACTGCCCACTCTTCCAACGCGCTGCCTCGCGAGTCGGTGACGGGGGACCCCCATGCCGAGGATTTGGCATTGAAGTCCCCCATCACGATCACAGGGCGAGGATCGGCCCGTCTGACGAGAGCCTCAACCTCGCCCAAGAACGACTCGAAATCGGCGAAGCAGCGGCTGGGCGAAAAGTAGCACCCCACCACTACGGTTCCCTCACATTCGACTGCGACGAAGCCCCGGCCACGACCAACTACAACGGAGACCGGGGCTACGACCGAAGTGACGATGGCCACCAAGCCGTCCAAGTCCCCCACCCAATTAGCTCTAGAGGGGACAAAGTACGGCTCAGCGGCCACAGCGACGCCGATATTCCACTCCGCCAGGGACTGCATAAATAGATCTTGCGCCCCGGCAGAGTGGTTCAAATTCGCCTGTAGGAAGCGATGGATGGGGCCCGCTAGGGCCATTATTTTGTTTCCATCGCCTCCCCGCGACCCAACCCTGAAGTGGATGGGGCGGGCGCTGCCGGTGCCGATGTGGCCCCGGCTGCAGCCTCTCTGCCCCGTCGGGGCTTGGGCAGGGTTCCCTTACAAGTGGGAGCCCCAGCCCTGTGATTCGCGGGACGACCCGCTGCCAAGCATATGGAGCAGCGCGGGTCGCCCGAGCAGGTGGCGGCCTTATGCCCCATCTGACCGCAGCGGAAGCACTCGCCGCTGCGGTCGACCTCAGATGTGCACTGCACTCCGGTGTGCCCAACGACGAGGCACCGGAAGCAGCGCATTCTCCTGGTGGGTAGCACCCGCACCTGCGCGGACACCCACCCCACCAGGAGCCTAGAGCTGGCCACCTTTTTGGCCGCGGCCACCGGGCAGCGGACGAATATTGTGCCGCAGCCCGATGGGGCGAAGCGCACCTGCCCCGCTTTTATTGAGTCGGCGTGGCAGCCTCCGCTCTTGGCTACGGCCTCCACCACCTCCGCTGTGGTGACGGAATCGTCAAGCCCAGAGATGCGCATCTCTGCGCACTTCTCGGGCCTGGCGATCCTCACGCTGTCGGCGGGTAGCACCTCCCGTAGTTTTTGCGCGAGTTGGTCCGCCTTCGCAGAGCTCGCAGCCCCCGGCACCTCTAAGATACGGGCGCCAGTGGCGGCTTTCCTGACTTTCAGCCCCGGGATGCCTAGCTCAGCGATGGACACTTTCTCCTTCGCTTGAGCTAGGACAGCTGCATAACTCGCGCCGTTTTCGGTCGCTCCGGGCTGCAGCGTCAGGACAACGGCGGCAGACCGGGGCGGGCGCAGGCGCGGTGCAGCTTTCCCATTCTTTACTTCTTTTGTTCTCTCCTGAGGCTTCGTTGGAGGAGAGGACGCCTTCTTCTTCTTTGGCGCCCTCTTCTTCTTCTTCTTCCTTTTCTTCTTCTCTACCTGGGTCCACCCCTCCTCAGCTGGGGCGTCCCGAGCGGGAGAAGAAGAAGGCTCCGGTGCTACCACTGGGGCCGCAGCAGGCTTGGCGCTTTGGCCTTTACCCTTGCCTTTTCCCTTTGTGGGCTTGGGCGCCTGCGACCCCGCAACAACTTCGGCGGCAGTCTGCCTCTTTGCGGTTTCAACGACCGGTTTGGCCACTGCAACTGCCTCCACCTTTTTCAGGTCCCCGCGTAGCGGGGGACGAATGCGTTTTTCCGGCAGGAGCCGGTCCGACACGGAGGCCATCTTGGCGTCCATCATGTTGCCCACCCGCAACATGATACGCCCCAACATGGCCTCTTCCCTCTCTTCTGTCGATTGGCCCACTGCCGGCTCAACCCTTCGCCTTCCAAGGTCGGCCCGAATTGCGGCCAACTCTGCGCGCATCTCCGCCATTTGTTTCTCTTGGCGGGCATTTGCAGCGCGGAGCAGCTCCACTTCTTCGCCGGTGGTTCTACTCTTAAGGGCCGTCACCGCCTCTTGGATGGCCTCCGCCGCTTGTTTGAGGGAGCGCACCATGGTTCCCTTGAGCTGGCCAGATTTTTTGGCGACGCTCAGGATGAGGTCCACCCCGGTCTGAGCGTGCGCAGCCAGCTCTTCTGAGGAGCGCTCCTCGCCTCCAGTTTTCGCCAAGGCTTTGGCCATGCCGAGTATTTGTTCTTCGGCCAAAACCCCGACTTCCTCCTTTTTCGCCTTTAGAAAGGCCTCCTTAGCCTTTCGTAGGCCCACGTATGCGCCCGTAGTTGGCGGGCGCCCTCTTCCACGTTTCGCTGACGCCGACCTACTGTACGCCTCCTCGCCAGCCGTGTCATCGGAGTCCATCCCAGATTCGCTGTCACCCGGGACGGGCCTCTTTCGCCACAGCCGGCCATTACGCAATCCTGATGAATCAGAAGCGACCGTCACTAGAGTGCCAGTCGAGCTATCCGACTCGGACAGAACCACTTCCTCCATCGTTTCGTGGCCTTCACGGCCCACTACCTCCTCAATTTGGCCTTCACGGCCCGCCTTCTCTTCGATTTGGCCTTCGCGGCCCACCTTCACGTCTTTTTGGCTATCACAGCCCTCCACCAAAGCGTCAAAAGTTTTTGTATCCATATTAGTTCCCACGAGTAGAAACAGGATTAAACGCTGCCTAAAAGGCGCCTACAATTATCGCGCCCCGGGGGTCGGCCGGTACCCGGGCGGGTCCACACTAGCGACTGATAAACCCGTCAGCCATACATCCCGACTTGAGCCGGTCTGCAAACCTCCTCGCGGTGCGTCTCCGCTTGAGGTTCGGGGAATTTTTTATGGAGAGGTTATCTTCCTCGCGGCCCGGCCAATTAAGGCAAGGCCCTCGGGTCCAGGATCATTGGCCGATAGACGTGATCACCGACACCTCCTCTGGACTTACGATATCACGAGCAGGCCGACAGGGCTAGTGCCAGCGATTGCCCGCGCTTACTCCAAATCCACTGTGCCTTCTGAGAACAGAGGGACACGTGGAGGAGAGTTTGGTCCAATTAGCTTCCCCAAGGTGCTGGCTTGCACCCCAGGTACTAGAGCCCCCCCGCCACGACAAGGCTTGGAACCATGGGGGGGAACCTAACCTAACCTAACCTTTTTTTTTTTTTTTTTTTTTTTTTTTTTTTTTTTTTTTTTTTTTTTTTTTTTTTGGTTTCGCAGGAGAAATGCACTTACGCACTACCGGGCCACGCGACGCGGTCCGAGTGTGGGACTCGCCTAAAATCGGCTCTACCCACTAAAACTCCTGCGTCCGCTCCTCTGTGCCATGGTGGCGGGGGAGGTGGTAACTCCTTGCGGATTATTCCACCATCCCGCCGGCACTCGCCAGCCTAGCCGGCGTTCTTCTCGGCTGGGGAGAGATCCCAGCAAGTCGTCTCAAAGCGCGCGGTGTGCGGAGTCACCGCGCGCTACTCCAGCAGGCAATACGCCTGAGCCTGTCCAGCAGGGGTCCAAATCTGATCCCCGGCAGAGTGACTACTTCCCCCCGAAGGAGGGATTAATGCATCTCTTCTTCGTGCGCCACCCCTGCCGAAGCTGGAGCAGGCGCTGCTCGACCTGATGCGGCTATGGCTTTTTTACGTTTTTTGGCCTTGGGCACGGCCCCTTTGCAAGAGGGGGACCCAATCCTATGGCCCGCTGAAAGGCCCGCCGCTGTACAGACTGAGCAACAAGGCTCGCCGGAGCAATCGGCGGCCTTGTGGCCCTTTTGACCGCAGCGGTAGCATTCCTCGCTGCGGTCGATCTCCGAATTGCACTGTACCGCCGTGTGCCCAACTAGCAGACAGCGGTAACAGTGCAGGCGCTTGGTGGGCAGCACCCGCACTTGAGCGGACACCCAGCCCACCAGAAGTTTTGCGCTGACCACCTTTTTGGCCGCAGCCACCGGACAGCGAACAAGTAATGTTCCGCGGCCCGCTTGGGAGAAACGAAGGCGCCCCGCCTTGATGGCATCGGCAGGGCAGCCCCCAGATTTGGCTACGGCGTCGACAACCTCGCCGACGGTTATGGAATCATCAAGCCCGGAAATACGCATCTCTGCGTACTTCTCGGGCCTGGCGATCCTGACTGTGTCCGCCGGCAGCACTTCACGGAGCCTAGCCGCCAGCAGATCCGCCTTTTCGCCGTTTGCACAGCCCGGCAGCTCCAAAACTCGGGCCCCTGTGGCCCCCTTTCTCATCCTCAGCGACGGGATGCCTAGCTCGACGAGGGACACTTTGTCTCTAGCGCGAGTCAAGACCGACGCGTAGGTTGCGCCTCTGTCAGCCGCTCCGGGCTGCAGCGTCAAAACGACAGCCGCTGTCCGGGGCGGGCGCAACCGGGGTTTCTTCCTTTTGCTTTGTTTGCTCTTCCTCGACTCCTGCACCCTCGGGGAAGGAGGAGGAGGCGCCTCCGTTTTCTTATTAGCCTTTTTCTTTTTCTCTGGCTTCTTCCTCTTTTTCTTCTCCGCTCGGGTCCATCCCTCGTCATCTGGGGCCCGAGCGGAAGAAGAAGGCGTCGGTGCAATCACAGGGGCCTCCGTGGGCTGGGCACTTTGGCCCTTGCCCTTGCCCTTACCCTTGCCTTTGGCTGGTTTGGGTACCGACGGCCCCGAGACGACCTCAGCAGCAGTTCTCGTCACAGCGGTGTCTTCAATCATTTCCGACACAGAAACCGCTTCCTCCTCTCTCAAGTCGCTCCTTAGCGGAGGCCTAAGACGCCTTTCCGGCAGCAAGCGATCCGCCACGGAGGCCATTTTGGCATCCATCATGTTACCAACCTGTAACATGATGCGACCCAGCATGGCCTCCTCCTTGTCCTCCACAGATCGGGCCACTTCAGGTTGAGCCCTTGTCTTGTCCAGGTCGGCACGGATTTGAGCCAGCTCCGCGCGCAGTTCCGCCAGCTCCTTCCCTTGGCGGTAGTTGGCAGCACGGAGCAGCTCCAACTCCTCTCCTTCCGTACGGCTTTTAAGGCCGGTGACCGCATCCTCGATGGTCCACGCTGCCTGCTTAAGGGCACGCACCATTGTGCCCTTAAGGTTCTTTGATTTTTGGGCAACGCTCACAATGAGGTCAACCCCAGACTGAGCGTGCGCAGCTAGCTCTTCAGCGGTGTGGTCCTGCCCCCTGCATTTATCTCTTCGTTGTTCCAGGGTTTTGGCCATGGAGAGTATTTGCTCCTCGGCCAAAACCCCGACTTCTTCCTTTTTCGTCCTCAAAAGCGCCTCTTTGGCCTGGCGTAGGCCGACATAGGCGCCCGTTGTTGGCGGGCGCCCCCTCGTCCTTTTCGCCGTTCCAGATCGTGGCGCTTCTTCACCAACCGTATCGTCAGAGTCCAAGCCGGACTCGTTATCATCCGGGCCTGGTCTCTTCCGTCTGAGCCGGCTGGTTTTCTCCTTTGCCCTGACAGTGTCGTCGCCAACAGCCGAGCTTTCTGTCTCAAAGTCCTCGCCAGAGTCTTTTGTTGTGGCGCGTACCCCCGTGGAGCGCGCCCCAACCTCCCTACAAACGTCATCCAAATCATAAGCAAATTCGGAGTCCGGTGTTTCGTCGCAAGAGTCGTCGGTACGCAGACCGGCAGATCGCCGGCCCGCGAAGCAGTTTTTGCCCCCCCCAGAGTACGTGGGGCTGCCGGCACCCGAGGGCGCCGGGAGGGATTCCCCGGCTTCGCCGGGACCCTCCTGGGTATACCTTTTAAAACTGCTGTGCTGCATCATGTTTGTGTGTGTGGCCCATTCCGGGTGGGCCTACCCCCGTCTCGTCAGCGCTCGCCCGATAACCCTACGCCGCGGCACGCCGACCGCGGTTTCGGGGTGATTTTTTAAAGAGGTTTTCTTCCTCCCAGCCCCACAATGGGCTCCCGGAAACCGGGTTATGAGTGCCGCATCCAAACGCCGTTCTCATGAAGAGAACGGAAAGGAGCGGCGTAGTGGTCCAATTAGTTCCCCAAGGTGCTGGATTGCACCCCAGGTACTAAGCCCCCCCGCCACGACAAGGCTTGGAACCATGGGGGGGAACCTAACCTTTTTTTTTTTTTTTTTTTTGTTCTCGCAGGGGAAATGCTCTTACGCACTTCCGGGCCGTGTGGACTGGCCCGAGTGTGGGACTCGTCGGACGGAACCGACCACTACCCACTAAAACCCCTGCGCCACCCCACTGTGCTGTGGTGGCGGGGAGGTGGGGACGCTTGCGCATTCTCCCACCTGCCCGCCAGCACCTGCCGGCCTTGCCGGCATTCTTCGGGGCCGGGGCCGTTATGGCCCCAGCGGACGGCTAGAAAGCGCGCGACACCACGACGCCGCGCGCACCTCCTCGAGGCCTTTTGGGGCAGAGCCCCGGCCTCGATCACGGGGGACGGAGCAGGGCCTGGTAGGCCCGCCGCCGCACCCCCGTGCGTCTCCGGCGGATCGGGTCAGGGTTGGCCGCAGCCTCCCTTTCCCTCTCCGCCGTCTCCTTCTGCGACATCACGTCCTCGCAGAAGGAGAGGACGGCCGTCCACGACTCTTCGCTCTCGACCATTGCTTTTACAACGGTCGGGAGCGAGAGATCCACCCCGATGGCATCGCGAAGGACACTACGCTGCACTGCCCACGAAGGGCACCCCTCGAGGGTGTGCTGCGCCGTGTCCTCGCTGCCCGCACAATGGTGGCAATCGGTCGTCGGCTCACGTCGGGCGATTCGACACAGGTACTTTCCAAAGCATCCATGCCCGGAAAGCACCTGTGTGAGCCGGAACGTGAGCCGTCCGTGCCGCCTGTCCAGCCAGTTTTGGAGAACCGGCCGGACAGCCTCGACAGTCCGTCGGCCGGCCGTTGGATCGGCCAGCCGCTCCGCCCATCTACGGACGGTGGACCGTCGAAGGTGGGACTTCCACCTTTCCGTCACCGTTGGCTGTTCGCCGCCGGACCGCAGCTCCTGGCGCCGCTCGTAGAGCCTTGCCAGTGCCGCGGCCTCCAGATCCCACGGCGGCGAACCTGCCAACACGCACGCCGCCTCCGTCGAGATGGTGCGATAGCCCCGAATGGCCCTGATCGCCATCACCCTCTGCGGGCGTCGCAGAAGGGCGATGGTGGCGCTTCGCAGCGCCGGAGCCCAGACAGGGGCTCCGTACAGGGCCATCGAGCGCACCACCCCGAGGTACAGGCGGCGGCAGGCAACACTCGGTCCCCCGAGGTTCGGCAGCAGCCGCGAAAGAGCGGCGGCCGCCGCCATTAGACGGGGGACCAGGCGACGGAAATGCTCGCGGAAGTCCCAGCGGCTATCGAGGACGAGTCCGAGGTACTTCATATCGGACCCGACCTCGATTCGGACACCGCTAACCACGATGTGGGCCCCCGGAGGTGGCGCAGCCCTCGGCCTGTGGAAACACAAGGCCTCGGACTTTTCGAGCGCCACCTCGAGGCCCAGAGCGCGGATTCGCGCGACGACCGACGCCACGCCTGCCGTTGCCAGGCGGGCGGCCTCACGGTAGTTTGCCCCGCGGGCCGTGACCAGGGTGTCGTCCGCATAACACGTCACCCTGACGCCCGCGGGGAGAACGCCCCGCAGCACCCAATCGTATCCGATGTTCCACAAGAGGGGGCCCAGTACCGACCCTTGTGGAACACCGCACACCATCTCCCGAGTCTCCAGTCCGCCTGCCCGCCCCTGGTACTGGACGTACCTTTGACTGAGGTAGTCCCCGATCAGGCGACGGAGGTAGAGAGGCACTTTATGGTGTTTTAGTGCCTCCCTGATGCAGCTCCACGGCATGGTGTTGAAAGCGTTCGCTATGTCAAGCGAAACCGCCAACAACACCCCACCGCGGGCGACAACCTCCTCCGAGTCGGCCTTGACGCGATTGATCGCGTCGATCGTCGAAAGGCCGGCCCGGAACCCAAACTGGGCGTTCGCCAAATCGGGACCTACCTCAGTCATATGCTTGACGAGGCGTGCAGCTATTATCCTCTCGAATAGCTTACACACCTCGTCGAGCAACACGATGGGGCGGTAGGCGGAGGGAGACTCTGCGGGGCGTCCGTCCTTCCGCAACAGGACCAAACTACCCACCTTCCACACTCTGGGGAACCGTCCCGACTCCAGGCAGCCATTGAAGAGCCGCCGGAGCCGGTCCCCTAGGACGTCGAGGGCCAAGACCAAGACGCGACCGTGTACTCCATCTGGCCCGGGCGCTGTGTTTTTCGCCCGGAGCTTGTCCACGGCCGCGTCGAACTCCTCGCTCGTGAGCTCAGCGACCCCGCTATCTTCCTCCTCACCACCGGCGCCACCTCTACGCGGCGCCATAGCGGGGGGGACGTGCTCCGCCCGATGTGGAAACAGGGCGGAGACGACGTCCCTCACGAAATGCTGGTCGAGACTCTGGGTCAGCGGAGGCGCCCAGGGGCGTAGTTTGCCCCTGACGGACTTATACGGGCGCCCCCACGGATCATTGTCCAGAGTCCCGAGCAGCTCCTCGCGCGCTTGGGTCTTGGCCCTGCTGATGGCGAGCTGTAGGGTCTTTTTCTTCGTCCTGTAGACCTCATACAGCTCGCGCTCCGTCGTCTCGTCGCGGTGCCGTCTTCTTCGGCACCTGGTGTACATACGCCTGGCCGCCACGCTCTCCACGCGGAGCGCGGCGATGTGGTCAGACCACCAGTACACCTGGCGACGAGAGGGGGGCGGCTTGGCCCGGGGCATCGACGCGTCGCACACTTGCGTCAACGCCCGCCGGAACCATTCCGCCTCCTCATCTACCCTCACAGGCCCGGCGGGTTGCGGTTGCCAGGCCTGGACGACGGAGGCCTCCAGCAGAGCGTCTCTGTCGAGACGCCCCAACGTCCACCTAGGGAGTGGCGGGGCACTACCTCTCGCGGGACTCGTGCCCGAGGTCGCCGACGAGGCGGAGACGTCAAATCGGACGTATAGATGGTCCGACAGCGTCTCCACCCCATCGAGGACTCTCCAATCCCGGACACGGCGCGCCACAGCAGGGCTAGCGAACGAAACGTCCACTATCGAACCGCCCTGCTGTCTCACGCAAGTGAAGGTCGACCCCCTATTTAGGATGCAGAGGCCGACCAACACTGCCCACTCTTCCAGCGCGCTGCCTCGCGAGTCGGTAACGGGGGACCCCCATGCCGAGGATTTGGCATTGAAGTCCCCCATCACGATCACAGGGCGAGGATCGGCCCGTCTGACGAGAGCCTCAACCTCGCCCAAGAACGACTCGAATTCGGCGAAGCAGCGGCTGGGCGAAAAGTAGCACCCCACCACTACGGTTCCCTCATATTCGACTGCGACGAAGCCCCGGCCACGACCAACTACACCGGAGACCGGGGCTACGACCGAAGTGACGATGGCCACCAAACCGTCCAAGTCCCCCACCCAATTAGCTCTAGAGGGGACAAAGTACGGCTCAGCGGCCACAGCGACGCCGATATTCCACTCCGCCAGGGACTGCATAAATAGATCTTGTGCCCCGGCAGAGTGGTTCAAATTCGCCTGTAGGAAGCGATGGATGGGGCCCGCTAGGGCCATTATTTGGTTTCCATCGCCTCCCCGCGACCCAATCCTGAAGTGGATGGGGCGGGCGTTGCCGGTGCCGTTGTGGCGCCGGCTGCAGCCTCTCTGCCCCGTCGGGGCTTGGGCAGGGTTCCCTTACACGTGGGAGCCCCAGCCCTGTGATTTGCAGGACGACCCGCTGCCAAACATATGGAGCAGCGCGGGTCGCCCGAACAGGCAGCGGCCTTATGCCCCATCTGACCGCAGCGGAAGCACTCGCCGCTGCGGTCGACCTCAGAGGTGCACTGCACTCCGGTGTGCCCAACGACGAGACACCGGAAGCAGCGCATTCTCCTGGTGGGTAGCACCCGCACCTGCGCGGACACCCACCCTACCAGGAGCCTAGAACTGGCCACCTTTTTGGCCGCGGCCACCGGGCAGCGGATGAAAATCGTGCCGCTACCCGATGGGGCGAAACGCACCTGCCCCGCTTTGATTGATGAGGCGGGGCAGCCTCCGCACTTGGCCACGGCTTCTACCACCTCCTCTGTGGTGACGGAATCGTCAAGCCCAGAAATGCGCATCTCCGCGCACTTCTCGGGCCTGGCGATCCTGACATTCTCTGCCGGCAGCACCTCCCGCAATTTTTGTGCGAGTTGGTCTGCCTTAGCAGCGCTTGCGGCCCCCGGTACCTCTAATATTCGGGCGCCTGTGGCCCCCTTCCTCACTCTGAGTGACGGGATATCCAGGTCGGCGAGGGAGATTTTTTCCTTCGCCGACGATAGCACCGCTGCATAGCTCGCACCCTTTTCTTCTGCTCCGGGCTGCAGTGTCACCACGACAGCCGCAGACCGGGGTGGGCGCAACTTCAGTTGAACACTCCGGTTCTTCTCACCCTTCTTTGCTTCTTGGGGCTTCGAAGGAGGAGAGGTCGCTTGTTTCTTCTTTTGCGCTCTCTTCTTCTTCTTCTTCCTCTTCTTCTTTTTCTCCACTCGGGTCCACCCCTCCTCATTTGGGGCGTCCTGAGTGGTAGAAGTTGTTGGCGCCGGTGTCATCACCGTGGTTGCAGAGGGCTGAGCACTTTGGCTCTTACCTTTACCCTTGCCCTTTGTGGGCTTGGGCTTCTGCGACCCGGCGACAATTTGCGCAGCCGTTTTCTTCGCAGCGGTTTCCAGGGCCGGTTGGACCGCAGATACCGCCTCCACCAGTTTTGAGTCCGCTCGTAGCGGGGGTCGGATTCGCTTCTCCGGCAGGAGCCGGTCCGACACGGAGGCCATCTTAGCGTCCATCATGTTGCCCACCTGCAACATGATGCGCCCAAGCATGGCCTCTTCTCTATCCTCCGCAGATCTAATCGGGCCCATCTCTGGTTCGGCCCTTCGCCTGCCTAGATCAACCCTGATTTGAGCCATCTCTTTACGCATCTCTGACAGCTCTTTCTCTTGGCGGGCGTTTGCAGCGCGTAGCAACTCAACCTCCTCGCTGGTTGTCCTGCTTTTTAGGGCCGTCACCGCCTCTTGAATAGCCTCAGCAGCTTGCTTAAGGGCACGCACCATTGTGCCCTTAAGCTGGCCAGATTTTTTGGCGACGCCCAAAATGAGATCAACGCCATTCTGGGCATGCGTAGCCAACTCTTCCGCAGAGCGGCCGTCTCCCGCAGATCGATCCAGACTTTTGGCCAAGGAGAGGATTTGCTCCTCAGCCAGAACTCCGACTTCCTCCTTTTTGGCTTTAAGAAAAGCCTCTTTAGCTTTACGTAAGCCCACGTAGGCGCCCGTTGTTGGCGGGCGCCCCCTTCCACGTTTCGCCGACGCAGACCTACCAAGCATCTCCTCGCCAGCCGTGTCATCTGAGTCCATTCCGGACTCACTGTCACCCGGGACGGGCCTCTTGCGCCACAGCCGGCCACTACGCAGTCCTGATGAACCAGAGGCGACCGTTACTAAAGTTCCAGTCGAGCCGTCTGAATCCGACAGTCCTACCTCCTCAGTTGCGTGCTGAACTAGACTGCACACTTCCGCCTCGTATTGGCCTTCTCGGCCCACCTTCACATCATTTTGGCCTTCGCGGCCCACCTTCTCGTCGTTTTGGCCTTCGCGGCCCTCCACCAAAGCGTCAAAAGTTTTATTAGTTTCCATATTTGTTCCCACGAGTACAAACAGGATTAAACGCTGCCTAAAAGGCGCCTACAATTATCGCGCCCCGGGGGTCGGCCGGTACCCGGGCGGGTCCACACTAGCGACTGATAAACCCGTCAGCCATACATCCCGACTTGAGCCGGTCTGCAAACCTCCTCGCGGTGCGTCTCCGCTTGAGGTTCGGGGAATTTTTTATGGAGAGGTTATCTTCCTCGCGGCCCGGCCAATTAAGGCAAGGCCCTCGGGTCCAGGATCATTGGCCGATAGACGTGATCACCGACACCTCCTCTGGACTTACGATGTCACGAGCAGGCCGACAGGGTTAGTGCCAGCGATTGCCCGCGCTTACTCCAAATCCACTGCGCCTTCTGAGAACAGAGGGACGCGTGGAGGAGAGTTTGGTCCAATTAGCTTCCCCAAGGTGCTGGCTTGCACCCCAGGTACTAGAGCCCCCCCGCCACGACAAGGCTTGGAACCATGGGGGGGGGGGGAACCTAACCTAACCTAACCTAACCTAACCTAACCTAACCTAACCTAACCTAACCTAACCTAACCTAACCTAACCTAACCTAACCTAACCTAACCTAACCTAACCTAACCTAACCTAACCTAACCTAACCTAACCTAACCTAACCTAACCTAACCTAACCTAACCTAACCTAACCTAACCTAACCTAACCTAACCTAACCTAACCTAACCTAACCTAACCTAACCTAACCTAACCTAACCTAACCTAACCTAACCTTTTTTTTTTTTTTTTTTTTTTTTTTATTTTTTTTTTTTTTTTTTTTTTTTTTTTTAACTGTGCCATGGTGGCGGGGGAGGTGGTAACTCCTTGCGGATTATTCCACCATCCCGCCGGCACTTGCCAGCCTTGCCGGCATGCTCCTTAGCTGGGAGCAGGACCCAGCACATCTACTCATATCAGGCGCGTGGTGTGCGGAACCACCGCGCGCATATCTCAACTCCGGGGAGCGGTCATTCCATTGCCTCCCGCGCCCCCCCCAGTGAAACAGGAGGAAGCACGGTTGGCGACGGAGCGGCCGCGATATGTCGCCGCCGATGTCTGGCCTTGGGCAGAGTCCCCCTACAAGAGGGAGACCCCACCCTATGCCCGGCCGGAAGGCCCGCTGCCGCACAAACGGAGCAGCGTGGGTCCCCGGCACAGTCAACGGCCTTGTGTCCTTCTAGACCGCAGCGATAGCACTCACCGCTGCGGTCTATCGCCGAGTCACACTGCGCGCCAGTGTGCCCCACTACGAGGCACCTGAAGCAGCGCAAGCGCTTGGTGGGCAGCACCCGCACTTTGGCGGACACCCATCCCACCAAGAGCCTCGAGCTTGCCACCCTTCTTGCCGCAGCTATCGGGCAGCGGACGTAGATCGTACCGCAGCCCGTTGCCGCAAATCGCAATTGCCCCGCCTTGATGGTGTCGGCGGGGCAGTCTCCACATCGGGCCACAGCGGCCACCACTTCTTCTTTCGTGACGGAGTCGTCCAGCCCGGAAATGCGCATTTCTGCGCACTTCTCTGGCCGGGCGACCCTGACTGCATCTCCGGGTAAGACCTCACGGAGTCTTGCGGCTAGCTGGTCAGCCTTGGCTGAGCTCGTGGCGCCCGTCACTTCTAAAATTCGCGCGCCCGTCGCTCCCCTTCTCATCCTGACTCCTGGGATTCCCAGCTCAGCGAGGGAGACTTGGTCCCTGGCTTGGGTGAGAACGGCCGCATACGTTGCACCCATATCGGCCGCACCGGGTTGCAGAGTCAAAACGACAGCTGCAGTCCGGGGCGGGCGCAACCGCGGCATCGCCTTTTCCTTGGGCCTTGTTGGCCTCTTCTTTGGGGCCGGAGTGGGAGGCTCCTTTTCCCCCCTCTTGGCTTTCTTCCTCTTCCGTCTTTTCTTTTTGTGGTTTTCCACCCGGGTCCAAGCCTCCTGGTCTGGGGCCCGAGCGGAAGACGTAGGCTGCGTTGCAGTCACAGGGGCCGCGGCGGGCTGGGCACTTTGGCCTTTACCCTTGCCCTTGCCTTTGTGGGGCTTGGGCTTCCGCGACCCGGCAACCACTTCTGCGACGGTCGTACCTGCAGCCGTCACCTCGACTGCGGCGGTGCGAGCTTCCGCCTCCTCCCTTCTATTGTCCCCCGCCAGCGGCGGCCTGAGCCGCTTTTCTGGCAGCAATCGGTCCGCCAACGAGGCCATCTTGGCGTCCATCATGTTGCCGACTTGCAACATGATGCGCCCTAACATGGCCTCCTCTCTATCCTCAGTGGGCTGGACCACCTCCGGCACGGCGCGCTGCTCTGTAGGCACGTCAGCCCGCTGCTCCTCCAAAGCAGCCCGGAGCCTAGCGACTTCCGCGCGTAGAGTCGCCAGCTCCTTCTCCTGCTTGTACCATCGCCACTTCATGAGCTCGAGCTCCTCTGTTTCGGTGCGGCTTCTGAGGCCGACCACCGCATCTTCAATTGCCAACGCCGCCTGCTTAAGGGCACGCACCATAGTGCCCTTAAGGTTTTTAGACTTTTGCGCGACGCCCATTACGAGTGTTATCCCGGACTGGGCGTGCGCGGCCAGTTGGTCAGTGGTGCGGTCTTCTCCCCGCGCCATCATCCTCTCCATTTCCAGGGCTTTGGCCATGGAGAGTAACTCATCCTCAACCAAAGCCCCGTCCTCTTTCCTCTTGCTCCCTGCGTAGGACTCCTCAGATATGAGAGACCTCGCCTCAGCGGTGCGGGCGCCGGATGTTAGTGAGCGCCCGCGACCTCTCTTCGCCGTTTGGGGCCGTTCTACAAAGTCCTCGGCAGCCGTGTCGTCCGAGTCGACCCCGGACGAAGGATCGCCCGGGACACGCCTCTTCCTAAACAGCCGCCCTGATTTCGCCCCTAAGCCCTCAGTTGCGACCGTCCCTTGGGGGCCAGTCGAACTTTCGGTGTCGATGTCTCTGTCATCGCAATAATCGCCGTAGTCGGCAAGAATCCTCTCCATACTGCCAGAATCGTAGGCAAGATCAAAATCCGTTGTGCGTAAGCGTGGGTCGTCGGTACGCGAGCTGGCAGACCGCCAGCCCGCGGAGCAGTTTTTGCCCCCCCCAGAGTACACGGGGCTGCCGGCACCCGAAGGCGCCGGGAGGGATTCCCCGGCTTCGCCGGGACCCTCCTGGGTATTCCTTTTAAAACTGCCGTTGTCTGTCATATTGGGTTTGTTTGGCTCATTACGGGTGAGCCTACCCCCGTCTCGTCAGCGCTCGCACGATAACCCTACGCCGCGGCACGCCGACCGCGGTTTCGGGGTGATTTTTTAAAGAGGTTTTCTTCCTCCCAGCCCCACAATGGGCTCCCGGAAACCGGGTTATGAGTGCCGCATCCAAACGCCGTTCTCATGAAGAGAACGGAAAGGAGCGGCTGGTGGTCCAATTGGCTTCCCCAGGGTGCTGGATTGCACCCCAGGTACTGAGCCCCCCCGCCACGACAAGGCTTGGAACCATGGGGGGGAACCTAACCTAACCTAACCTAACCTAACCTAACCTAACCTAACCTAACCTAACCTAACCTAACCTAACCTAACCTAACCTAACCTAACCTAACCTAACCTAACCTAACCTAACCTAACCTAACCTAACCTAACCTAACCTAACCTAACCTAACCTAACCTAACCTAACCTAACCTAACCTAACCTAACCTAACCTAACCTAACCTAACCTAACCTAACCTAACCTAACCTAACCTAACCTAACCTAACCTAACCTAACCTAACCTAACCTAACCTAACCTAACCTAACCTAACCTAACCTAACCTAACCTAACCTAACCTAACCTAACCTAACCTAACCTAACCTAACCTAACCTAACCTAACCTAACCTAACCTAACCTAACCTAACCTAACCTAACCTAACCTAACCTAACCTAACCTAACCTAACCTAACCTAACCCCAAATTCTTTGCACATACCATATACAGGCCCCATATACACGTGTTATATATCATTTTGTTCGTCTCGTTAATTCCTATCTGGTTGTATAATTTTCGTCTGGATCAAACCACCCCATCCCCTAAAAATTGGAAAAAACCCTTAAATAAAAGACATTTTTGCATTTTTGCTGAAATCCAAGGAAACCCGAAGAAAATTACTAGTTTAAATAGTTCAATAAATCGTATTTCACCGTTTTGCAGCAAATCCTTGGAAATTTTGGTACCACTCCCATATAAAAATCTGAAAAAACTTAGAAAAAACCACTTAAACTTACCGTCAATAGCACATTTTTGGCCCGCGCTTGGTACCTATCTGTCGGATTTTGAAAATTCTTTGTTCTGCATAACCGCCTCGCCGAGCCCGAAATTTTTGGTACCACCCGCGCTGGGATCGGACGACAGGAACATCGAAATTTGGCCCGACCGTACATCTGAAATTGTTATTAAAATCCACCTAAGGTCTCAAGTAAACAACATAATAAATTCTTTGCACATACCATATACAGGCCCCATATACACGTGTTATATATCATTTTGTTCGTCTCGTTAATTCCTATCTGGTTGTATAATTTTCGTCTGGATCAAACCACCCCATCCCCTAAAAATTGGAAAAAACCCTTAAATAAAAGACATTTTTGCATTTTTGCTGAAATCCAAGGAAACCCGAAGAAAATTACTAGTTTAAATAGTTCAATAAATCGTATTTCACCGTTTTGCAGCAAATCCTTGGAAATTTTGGTACCACTCCCATATAAAAATCTGAAAAAACTTAGAAAAAACCACTTAAACTTACCGTCAATAGCACATTTTTGGCCCGCGCTTGGTACCTATCTGTCGGATTTTGAAAATTCTTTGTTCTGCATAACCGCCTCGCCGAGCCCGAAATTTTGGTACCACCCGCGCTGGGATCGGACGACAGGAACATCGAAATTTGGCCCGACCGTACATCTGAAATTGTTATTAAAATCCACCTAAGGTCTCAAGTAAACAACATAATAAATTCTTTGCACATACCATATACAGGCCCCATATACACGTGTTATATATCATTTTGTTCGTCTCGTTAATTCCTATCTGGTTGTATAATTTTCGTCTGGATCAAACCACCCCATCCCCTAAAAATTGGAAAAAACCCTTAAATAAAAGACATTTTTGCATTTTTGCTGAAATCCAAGGAAACCCGAAGAAAATTACTAGTTTAAATAGTTCAATAAATCGTATTTCACCGTTTTGCAGCAAATCCTTGGAAATTTTGGTACCACTCCCATATAAAAATCTGAAAAAACTTAGAAAAAACCACTTAAACTTACCGTCAATAGCACATTTTTGGCCCGCGCTTGGTACCTATCTGTCGGATTTTGAAAATTCTTTGTTCTGCATAACCGCCTCGCCGAGCCCGAAATTTTGGTACCACCCGCGCTGGGATCGGACGACAGGAACATCGAAATTTGGCCCGACCGTACATCTGAAATTGTTATTAAAATCCACCTAAGGTCTCAAGTAAACAACATAATAAATTCTTTGCACATACCATATACAGGCCCCATATACACGTGTTATATATCATTTTGTTCGTCTCGTTAATTCCTATCTGGTTGTATAATTTTCGTCTGGATCAAACCACCCCATCCCCTAAAAATTGGAAAAAACCCTTAAATAAAAGACATTTTTGCATTTTTGCTGAAATCCAAGGAAACCCGAAGAAAATTACTAGTTTAAATAGTTCAATAAATCGTATTTCACCGTTTTGCAGCAAATCCTTGGAAATTTTGGTACCACTCCCATATAAAAATCTGAAAAAACTTAGAAAAAACCACTTAAACTTACCGTCAATAGCACATTTTTGGCCCGCGCTTGGTACCTATCTGTCGGATTTTGAAAATTCTTTGTTCTGCATAACCGCCTCGCCGAGCCCGAAATTTTGGTACCACCCGCGCTGGGATCGGACGACAGGAACATCGAAATTTGGCCCGACCGTACATCTGAAATTGTTATTAAAATCCACCTAAGGTCTCAAGTAAACAACATAATAAATTCTTTGCACATACCATATACAGGCCCCATATACACGTGTTATATATCATTTTGTTCGTCTCGTTAATTCCTATCTGGTTGTATAATTTTCGTCTGGATCAAACCACCCCATCCCCTAAAAATTGGAAAAAACCCTTAAATAAAAGACATTTTTGCATTTTTGCTGAAATCCAAGGAAACCCGAAGAAAATTACTAGTTTAAATAGTTCAATAAATCGTATTTCACCGTTTTGCAGCAAATCCTTGGAAATTTTGGTACCACTCCCATATAAAAATCTGAAAAAACTTAGAAAAAACCACTTAAACTTACCGTCAATAGCACATTTTTGGCCCGCGCTTGGTACCTATCTGTCGGATTTTGAAAATTCTTTGTTCTGCATAACCGCCTCGCCGAGCCCGAAATTTTGGTACCACCCGCGCTGGGATCGGACGACAGGAACATCGAAATTTGGCCCGACCGTACATCTGAAATTGTTATTAAAATCCACCTAAGGTCTCAAGTAAACAACATAATAAATTCTTTGCACATACCATATACAGGCCCCATATACACGTGTTATATATCATTTTGTTCGTCTCGTTAATTCCTATCTGGTTGTATAATTTTCGTCTGGATCAAACCACCCCATCCCCTAAAAATTGGAAAAAACCCTTAAATAAAAGACATTTTTGCATTTTTGCTGAAATCCAAGGAAACCCGAAGAAAATTACTAGTTTAAATAGTTCAATAAATCGTATTTCACCGTTTTGCAGCAAATCCTTGGAAATTTTGGTACCACTCCCATATAAAAATCTGAAAAAACTTAGAAAAAACCACTTAAACTTACCGTCAATAGCACATTTTTGGCCCGCGCTTGGTACCTATCTGTCGGATTTTGAAAATTCTTTGTTCTGCATAACCGCCTCGCCGAGCCCGAAATTTTGGTACCACCCGCGCTGGGATCGGACGACAGGAACATCGAAATTTGGCCCGACCGTACATCTGAAATTGTTATTAAAATCCACCTAAGGTCTCAAGTAAACAACATAATAAATTCTTTGCACATACCATATACAGGCCCCATATACACGTGTTATATATCATTTTGTTCGTCTCGTTAATTCCTATCTGGTTGTATAATTTTCGTCTGGATCAAACCACCCCATCCCCTAAAAATTGGAAAAAACCCTTAAATAAAAGACATTTTTGCATTTTTGCTGAAATCCAAGGAAACCCGAAGAAAATTACTAGTTTAAATAGTTCAATAAATCGTATTTCACCGTTTTGCAGCAAATCCTTGGAAATTTTGGTACCACTCCCATATAAAAATCTGAAAAAACTTAGAAAAAACCACTTAAACTTACCGTCAATAGCACATTTTTGGCCCGCGCTTGGTACCTATCTGTCGGATTTTGAAAATTCTTTGTTCTGCATAACCGCCTCGCCGAGCCCGAAATTTTGGTACCACCCGCGCTGGGATCGGACGACAGGAACATCGAAATTTGGCCCGACCGTACATCTGAAATTGTTATTAAAATCCACCTAAGGTCTCAAGTAAACAACATAATAAATTCTTTGCACATACCATATACAGGCCCCATATACACGTGTTATATATCATTTTGTTCGTCTCGTTAATTCCTATCTGGTTGTATAATTTTCGTCTGGATCAAACCACCCCATCCCCTAAAAATTGGAAAAAACCCTTAAATAAAAGACATTTTTGCATTTTTGCTGAAATCCAAGGAAACCCGAAGAAAATTACTAGTTTAAATAGTTCAATAAATCGTATTTCACCGTTTTGCAGCAAATCCTTGGAAATTTTGGTACCACTCCCATATAAAAATCTGAAAAAACTTAGAAAAAACCACTTAAACTTACCGTCAATAGCACATTTTTGGCCCGCGCTTGGTACCTATCTGTCGGATTTTGAAAATTCTTTGTTCTGCATAACCGCCTCGCCGAGCCCGAAATTTTGGTACCACCCGCGCTGGGATCGGACGACAGGAACATCGAAATTTTTGCCCTCCCACCCTCCCGTTCTAGCCTACTTACGTAGACTTTTTGGCATTTTAGGGATATATTACACTTCCTTATTTTCATTGTACGTCACCAATTACTTTACTTGGGTGGAAAAATTGGTCCCGCCTGAAAGATTGAAATTGACGCTGTATTTGACATTGTATTTAAATAGGTTTATAGATTGTAAAACTAAGACAGGGGCAATTTACCCCAGAGAACGTACCTTTTACGGGTTAATTTATATACAATTTAGCTATTAAATTAATATTAATTTAAAATTTTAACATCTTTTACTGGTTAAAAGATACCTATTAGTGTACATATATATAAGCAAATATACAAATTGTAAGATTAGTAAATAAGTGTTAGTATAAGGTATTTGTTTTGACAATTATAAGCCGACATTTAATTTTAGCGTAAAATATTAAGAGTAGGAATAAAAACGAGCCTAAATAGGGGAAAATTTTAAATTTGTTGTAAGCCATTTATGTCTAATTTATACTTTTATTAAAATATTGCAAAGAATTTATACAAATATACAATATATTATACATTTTTACATTATATACAAAATTTTACAACTTTTACAAACTTATTTTAAAATTTGACGCGTTCCTCTGTAAAAATGTTTGGGCATAGAACACCCCCTACCAAAATTGTGAAAGAACACAACAAGAAAGAGACAGAAGAAGAGCAGAAGAGGGTTAGCGTGCGCAGGCTTACCGGAGAATGGGAGGCAGGACGCATCTCGCCAGCGCCTACCATTAGTCCTAGTAAGACTGCGTCTGCTGTGCTAGCCAAGCCTCAACCGACAACATCCGGTCTTCAAGCGGGTAAAGCAAGTAGGATGCAGCAGGCTGGCTCTCTCAAGGCAAGAGCTCTTAACTCCTTGGCTAACTCGCGAAATATCAAGACTGAAATAAAAACAGACGTGGCAAACACCATAGAAAAATTATATCAGTTAGTCAAGGAAGCGGATCAAATTATCAAAACCCTTGCTCCGAAGTCAGGTGAACAACAAACGTCCTCACTTACAACAGAGAAAAAGCAAAATGATTTAAATCAAGAAAATAAGAATAAAGAACAAAGTAGTTACATCATAGAGTTTCAGAAGACACTGGAAGAAAATAATCGGATCATAAAAGAAAATAGTAAGAAATTGGAAGAACTGAAAATAAAAATAGAGGAAAACCAAGAAAATGAAAAATCAAGATCCTATGCGAGTGTAGTGGCAGCACCGAATAAGAACAAATACTCCGAGCGGACTGCTCTACACTCGATAGTGATCACATCGAAAGATGAAATGCATACAGGACAAGAGGTTTTGGAAATTGTAAGAAAGACCATAAAAGCGAAAGAAGAGGGATTAATAGTAGAAAACGTGAGAAAAGCGAAAGACAGAAAGATTATAGTGGGGTGTAGGACAGAAGAGGGGAGAAATCTCATTAAGGAAAAACTGAAGAGCGCTGGAAATGAACTCAACATAGAAGATGCAATAAACAAGAAGCCACTCGTGGTCCTCAAAAATGTGCTAGAAGATAATACGGATGCAGACATAAAAACGGCTCTGAAAACCCAAAACAGGCACATTTTTGAGGATCTGAGCGAACAAGATAGATCCTTTGACATCATCTTCAGGAAGAAAACGAGGAACCCCCAAGTAAGCCACATTGTGGCCAGAGTCGCTCCAGTTCTCTGGAAGCGATTGACTGATAACGGCCACGTGCACATAGATTTGCAGCGTGTGAAGGCGGAGGATCATTCTCCACTCATACAATGCACTATGTGCCTCGGATACGGTCACAGTAAAAAACTGTGCAAAGAGACCGTACCGAAATGTGGCCACTGTGGGGGTCCTCATGTGAGAGCGAAGTGTGGTGAGTGGTTAACGAATGCGCAACCAACGTGTTGTAACTGCTCCCACGCCAAGCTAGAAAAAACAGATCACAGCGCCTTCAGCGAGCAATGCCCGATCCGGAGAAAGTGGGACTCACTTGCAAGAGCCACAATAGCGTACGGCTGAAGACGTCCCGGGCTTCCACTACAGATGCTCTATTAGTAATAAAATACATTGATAAGAAATATAATACATTTATTCAAAATTATATAATAGTAAACAAGGCATTGGAATGTGTAAGCGGATGGGACACTGGAATTTATATACTTTTATATAAAAATGTCAGTGGTCATAGGAGTGTAAAGTATGTAGGAAATTGGGAAAATGTCAATAATTAATTAAAATTAAGAAAACTTACAGACTGACAGACAAATCATGAGCACAAGTATATGCGTACGTGTGGAGATGTTTATATATTTATAGTGAATAAATATATATGCATTAACATATAAGTATATAGATGTGTTCAAAACAGATAATTATATAAGAATTATAGATTAGAAATAAGTATACTACATCAAAATTATGTAAGAATTAAATTAAAATAAACATAAATATTAACAATAGAAAAATAGAATTGAAATGAAATAAAGTAGATTGTACAAACAAATAGCAAGTGAAAAAAAAAAAAAAAAAAAAAAAAAAAAAAAAAAAAAAAAAAAAAAAAAAAACAGATATTAAACGATATATAAGCAATTGCATTCTGCATGTAATTGGTATATAGAAAAAAAAAAAAAAAAAAAAAAAAAAAAAAAAAAAAAAAAAAAAAAAAAAAAACTTGCTACTAAATAACATAAGATATACAAAATCACTAGAACATCAATCAATCATCACGCATCTGCCAAAAGAAAAGAAGAAAAGGGAAGTCAACAGCATTAGAATAAGTAAAAAATTAAGTAAAATTAAGTGGATTAAATATAACATTAAGTAAATTATTATTCAGCAAACAGAAAAATGTAAACTTTAGTATTATGCACGTCACAAAAAATTGTAATAAAAGTACGCACACAAATTACATATATCTTAAATATATGTAATGAATACCATAAAACATGTAATAAATTAAAACACTGTAAACAAGGGCTCTGTGAAACTTTTAGACAGAGGAACCAGGAATTAAAAAAAAAAAAAAAAAAAAAAAAAAAAAAAAAAAAACCTAACCTAACCTAACCTAACCTAACCTAACCTAACCTAACCTAACCTAACCTAACCTAACCTAACCTAACCTAACCTAACCTAACCTAACCTAACCTAACCTAACCTAACCTAACCTAACCTAACCTAACCTAACCTAACCTAACCTAACCTAACCTAACCTAACCTAACCTAACCTAACCTAACCTAACCTAACCTAACCTAACCTAACCTAACCTAACCTAACCTAACCTAACCTAACCTAACCTAACCTAACCCGTTATATATGTCTATTTAAATTCATTAGTATATTCGAAGGAAATTCTTTATAGCACGATGTATAAATCTCACTGTTACGAAACTGACACCTCTGTTAATGAATGTTTGAACTAAAATATAATGAGGTATCGTTCATTATATTTTAGTTCAAACATTCATTAACAGAGGTCTCAGTTTCGTAACAGTGAGATTATTATTATTATTAGATAATCGTTCGTCTTTATTATTTATTTACTTTATGTTCACTCATGTGATATCTACAAAATAATTAATTCTAATTTAATTGCTATCTTCTCGCTACCTTCTCGGTACTCTCCCATTATTATTATTAATAAAGCTACTGCATAGCTTTTATCGCGGGCTTTGAGGCGACCGGAACAAGAAATTCCCTAACGAAAAATAAAACCAAACACCCTTAGACTTGAGCGCTACATAACATAAATAGTTGTGAAAATATTTTATTGTTTTCATAACCATTACTCGTTTCCCCGTGTTGGTTCCGGGCTCCTGTGAAGAATAGACCAACTGCCGTTCCACCGGGCAGGTCGGAAAAAAAAAAAAAAAAAAAAAAAAGGCGACCAATTGACTATGCGAGTTACAACCAAACGTCGAATTTTAACCGAATGATAAATTACGACCGAACGTCGAAATTATACTGAACATCAAATTTTGACCAAATGTTGAGTTTCGACAGAATTACGAAATAAAAAAAAAATAAAAAAAAAAAAAAAAAAAAATAAAAAAAAAAAAAACGACGAATTTTAACCAAATGGTGTTCTACCGAATGTCGAATTTCGACCTAACGTTGAATTTTGACCAAATATTAAGTTTCGATCGAATGGTGAATTACGACCGAATGTTGAATTTCGACCGAACGTCGAAATTATACTGAACATCAAATTTTGACCAAATGTTGAGTTTCGACGGACTGTCAAATTTCAACCGAATGTCGAATTTCGATAAAAAAAAAAAAAAAATACGACCGACTGTTGACTTTCGAACGTCGAAATTATACCGAACATCGAATTTTGATCAAAGTTGAGTTTCGACCGACTGTCAACTTTTAACCGAATGTCGAATTTCGACCAAACTTCGAATTTTAACCAAATGAACCAAATTTCGGCTCAATGTTGGAATTCGTCGAAATTTGACCAAATGTTAAGTTTCGACTTAATGTTGAATTTCGACCGATTGTCGAATTTCGGACGAATGTCGCGACACACGAAGACGCGGCAAAACTAACTAACTAAAAAAAAAAAAAAAACAGATATTATAAAGTAAAGTACGCTACACACTCCTTTCTCTATCGCGCGTGTAATTTTTATAATCGTCACCTTATTAGTGCAGATCCTTTTGGCTGTTCAATTGGAATTTATAAGAGAAACATACGACAAATAATAGCAGGTCTTACCTAATTATAACTTTGTTTCGCCATGTTACTCAGTTTTTATTAAATTTGGTTTAAATTTATAATATATTAATTGCTGCTACAAACTACTAAATTAATATAAATGTGATAGTTATAAGTGGAAACTTAATTGATTTATGTAATTTTTTTCTGTTATGTTATTAATGTAATACCATATTGTATGTTTCCCAAAAATAAAAAAAAATAAAAAAATAAATAAAAAAAAAAAATAAGTGACTGCATGCGTGACGGGTCCTAACAGAAGTTAAAAAAAAAAAAAACAGTAGCAGTCGTGGGACTGCCGATAGAAGTGAAAACGGAACTATTAAGTTGAGAGTAATTAAAACTATATGCAAAACATAGCTATAGATATACTATTATCATTAGCATGTCGGTGACGCGAACCGAGGATTTTACCCTCTACCAAAACGCTCAACGCGCCTAAAGAAGTTTTCACTTCAAAAAAATTTACTTCACCGAATAGTTTTAGGTGAAGTAAAATGTTTTTTTCAACACACTTTGAAAAACTTTTAAAAAAAAAAAAAAACAACAAAGAAAAATATCGGCACGCGGGATTTGAACCTGCGACTGTCTCCCTAAAGCCGGGACGCTCTACCACTGAGCTAGTGTCGAGAGGCTCGACGGGACGAAATTCTTCTTTACTATGTGATCGATTACGTCGATTGTACTGATCGCTAGATATACATACGTATAACCAGTTTTTTTTATATCATAAGATAGCAAACAAGCAGATGGGTCTCCTGATGGAAAGAGTCAACCATCGCCTATAGACACCAAAGATGTTAATGGTGCGTTGCTATCTTGTGGCGAGGTCTAATGCCACATGTATAAGTTTACCGGCTACCTTACCCTCCAAACTGGAACACGAGCACATAAAGTACGTGAAGTTACAGAAGTTGTGGCTCAAACAAAGAAAGTGGAACCTAGAAGACTGGGCCCCATGTGTTATGCCTGCGGGAAACGTAGGCACATTAGATTCAACTGCCCCACCAAACCAACGGGTGCAGTTAATTGGCGACAGCAAGCGGCCGGAAGCTCAGCAGCTGAAGAGAGCAGGCAGGTCAACCAGCCTGTTAATCCAGCCCAGGGAAACGAGTAACTGCCTATGCCAACTTCGGCAGACAGTTACGTATACCAGCAGACTTAATGACTGGAGGCCCGCCACCGAATGCAGAGACCCAATTAAGTATACCGGAACATGTTGAAGACATTCGTGAGAGGTTACGCGATATAAACTCGTTAATAAGTGAAAATGCATTGGAATCAAGTCAGCGGATGAAGACCAGATACGACCGAAACGCCAATCATCGAGGTTTTCAGGGAGGATCTCTTGTTTGGCTACATAATCCGGTTCGACGAAAACGGAAATCGCCTAAGTTACAGCGACGTTGGGATGGGCCATACAAAGTAATCACATGGATCAATGACGTAACCTACCGAGTGCAGAAGCAACCTAAAGGGACTGTGAAGATTGTTCATGTTGATCGATTAGCCGTCTATAATGGAAGTAATGATGTTCGGGACGAACATAACTAAGAGGGGGGGGGGAGTGTTACGAATAATCTAGAAACGTGTAGAATTGAAACGCTGCAGAGATCTAGAAATAAAAAAAGACGTGTGGCGCTCGGAGACTGCAGCGGTAAAGCTATTGCATAGCATTTTTTATCAACTTATGCAATTACAATTATATATTTATTTTATTTATGCAGTATTTTTTTTCTTTAATATTAATTTAAGTTACACTTTGAGCGTGGTGACCGATAAAAAAACAAATTTTTTTCTTTTATTAAATAAATGAGATGTTAATATTGTTCGAAATATTTTTATTATCTTTCAATACATGTCGGTTCTTCAGGAATATTTAATAAATGCACTTTGTTTATTCATATTTAAAACACTTTATACGCAAATTATATGAGTACAGATATTCACTGTTGTACGTAGATGATAAATACCTATACACCTATATACTTTCTCACAAGCAGCTGATTACGGTAGTTTTCCAATACAACCAATGCCATCTAAAGACGGGTTGCTGAACTAAAGAGACAAGCGTGATTTTTCAAAAAGTCATTAAAAGTTCTGGTATTTATCGATAGATAAAAAAACTAAAAACTAAAACTGCTGTGCCGATCGAAGTGGGGGATGTTAGGTTTTTTCGTTACGGAATTTCTGGATTCGGTCTCCACGCTCAAGGCCCGCGATAGAAGCTATGCAATAGCTTAAAAAAAATAGATAGCTACTCCTATTACAAACAAATAATTGACCTAAGCTATGCCATAATGGACTTTGTGGTATATGGCGTAAGGTTGAAAGTAGCGTGTACTAGGATTGATGAGTCACTTGTTTATCATAAGTTGATTACAATAAGAAGTGATTCATCGTTTCCCGATACATTTAGATTTTTCTGGATCCAGCTAGGACTTTACCCTGGCTATAAATAGAGAGGTGTTGACAAACACAAGGCAGTTTTTATCAAGCGATCGAGAGCGATACTTAAAGTGAACAGTGCGAAGCGAGAAGTGTCTTATTGTGTAGTTCAGTGATAGTACAGTGACTATTGTGTAAAATGTATTTTAGTATTACGTTGTGTTGTGTTGTGTAAATACACGGATTTAATACAAGTGGTGTTTTCTTACAATTACGAACCCGAGGTACGTAACATTACTATGCTTAAATATTATATAACACTAGCTATTGCCCGCGGGTTCGTTCGCGTTAAATTAATTTTAAGGAAGTGGGGGGGGGGGTTTGAAAGAGACAAAAGTAGCCTATGTGACTTTTCATCCCATCAACTACCTCTACTTAAAAAAAATCAGGGCACTTAATCGCTTCGTTTTGCCGTGAAAGACGGACAAACAAACACACTTTCCCATTTATATTAGTATGGATTTCTATAAAATCTTGTAATACAAATATTTTTTCTTATAGGTAATAGACTAAAAAAAATTAACAAAATGACTAAGAATGAAAACTGCACTTAATCAAAGTATAGTAATTGATACAAGCCAGATAGGCTAGTCAATTTGATATTTAAAGCTGCCATGTTTCATCCATATCGTTGGTATAGGTGATTTTGTCTCCTCTATGGTGGCGCTATGTTTTCAATGTCAGGAAATATAAACGTAATTCGTATCTTACTCTCTATCATAAGTTTGACAGTTGCCATGGAGTGGCTAACTATTTCGATTAACCCAACATAATGATAGGCTTTGGTGTCTATAAGCTATAGATTTTCTATATTAAGTTAATTTACTAAGTGGTAGAGTTCTGCATTATCTCGCCAGGGTCTGGTACCACCGCCTTACCTATTCCTGCCGCAATAGCCGGTAAGGTAGCCGATAAACTTATGGATGTATGTAAATAGTAGTGTGCGCTGTGTCCTGCCACTGTGTTACCCATTACAAAAACTAGCTCTAACATTATCACAGAGCTAGGAACAATTTAAAATCAACACTCCACAGTCTGCCTACGGCGACTAGCGAAGTATAAGCTGAATTGTTCCTTTTGCCAAAATAAATAAATATGTTGACGTATTAATTTTTTGTATTTTAAGTTTTAACTATTTTTTATTAGCAATAAAATGTTTTATTATTATTAATATTATTATGTGGCATTAGACCTCGCCACAAGATAGCAACGCACCATTAACATCTTTGGTGTCAATAAGCGATGGTTGACTTTTTCCATCAGGAGACCCATTTGCTTGTTTGCTATCTTCAGATATAAAAAAACGGCTTTGCCCTAAAAAGAAATGATCAAAACATTCAATACGATACCGGTGTAATAACGGTGTGCCCAATGCTACCCATACCCTCATTTTTTCAAATAAATATCAAAATGATTATTTTTATCAAGACGTGTTGAATCCTAATTGGCCGGTAAATATAATCTCTAATAAACACAAAAGGCGTTAACATAGATACTTATTCTTTGTTGCATATTGCTTTATTATCTTTCTAGTCGCCTCTGTGGTCTAGTGGTTCAGCGTTGGCGTTGACCACATGAGGTCCCGGGTTCGATTCCCAGGTCGGGCACATAAAAAGTGTTTTTTCAGTTTTCTGAGAAACACAAAGTTGCCCGGGATTGGAAAGTGCCCGGTTGGCAATAGGCTTGCCACCTATGACATTGTGGGACCAAGTATCTTCGGTTAATCGTGGGTGCACTTGTTGTACCTCTGCCTACCCTTTCGGGGATATGGGCGTGAAGATCTTTCTGTAAATCCCAACCAAAATATTTACTTCTCTACGCAAGAAACTGTTAATCGCATATAATTTTGATTAAGCTGACGTTTGGTTAAGCGGTATCGCTAGTTATTAAACTATGGTGTTATGGTGAAATTTAAAATAAAGATATCATGAATTTTAAGAAATGAGGGGTTCCCAAACCTCCTGCCTGCCCAATGCACCCCACCCCTACCTCCCCTATAGATAGAGCTGTTACACTTTCGGCTGCTTTACCCTCCAAACACTCAAATAATAGTACCAGACACGGTGGATATTTAGCACCCAGTAGACAGGAGAAAACGCCCCGTTTGGTCAATGAGTCACCATTTACGAACTGCCGGGCAGAGTGACATACTTATTGCTATCCATATGCACCATCTCGTTATAAAGAATAGAAATAAAACTATACATGATTCATAATTGTTTAATTACCTACATAACTACTTAAATTCATTTTGTTCATAATTTGTTGGCAGTCAGGTGATTGATGAAACCCGTAACAGTTTACAAATTACCTATTTTATTATGTAAAATCACAGAGCCCATCTCCAGAGACGGGGAGAACTTGTCCTGACACATGCTGATTCTCATTGTACATACATCGGTCACAAAAGCACACTCGTCAATCACTAAATTACGTGTACACAGTACAACAATTCCCAACCCCTTTGCCCTATTATTAATTTACAATTGCAGTCGGCTTCTTAACATTTGGGAGAAGGTAAATAAATACAAATAATGGCTAGTTCACATTATTGTCGTGTCAAAACAAATGTTATAGTAGATAGAATGTGCATTGCATTGTGTGGCAGGTAGCATTGCTTATCTGGGCAGCACCTTGTCTGTCTGGCTAAAATGTATATAACAAAAGCGATGTGCTCCTGTAATTAAGTACATGGCACTGCATAATAACTATCTCTTAATTCATGAACATATTTTTGGGGTTTTACTACTCTATAAAAATTAAAAATTTAGTGTTATTGATACATGGTGACACCTTTTCTCTAATAAAAGATGTAAAACCTTAGTAAAAGTAAAAAGCCAGCTGCAATGTAAATAAATGATGTTTCGAGAACAAATCCCCTGCGATGTAATAATCGCCACAAAACAATTTGTAATAATCAATATGTCACAATTATACCTAACACACCTTGTTCGTATAAAAATAAATAGTTGAGTGCACAGATCTCGCACAATATTTACATATTTACAGTTGGAGCACTGAACACAGTTGCAGGTAAATGCATGCAGCACTTTATATGTATCATTGTTCCAAAGTTAAGGTAAATGTTGTAATCTATATTATTAGCTAGAGCGTTCAAATCTCGGAGCGAACTGAAGCCAGCATAACGTCAATATACTACTTTGGAATATTTCACAATTCAAATTGTTAAACTCAATAATTATTTATGCAAGTCATTCTATTACATCTCATGATTTAACACAGAAAGTACTTTATATTTTATATTCTTCTCAATTTTGTTCAGAATAGTATTAATTTATCTTATTTAAGTTTGGATACAGTGTAACACATCATAGTCTGTTTTTTAAGTTCAGTAAGAAATTTAAAATAAATCTCAACAAAATTTATCATTTTTTATTATGACAGACACAATTTTATGTGTCAAAAATATTTAACAATAAATTGTGATACAAAAATTGTTCTAGTCGCCTTTGGAGTAATTCAGATGTCAGCTAATATAAACGAGATCATACAATGATAATTATTATTAAATTAATATAATTAAAATTTCAACGTTATGTTGTCAAACATGTTTAAAGTGTTGTATTGCGTAAGCCGTATCATGAGCTGCACACATATTCCAGCTCACAGGGAGAAATAGGGAGAAATCACATGTTGACCAATAACTCACTAAATACTTATAAATAATCAGATATTTCACAAGCACAAATAGAAATCATTACGTGATATAGTCCCACTAGTATTTAGCAGTACATGTATCATGGCAACATTGTAGTCAATCAGATTTTCAAATTGCTATATCTTATGAAACAGTTCAACTTGTAATGGTACTGGAAACACTGGTCGAAGGTATTCCAACCATAGCTCTTTTAATATTATATTTCGCAGCAGAAAGACAGTAAACTATGCAACTGACGTGTTAATTTCATTTGTAGCCATAAATGCACCACATGTGGGCTAGGACGGACACATCGCATTAGAGACCAATTTTTAAATGGTTTACAAAAGCTATGTTATACACATATGAATTTAAAACAGTAATAACTCAAAATATTAAGTAACAATAAAACATATGTGATGTAGTGTTGACTACATTGACAAGATATGTTGGTAACCTCAAAACTGATGTGATGTGATAACCTACGCGTCAAATATTATGCTGATATTGGATTAAAGAACCTATCATTTAAATTAATTCGATCATATCAATTCAAATAGTGCCCCAGCTTTAGAGGAGTTATTTGGTAATCTGTCAGAGGATTCTTACCGTACTTGTTCAAATGCACTAGAATTGATAAATTCAGTAATTGATTGTTTCTAATAATTCTAAAAAATAAATAAATCACGATTACAAATAAAATATTTTGACAATGTGTACCTATTATAAATAAAATTCTTAAGTGTTGCCACCTTGGAGGATAGGGATGTCTGCTTTTCTACTGGACAAATGTGTTTTTGTTATTGTGACCACTAGGTAGCAGAGCTCACCCGGGTACAGTGTCACTGCCTTACTTAGTTCATTATTTAAAATTTATGCACAAACATGTACAGAGGTGGACTCAATGCTATACGGCATTCTCTGCCAGTCAACCTTAATGAAATCACGTTCAAAAAGAGGTTAGCATTAATCCTATTTTGAATAAAAATGATTGACTTTGACTTTGAGAACAGTATTTAGGATGGATTATCAGATACAAAGCAATTTTTGCCGCGTACCGAACACAAACCAATGTCTTTTTTATATCATAAGATATAAAAAAGACAGACAGACAAGCAGATGATTGATGGAGTCAACCATCGCTTATAGACAACAAAGATGTTAATGGTGCGTTGCTATCTCGTGGCGAGGTCTAATGCCACATGCATTAGTTTCCCAACAACATAGTGTTAGGAATAGGTAAGGCGGTGGTGGCAGGAATAAACAAGGCGGTGGTGCCAGACCCGGTCGAGAAAATGCAGAACTCTACCACCTAGTAGCCACGATGGTAGTGGCTTCGCATAGCCAATTATTCGCCTTTTACGACCTACCTGACAATCGAGCAGTTGAGTATGGCCATTTAACGACATAATTCGGCTCGCTGCGCGACCGCCTCATTTGGTTCAAGTCGTGGTAAGCCTCGACTCTCGGCTCAGTCTCCACTTGAGCTGCCTCGGGCCGAGGCAGCCGCTCGGGTCAAGGCTGTCTCAAATGGGTATGCAGTTTTAGGCAGGTGGCGCTGTGATTAGGTTCCAGCAGGATGGCATGCATGAAAACATATAATTGATGCTTATGTGGATTTCTTTCTGTTATAAACCAGTGGCAACAAGGAATGTTACTTTTAGTTGTAGAATTGTGATCATGAAGGTTTTTAATATCTTTGAATTCACCAGTTTTGATTAGGCTACAGTGAGGCGGCGGATGCTGCTCAACACAAATACCCTTGCGCTCAGCTAGTGCTACTGGGGGATTTCAGTGCCCACACCAGTGCACTGACAACGCTGGAAGAGATGCGTAAACCTGCTATAGCGTTAAATCTCACCCAGCTGGTTCAAAGAGCGACGCGGGTTTCTGATTTTGCCACACAGCCAATTGCTTGGACCTTTTGTTGACGAATCCAGACCGCTACTCGGTGGTGATTTCCTCGCCGCTTGGCAGCTTCAATCAGTCTCGTGAAATATGTATCTGTCTACTCGCCGCCCGATCTCAGCCCCAGGGGCTCTCGGCGTGTGTGGCGATACAGTTTGGAACAAGATGCGTTCCTTCTTTGCGCGTTATCCCTGGCGGCCTGTCTGATGTGAACAAAGCCAGTGGCGCTGATGGGATTCCAGCCATATTGCTTAAGGCCTGTGCGCCTGAATTTGCTCCTGTTTGGACACGCCTCTTTTGCCTTTCGATGTTGACTGGAAAAGTATCGAAATCATGGAAGCTTCCTAACGTGCTGCCTGTGCCCGAAAAAGGCAGTCGTACCGACCCCTCCAATTATAGGCAATTTCAGTCACGTCCAACTCTGCAAGACTATGGATTGTGTAGTGAACAGCAGGCTAATGGTATATCTAGAAGTAAACGATCTACTTAGTGGCCGCTATTACGGGTTTCGCCGAAATCGGTCTCCTGGGGATCTTCTAGCATATGCCAACTACATTTGGAGTATGGCCATCGAGAAACATGGTGAAGCACTAGCTGTCTCCCTTAAAATCTTGAAGGCCTTTGACAGGGTCTGGCATTATAATCTTATTGGCAAGCTTCCATTGTACAGTCTGCCTACTGGTTTCTATGCCTGGATCTCAGATTTTCACCTTAATGTCTATTTTCAACTTCTGTTCGTACATCGAAACAAAAGCCCAAGTTGACTCAAAAAAGCTCGGTATTCTGGCAAAGATGAGACGGTATTTCAGCCCGGGACAGTTGGTCAATCTTTATCAAGCACAAGTCCGTTCGTGCATGGAATACTGCTCTCACCTTTGGGATGGATCTGCCAAATAGCAGATGAAGATGCTTAAGGCGATAGCTCATAAACGACGATGATCTGGTAGGTAAAAAATTCCAGAGCCTCGCTCATCGCCGCAGAGCAGCTAGTTTATCGGTCTTTTATTAAATACATTTTGGAGAGTGCGTTGTGGAATTGCACGACTTAATTCCGTCATTCATGTTTTTCTATCTATCGTCGAAGTGGACAGATTCTAGGCACTGCTTTATGGTGGACGTTCCATGTACCAGGACAAAGTGGTTCGACTCGATATTCTACATTTGAACTGCAAGGAACTGGAACATGCTTCCTAAGTCTGTGTTCCCAGATGAGTACAATCTGGGGATCCTTCACGAGAAGAGTGAACAGGTACCTTTTAGGAAAGCACATTCCATCTTTGGTCGCATCTTAGCTTACAATCAGGCGAGATTGTGGTCAAGCACTTCCCTATTGATATTAAGAAAAGTTAATTGGAGGCTATTCATAAAATACGTTGGCATACAGTTGAGGGGTGGTGGTAGGAGGGGGGGGGGGGGGGGTTGGGTTCGCTAAGTGTGTCAAGGAGAGACGGTGGGTCTACGGCAACGTGACATTCGCCGTTTTAAGCTGATTATAGATATTTGGGGTATTTGCACAATTCTTGTACTTTTGATTAATAGAAATATTATTTATATGTTCGTTATAAAATATATTTAATATTTATTTGGCCATTTAAATTTTATTATAAAAATTAAATAAATATATTTAATTTTCAATATTTGTGTACTATCATTTGAAATTTATCATATTCGGCAGAGGGGGGGTTTAGTTTTAGTGACGTAATGTTTCTAGGTAGTCACAGAAAATTTGACACTGCATGACAATAGTGGGGGTCGAGAAAAGATGATTTTAGAGTGACGTATTTTGTGAACAGCCCTTAAGAAAGTACACAACAAATGCAAGGATTAATATACATTTTTGATTGAATCTATAAATAATTTGTGGGACATTTCATTAATTATGCTCATGTTTGCATGTCAAATATATCTTTCACTCATAAAAATTAAAATACTAATGATTTGTGTTTGATTACTTACATTCTACTTTGAATACGTTACTTGAACAGTTGTAAATACTTTGAGGTTATTACTATTTCAAATGTCACGTCGCAGTGGAACACTGATTGTTTTCAAACCAACATATTGAACGATTCAGTCCGTCACCACTCGTTGCCGGCGGCCGGGGGCCCGCGGCGCGCCCCACTCTTTACAACCATATGTTTATTTTTCACAACACACTTCATACTTTCACTAAGTCATGGTCACTAGTTTCCGTGTATATTTTACATTGAACGGTCTTTGGCATTGTTAAAGTGTACGGGGAGCAGCAGTGAGCACAGTGAGGGGCGCTACCGGCGCGGGCGGCGGCGGCCCTTGCGGCAGCCGCGGCCGTACCAGCCGGCGGCGGGGGTGGGGGCGGGCGGGGCGGAGGGCGCGTGGGCGGCGCGCGGGCAGCACGCGCACAGCTGGCCGCGCCGCCACGCGCGCAGCGCCAGCGGCGTGCGGCGCGGCGGGCCGTACCACAGGCAGCGGCGCGCGCCGCGCCGCGCGCACCAGCCGCACTCCGCCTCGCCCGCCTCGCCCAGGATGGTGTGCAGGCCGGGGTAGAGGCGCGCGCCCCACGCCAGCGTCACGCGCCGCATGATCTCGGCCGCGCGCGCCGCCGCCGCCGCCTCCGGCTCCTCCGCCGCCTCCGCCTTCGACTCCAGCAGCCTCCGCAGCTTCGACCCGTAGTAGCCGTTCTCCTCTTTCGTCACTCGGGTGGCTCCGTTCATGACTTGGTTTTCCGGGTACCTCACTTTGAGCGGTGAATCACGTTTTACAAAAAACTCGTCTTTCACACTAGGAAGGGACGTATAACTTTGTTCGGGCGAGTGATTCGCGTCGGAAAGTACCTCACACTTTCTTTCGGGGTATTTAACTTTCACTAGTGACGTCTCGCGCTTCACCTCCACGAGATGGGACGGATCGACGCCCGCCTCGCGATCGGGGACCCGAATATCTGCAGGCCGCCCTTTGCCGGATTCGTGAGATTCACTTAATTCCGTTTTGCAGGAAGTGGCGTAAGTTCGATCGTGTCCGTGGAGTCCGTTGAGTTTGGTCGGCGGGGCGGGCCGCCTGGGCATGCGGAAGTGCCGCAGCGCGCCGGGTGCGGGCGGGGGCGGGGGCGGGTCGGCGGGCGCGTGCTCGGCGCGCAGCAGGATGGTGGCGTCGCCGGAGCGCAGCGGCACGCTGAAGGCGCGCAGGGCGGGCGCGGCGGGGCGCAGGCGCGAGGCCAGGCGATGGAGCGGCAACTCGTCGTCCGAGTCGGTGGCGGAGGGGGAGGACAGCGAGTAGTAGGAGGTGTGGTCGGAGAGGTCGGCGGGCGAGGGCGGCGGCGAGGGCGGCGCCGTGTGCCGCTCGGGCGGCGCGAGCGGCTCGGCGTGCGCGCGCAGCGGGTCGGCGGCGCGGCGGTAGCGCGGCACGCGCAGGCGCAGGCGGCGCGCCACGGCCGCCATGACGGCGTCGCAGCGCGCGTTGATCTTGAGGCGCGCGCGCGCGTCCTTGGGCGTCCACTGCAGGTTGACGACGTAGAGCGCGGGCGGCGAGCGCGAGCGCCACAGCCCCGGGTACCGCCGCAGCACCTGCAACGCCCGCACGCGCTACACACACACGCCTCCGACAACTGACTTACATTATCAAGTGAATAAAGCAGACTAAACACAGAGTGTGACCGGAAGTAATACTTCGCAAGTGTGTTTTCGATCTTCGTTGTGTATTTTCATTTGATTCTCCAATAGTGTGTATACCGTAGCCCTTGATCGGGAGTTTGTCAAATTGTCCTTTAGTACCCTTCAGTCAACATTTTCACAACATAGCATAAAACAAAGTTGCTTTCCGCTGTGTACCTCTATGAATGCTTAGATCTTTAACTACACAACGTATTTTGATGCAGTTTGTTTTTAATAGATAGAGCCAACCAAGAGTAAGGTTTATCTATATATTAATACGTGAAATAAAACATCTGGATCCCTTTTTAAGATAATTGCGTGAACAGTGTAGTATGAAATTTGGCACAGATAAAGTTTACATTGTGGAGGACAGCAGAAACCTAATTTTTTAAAATAAAATACATTAGATTAATAAAAATAATCATTACACACACTACATTCATGCAACATACATGATAATATATGTTTACTATTTTCGTTACAGTTAAACTAGTCCATAGTCCTGTAAACTACAGAGTTGGCAGTGGGCTGGTCTTTTATGCTGCCTTCCCGACACAGCCACAACAAATATATATCTGCAGAAATCTACAAATTACACATACAGCACCCCGGTAATGTGGGACTAGGAGAAAGCAATAAATGAAGTAAAATAAAATAATGGTTATTGTGTTCATTAAGTTGAACGACTTGGACTCGCCGCGACCGCCGTACGGTAGATGTACTGGCTCGTGCAGTCTTTGTGACGTGTTTTGTAGTGACGATGTAACACAAGTCTGTCTCTTTTGGGCCGCTAATATGTACGGTCACGTGTACACATTAGCAGCTCAGAAGAGAGAGGGAGTCGTTATTATCAAATACATACAATACAAAATTGTAACATTGAATGAGAGCGTACATTAAAGTGGGAGTGGGAGTGGAGAATGGTGGTGGTGAGTGGTGGAGTACCTTGAGCGAGGAGCCGAGGCAGAGCACGACGTCGGCGCGCGCGGCGTGGCGCAGCGCGCCGGCCCAGTTGAGCGGCCAAGCGGCGCGCCCGCGCTCGCCGAAGTGCACGATGGAGTCGCGCAGCTCGCCGCCGCACGAGTGGCACAGCCGCCGCGAGCCGTGCGCGCGCCGCGCCGTGTGCGCGCTCGTGTCGAACGCGCGCAGGTACAGCGCGCGGCACGCGCCGCACCGCTCCGCGAACATGTCGCCGTGCAGCTCCGCGAGCGCGCGCCGCGGCAGCCCCGCGCGCAGGTGCAGCCCGTCGCAGTTCTGTGACACCACGAACTTGACCAGCCCGCGCGCCCACAGCGCCGTCAGCGCCATATGCGTGAACGTTGGCCGCGCTCGCGACACGTCCACCGCCCTGCAATACACCGCACACCTCACACGGACGCCGCACCGGATAACCCACCGGCACAGAATACTTTGAGACTAACAGAAGTCAATGTTACATACAAGTAATATTCGAGCACAGCACACATAGACACCTCTCACGGACGCGATATCTCGGACTGGTGCGGAACAAATTAACCGAACCATTCCGAGGTATCGCGTCCTTGAAAGGTGTCTATGTGTGCGTTGCTCGAATATCACATGTATGTAGACTGGCTACTGTTAATCTCCAGTATACTGTGCCACCGGTGTCGGCCTCCACATTGACACCAGAGATCCCGAGCTCAAATCCGAAATAGGGAAAAGAGGTTGCACAACAGTCAAATTGATGGACTTTTCCCAGACAATGTGCTCCAAAGGAAACAATGTTTCTTCAGCTAAGAAAGTGATGACCATCCTTTGGGAACAGCTAATGAGTTATCTGTATAAGTTTCATAGATTTCAATTTCATTTTAAATATATTTAATGAAGAGGTTATTAACGAAGAAGCGACCTATTTCATCAGAAGAATGTTCTTGAGCTCACTTGTCTGTAATCACGTCATTAACACAGCTGCAGTATTTGCCAGACCCAGTTTCATGCAACTTCTCTCTCTTCTCTAATATGAGGAAATCCCTTGGAAGAGTACGAATTTCACCAAATGAGAAAGTGGTAGACGCACTGAGGCGCTAAAGCGTGATGCATATCTAGCTTGGGCAGATGCTCAACATCGCAAGTCCAAGCACGCAGCGGACAAGAAAAAAGCTTTCAACCGGGCCGCCAAATCCTGCAAAAAGGCTCTACTGAAAGCTCGATTCAACCATGGCTTACACTTCTGTAAAAAAGCGAACCTATTCGCTACCCTATTCGCAGAAAACTCACGTCTAGATTCCACAACGCGAAATCTCCCAGTATCCCTGGATGCGAGATGAAAATGCCGGGAATTCGCATCCCTCGACTTATGTTCTTAAAATGCTACGGAATCTGGATGTAAACAAAGCCAGTGACCCTGATGGGATTCCAGCCATAGTATACAAAACCTATGCGCCTGAACTCGCGCCTGTTTTAACACGCTTTTTCACCTTTCGATGACGACTGGAAAAATACCAAAATCATGGAAGCTTTCTAACGTGTAGCATGTGTCCAAAAAATGCAGTCGTACCGACCCCGTCCAACTGTAGGCCAATTTCAGTCACGTCCATACTCTGCAAGACTATGTGTACTGAACAGGAGGCTAGAAAGTGTTAATTCAATATGTAGGTCACTTGATGCCGCTTACGTCACCCGTCACCGAGGCGCGCAAGCGGTCACGTTTAGCCCGTCAGCACTATCCGACGGGTCAACGAACACCGCCGCTCGCCCTCGCCCGCCTATATATATAGTATATAAAAATCAATTGCTGCTCGTTAGTCTCGCTAAAACTCGAGAACGTCTGAACCGATTTAGCTAATTTTGGTTTAATTAATATTGGTTCAAAATTAATTGACTGCATGAATGCGTAGTAAACGAAGTCCGCGCGCACGAAGTCGCTGGCAACAACTAGTTAATTATACAGAAGAACAAGATAATCATCTTAATGGGATTTATTCTTTAAAAAGTTCAAGTCGAGTAGCACCATATGAAGTGGAGGTGTTCTTGGCAGGCATACCTGTTCGCATGCAAGTGGATACAGGTGCCAGTTATTCAATCATCAACAAGAAAACTTGGGATACATTGTACAAAAAAGCACCATTTCTCTCTTTACAACCCATCTCTGTATCTTTACATACATGGAATGAAACACCAGTTAATGTACTTGGTCAAATCGTACTGTCAATGCAATATAAAAAGATTACAATTCATGAATCACATATAATAGTTGCTAATGGCAATGGCCCTAATTTATTGGGTCGGGACTTGCTCAATTTATTAAATATAAATCTTAACATAAATTTTATATCAGAAGAAGATACATTAAGATTAGAAAGAATATGAGATAAACATAAAGAAGTTTTAAGGATAGTCTTGGTACCTACTGTACCTACAGTACATCGTTTAGCTTTTGGAGTAAAAGCTTGCCCTGGCATTTTCCAACGTTTAATGACGTCCGTGTTGGCTGGAATATCAGGTGTTGCTGTACCAATCGATGATATTATCGTGTCCGGTGACACTAAGATTACAATGGAAGAAAGACTTGATACAGTGCTGGAGCGCATCAAGAGAGCTGGTTTACGGTTTAATAAAAATAAATGTAAATTTACCAACAAGCGTGTTGAATTTCTAGGATTCATAATAGACTCAGAGGGAATTCATCCTTCTGCAAGTAAAGTAGAATATATTGTTAATACACCAGAACCTAACAATAAAAAGAATAACAGGGAGACATTTACAGAGCAGAAAGTAATGTATCACTGTTACAATACAGGTGGCCCCAGATGGTTACCTGGAAGAGTGATAGAAAAGTGTGGGCCTGCATCTTATAAGGTAGAGACAGAAAATGGTACTACAGTTAACCATCATATTGTCATCATATATATAATTTTAACTTATTTAAATTTTTATAATTTTTTATAATATTAAAATGCATTTTATTTATTTTTAGAAAGTTATATAGGTATGTATGTGTTTTTCAACCTTCCTATTTTTTAATTCATTTAAATTTTATTCTGAAAGGCTTAAAATATGATTTATAATTTTGTAGAAAAATGTATAATGTGGATGTAGATGATGTAATAAGATTTTGCACGCCATTTATTTGGTAAAACAGGCTTAAGTTACTGTATTTAGAAATAACATCGCATGTATACCCTGATTTATGCAAAATAAATAAGTTTGAAGTTTGACCAAATAATTAGAATCAAAGCTAGATCACCAACATCAGAGGAGGGGATTGAGAGATCAGCTAATAGGATATTAATAGAGGCTCAGGAAACGGATGAATATAATAGGTTTGTCATAAACTCCCCATCAGGAAAAAATACTTCTAACAGTGAAGATAATGATGTGGTGGAGGAACATGAGGGTTCTCAAGATATTGAAATTCCGGCTACAGAAAATTGGGATGAAATATTGGGTATCTATCGAACCTCGGATAACTCACAACCAGGAAAAATAAAAAATAAACATTATAAATATTCGAAGACTCCTTATGAGAGACCTAATGAAAATTACTTGCTGTAATCTAAAGCATGTGTGGTAACATATAGTTGAATTTTATTTATATTATGTAATGTTAATAATTACTTAAGGGGGAAGTATGTCATGTAAATTAACCTAACATTTTTACTTTGTTTATATTAATAAAATAAAGTAAAATAAAGTATCTAACAACTGATTTGCTACATAGCTCAATCAAGTACAGTTGCATATTATTTCAAGATACATATTTTAATTACATAATAGTTTTTATAGTGTTTTCACATTGGAAAAATTTCTTAATTCATAGGGACTGATACTAGTCGATGGATCATAGCGTGAAATGCTGAATGCTTATGATTTAATGGATGATGGGAGTCCTCAGGTATTATGTTATCACAAAATGTATTTTTCCTGTTTATTTTAAATGTGTGGTTGTTCCTTGTTATTGATATTGTGATATCCAGAAAATTTATTTCATTGTATCCAATCTCCATAGTAAATTGAATCTGCATATTTATGGCATTAATATAGAACAAAAAGTTTTAATATACACATACGCATAAAATGTTATCGACATACCTAAACCAGTATTACAAATACTTGTGGAAACTATTATCTTTGAATATTAGTTGCTCTATTTTATCCATAAATATGAAAAATATTGAAAAAAATAAAAATAACTATTTCTTATTGTTATATATAAAATATATATAAAATAATTTTGTTCAAGACATATGTCAAATATATGATTGAGATCTACGACTTTCTGCGGCTCGATTAAATCCCTTCTTATTACTTATTACTTATTACTCTCTATTAAATATTTTGTAAGAATGAAGAAATACAACAATTTTTTTTTTTTTTAAATATATACATTTATTTCTAGTTCTTTCACTTAATCGCTTTTGATATACTATACATAAAATTAAAAATAAATAGATAAGCTTTCTTTATGGATGTAGTTGGTAACACTTATTTATAAATAAATAAAAAAATTCAACAACAACATAGCAAAATAAACAACATAAAACCAACTCTACCCAAACAAAACATTAGCATGGAGAATCAAACATCCAAACACACAAGAATATACATTGCTACCCTAAACGTATTAACACTAAAATCAGAAGAAAACTTATCAGAACTGTCAATAGCGCTACAATACATCAACTGGGATATTCTCGGAATGAGTGAAGTGAGAAGAATGGGAGAAAACATTGTCGCACACCCAGAATTTATACTATATCATAAAGGGGAAACCCCAGGAAAACATGGTGTGGGATTTTTAGTAAAAAAAGTACCTAGCAAAACACATCAATGGATTTTATGGTGTATCAGAGCGCATAGCATTATTAAATTTAAAACTACCAGATTACAAGGACCCATGGACCATTATCCAGATCTATTCACACACAGAACAAGCAGAGATTAAAACAATTAGCAAGTTCTATCAGGATTTGAACAAAACATTACAAACATACGCCCACAAAAATATCATTGTGATAAATAAATAAATAAATATTCACGGGACAAATTACACTTACTGATCTAACCCCAAAGTAAGCAAATATTTGCTTGTGTTATGGGTGTTAGTCAGCGATACTAATACATAGATATACATATATAAATACCAGAATATATATAATAAACACCCAAACCCGGAAATACAAACATTTATGCTCATCACACAAATGCTTGTCCCCGTCGGGGATCGAACCCGAGCCCCGTTGATTACGTAGTCAGGTTCTCTAACCACTCGACCAACGGAGCGGTGGGTGACTTTAATGGCCAAATCGGTGAACGTCAACTGGATGAAGATGCAATTATGGGACCCTACACATACAGCTCAAAACCTAAAAGCAGAAACGGAAAAATGCTCGTAAACTTTGCAATGGAAAATAACCTGACCATACTAAACACTATCTACAAGAAAAAGAAAAACAGAATGTGGACTTGGTTGTCACCCGATGGTAAATCAAAAACCAAATTGACTTTATATTGACCAATAAACATAAATTCTTCCCAAACATAAATGTCATAAATAATCTAAATTTTAACACCAACCACCACATGGTCAGGGCGGAACTATACTCAACTCAACCCAAGAACCCTAGACCAAAAATAAATCTTAAGTATACTAAACTTAACAAAAATCTGATAGAGAAAATAGCCCACTCACTAAACTCTAAACTGAAACTTTACAAAAAAGAAACAAAATACGCCGACATACAAGAAAAATATACCTGGTTAGAAAGTGCAATCACAACCATTACTAAAGAACATAGCAATAGGAAGGAGAACCTAAACAACAGGATATCAGAAAAAACTGTCAACCTCCTTGACCAAAGAGCCGCCCTAATTAGTGCGAAAAACACAGATCAAAATAGGAAAGAAATTGCAAAAATTAGCAAAGAAATAAAAGTAAACATGAGGAAAGACAGAAGACAATGTCGGATGGAAACAATAGAAAGACATATTAGACAGACAGGAGGAATAAAGAAGGCGTACAAAGAATTAAGTAATAAGAGACAATGGATTGTAAAGATGGAAGATAGAAGTGGAGCGGAGAAGATTGGTAGGCAGGAAATACTAAAGATCGCTACTGACTACTACACCAAATTATACAAAAGTAACACAAGTAAAAGAGAAATAGATTTACCAGAGAACGAAATGGTACCTTACATCATGCAGGATGAAACAGAAAAGGCTATTGACACACAGAAAAAAGGTAAAGCTCCAGGTCCAGATGGCATAAGCAATGAAATTTTAAAACAAACAAAAGCAGCAATGACACCGATACTCACAGAAATTTTCAACAAATTAATAAACACAGAAATCATCCCAAAACAATGGACTGAATCCGTCATAATTCTTATATTCAAGAAAGGGAACCACTGTGATATTGGAAACTATCGACCCATCAGTCTAATGTCCAATATTTAAAGGATCTTTGCAAAGATTATTTTGGAAAGAATAGGAAGGAAACTAGATGAGCAACAACCAATAGAACAGGCAGGATTCCGCAAAGATTTCTCTGTACTAGACCACATCCATACTGTAAGACAAATTATAGGAAAATACACTGAATACCAGCTTATATACTACATAGCTTTCATAGACTACAGTAAAGCATTTGACTCTCTAATACACTCAAAAATCTGGGAAGCCTTAAAGGAACTGGGTATCAACACAAATATATAAGAATAATTAAAAATATTTACAAACACAGTTCTGCTTGTATCAGACTAGAAAAAGGAGGAAATAAGTTTCCAATACAAAAAGGCGTGAGACAGGGTGATCCCCTTTCACCAACACTCTTTCTGGCTGTGTTAGAAAAGATCTTCAGGCACCTGGAATGGAAAGACATGGGCATAACTATTAATGGCCGCACGCTAACGCATCTACGATTTGCTGATGATATCGTATTATTTGCAAAAACACCAGCAGAGCTAACCAAGATGATAAATGATTTAGCATCGGAAAGTGCCAAGGCTGGGTTGAAGCTAAATCCTGAAAAAACAAAAATCATGACCAATGGCAACAAAGATCCTGTAACAGTGGAGCAGAATCAAATCTCCTATGTTGAACAGTACATATAACTTGGCCAACTCATATCTCCAGAGGACAACGAAAACAAAGAAGCCGAAAGAAGAGTTGTTAATAGCTGGAAAAAATATTGGAGCCTATAAAAGAAATAATGAAAGACGAGAACCTACACATTTCAACGAAAAGCAAATTATTTAACACATGCATCCTGCCTGTATTAACATATGGGAGCGAAACATGGGCTTTAACAAAAAATTTAACAAATAAACTCTCCGTATGTCAACGTGCCATGGAAAGGAGTATGACTGGCATCAGAAGGCAAGACAAAGTTAAAAATACCAGTATCAGGAGCAAGACTAGGTTCCAGGACATAACTCTGAAAATAAGGAGACAAAAGTGGAAATGGGCAGGCCACATGATCAGAGGAAAAGATAAATGGAGCAAAATAATCACACAGTGGTACCCAAGAGATGGTAAGAGAAAGAGAGGCAGACCACAAAAGAGGTGGGACGACGACATTAAACAAGTCGCAGGAACAACGTGGGCTAGAGTAGCCATAGAAAGGCCAGAATGGAAAAGATTGGAGGAGGCCTTTGCCACCTGGCAAACGGACACACAAAAATGGAATAAAAGAACTTATGACTAACTAAAGAAATATCGTTATGTCCGAAGAAAGGCTATATTATATATTTATAAATACTTATGCCTTGACTGTGTATTTAATGATTTGTTATGATTTTATTTTTATTATTCTTCTGACCATTCAGTTTTCGTTTTATTGCATGTCTCTTTCTAAAAATAGATAGATTTATGGTTCATGTCTATAGACAGGTAGGAACATAAAATTGATTGATGTGGTAACACTGTTGAAAGCTGCTTTGAATGTGATGTGTGCAAAGGCCACTCGCCCGTCATCCCTCCCGGTCATCTGAAGTCAATCCCACAGAAAATATTACAAAGTATATTACAAGGTACACTTGTACTATAGTGTGTCAGTCTACAGTCAGCGCTCAGGATGTTAGTTGGTGTGTGCGCGCGATTGAATTTTCGATGATGAAACACTTGCATTTAAACTATCACCAGCATATTTTAAAAATAAAAAATAAGTCTAAATGTGTATACACTGTGCAGTGAATTGGAACCACGAAATAAAGAAAACAAGCGGAATTGGCAAGTACAAACATTTGTATCAGGACCGCGATCGCCACACTCACACATAAAATAAGCATTATTGCATATAAACTACTAATGCAAACATTGTTTCATTGGTCGTTTTCATTTTAAGCAACAATAATACGAAACACACAAATAGAACATTTAAAAATATACCAAAGTGCGTTACAATAAATTTTATTTTGCTACAAAAAAAAAGAGTATTTACGTCCTTTTGTAGTCTATTCAAAATAGACTCATCTATTTGTACAATAGTGAAACTTAAGATCGTAATAGTTTCGCTATTCTACAATAGATGGCAGCATTGATTTTTCCGTAGTTTTCAGTTGATCATATTTGAGTAGAGAACTTTCTAGAACGATATACGTAATGACTGTCATTACGCATATCTTTCTAGAAACATTAGGTCAACCTAAAATGAACTTTACATGTAAGTACGGCTGATTTTAGCTTGACTTTCTATTATATCATTAGAGATTATATTAAATCAGGAATTTAATTAAAATAAAATGAAAATTGTACTTTCGAATGATATGAAATATCTCCATTTTTAATCATCTGTATTCTACTATCATTTCTGCATTCAAGGATGGCACAATACGGCATAATTCAGTGTATAATAGATTTTCGCACGACGACTATCTCCTAATGATATGGTAAGTATCACTAAGGCAATTTAGAGTAAAAGCGCATAATAGTGACGCACGCGGCACGCCCACTCTTCACTTCCCCTTGTTTTCTTTATTTCGTGATTGGAACGAAGTTCCTTATCGCGCGTTGTGAAAGAGGGCTAGACGGAAAAAATTCTTACGAAAAGTTGTCACGACACTTTTTGTTATAGTAAGTTAGTATTGTAAGCACAGTATATATCCCAGCCACTTCCCTTTGGCTCGTGCATTGAAAGTGAAAGTCTATCTACTATTTGATTGAGTTTACTTTTTTTCTAGTGCCAAATGTTCGATATTTATACAGAATTTCGGCCGAATGTCGAATTTCGACCAAAAGTTGAATTTCGGCCGAATGTGGAATTTCGACCAAAAGTTGAATTTCGACGGACAATCGAATTTCGAACGAGTGTCGAATTTCAATCGGTTGCCGAGTTTCGACCACCGGTCAAATTTCGACCGGGTGCCGAAATTCAACCGGGTTCCGAAATTCGACCGGGTGCCGAAATTCGATCGTGGGTCGAAATTCTACGAAGTTCCTTATCGCGCGTTGTGAAAGGGGGCTAGACGGAAAAAATTCTTACGAAAAGTTGTCACGACACTTTTTGCTATAGTAAGGTATTGTAAGCTGTGCGGCATGCGGATGTTTCTCTGTCTGTCTCTCTCTATCTCTTTCTCTCTCTTATAGAAAGCAAGCCAGATATTTTCATTTCTATTTCGCATTGAACAGTGTGGTGTCGTGACGATTATTTTTGTTGAGTGTATACAGGTTTTTTGTAAATAATAATAAAAGGAACTTCGTTCCATCCCTTGACACCTCTCAAGTTTTTTTGTGTTATTGTGTTTGAGCATTCAGTACTGTGAAGTTATAACTCTGTCTGCCCTGCAAGGAAACCAGCGTGATGATACTTATACCTCCTGGACATAGAAGTGGTTTCTATTTTTAACCATGGCTAATTAAAAAAACACTTAGTTTAGGTGTTATCTACATTGATATAAAAACCAAGATACACAATCAGTGTCTCAAAAACATCCTCCAAATCGCGACACTGTCAATTTTATTTCTTTTTGTACATTGCTTTGTGAAAACAAAAATGAATCTCGCACTTAAGGTTGGATATGAAAAGACACGTTTTTGCTATACTACGCAACTGAAATTAGGGACACTTCTGAGTGTCAGTTTTGTTCGGGACTTTGCATCTTGGGTTTTTTATATCAATGGATATCTGATATTGAATAATGCATAATTTAATTTTGTGAACTAAGTAAATTACTAAGTACATGGTATTCCTATGATGTGTTCTCAGTTATTAATTGTTGAAAGATAACATTAACGATATAACGATAATATTTAGTGTGATTAGAAATTAGAATTCATGATTAGCCAATAATGAATTAGGTATAAACGCTACAGCTGTTGGCATTCAGTTCATTCATCCATTGTGGCAAGCACCCATTACTTTTAATGAAACAAGTAATTCTATCAGCTGTTTTAATCTAGAAGTTTCCGAAAGTAAATTACTTGATATTGTTATATGAATTTACAGATTGAAATAAGAAGTAGGTAGATAATCTGAATGTATGCGGTGTGTAAAGAATTTACCTATGCGACAGGCGTCACGAATTCATATGTTCATCACTCTGATGTGTATCTTGAATGATTTCATGTTCTAAGTCATAAACGCATTGTGAAATATTTGTAATTATCAAAAAGTTTTAATCCTTTGAACCACTTTCTTTTTTAGTTTGATATCTTTGGGTTAGACTTATGGAACCCTGTATCAAAATATATTCACCTCTTTTGGAAAAACTTTATACATACTGTTACATACATGATAAACTCCCAAACCCAGAAATACAAACCTCCATGATCATCACATATCCCTGCCTGAAATCAAACCCGGACCCATTGATTCCTAGGAAAGATTGATTCGTAGAAACCTATGTCGATGATAAATTTTTCTATTAAAGTATTATTTGTTTACGAAATAGCCCAATTTGCTGCGTAGTTGTGTTCGTCCAAGTTAGTTTCACTTCTTAGTTCTTAAGACTTTTAATAAATAAATAAAATGTAAGGTGAGAGTTAGTTTTGTCCATCATGTTTGATAAGAAATCAACTTATGAATATGACTGCCTTTCTCACCCAATATCCTCTCCCCTCTTCAGTCTTGTCCAAACACCATCAGGCCCTCGATAGTCGGGAATGTCTGCTGCTGTACTGATTCCAGCCCCTGTGTATACCTGAAACACAATAATGAAGAATGTTAACTAATTTTGATTATTAGCACTCCATATTCTCTGTGAAAAATAAAAAATACTAGTGAAAGAATTACTTCGATACGTCAATTAGTTTCCGATTTAGAAGTAAAATAAGTTGAACCGCACGACGCTGGCTGCCGTTGACGCTGTGACGTCATCTCACAACACGCTCAGTCTAGTTCGCTCGGCGGCCGGCGCTCGCGGTCGTGCGCCCGTGCCGTCGAAATTACACCTCAATACTTTTCCATTGTAGTTTTGTATAATAGTTTAGTTTCCATTCTGTGCAGCACAGACACGTTTTGTTGTAAATATTAATGTAAATAGATCGTAAGGCAGGATAGAATGTATGTTTCGTTTAGTTCGTAGGTTGTTTGTAATAAATAATGTTCATTTTCGCCTTTTATTCGCCCTAAGACCTACATACAGCTTTGTTGTGTAGAAATAATAAGGCTTTATGTAGCTATGATCGTTGCCTAATAGGCATATTACGAATAAAGCGAGTTCCACGCAGTCGACGACATTACGAGTCGACTCTTGCGAGATAGTATTTATATGCGGGAACTCGCAATTACGAAAATCCGAAAAGTGCAAAATTCTTTGTTAAAACAAATGCTTTATGATTGTAAATAGTATGTATAATGTAAGTATAAGCCTTAGGCATATGTTTAGACACTTTTCGGTACCATAAAGATAGTTTACAGGATAGTACGACCTGAAAAGGCGTACAACTCTGTAATTGTAAGAGTTTTCGAGGTCCTGTAAGAACGTACAATGTATATAGCACTCTTGTTTGTTATTATATAAGTTTATTTGTGTTAGATCCTTGTATATAAATAAGAAATAACACATTGTAATTAGTTTTCGGTAGGTCTTAGGGCATTACGTACTTTGTTTTGTATATATTTGTAAAAAGGTAGTACCGTTGCACTCGATAGAGGGCCACACTAGTTGATTAAAGGTAGAAGAAACTACCTAAGATAAAATTATTAAGATTAAATTGCGAAAAGTAGGATTTAACAAATCCAAGACATTGTGGCGCCATTTGCCTTTGAAGTTTGCCGCCGTCCGTCTGGCCGCGCACTATAAATATCGGAGAGCGCGGCCATACAATCAGTTCCGTTCCAGTAAAGTAATAGTTTCGTTACGACTCAGTAAGTTTCCCAGACAAGTTCCTGGGCTTTAGTATATATTCATAGGGTACCGGCTTTAGAGTAGGGCAGTATTAGGGCAAGTACTGGCTCTCCATACAATAGGTCAAATATTTGCAACGGTGCTAGCTTTATTGCTATTTCGTTACAATAAAGCGCCTTTGCAAAGAAAAGTTGTGGTCTCGCTTATTTCTCCGACACATCCGGCTCCACAGAAAAGCACTACGGCTGGTGGGGCATCGAAGAGAGAAGAACCAGATTTACAGTCCGCTGGCTCCCCCGGCTGTAGTGCACATTTTCTGGTCGCATTCGAGCCGGATTACTGAGCCATGCCGATTGAAACAAGGAGTACGTCGAGTCGCCGAGAAGAAGAGGCCGCTAGTCGCGAGGAGGAAACGAGCGGTACCACCACGTCCGCTACGGAGACTAGCGTTACAACAGAGAACACCGAGGCGACCGAGACCACAACAAGCACCGTTGCAAATAGTGAAAAGCCGGTACCATCCGCAGTCGAGTCGCCGCGTATAGTTTACTTACGCGCCAAATTAGAGGAAGCGCGCTTACGGGCAGAAGAGGCGCGCTTACGGACGGAACTCGCGCGCGCTGTTTACGAAGAAGGGCAAGCAACTGCCATTACGAGGGTCGAAGATTGGATGGACTCCGCTCGGCCAACCCATACGGATCGCCAGCCGGCACCAGAGCCACTGGCAATCACCAGTTCGGTGGCACTTATGCCACACCCACTACGAGAGGCGGCACCTAGGCCGCATTACGAAGAGGCGGCGCACACGCCGCACCAAGAAGATTCGGCGGGCCATGAGTCGCCCGCACCACGAGAGGTGGCCCAGGCGCCACAAGCTACGTCGCCCGCGCAGTCGGCGGGCATTTCAGCGCGCGCTGTACGTCCGGCGGAAGATGATGTGTCCGTCGTAGAGAAGGCGAAGATTTCGACGCCTAGTGAAAATACGGCACCAAAACAAGAGTCTGGTGCATTGAAGGCCGCAGATATCACCGCGCTCGCGTCCGCCCTGGCAGAAGCATCACGAGAGGCGCCGCGCTATAGTATGGAGTTACCAAGTTTCGATGGCGCTGGTGAAGAATGGTTGCAGTTCAAAGCGGCGTATCGAGATACAGAGAAATATTTTAGCAAGACGGAAAATCGGGCAAGAATTCGAAGATGTTTACGTGGAAACGCCAAAGAAGCCGTCGCCTGCATGTTTTACGGGGAAACCGACCCAAGTGAGATCGTCGACCATTTGGAAATACAGTTTGGTCGGCCCGACGCACTAGTGAACGCAGAACTAGAAAAAATCAAGTCATTGCCGCGAGTGAAAGAAAGTGCGCGGGAAACGTGTGTGTTCGCCAGTAAAGTGAACAATATCGTCGCTACGATTCGAGCTCTCAACAGAGAGAGCTATCTACACGATACGGTGGCAGTGAATAGTTTATTAGCGAAGTTTAATTATACGTTGCAGCACAGTTGGTTCCAGTACGCAAGACGGGAAGATAGAAAACCCGATCTACAAATGATTAGTGAATTTTTAATGAAAGAAGCCGAGATGTGTGCTGCGTTGGTGCCACATGAACCTACGAAAGAAAATCAACAAGTTTTTAAAAAAACACAGCGAACACACACGCAGAAATATGAACCGCAAGTGAAGAGAGATAAATGTGCGATATGTCAAGATGCACATACTAGCTCTATATGTGAACAGTTTACGAAAGCTAGTGTTGACGATAGGTGGGCTATGGCAAAACGTAATAATTTATGTTTCAGGTGTCTACAAAAAAGAAAGCCAAAACACGAGTGCAAGTTTCGGCAGTGCGGCATCGACGGGTGCAAGAGTTCGCACCATAGGCGGCTACACAATAGCCGCAACAGTTATACGAAGAAGACATCTGAAGATCAAGCAGAAGACAACGACGCCGTGGTGACGTCAACGCAGTCAAGCGCGCCACGCGCCTACCTTAAAGTTGTACCGATTGTCCTGACAGGTTCCAGGGGCAGCGTGAACACATACGCGCTATTAGATGAAGGGTCCACAGTCACGCTGGTAGAAGAGAAGGTGGCTGCGAAGATAGGAGCTCGCGGACCGGTGGAGCCGTTCCATATAGAAACAGTTGGCGGCACGCGACTCAACGCAGAGAGGTCGCGCCGCATCACAGTCACCATCAAGGGCCTTCATCACCATCAGCGACATCGGATAATAGGAAGAACTATAGGTAACCTTAATCTATCGCCACAGTCTGTTAATAGATCCATCGTCAACAACTGCAGACATCTAGAAGATATAGAAGAAGATGTCATCATGGAGCGCGCCGTGCCAACCGTGCTCATCGGCCAGGACAACTGGCACCTGATCGTGACGAGGGCTGTGAAGAGCGGAAGACGTGGACAACCAGTAGCATCGCTCACGCACCTTGGCTGGGTGCTACATGGTGTGGACTACCGCCACAAGCAGCGAGTCCACCTAGTGCAGAGAGCTGCCTATGCCGAACAGGATGAAGACATAGAAAAGGTAATAAGAAATTATTTCGATTTGGACAGTGTCGGCATCACTCCGCGCCAGCCCATCAACCAGAACGAGCAGCGAGCCCTGCAAATTTTAGAAAATACGTGTAAGCGTTTACCTGACGGGCGCTACGAGGCAGGGCTATTATGGAAAGAGGATAGCCGCGAGTTTCCTGATAGCCGCGGCCTGGCTATGAAAAGATTATACAATACAGAGAGACGTCTGGACAAGGACCCCGCGCTAAAGGAGGCATACGAGAAACAGGTACAACATTTATTTGATAGTGGTTACGCCGAACCTGCCAACGAGTCACCTAGCCAATCCAGCTGGTACCTGCCTCACTTTGCAGTAGTGAATCCTGCAAAACCTAAGCCGCGAATAGTTTACGACGCAACTGCGCGGGTCAATGGAGTAAGTCTCAACGACATGTTATTAGCTGGTCCAGACCTTCTGCAGAACCTACCCGGAGTGCTAATGAGATTTCGACAGCTGCCTATCGCCGTGACAGCAGACATAAAAGAAATGTTTCTGCAAATACGTATACGACAAGAAGACCGGGACGCATTACGTTTCCTATGGCGAGGAAGCGATAGAAAAGATTCGCCACGTGAGTATAGGATGACCAGCGTCGTATTTGGAGCTGCGTCATCACCAAGCACCGCTATCTTCGTTAAAAATAAGAACGCACAAGAATACGCCAACCTCTATCCCGACGCCGCTACAGCCGTGGTAAGAAACCATTACATGGACGATTACCTGCAGAGCTTCGATAGTGAGGAAGATGCCGTCAGAATAGCCTCGCAGGTTAGCCTCATTCATCAACAGGCGCATTTCCAGCTGCGCGGATGGAAAACTAATAACTCGGCCGTAGCTAAAACGCTACTAGTAGCGCCATCTCTGGGCGGCGATTGGGAACTAAGCACAGAAAGCGAGAAGGTTTTGGGATTAAAGTGGAAACCTCACAACGATAAGCTAAGTTTCAATGTTAAAGCGGTGTACGATGAAGATAAAACACCTACGAAGAGACACGCGTTACGGGTAGCTATGTCTATTTTCGATCCTTTAGGTTTAATTACACCTGTAACTATTCACGCGAAACATCTACTTCAAGAAACGTGGCGAATCGGACTACCATGGGACGAGCCTTTACCTGCGGACTTAGAGAAGACATGGAGAAGCTGGCTTCAAGATGTGAGAAGAATGGAAAACCTGGAAATACCTCGCGCACATTCTAACCTGGCGCGAGCGCGAGATCGGCAGCTGCACATCTTTACGGATGCCAGTGAGTCTGCCTATGCAGCGGCGGTCTACTGGCGCATAGTCAACGAGGACGGCGAAGTCAGCGTCAGCCTAGCAGCAGCCAAAGGAAGAGTCAGCCCGCTCAAGTTTACCTCCATACCAAGGTTAGAAATTCAAGCAGCTTTACTAGGTGCCCGCCTAGCTCAGCACGTCATGGAGGAGTACGAGTATCAGCCAAGCCGCAGGGTGTACTGGACAGACAGCCGCACAGTTCTATCGTGGCTACGCACAGGCTCGCGAGCGTTCAAGCCGTTTGTTGCCCATCGAGTAGCAGAGATTGAAGATATTACGAAGGTCGCAGAGTGGCGATGGGTGCCGTCTCGCGACAATGTAGCTGATGATGCTACTCGCCATATCCCGGAAGAATTTGGAGACCGACATAGATGGTTCGTTGGTCCGGCCTTCCTTTATTTAGAAGAGGACAAGTGGCCGCAAGATGTCGCTACCAGTAGCGAATTAACAGGCGAAGAAAAACCGTCGGCAGCTGTAAATAGTGTAAATATTGTAAATAACGTTAGAAAAATTGTGTGTATTACAGAAGCACTTCCGGAAATAACAAGATTTTCGTCGTGGCTTCGATTAGTGCGTGCAACAGCGCGCGTGCTGCAGTTCATCGAGCTCTGCAGACCAAATAAGAAATGTGTCGCCGGTGTGCGTAAGCGCACAGCTCCGAGTGCATCCAGTGATGAAGATTGGGGAAAAAAGAATACGAAAAGCTCGAAGAAAATAGAGAAAATTAAGAAGCCACGAAGCACGGAAGAAAAACGACGTTACCTGCCGCTAGATGGCGCTGATATCATTAGCGCCGAAAAATTGTTAATAAAGTCATCACAACAAGAAAGCTTAGCTAGCGAAATAGAAGCTATTACGGGCGGGAGCGCGATAGCAAGAGACAGCCGGTTGAAGCAGTTATCGTTGTTCATCGATCAAGAAGGCATTTTGAAAATAAAGTCACGAATAGCGGCGGCAGAAGAGATAAGTGAAGATTTACGAGAACCGGCCGTACTAGATGGCCGTCACCCATACACCCGCCTCTATATAGAACATGAACACCGGCGTCTTCACCATAGCGGGGTGGAAGCAACTACGAGTGAAATATTACAGAGATTTTGGGTTTTACGGCTTCGCCCCACCGTGCGTGGCATAGTAAAGAGCTGCGCGCTTTGCAGAAGAAGAAGCGCTATCCCGCCACAGCCGCCTACAGGCGACCTGCCGAAGTCCCGGGTCGCGCACCATCAGCGAGCCTTCACCTACGTGGGCCTGGACTTTCTTGGGCCATACAGCGTGACCATCGGGCGGCGCCACGAGAAGAGATACGTGGCGCTTTTCACCTGCCTTACTTCAAGGGCGGTCCACCTGGAGATAGCCGCCAACCTGACTACGGACTCCGCAGTAATGGCACTGCGGCGCATGATGTCGCGCCGCGGGTGCCCCACCGAGGTTTGGAGCGACAACGGCACCAACCTGCGCGGCGCTGATGCAGAACTGAGGCGCGCCGCCCTAGACGCCACTAAAGAAGCAGCAGCCAACTATTCGATCAAGTGGAAATTCATCCCGCCGAGCGCGCCATTCATGGGAGGCGCATGGGAGCGCATGGTGCGCTCTGTCAAGGCTGCACTGTTCGCCGTGCTGCAACAGCGGCATCCACCAGAAGAGGTACTGCACACACTGCTGGTGGAGGTCGAACACACGCTCAACAGCCGACCTCTCACTCACGTGTCGGTTTCACCAGAAGACCCGGCACCACTGACGCCCAATCACTTCCTGCTGGGCGGACCATCACGCGTGCCTGTCCCGGGCGCGTTCTCCGAAGGCGATACCATCGGCCGCCGCCACTGGCGGCACTCACAAAAGCTGGCCAACCACTTCTGGTCACGCTGGGTACGAGAAGCGCTTCCGCTACTCCAAAAGCGGCGGGAGCCTCATGGAAGAGGAGCAGAGCTGCGCGTCGGCGACGTCGTCCTCATCGCTGACGGCGCGCTACCAAGAAATACGTGGCCAACGGGGATCATCGAGGCAGTACACCCTGGAGCAGACGGCGTGGTACGAGTGGCTGACGTACGTACGGCTGCGGGAGTCATGCGAAGACCGGTTAAGAAGTTAGTCTGGCTGCACCATATTTAGTATAACACTGCGTGTTATAGGCGGGAGAATGTGCAGCACAGACACGTTTTGTTGTAAATATTAATGTAAATAGATCGTAAGGCAGGATAGAATGTATGTTTCGTTTAGTTCGTAGGTTGTTTGTAATAAATAATGTTCATTTTCGCCTTTTATTCGCCCTAAGACCTACATACAGCTTTGTTGTGTAGAAATAATAAGGCTTTATGTAGCTATGATCGTTGCCTAATAGGCATATTACGAATAAAGCGAGTTCCACGCAGTCGACGACATTACGAGTCGACTCTTGCGAGATAGTATTTATATGCGGGAACTCGCAATTACGAAAATCCGAAAAGTGCAAAATTCTTTGTTAAAACAAATGCTTTATGATTGTAAATAGTATGTATAATGTAAGTATAAGCCTTAGGCATATGTTTAGACACTTTTCGGTACCATAAAGATAGTTTACAGGATAGTACGACCTGAAAAGGCGTACAACTCTGTAATTGTAAGAGTTTTCGAGGTCCTGTAAGAACGTACAATGTATATAGCACTCTTGTTTGTTATTATATAAGTTTATTTGTGTTAGATCCTTGTATATAAATAAGAAATAACACATTGTAATTAGTTTTCGGTAGGTCTTAGGGCATTACGTACTTTGTTTTGTATATATTTGTAAAAAGGTAGTACCGTTGCACTCGATAGAGGGCCACACTAGTTGATTAAAGGTAGAAGAAACTACCTAAGATAAAATTATTAAGATTAAATTGCGAAAAGTAGGATTTAACAAATCCAAGACATTGTGGCGCCATTTGCCTTTGAAGTTTGCCGCCGTCCGTCTGGCCGCGCACTATAAATATCGGAGAGCGCGGCCATACAATCAGTTCCGTTCCAGTAAAGTAATAGTTTCGTTACGACTCAGTAAGTTTCCCAGACAAGTTCCTGGGCTTTAGTATATATTCATAGGGTACCGGCTTTAGAGTAGGGCAGTATTAGGGCAAGTACTGGCTCTCCATACAATAGGTCAAATATTTGCAACGGTGCTAGCTTTATTGCTATTTCGTTACAATAAAGCGCCTTTGCAAAGAAAAGTTGTGGTCTCGCTTATTTCTCCGACACATCCGGCTCCACAGAAAAGCACTACGGCTGGTGGGGCATCGAAGAGAGAAGAACCAGATTTACAGTCCGCTGGCTCCCCCGGCTGTAGTGCACACATTCCATTCCATCCATTCCATTCCTCAGTACATTTCCATTTCCATTTCCAAAAAAAATCATGAGTTGTGCCTACTGAACGTATCTGGACGAAGTCTGGAATAACTCACGGCTCCTTTTAATTCTGGGAAAATGTACAGTTCCCGAGGTTTTTTTTTTCGGAATGTCTCAATTGCTGTTAGCCTTATGGGCTGTTACAGCTTCACCGGTCGCGGGGGCGAGCAGAGTGCTCAGCTAGAATTTAAAGGTGTAGGGCTGTACGCCCTCCGCCCCTAAGGGTGTCTCCTGTGAGACCGAACCTCGGCTTAGGGTGGGGTCGTGATTTGCGATGAGAGGGCTAGTGGCATTGTTTTGTCCGTCCGCCGAACCTTGCCCTTGGGCTCGGTTCACCGAAGGGCGAAACAGGGGTCCTCGTCGCCGCCGGCGGCGACGGTGTCGCGAATGTAGGTGTGTAGTGTTATCGTGTAAACCGTTGGCCAGAGTTATCAGGTCATCGGGATCGGTAAGAATGTGGCGGGGCCTACGTAGTTTGAGATCGGGATTAGGGTCTGGGATGTAGTCAGCCGCGGCTACCACCAGTGGGTTCGGATGCGAGATGGCACGATCGAAGTATCTTTCGGAGATGTCTTTGAAATGCTTTGCTAAGCTCGGCAATTCAAGATCGTTATGGAGGTCTACGTTGCGCATATACCACGGTGCTCCCGTGGCAATACGCAGGAATTTATTTTGTACCACTTGCAACGGATGTAAGTCCGTACGGGGGAGATGGGCAAACGCTACGCAAGCGTATGAAAGGATGGAGTTCCCGAGGTATTTATTTAAATTAAGAAGAACGGTAGGTACCTATACACGTACATATACCTACGTCCTACGTACCTACCTATAGCTACAAAACTAATACATATTTGTTGTCTTTAACGTAAAAATTTAATGGTAGGTAGGTACTTCTACTATTTGAGTTGCATTCTTTCATTAGTTGGGTATTTTGTTTTGATAAAATAATTTAGAACAGATAAACTATTAAGCATAAGTAGTAGCAAGGAAAGTTTTCTTACCTTTGCATTTTTCTTCCTCGCATTTCGGCGCCAACGAAATGACCGCCCCGTTGGTCGAGTGGTTAGCGACCCTGACTACGCAATCAACGGGGTTCGGGTTCGATCCCCGACGGGGACAAGCATTTGTGTGATGAGCATAAATGTTTGTATTTCCGGGTTTGGGTGTTTATTATATATATCCTGCTATTTATATATGTATTTCTATGTATTAGTATCGTTGACTAACACCCATAACACAAGCAAATATTTGCTTACTTTGGGGTTAGATCAGTAAGTGTAATTTGTCCCGTGAATATTTATTTATTTAATCACTATTTGTTGATAAATAATGCACAACCATTAATCCATCTATTTTAGGTGAAATATCCGATTGCCCTTTTTCGAATCCTTCATTCATTTTATTAATAGAATAATATTTACTATTAATAGACTATTAAAGTAATACGCTGACGAAAACAACAAAATACTGCGCAAGCTATTACACCTACTATACTATAACCGCTGGAGACTTGATACTAAGCTAAGCGAGGCGCGGCGCGTTGTGTCATGACGTCACAAGCGGTCACGTGGCTGTTAGCGAGACTCGATATTTTTCGAAACTTTGAATGCCTATAAAATCAAAACTACTAGGTATTTTTTACTACAACAAAAACTAGTGTATTTGTATACGTACAGGCTTTACTGAGACAAAATTGCAAGCGATTTGGCATACCTAGTAACATTCTTCATTATTATGGTTTTACTAAATTTAACTAATCCATAACAGAACACACAGAATTAATGTTTACTATACAGGATGGGCAAAAAATCGTGGATCAAATGAAACAGGGTGATAGTTGCGATTATTTGCAATAAAAATAGATTTATGGCAGAGCTCAATCTTGATCTTCTTAGAAGTTACGACTATTTTAGTGTTTTTGACGATTGTGTTTAGTTGTTTCTAGGGAATGCATCAACACTACCAAAGTGCTTTTATGATAGTGAGCACCATGATTTGAAGTCTCATTAAAAATTATTTGTAACTTTAGAACCTTACTGTAAAAAAATGTACTACCAAAAAGCGAACTTGTATTTAAAAAACTTGCCTATAATAATCCCAACTATCACCCTGTTTCGTTTGATCCACAATTTTTTGCCCACCCTGTATTTAAATTACTTATTTTCATAAGCCACTGGTCTTAGTTCTATAGGAATGCTTATGAATCACAGGAGTTGTCATTCTTTTCACCCGCAAGTAGATTAACATGTCGCAGATATTGTTTTTCATACAAATTTCATCCCCTATTTCAGCCCCTTAGGGGATGATTTTTTTTATATTTTTTATATAAAATAGCCTATGTTTGACCACGATTCTTCAAGTACTTCCATGCCAAATTGCATGAAAATTGACCCAGCGGTTTAGCCATGAAAGTGTAACAGACAGACTTTTGCATTTATAATATTAGTATGGATGTAATGATTTTTTAGAATCGATTTAATAACCTGCCTATATATTTTACTATTTTATAAAATTATTCACATTCAACATATTGTAAAACTATATTATTACTTCAAAAGTGCTAATCTTTGAAAAATAATGAGTCAATAAAGCGGATCTTTTATATTCTACAAATCAATATTCAACATTTAGACAGTTTGTATTATTTTTCTATATTTTGTATATTATTACAAGCTATTTATCGTATTTATAAAATATGTTTATTGTTGATAAAGAATCATTCAATTAATCATTCAAATTCATTCATTATTGCCCCTATCAATTTCATAGATAACCAGATATTATTTCTATCAAAATCATATGGTATTTTTCAACTGAAATATTATTTCTGTCAAAATCATATGGTATTTTTCAACTGTGTAAAAGTTTTCATAAATTAAATATGATAAAATTATATATTAGAAACAGTTTTTAGTGCCAACCGAACCATTTAAATTAATGAATATGATAATCCAATAACATTTAATTCAATGTGTATGACTGATGTGAAACTTTGGTATTTTTATAACAGATGGACTTTGTAGACAAGTAAGATGGATCTTTAGACAAGTAAGAAAACATGAACTGTACACATATATATTTTCACACCAAGTAACGTATTAGCACCGGTTTCCGACTAGCTTCCTCTATCCGACCATTTTGGTTTTTACTGGCTAAAACGTTTAAATATTGCGCAAAATGCTTAAAACGGAATCTATTCGACTCAATCACTTATCGTACACCACATGTCTCAAAACTTGTGTTTTAAATGTTAACGGACATTCTGTCATTTCAACAAAAGCTACAAAAGGGTACAGTTTTGATCACATTCAACGTGTAGCGGTTCGAATTGTCGATAACAAGACTATTTCAAATCGGCTTGTTTCTTTGGCTTTACATAGATATGTGGCATCAGTCTAGCTCTATCATGGGGAATTTCACCATCGGACATCGTGACAATATTCAAAGTTTCATTATCACCATCTCGATGTCTGAAAATGTGCGATTCTAGTGTCTATGACTTACGATTGTCCGAAAATAAATCAATTCCGAAAGGAAAACAATCCGTGAACCCTCTCATAAATACATACGGTTACCAAAGCGTTATGTATATAACATAATAGTTTGGTTATATGTGTACAAAACTTAATTATGATTACTAATTGAACTCATTAATAATAGTAATATATTTTTATTATTATAAAGATTAACATGATGTAAGTCCTACATTTAGATACTAGATTTAGAGGATAGAAAATATGCAGTTTGTGAAAAAAAAATTACATGTTCAGTAAATTAAGTTTTAAATACTATATACTTAACATAGTATTTAAAAACTAATTTACTTTCCTGATTTTACATCATGTGAAGTATATAGAAGTTATTTTTTTAAATTTTTGTACCGAATTTACAATAAATACTGCAGTATTATATAAAATGATTTTTATTTACGAATTTCCACTCTATTTGTAAGACACAGAGTTGATTTTACTAGGTAGGATTTGGCTGGTTGGAATCTAGATACTTAGTGGTCGGATATATGGATACTTGTAATCAGTGGGTCAGAAAACGGTGCTTTCAGTTTATTTCCAGTCGTAACAGTTTAAATCTAAATTTAAGTATAAAAAATTCATTAAAGAATACAATTATGCTCATTTTTTAAAATTAAAGCTCGTAATCTTTCAGAAAAGCACTTTTTCTAGTGTGCTTTAGATGTTCTTTTATCTTTTGAAGGATTCATTGAACCATATCAACCAAAATAACCAATCAGTAGTCGGAATCCGGCGCCATTGCGTTAATTTCATATGCGTACATTTGCCATGACTCCATTCCCACTTGAAATATTCTTGACCAAAAATTATTAAATCGGCTATGTGGTAACTTCAGGGTCATTTTGAAGTGAATACGTTTTTTTTTTACTATCATAAGATAGCAAACAAGCAGATGGGTCTCCTGATGGAAAGAGTCAACCATCGCCTATAGACACCAAAGGTGTTAATGGTGCGTTGCTATCTTGTGGCGAGGTCTAATGCCACATGCATAAGTTTACCGGCTACCTTACCATCAAAACCGGAACACAACAGTGACAAGCACTGACAGTATTGCGGTAGGAATAGGTAAGGCGGTGGTACCAGACCTGGGCGAGACAATGCAGAACTCTACCACCTAGTGGCCACGATTGTAGTGACTCGCATAGCCAATCGGTCGCCTTTTATGACCTGCCTGGCAGTACGGCAGTTGGTCTATTCTTCAAAGGAGCCCGGAACCAACATGGGGATATAGATTAGCGTTGAGAACTATTTTTTGAAATTATACAATCAATAAATCTTTACAAGAGCTTTCAAATAAAACTTAATCGAATTTTATTTTTGCTCTGAGTCTAAATATATAATCATATTATGCAAAATATGTAACGCAGTAAAATTTACTAGAAATGACGGTACTTCCTACTCCTCTATTCGTGAAGCATGTTAATCCACGTTTAGCTTATCAAATTCTTTGATTCTTTAACTATCCAATTGTATAATTAGATTTTGGATATTAGTGATAGTTATGTAGCTATAACACCAAACTGTATCCCCAGATTTTGTTATCATCCGTTTTTTGAACTATGTCCCCCCTATGTAGGCAATCAATTGCTGTTTGTTAGTCTCGCTAAGACTCAAGAACGGCTGAACCGATTTGGCTAATTTTGGTTTTGAATTAATTGTTGAAGTCCAGGGAAGGTTTAAAAGGTGAGAAAATAAAAAATAAGAGTATTTAAAAAGGCAGAACAAAGTTTGCCGGGTCAGCTAGTAGTAAATATGATATAGATATGAGCTGCTCAGAAAACAAACTGTTCATTTATTATGAGGCCTTTCTTGTGAACAAATGTCTTAAGGCAAGATAGTATGATTTTTGTGTAGATTTTGTCTGACGTATTGATTAGGCTAGTGAAACAGTACTACTGATATTATTTCGGTGTTTTCTCGGCTTGTGTATTCCTATGATAGTGGCTTCTTTATGCTTGTCTAAATATGCCCAATCGCAAGATGTTACACATGAGGTAGATGTATTCATGTAAAAGATGCACGGCTGTGTCCAAGACACAGCCACAACCCACTTTTTTCTTTCTCTCTATTCTCCCCTTGTCCATTATCTGCATTATTTTTAACTTGACTAGCAGAGAATATCCTTGGGAGTTGAGTCTATCTGTGCAAATGTATGTATGCAAAATTTTAATAAATAAATAGCCATGTTAAACATTACTACAACTTTTCATTTTAGACCCCACCTTTCATAGAAATTTCAAGATTAATAATTGTTTAAATTTTTGTATTCATTAAAAGAACTTTAAGGCTGTGTAAATGTTTTGTAGTGTTTAAGCGTAGATTATGATGTATGAAATAATGTTGGTAGAAATATTAAAAAAAGTTTGAGTATTACTTACGACAAGGTGTTTGGCGTCCCTGAGCGCACGAGCCAGCTGGCGGCACTTGAGGCGTAGCTCGCGCGGGCTATCCTCGACTTCGCGGGCGCGCTCGGCGGCGCGCGCGGCTCGCGCCCGGCGCGCTGCGGCGGCGGCAGCCCGCTCGGCGGCGGCGCGCGGCGGTCTCAGCTCGCGCCCGGCCGCGGCGCCGCTTAGCCGCGCGCTGCTCCGCACTCCCTCGCGCCCCGCCATCCTGCTCTATCCACCCTTACTCTGCTCCCACCGACTCTCCACTTTCGAGCTCTCCTCCAACATTTCTCACTCTCACACTTTTTATTATTCTTTGTATGCAAACGGGCACTCATGTATGGTCTCGTGTCGTGTTTTTATTCTTTAAAACTGTCATAACGATTTGACATTCTGATTTATGACATTTGATGTGAAGACGCACCGTAGGGGTGTACACTGCCAAGTGCCAGCTACGTAGTACATACTCGATCCTCTATATCATAATTATCATCTATGGAACACCACTAGCGTAATGTGTTTTTTAACTAGGTACCTTGGTAGGTACCTAGTTTTTCAGTACATTGTAGTGCTGATTGTAGCAAGTTTAAAGTATGATTGCAAATAGTATAAGTACAATATAACGTAAGATATGATTGTGTTTACAAAATTTAATGAGCTCATTGTGAAGTTTACTAAAACTGATTTTTTTGTATTTATTATTGTGTATTGAAAATTAAAAGTCGCATAATGTTTAAGAACCATCGAATATAGGCGAAAAATAAAATAACTGGGAAAAGTCTAGAATTAAGGTTAAACATTTTCCATACAAAATTTAGATGCACCTTTTTAAGTTATTTGCAATGAGTTGGAACTCATTATGTGTTCAGGTCAGCGTGACCTACTAATAGCACGTACGCCTAGATGATAAGTTTAGTACAACAGCAAGTCCGTTTCTGCGGCGTGACCTCGCAATCACACGTTCGTTCTAGATAGTCGGTTCAGTTTAGCCTTGCAACACCACGTCCGCCCTGTCAGCGTGACCTACCAACTACACGATGCACTGGTCAGCATATCAGCCACTCTCGTCATAGTTTGTATCCTATAAATATTATCGTAATTATCATAATAAATCAGTGATCAATAAGCAGTCAAACGGGTATCATTTTCCCTCAGTATATCATATATAATCAGCGACAGGATCACTCACCTATCAGCCTATCAGATATCAGTTTATATCATTTATATCAGTTATATCATTATTAGGGAAAAACCCCTACATTGGGTCTATCATTTTGTATCCTATCAGCATCAGCATCTATCAGCAGTTATCATCTCTATCACAACGTAGGTAACCCCTACATTATGACTTAACATAGCTCTTATTTATTCTCCTATTTACGCAAAAGAAATATGTTACAATTTAATAGCCTGGAAGTACATTATTTTAGTCTAACACACTGTCAAAAATTTTTACACCAATACAAACGTAAAATTAGTTGAAACTACTAGACTAAAACAATAAAATAATCGCGTGACTATTTTATTATTTTAGTCTAATAATTTCAACTAATTTTACGTTTATATTGGTGTAAAATTTTTTGATGTATAATGAACGTACACTACGTTTGCTATGTTGTCAAACCGTGCGTATAAGCAGGTACACGATATTTTGTGAGAGCAGTATCACGATAGGTATGCGTTGTTGCCAGTCCGGTTGTCAAAATCTGGATATAGAACATTGACATGTATAATATTACCACTGGAATTGCTGCTGTCAAAGAATTTTTGTGCCTATTTGAATATCGCCATTTTGGCGCTGTAGACCGATGCGTGCGTCCATAGAACTAAAATTAGTGATTCCCACGTGTCGACATCTTCGATAAGTTTATCGATCGTTTAATATTTACAGCTAGTTGGGCTGTGGTCATGAAAATACTAAAATGATTGTATTAGTTTATTATTTGTTTGTGTTGTGGGTGCTAGTTACTAATACTAACGCTACCACCTACGGGGGAGGTGCTGTGCGGAGAAAACGAAGTCTGCGCGGACGAAGTCGCTGGCAAAAGCTAGTAATAAATAAACAGGAATAATAAGAAATATAGTGATTCATATATGAAGATTTCTCCGTGTTGGTCGGGAGTCGGAATTCCATTGAAGAATAGACCAACTGCCGTTCTACCAGGCAGGTCGTAAAAAGTGACCGGTTGGCTATTACATGTCACTACCATCGTTACTAATAGGTGATTGAGTTCCGCAACGGCTCACTTCAGGTATTTGGTAACATCGCCTTACCTTTTCCTACCGCAATAACGTCGATTCCGTCATTATCCACCACCACCGCCACGCAACCGGTGGCGGTGGTGGAGGCGCGTGGTGCGGCGGGCGAGACAAAATATTATATAATATTTTGGATTAATTCTTATGCAATGTGTATTTTAGATGCAATTCATTTAAAAATGTCAAATTAAAAAAGTAAATTTAAAATTAACATTTAATAGTATATAGTCAAAACCTCGCGTTGGTCCGTGTTTCTTTGAAGAATAGGCCAACTTTCGTACTGAATGCCCGGCCACGCAACTGGTGGCGGTGGTGGTGGCGCGGCGGGTGAGACAAAATTCGCGCGGTGTAGATTTTGAGACCACGCGGACTTGCAGTTTTCGCCGCGACTGTATAGTCCGAAAGCAAAACGACTTTTTTAACTTTATCTCGATATTGCTTGAAGGGGAGTAGTTTTGAATTTCAACACTTATTATCTGGACGAGAATGTGTAGTACAAGATTTAATAAGAATCCGGGTATAGTATAAACGTTGAAGTTCACAAGAAGTATGAAAAACACGTACCAGATCAAGACAAATTTTTGGAATGAGTGTTAAAACTCGAAACCTTTGATTTATAGTGTTACCGCTTGATAGCCCATTATCGATAGAGTTTCATTACCTCAGTAAGAACAATAGTAATATCAATAAACAGCAATACGATCGATAATAAATATTCATGATTAAAAAAATAAACGATCAAATGTATCGATACTATCGAGAGTATTGCTATTTAATATTGCATTAAACACAATTACTATCGATAGTATCGATACCATCAAAACTATAGATAGTCAACTTTATCCTAATACTGATCGATGCGATGCTATCAATTGTACAAACTATTGATAGTATCGAATATATCGATAGTCAATGAAATATTGTTCAACAAGATTGGCACTAAAAACTAATAAAACAATAATGGCGGACCCAAAGAAGTTATATTCTACCCAGAATGTTCACATGCGCTTCAAAATCGTACCGAAGAGTACCACGACATAGGTGGAGAGTGTCTCTTTCTACTAAATAAAACGCCAATCGCCATATATAAGTGCGGCCATGCGTAGTTTGCAAATTACTACTAAGAAATTCTACTAATTTGAGAAACAGTTTTTACAACACACAATAGCATTTTTTTGTTATTTACTTTTTACGAGAAATAATGCCTTTTTTCTAAGCAATTTTAAGCAATACAGCACTAATCCTTATCCAATTAAATACCTTAAATATATTGTTGATTTAATATAGATCAATATGGCCGTTTACAGCGTGTAATTTAAATGAATATTTTCAAAGATATTACAGATTTAAAACGCAGGGGCATAGCGGTTCCGGGCCTGTGGCGGCTTGCGCGCGGTATGTTCTGTTAAACCGCTGGGAAACGTGTTAATTTTCGGATAATTAAATATAGGACTGCAGCTGAAAACCAAAATTTAGTACATTCTTTTTTTTAAAACTAATGATCACCATATAAAAATCATGTTGAAGATTAGAAATAGTATTAACAAATTATTTGTTTTAGAGATTTTTAAGCCTGTTTTAGGAATTTAATATGATCAAGTAAAGTACATTCATGTAATAAGTTAGCACATGCCTTAGATAATATCTTCAGGTATATCGTATTGTCATTTAACAATTAATGTAAAAAACATGATTTAGTTAACCAGTTTTTAACTTCCCACTACGTACCTATGTAGATAAAGAACTTAATGATTTTACTCCGATTTTCGAAAATCGAGTTTTCAGCAGATGTTCATGTTTTGAGGTCCTAGGAATCTTTTCCGACTATTTTCACGATGACGTCAGTATGTCTGTATGTATGTATATGTGTGTGTGTGTGTTTGTGAGTGTGTGTGTGTGTGTGTGTAAGTGTGTATGTAAACATCTCATGATGGCATTCGATTGGATTCAGCTCAACTTAGACTTACTGAAAATTTGAAGCAATTCGGTCCAGGAGATTTTGAGAAATTTTGAAAAAACGCCAAAAAAATGTTGGTGAAACAGTATTTTTTTAATATAACTTCCAGATTTATGTACCGATTGAGTACAAAAACTAATCAGCTCTATTACTCAAAAAACTACATCTAATACATAAATTGCATCAAAATCGGTTTATCCGTTTGGGAGTAATCGTTGACGAAAAATTTTGAAAAAAGTGTTTGTTCGACGTAGCTTCGAAATTTTTCAAGCAATCATTTTTTGGTGTTCTACGATATCTTAGTACTAAAAAAACTACGTCAAATGCCGTTTCAAAAATCAAAACCGAATCTAATTCTCAAAACTTATAGCTTTCAAATATAAAATTTACGTTTTTTTTACCAAACTTACTTATTTTTTTTAAAAAATAATTTTCAAGTCAATTCACCGATTGACTTAAAAATCTTAGCAGCTTTTTTTGTTTAAAAACTGCGTTAAATACCGTTAATTATACCGAAAATAGGTCAGTTTGTTTTTGATTTATCAATGAAGAAAATTAAAAATAAAATGTTTTTTGACATGATTATTTAGCGAAAACAATATTTTAGATCTCAAAAATTGAGTTGACTGCCATCATCGTTTTCAAATATACAGCTTTTCAAAAATTAATAATACTGCCATTTTTAACAAAACAGATGTTTGAGTTGAAAAATCTATGCTTATGTTTTTACTCTTTTGAACTTAAAATACCTTAATTTAATGAGAAGTTTCAGGGATGGCCCGTAGGGTCAACCATTTACACATTTTTTCCGTTTACTCCGATGCCTCGCCTTAGTATATCGCAGGGTCAAACCTTCAACGTTGCAGGCTTAGATTTGAGCGTTGACTGTTTTTCACATGGCCAACTATATCTATCTATCGCTCTTCAAAGAGTAACCTCTAAAGAAATGAATTTAGATATTCCAAAGATAGCAGGAAATCTTTATGGTATAGGGAAACATGTTTGTATTGTCTAATGGCAAGAAAGCTGTGAACGTTGTATACAAAGACATTCTGTAATATATTAATTGTAAAAATAAAAGAAATAGGTAAAAATGTAGTAACTATATGAATTTAGATATTCGAAAGATAGCAGGAAATCTTCATGGTATAGGGAAAGGGAAATTGTTTTACTCCAAATTTAACCCATGCGGGCCACGGGCAGTAATGAATAAATCAAAACTACCGTATCCTTAGAGTAATAACGCGTTATTATTCTACGACTGAATCGATTTTAATCATTTTTTTCCCGTGCGAAGCCGGGACGGGCCGCTAGTAATATTAAAATATATAACGGCGTTATACGTGCTAAGTCATAATAATTTTACTACTACAAAATTATTCACCTCTAACAGATTGTACAATTATATTATAACTTTTAAAGCGTTAATCTTTGAAAAATAATAATAATAATAATAATAATATTCACGAGACCAATTACACTTAGGTACTGATCTAACCCCAAAGTAAGCAAATTAATTGTTTGTGTTATGGGTCTTAGTCAATGATACTAATAAATAGGAATACATATATAAATACTGGCATATATTTAATAAACACCCAAACCTGGAAATACAAACATTTATTTTCATCACACAAATGCTTGTCCCCGTCGGGGATCGAACCCAAGCCCCATCGATTGCCTCGTCAGGGTCGCTAACCGCTCGTCCAACGGGGTAATCAAAAATAATTCAATAAGGCGTTTTGTACTTTTTAAATTCATATTATACATTTTATCTGTGCAAATTAATTTCGTTTTCTAATTTAAGTTTTCGTAATTTGACAAAATTCGAAAAAAGGGTGACAAAACAGGCAAGACTAGAGCAATCTTATGAGCTACTACCACCCTACAGAAAAAAAAAATCAGATTCTTAAAAACGAACAAAAAAAATGAAGCCCAACTCTTGTATCACTGCAGAGCTGATTTTGGTAATCAAGGCTTACCAAAATCAGTTCTGCAATCGAAAAGGGATAAGAAAAATTGACCCTGCGGGAGATCTAGACCACCACCCTCCAACAAAAAGATGTAAAGTATATAACATCGCTACATTAAATACGAAGACCCTCCGGACACACGAAAGTTTACTGGAGCTGGAAAAGGCCTTAAACATGTAAGTTTCGATATATTAGGTATAAGCAAGATGCGGAGACGTAAAGAAAAAATAGAGGAATATACAGATTACATTTTGTACCAAAAACGAAAAAAAAGCCGGGCTGTATGGAGTTGGCTTCCTAATTAAAAACATCTGAAAACATGTATCCAAGATATAATATGAATCTCTGGTAGACTAGCAATATTGAATGTAAAATTACCAAACTATAAAAATCCATAGTCGATAATACAAATCTATGCACCTACTGAACAAGCAGAACAATCTAGCTTAGATTTATTTTATGAAGACCTATTACTAATGTTACGTACTTCGGGTTCGTAATTGTAAGAAAACACCACTTATATTAAATCCGTGTATTTACAATACAAATACACAAAACTACACAATGAAATACTCAAATACTCTGATTAACACTAGTAGTCACTCACTGTAATATCACTAAACTTAACCGACTACACAACAGAACACTCGCTTCGCACTGGTCACTTTATGTATCGCTCTCGATCGCTTTATAAAAACTGCCCTGTATTTGTCAACACATCTCTATTTATACCCGAGGTAAAGTTCGACAACAATCGTCAATCATCTCGTAAACAATAATAATAATAAGTTGTTTACAATAAACAACTTATCATAAACAAACAAGTCCTAGTACACCTTATTTTTAACCTTATGCCCTATACCACAAAGTCCATTATGGCATAGCTTCGCGTAGCGGCCAAGTATTAGTTTATTAATAGCATAGTAGCTATCTCTTTCTTTTATTTCTTGATCCCTCCAGCGTTCCAACTCTTCACATTTCTAGATTATTCGTAACACTACCCCCGTCTTAGTTATGTTCGTCCCGAACATCATTACTTCCATGGTAGACGGCTAATCGATCAACATGAACAATCTTCATGGTCCCTTGTGGCTGCTTTTGCACTCGATAGGTTACGTCATTGATCCGTGTAATTACTTGTATGGCCCATCCCAATGTCGCTGTAGCTTAGGCGATTTTCCTTTTCGTCGAACCGGATTATGTAATCAAACAAGAGATCCTTCCTGAAAACCATGATGATTGGCGTTTCGGTCGTACCTTGTCTTCATCCGCTGACTTGATTCCAATGCATTTTCACTTATTAACGAGTGTTTATCACGTAACCTTTCTCAAATGTCTTATTCCGGTACATTTATTTGGTTCTCTGCATTCGGCGGCGGGCCTCCAGTCATTATGTCTGCTGATATACGTAACTGTCTGCCGAAATTAGCATAGGCTGGCGTCACTTTTAATTTATGCTTTCGTGTTCCGCTGTTCGGTAAGCCAGTTAGAACAGAGGTATGTATTTATCCCAGTCTTTTGGTGATCTTCTATCAGCTTGGCTAAGTGTCTTTCCAAAGTTTGTTAATTAAGCCGTTCAACCATTCTATCAGATTGCGGGTGATATGGTGTGAATGAATCTCCAGCGGAACACCAAATCTGCATATCACCTCATTGACTAATTTCTCAGCAACCGTCGTGGCTTCCTGATAAGGAATTGCGAACACCTCCGGCCATTTCGTGGAGTAATCCATCACGACCATAAAATACTTGTTTCCGTTATCTGTCTTAGTAAATGGCCCAGCCACGTCAATCGCTATCCTTTCCCAGGCGGCTCCCACGTTGTATACCCTAAGGTTGCCTCTGCATCTGACCTGCAAACCTTTCAATGCTGAGCATGATGTACATTTTCGACACCAATTCTCGACATCTTCACTGCAGTTTAACCAATAAAAACGCTCTCGTACCTTTACCAATGTTCGCCATACTCCAAGATGTCCCCCAGAAACCCCATCATGCAACTCACGTAGTACGTCCTTGAATAATTTTCTTGGCACTACCAACTGTAGGTGATGTTCTCTTCCTGATGGTATTTCCTATTTGCGGTATAGTAAACCGTTTTGTAACACAACACTTTCCCACTGCGCCCAATAACTTTTCGTAATAGCGCTGAAGGGAGCCAGTACTTGCCGTTCCGGTATTCCTGTGTCTTGTTTCATCCAATCTATTAGAGGCCGCAAATATCTATCTTCGTACTGGGCCTCACGCATCTCATCAGTTTCCCACCTGGCATCCGTAGGCTTAGCTCGCAATACTTGAATCCTTTCCTTCGTCTCCATCCCTATACAATGTTTGCTATCATCCGTACGGGCGCCGATATAGTGAATCCGAACTATTCCGAAGACCGAATGATATTATCCATGAAACAAAGAAAACAAGTGGAAGTGAAGAGTGGGCGTGCCGCGTGCATCACTATTATGCGCTGTCACTCTAAATTGCCTTAGTGATACTTACCATATCTTTAGGAGATAGTCGTCGTGCGAAAATCTATTATACATTGAATTATGCCGTATTGTGCCATCCTTGAATGCAGAACAGATAGTAGAATACAGATGATTAAAAATGGAGATATTTCATATCATCCGAAAGTACAATTTTCATTTTATTTTAATTAAATTCCTGATTTATTATAATCTCTAATGATATAATAGAAAGTCAAGCTAAAATCAGCCGTAGACCTTACATATAAAGTTCATTTTAGGTTGACCTAATTTTTCTAGAAAGATATACGTAATGACAGTCATTACGTATATCGTTCTAGAAAGTTCTCTACTCAAATATGACCAACTGAAAACTACGGAAAATCAATACTGCCATCTATTGTAGAATAGCGAAACTATTATGATTTTAATTTCACTATTGTACAAATAGATGAGTCTATTTTCAATAGACTACAAAAGGACGTACTCTTTTTTTGTAGCAAAATAAAATTTATTGTAACGCAGTTTGGTATATTTTTAAATGTTCTGTTTGTGTGTTTCGGATTATTGTTGTTTAAAATGAAAACGACCAATGAAACAATGTTTGCATTAGTAGTTTATATGCAATAATGCTTATTTTATGTGTGAGTATGGCGATCGCGGTCCTGATACAAATGTTTGTACTTGCCAATTCCACTTGTTCTATGTTCCATGATATTATTCGATTCATTTTGGATAGCCGTTACAGATATTAGGCGAATATGAAATATTAGCATATTACAGTTCGCCGGATTACTAATCCACGAATCCTTTTAATATTGCTAATATCTTAGCGAATACTAATATATCAGTCACACCATTACTTTGTTTACCATTTAGGACAAGTACCTATGAAGAAATGGACTGTATGTATATGCTTGCATCTCTAAGTGGTCTGTGGTATGTATATTGCTCTGTGGTCTATAACCTCTATACTCGATACTCGATATTCGATCCAAGGAACTTATATACGATAACTGGAATTACTACGAAGCAATATTTGAAAAATAAAAATGTACTTTATTTCGTTCCTAATAAAGTTGACATTTGTTTCTTACATAACAGAGGGAAAAACGTTCTGAGCAAGACAACGACATGAATGGATGTTGTCCCGTTCTTGCAATTGCCAGTATAAATAAAACTTTCGGATGGTTGATTTTTATATACTCGTTAATCGTTAAATCCCTTTTATTCATACACGTCAATAGATACATTAGCATAAAATGTCTTGTTATTAACATAGTGAGTTCTAAAATGTGCTTATTTTAATTATTACGTATTTACTTATGCAACGCAAAAACTGTTTCTCAAATTAGTAGAATTACTTAGTAGTAATTTGTAAACTACGCATGGCCACACTTATATATGGCGATTGGCGCTTTATTTAGTAGAAAGAGACACACTCCACCCGTGTCGTGGTACTCTTCGGAATGATTTTGGAGCGTGTGTAAGCATTCCGGGTAGAATGTAACTTCCTTGATTCGATCCACGTTGCCACAATGTTACTTTTGTAACATTTTGTGGTATTTTTGATCCTCTGCTGATACTTACATGTTACACTACTCAAAATGTTACTTTTACGTTACTTATAGGCATTGACCACACAGCCCATAGACGCCTAATGTTCGATTTTCCGTATTGAATGCATTCTGGCAACTAGCTGAGCTGAGCTGCAACATCGTGATCGGCTTACTCAAGGCCACAGTGAAAGATAGTGATGTACGGAGAATGTGATTGGTCGACACTGATTGGGTATTGGTGCATGGACATTTACATCGGAACTATAAGTCAGATGTGTTGACAGAAGCCATTCGCCTATTATTAGGGGTCTATGGATTGTGTGGTCGGTGCTTTTAGGACATATATTTTAATACTTTACAGCAAATAAAATTAAACAGATCGAAGATGAGGTTTTTTTTATAAACTGATTAGTTATCTTTATATAGATATATGGATTATGAGTTAATTATTTGATTAAAAAAATAACTATTCTTTCGAAGCTTAACTAATGGGCCAGAAAACTTTTTAGTTTTTGTGTAATAAATTGTCATGTATTGTCATGTCATAATATTAGTGTCATTTTGCGCTTAAAATAAGGAAATGTTACTTTTTTCGTGAAAATTTTACTTTTTGAGCTGACTTGTGTTATATTTTAATATCTGTCTTTGGCAACACTGTTTTTGATATTCGTATTTTGTCTCGAGTTTTGACATTTCCGATTTTCGTTCTTTGTTGACTTTGATTGGTAGGTGAAGTTAAATTTTTTATAATTAAAATTAAATCTTAATTCATCTGAGTATTTTTTAATGATAATATATAAGAAAGATTAAATTAGCAATTAGTCTAGTGAAAATATTATACAAGTCAACATATTTTTAATATAAATAATTTTGTTTTAGCCTAGAGTGTTTCAAAGCGACCTCGACATGGTGAGTTTATAATATTTTTTTTTTGTTTGTATAAATAAGGTACGCACCTGGAATAAATAATATTAGTTAAAATCTTGAAAGCCATCAAGTAATAGTCATTACGTTAATCAAGTTACCAAATTATTAAAGAACTGTTTATACATAAAAAATTGTGTTAATCAAGGTTAGAAAAATTTGTTTGTTGTCAAATTTACAATGTTTTATTGTATCTTTTCAGCCACGTGAAATAAAGGACATTAAGGACTTTTTATTAAAAGCACGAAGGAAAGATGCTAAATGTAAGTAGGTAGTCTCCGTATATGTTTAATGTTTCAAGTTCTCAAAAAAGTTAACAAGAAGTTTCTTGTCTGCAGCGGTCAAAATAAAGAAGAATCCTGAGAATGTGAAATTCAAGGTTCGGTGTTCACGATTTCTATATACCTTGGTCATCACAGACAAAGAAAAAGCTGAAAAACTTAAACAGAGCTTACCACCAGGTAACTTGTTAACAAAACCAATATTTAGCTATAAATTCTTATCTGCCAAGATTAAGTGTACAGCTCTAATAATTTCTCATAAAAAAAAAGTATAAAATAGAGGTTGGCATTAGAAACGGGCCGCGCGATGTGTCTAGTTTTTTATACTTATTTCTCTAAACTAGTAAATGTACTACCTCTGTAAGTTAGGTTAGCTTCGAACTAAAAATATATATAAAAATGTTAGTAATATTCATGCAAAATTTGAAGTAAATCCATGCAGTACTTTTTGAGTTTACCCTGGACATACATACAGACAAACAGACAAAAATTCCAAAAACTATATTTTTGGCTTCAATATCGATTGTCGATCATGCCCCAAGTATTCTTTTAAAAAAATATTCAATGTACAGTTTTGACTTTTCTAAGATTTTATTATATGTATATAGATATGTTATATAATTTTTTTTATGATTTTCTGAATATATGTTTATGTAGTGTCATATATTTTTTGGGAATAATTTTATTATATTTAAAACATGACAAATACTGATTTTGATTTTAAGTTAGACCAAATACAATTATTAAAAACATCTCATAAAAAATAGTGCAAAATAATTTAAAATTGATATTTGAAGTGTTTTTATGTATGTTCATACATTTTGAGGTGTGTGTGTGGCCACACTAGCCAAACGAAATAACTTTTAGCCAAATAACTTTTTTATTAACATTTTCGTAGGGGGGAGTTTTACTGGAGGGGTGTAGACCCTGACCCCAAATTCGTGCAGCCCGTTTCTAATGCAATCCCAAAAATAGTACAAGGGAATTAACCAAATAAAAGTTGTTAAATAATTTGGTGCACATAGTTTAAGTAACACTAAAGACATGCTTGTCTGTAACAAATGTATAACAATGGGCTGCAAGTATCTGACAGAGGACTGGCCAGCAGTGTGTTGAGCCACTCACAGGTGGCACCTTCAGTGCTTGTAACCAGTAAGCTGGTGACAGTTAAAGCTGTAGTTGTTGACAAGTTTATATATTATGGGCTAAGCTTTTTATATAATAATAGTTATTTAGTATTTTATTTATTTTACCTTTAATATTTAATGTGTATTACATTTAAACAAAATCGTTAATGCTAATTAATAACATGAAGCTTTCACTACTTGGTACTTACTGACATTCAAGTGGACATTTCACTTGTATAAACTAGCAGTCAGCTCTCTGGAAAGAGTTAATAATAATCCCCTTCAGTAACCAAAACTGTCATTGACATTGGTATCTGCTTTGTTTTGCCATAGAACTAGGTACATTATTTTTCCCTTTTTGCTGGAAGGCTAGCAAATATATATATATATATATATATACACTGGTCATCAAAAAAATCGGCCCACCTGCATTTTCACCGCAAATTATGCGTTTTCATTGGCAAAAGAAAACATATTGTTTAATAACTAAAATGATTTACTAATCATGTTTATTTACACTAATTTAAGTACTTTAAACCTTCAAATTATAAAAAAAATCAATTTAATTAGGATTTGAAGTCAAAATCATTAATTTCACATTTTTTTAGTTAAAATTTCAAACTCACTTATTTTTTTAATCATTAAAGTTATCGTCACCATTTTTTCATCTTAATATTGGGTATTTCCTCCTCTTGCTCGAATAACGGCTTGCATTCGCCGTTTTAAAGATTTAATCAAGGTTTTAATGGTCTCTTGAGGAATTCGTTCCCATTCTTCCTTGATGGCGGTTTCCAGGTCTCCCAATGTGGTAGGGGCTGGATTCCGTGCTCTTACCTTTTGTTTTAAGGTGTCCCACATGTGCTCTATCGGGTTTAGATCAGGGCTTCGGGCGGGCCACTGCATAGCACGAATGCCGACCTCTTCTAAATACTGGGTGACATTGCGCGCTATGTGTGGCCGTGCATTATCATGCATAAGTTGAAAGTTTTCCCCGATGTAGCCAGCATAAGGCACCACATGGTCTTCTAAAACCTCCGTAATGTATCGTGCAGCAGTTAAAGCACCTCTACTTATGAAAACCAGCTCCGTTCGTCCAGTTAAAGATATCCCGCCCCAAAACATTACAGAGCCCCCACCGTAACTGACTGTTTCTCTTATGCAACACTGGGCATAACGTTCACCCGGTCGTCGCATTACATTACGACGTCCGTCAGAACCGTATAAAGTCATTCGACTCTCATCACTAAAAAGAACTGACTCCCATTGACCTATAGTCCAGTTAATGTGATTTTGCGCAAATTGAAGTCTTGCTTGACGATGAGCTGTGGTCAAAAGTGGTCCCGTTGCTGGTTTATGTGGTCTTAAATTCTGCTCTCGAAGTCTCCTTCTAACAGTACTGTCACTTATAGCCACACCCCGATCTTCACGTAAGCGTTGTTGGAGATCGACGCCAGAAAGGTGTCGATTTCTTAAAGCCGATACCACTAAAAAGCGATCGTCCCTTTGAGTTGTCACCCTGTGTCTGCCAGATCCAGATCTTCTTCGATACTGCCCAGTCTCTAGAAACCTTTGGTAAACTCGTCGAACTGCAGAACGGCTGAGATTCAATCTTCTAGCCACGACACGTTGACTTAAGCCCTGTTGCAGTAGAGCCACAACTTGCGCTGCCTCCGCTTCAGTAGTATCCATTATTTTCAGGCAAAATTAATCAAAACTACAGCTTCAGTAAATAAACTTAACGTAAATAACAAGATATCCCGAGAAAAGTTTGTTTCGGACTGGAAACACGAGCTTAATTTGTACCGACGTAAACCGTCAAATCAGCAATTAGCAGTATTTTTGAACAAAAAATAATCAAGTACCGTTAAGTGCCATAGGATTTATGACAAACAGAGTGTCAAACATCTTATCCGACCCTCAAAACAAAAAACAACTGTGAGAAATGGCTTATCTACGAAATAATTGAGAAATAACGAACAAAAACAGGGTGGGCCGATTTTTTTGATGACCAGTGTATATATATATATATATATTCATCCATTCATTCATAGTTAGGTTTGCTAACAATTCGACCAAGGGAAATGTCAAACTCTAGTATGTAGTTGCAATTGCACTGACTTTGATTTTCAGTTTTTTTTTTTTTTTTTTTTATGTCATAAGATAGCAAACAAGCAGATGGGTCTCCTGATGGAAAGAGTTAACCATCGCCTATAGACACCAAAGATGTTAATGGTGCGTTGCTATCTATCTTGTGGCGAGGTCTAATGCCACATGCATAAGTTTTCTCTTTCCTTTTATAAGCTGACTGCTAATTGGGGGTAGTCAGGGTTGTGCAGAAAAAATCATTACTACAATGTATTATTCTTACATATATGCTTTAAGTTGCATGGAAATTTAAAAAAAATTGGTAAATCTACAATCCACTCACGAAGAGATTTTCATGAAAAAAATAATGCTAAACAATGGTTTATTTTCACCTGTTATGATTGTCATGCATATAGGCCACAAACTAGTTACATAGGCTCTAGGCTTTATTGAGGCTAAAGCAAGATTGTTGTTGGTTCAACGTTCTTACTATATTATAGACTATGCAAGTACATATATATACTTCACTCCACTGCATACATCCGCACGAAACCTAGGGCTTCTGTAAAGGCACTATCAACAATTTATTATTTTTGGGATATTGTCTATTGGTTAAGACAATGGTGCACCTTTTTTAGAGTGACTGTTCCTCTTGCTTCAACTCAGTTGAAGCAAGAGGTAAACTGGTTTCTCACATTTACCACTAGGTGGCGCTGTACAAACCACATACAAATTCCTAGTAAACTCCAAACGCGTTCACGATCGAATGTCAAAAGAAAATCTCACACTTAGCACTCTGATTCTATTACGGATGGGAATGTGGCCTATTAGACTGAATTTAAAAATTCTTTCACCAGCATAAAGCTACACTATCACTTACTATCAAATAGACTACTTTTGTAATCAGCTTAGCAAAAAGAAGTAATGTGTATGAGACAAACGGCCACAGGGACCATCCAGTATCATATGGAATGTAGTATATTTATATAGCTGTATGACCATAATAGATAGTAGAAGATAATAATGCTGAGTTAAAATAATCATATAAAGTCTTAGTTGATGAGTACATTTTTATTCACACTTGAATACAAAGTTACTGGTTCAAACCATGTTGAGTGTATTGTTTATATTTGTTTCAATATTATCTCCGACATAACAATTACTCTTTCGTAGAACTGATCAACTGCCTTGCTAGCCTTCTTGTGAAAGGCGAGAGAGAACACTATGACTACTAACTATGTGGAGAGTTCTGCAAGGTCTCGCCCTGGTTTCTATACCAATACTTGACCTATTCCTGCCACAAAAGCCTTGGTTTTTGTCATTGTTGTTTTTCAGTTTGGAGGGTGGGGTAGCTGATACTGATGCATGTGTCATTGGCATCTTGCCAAAAAGATAGCAATGCACCATTAACATCTCTGTTGCCTATAGATGACTGTTTTCTCTTTCCATCAGGAGAGCAATTAGCTTGTTTGCTTTCCTATGACATAAAAAAAAATTAGGAAAGAGTTCTTTAATACAAAAAATTAGGAAAGAGTTCTTTAATACATATATGTACATGTAATTCATACCTTCTTTCAATCTAATCGACACGTCCCAAGAACAAAATCGTACGGAGAGATCAGACGAAATTGGTTTTATAATAAAATTCGCATTAAACACGCATAAAGCCAAAAGACAATATATTTTTTATAGTTATTGGTCTTTTGTTTTTGAAAATGCTCAAGTGAACATCATCTTATGTACAATGTACTCCCACAAACAAATATATTGTAATTTAGTGGTTTTGCAGATACGACTTTGTTCTTGGGACGTGTCAAAATGTTAAACATTAAAATGGTTCCACAGTTTACCTCTCTCTGATGATGATACTTATATTAGTGTATTTTCCCTAGTTTTATTAACATATTCATAGATACCTTTTATCTGTTCCAGGTCTCCAGGTTAAGGAAGTCAAGTGATGTGACATAGGTTAAAATAAAAAAAATTAAAACAAGTTCATCTTTTTATTCTTTTGTTGTTGCTGACCCAAGAGTGTTTTTTATTTGTCTTAACAAAAATATATAAATAACCAAATCGAAAACCTCAAATATATATAAATAACTATGAGAAGTTGTGTATAAAGGACTATCAATAGACCATGGTCCCAGGAACAACCTTCTTTTGATAATAACAAGCTGAATATTTGTGAACATCTTCGTTTTGATGAGACGCACATCTTTTCTATCTTAAAAAAATCTTATTTTTCAGTAGTAACAATAAATATTTTTTGCTTTAATCGCTTTATTATATTATGAAAAACATGAAACTTTTGTTCTACACATTTGATGGTTTTTCTAATGAATTTTTTTTTTTTGGAAAGATTCGGTATTATGAGATTTTTAAATTGATAATAATAAATTTAAAAACAATCTAACTTTCTCACAACTGCTTGTTAATTATTATTATAATTCAAGGGGGGCTACTTTGTCCTACACGTAAAGTGGAAACTTTTCTTATTTATATTAGCCGATTCGAGATTTTTCGAACATAGAAAAGATGGGCGTCTCAATAAAACAAAGCTGTTAACAAAAATTCCTTGTTATAAATCAAAAAAACGGGCTGTGGCTTTGTTATGGACACAGCCACGTATATTTTACGTGAATACATCATATGTAAAGAGGCATATTTTTCGTTATAATTTTTTAGGGTTCCGAATTAAAATAGAAATCCTCATAGTTTCGCTATGTCCGTTCGTTCTTCCTTCCGTTCGTACGTCCGCAGTCTAGCTCAGAGATCCTTAGTACTAGAAAGACGTAATTTGGCATGAATATACATATTCATGGCAACTAAGTGGTAACATAAAATATTTATTTTTAGGTTAGCTCCTCGCCTATGTAGAGGCAAAGAGAGGTAAAGTGGGCATGATAATTTTTCGTATACACCATAGTTTTGGAAATTGTTAAATAGGTTTTAAAAAGTGTTGGTTTGTGAGAACAATTTCTCGGTTAAGGGACTTGTTTATGAAATATTAAGCTTTAAAGTGCTAATTTTCTCCTCCCCTTCTGCCACCCGTATGGTTGGTTTCAGAGGTGGTCAAAAATTTACAGTAGTAGTAAATATAATGAAATTAAAAGGAAAACTATTCAGATTTAGAAGGCTTTACAAGTGTTTGGAGTAATAGTCGACCTACTTATATGTACTTGGAGAAAGATTTGTAGGCGATGGACTGGTGGTGTTGATATATTTGTCATGAATGTTAGGTAGATTGAATGTTCATAGTATGGAACTATAGTACAAAGATTTGGTTGTAAGATAAGGTGCACAAACTGATAGATGTAATGAATGAGAGATGCTTGCATGTTTTATGTGTAACAGATTACAGAGACTAAGCGTGAGGTAGAGAAATCACTGACCTTCCTGGTGACAAGAGGCTCCGTGGTCTGGTGTGCCCACGATCATACAGGTACCAGGGTAAGTACTTTTCTATCGTCACTATTAGTCCCTGGTGTGAAAATGATGGTATGGCTAGACATTGGGTATAGATAGACGACAGCATATTGCCTCTATTCGATATCAATATTGGTGTCTGGCAAGGTTGTGTGTTGTCAACTCGCCTGTTTATCATAATATCTGGATAAGTACGAGGGTGGATTGAAAAGTACTCGGCCTAACACAGATCCTAAAAATCAAATCTACCCACATTAGTTCAGTTCAGAGTAGTTAATTGTGTGGAGTTCGAAGAAGAAGAATATGTTGTGTTTTTATAATTTTTTTAAGAAAGCAATCGGACATACCTGCTTTCTGCAAATGTAGCAAATCAAAATAGCAGAATTCAAGCGTGGCAGAGTGTGAAAGATGAACCCCGATCTGGTAGGCCTTCGACGTCCATTACTGACGAAAATATTAAAATAGTACTTGATTTAACTATGGGAGACCGCAGATTAAAAATGATAGAGATAGCCGAGATTATAGGCATCTCTTATTAACAATCGACAAACTCAAAATATCATACTCAACGAATTGGGTGTCCACAAATTGTCTGCGAGGTTATTCACCAGAATTTATAATCAAAATACATACTAAAATTCTAGGAGAGAGGTAAGTAGATTTTTCCTGATAATGTGGACTTCACAAAACTTTAATTGGTGGAATGTGGGATAGCACAACTTTAGTTTGAGGGTGGCTGAATATGGAATTTGAAAAAACTCTTTATAACATTAAATATGTAATGTAACAATGTGGATTGGTGTGTAAATAAGGTTACCTATAGAAGTTGTGTAAGGTGTCGGGATTGGGAAAATTAAACCGCACTTTTAGATTAGATTAATATGATCTTATTAAGGGTGTCCGTTGAAAGTGCTAAGCTCTAAATTAGTTAGTTTATATAGAGATGTGCGTGCACTTATCTACACACAAACAAGTGCCAACGGATTTTGCTTGTTAAAAATAGAAATAGAAGCCACCATCACTTATTTACTTTTTTTATTATCGATAGGGAAGCGCTTGACCACGATCTCACCTGGTGGTAAGCTAATATGCGGCCTAAGATAGAACGCGCTTCCCTAGAAGGTACCTGTTTACCCGTCTCTTGAAGATCTCCAGATTGTACTCGTCGGGAAACGGACTGAGTAGGCATATTCCAGTCTCTTGAGGTTCGAATGAAGAATGTTGAGTCGAACTGCTTTGTTCGGGTACGTGGAACGTCCATGTTCATGGCGATGCCTAGAATCTGCGCCTCGACGATCGGTAGAAAAAGGTTATGGTGGAATTAAGTCGTGCAATTCCGTAGTACACTTGCCAAAGTATATCCGATAAACTAGCCAATCTGCGGCGATGAGCGAGGCTCTGGGGTTTTTTGCCTACCAGATCATCGTCGTTTATGATCCTCTTGGCACGCTTCTCTATCGCTTCAAGTGTCTCCAGCTGGTATTTGACGGATCCATCCCAGAGGTGAGAGCAGTATTCCATGCACTAATGGACTTGTGCTTGATAAGGGTTGAACAACTTTCCCGGCCTGAAATACTGTCTCACCTTCGCCAGAATACCAAGCTTTTTTTAGGTAACTTGGGCTTTTGATTCGATACCAAACCAAATTTGAGAGTAGGCGTTAAGGTGATATAAAGAAGCTGGAGGTGGTCAGTTATCAGCATGGACATTAGGGTGTCCCGGGAAATTTATTTTGGATTTACCTACCGCAAGACCTCTCAAAATTTGCGTAATTGATTGTAGATTACCAAAATATTTCTTTAAAAAAAACTAGAACTATATCTTTAGGGCTTTACCAATTTTCAAAATTTGAAAATTCTGGTGAAAATGGTGATATTTCTCTATTCTTATTTTCAGCTCCTGAACTAAATATGAAATTAATACTTAATTTTTCTACTAATTAAGTGTAATAAATATACGTAATATATACATAATTTTATTAGTTAGTTTCAACGGTAGGTTACCTGCATCATTAAATTTATAAGATATCAACTAGATATGTACTTAAATTAGGTACGTCAAGTTTCATCTTGTATTTCTTGACTCGATTCGGTGGTGTTAATTAGAAGTTTGTTCGTAAAATATTTTTTCTTATTATTTATATATTACAAAATTTGCTTTTAATACTTGAGATGAGTGTATAGAAGTATAGTGACTAGTTATATTCAGAGTATTTAAGTATTACATTGTGTTGTGTATATTTGTATTGTAAATACACGGATTTATTTAGTGGTGTTTTCTTACAATTACGAACCTGAAGTACGTAACAATAATATAGACAGAAGATATAAAAGAAAAAATGCCGATTAACATTGGGACTAATTTATTTATTTATAAAAGACATCATGCATATTATAGACAATATAAATTCCAAGTCATACATGTGTGAAGTAATCAATTGTTTTATGGTGACCGTTCCAAGTGTTTTATGGTGACCGTTCTAAGTGTTTTATGGCATATTTCTTTACTATCTGCACTTTGGAGTGAGAAATATCCACTTCGCTAACTGAGCGGCAATATCGTTGATCATTCGTAAAGCACGCGAAACTGGATTCTTATACTCAATGTTTGTTCTGGCCAAAGGCAAACAGAGTAAGCGACTTATACGAACATCGTGTCCCCTATTAGGCAGATTAAAAAATATACGTTTAGGATTGATGGCAGGCTAATAAATATTGCCTGACAATATACGACAATATTTTTCTTCGCAACGATAGAGTGTCAAAGCCCGTCATACCCAAAACATTCATAGAAGGGTAGAGACGCGGATAGTATCCATATTTTTTTTAAAAAGAGCGCAAAAATAGTGTTTGCACCTTTTCTACCATAAGCACGTAACTAGTTTCTGTTGGCCGCCAGACTATTGCACTACATTCCAATCTACTTCGTACATACGCGTTATATAGTATTTTTATGATGCGCGGATCAATGAGTTTTTGTTACTGCCGTAATACCCACCCTAAAGTCTTCCTAGCAGTTACACGTTTCTGTAGTGTGCAACCGAAATCTCATATCCGGAGTAAATGTAACCCGTAAATCCCTAACTGAATCATGGTGACGATTTAATTGTGATTCAGCTAATACGTGGGTAAAGGATATTGTATTGGAGTACGTGCTCGGGAAAAGCTCATAACTGCACACTTGTTAGTGTTTAAATCCAACTTATTTTCCACACTTCATGTATAGATTTTATTTATTAATAGAAGCATCTGTGGTGTAGTGGTCCGGTGTCGAAGTTGACCACATGAGGTCCCGGGTTCGATTCTTGGGACGGGCAATTCAAAAATGTGTTTTTTCAGTTTTCTGATAAAAGCAATGTTGCCCGGGATTGGAAAGTGCCCGGTTGGCGATAGGCTTGCCACCTATGACATTGTGGGACCAAGTATCTTCGGCTAATCGTGGGTGCACTTGTACCTCTGCCTACCTCTTCGGGGATACAGGCGTGAAGATAATGTAATATTCTTCTGAAAATGAGCACAGTCGGCTACATTATCAACAATTCTACAAATCTTTACATCATCTGCAAACATCAAAACAATACATAAAATAATTACGATTAGGTACCTGTCGCATAGCGTCAATTCGTGCCGCTGTTGTGTTCTGATTTAGAGGTAGAAGGTAAAAATACATGTGGTACCGCGTCGTTAGCGTCTTTAGCGTCAGTAGGTGATTTGCTTTTTGCTTGTGTGCTATTCTGTGATGAAAGAGAGAGTATAGCGGCTGTGCACTACAGCCGGGGGAGCCAGCGGACTGTAAATCTGGTTCTTCTCTCTTCGATGCCCCACCAGCCGTAGTGCTTTTCTGTTGAGCCGGATGTGTCGGAGAAATAATTGAGACCACAACTTTTCGTTGCAAAGGTGCTTTATTGTAACGAAATAGCAATAAAGCTAGCACCGTTGCAAATATTTGACCTATTCTATGGGAGAGCCACTACTTGCCCTAACACTGCCCTACTCTAAAGCTGGTACCCTATAGATATATACTAAAGCCCAGGAACTTGTCTGGGAAACTTATTGAGTCGTAACGAAATTGTATCTTTACTGGAACGGAACTAAATGTATGGCCGCGCTCTCCGATATTTATAGTGCGCGGCCAGACGGTCGGCGGAAATCTACAAAGACAATCGGCGCCGGGTGTGGCGCCACAATGTCTGGATTTGTTAAAATCCTACTTTTTGCAATCTAATCTTAATAATTTTACCTTAGGTAGCTTTTCCTACCTCTAATCAACTAGTGTGGCCCTCTAGCGAGTGCAACGGTACTACCTTTTTACAAATATATACAAAACAAAGTACGTAATGCCCTAAGACCTACCGAAATCTAATTACAATATGTTATTTCTTATATACATACAAGGATCTAACACAAATACACTTATACAATAACAAACAAGAGTGTTATATACATTGTATGCTCTTACAGGACCTCGGAAACTCTTACAATTACAGAGTTGTACGCCTTTTCAGGTCGTACTATCCTGTAAACTATCTTTATAGTACCGAAAAATGTCTAAACATATGCCTAAGGCTGATACTTACATTATACATACTATTTACAATCATAAAACATTTGTTTTAACAAAGAATTTTGCACTTTTCGGATTTTCGTAATTGCGAGTTCCCGCATATAAATACTATCTCGCAAGAGTCGACTCGTAATGTTGTCGACTGCGTGGAACTCGCTTTATTCGTAATATGCCTAATAGGCAAAGATCATAGCTACATAAAGCCTTATTATTTCTATACAACAAAGCTGTATGTAGGTCTTAGGGCGAATAAAAGACGAAAACGAACATTATTTATTACAAAAAACTTACGAACTAAACGAAACATACATTCTATCTTGCCTTACTATCTATTTACATTAATATTTACAACAAAAACATGTCTGTGCTGCACATCCTCCCGCCTATAACACGCAGTGTTATACTAAATATGGTGCAGCCAGACCAACTTCTTGACCGGTCTTCGCATGACTCCCGCAGCCGTACGTACGTCAGCCACTCGTACCACGCCGTCTGCTCCAGGGTGTACTGCCTCGATGATCCCCGTTGGCCACGTATTTCTTGGCAGCGCGCCGTCAGCGATGAGGACGATGTCGCCGACGCGCAGCTCTGCTCCTCTTCCGTGAGGCTCCCGCCGCTTTTGGAGTAGCGGAAGCGCTTCTCGTACCCAGCGTGACCAGAAGTGGTTGGCCAGCTGTTGTGAGTGTCGCCAGTGGCGGCGGCCGATGGTATCGCCTTCGGAGAACGCGCCCGGGACAGGCACGCGTGATGGTCCGCCCAGCAGGAAGTGATTGGGCGTCAGTGGTGCCGGGTCTTCTGGTGAAACCGACACGTGAGTGAGAGGTCGGCTGTTGAGCGTGTGTTCGACCTCTACCAGCAGTGTGTGCAGTACCTCTTCTGGTGGATGCCGCTGTTGCAGCACGGCGAATAGTGCAGCCTTGACAGAGCGCACCATGCGCTCCCATGCGCCTCCCATGAATGGCGCGCTCGGCGGGATGAACTTCCATTTGATTGAGTAGTTGGCTGCTGCTTCTTTAGTGGCGTCTAGTGCGGCGCGCCTCAGCTCTGCATCAGCGCCGCGCAGGTTGGTGCCGTTGTCGCTCCAAACCTCGGTGGGGCACCCGCGGCGCGACATCATGCGCCGCAGTACCATTACTGCGGAGTCCGTAGTCAGGTTGGCGGCTATCTCCAGGTGGACCGCCCTTGAAGTAAGGCAGGTAAAAAGCGCCACGTATCTCTTCTCGTGGCGCCGCCCGATGGTCACGCTGTATGGCCCAAGAAAGTCCAGGCCCACGTAGGTGAAGGCTCGCTGATGGTGCGCGACCCGGGACTTCGGCAGGTCGCCTGTAGGCGGCTGTGGCGGGATGGCGCTTCTCCGTCTGCAAAGCGCGCAGCTCTTTACTATGCCGCGCACGGTGGGGCGAAGCCGTAAAACCCAAAATTTCTGTAATATTTCACTCGTAGTTGCTTCCACCCCGCTATGGTGAAGACGCCGGTGTTCATGTTCTATATAGAGGCGGGTGTATGGGTGACGGCCATCTAGCACGGCCGGTTCTCGTAATTCTTCATTTATATCTTCTGCCGCCGCTATACGTGACTTTATTTTCAAAATGCCTTCTTGATCGATGAACAATGATAACTGCTTCAACCGGCTGTCTCTTGCTATCGCGCTCCCGCCCGTAATAGCTTCTATTTCGCTAGCAAAACTTTCTTTTTGTGATGATTTTATTAATAATTTCTCAGCGCTAATGATATCAGCGCCATCTAGCGGCACGTAACGTCGTTTTTCTTCCAAACTTCGTGGCTTCTTAATTTTCTCTATTTTCCTCGAGCTTTTCGTACACTTTTTTCCCCAATCTTCATCATTGGAGGCTTTCGGAGCTGTGCGCTTACGCACACCGGTGACACGTTGCTTATTTGGTCTGCAGAGCTCGATGAACTGCAGCACGCGCGCTGTTGCACGTACTAATCGAAGCCACGACGAAAATCTTGTCACATCCGGAAGTGCTTCTATAATACATATAATTTTTCTAATGTTATTTACAATATTTACACTATTTACAGCTGCCGACGGTTTTTCTTCGCCTGTTATTTCGCTACTGGTAGCGACATCTTGCGGCCACTTGTCCTCTTCTAAATATAGGAAGGCTGGACCAACGAACCATCTATGTCGGTCTCCAAATTCTTCCGGGATATGGCGAGTAGCATCATCAGCTACATTGTCGCGAGACGGCACCCATCGCCACTCTGCGACCTTCGTAATATCTTCAATCTCTGCTACTCGATGGGCAACAAACGGCTTGAATGCTCGCGAGCCTGTGCGTAGCCACGATAAAACTGTGCGGCTGTCTGTCCAGTACACCCTGCGGCTTGGCTGATACTCGTACTCCTCCATGACGTGCTGAGCTAGGCGGGCACCTAGTAAAGCTGCTTGAATTTCTAACCTTGGTATGGAGGTAAACTTGAGCGGGCTGACTCTTCCTTTGGCTGCTGCTAGGCTGACGCTGACTTCGCCGTCCTCGTTGACTATGCGCCAGTAGACCGCCGCTGCATAGGCAGACTCACTAGCATCCGTAAAGATGTGCAGCTGCCGATCTCGCGCTCGCGCCAGGTTAGAGTGTGCGCGAGGTATTTCCAGATGTTCCATTCTTCTCACGTCTTGAAGCCAGCTTCTCCATGTCTTCTCTAAGTCCGCAGGTAAAGGCTCGTCCCATGGTAGTCCGATTCGCCACGTTTCTTGAAGTAGATGTTTCGCGTGAATAGTTACAGGTGTAATTAAACCTAAAGGATCGAAAATAGACATAGCTACCCGTAACGCGTGTCTCTTCGTAGGTGTTTTATTTTCATCGTACACCGCTTTAACATTGAAACCTAGCTTATCGTTATGAGGTTTCCATTTTAATCCCAAAACCTTCTCGCTTTCTGTGCTTAGTTCCCAATCGCCGCCCAGAGATGGCGCTACTAGTAGCGTTTTAGCTACGGCCGAGTTATTCGTTTTCCATCCGCGCAGCTGGAAATGCGCCTGTTGATGAATGAGGCTAACCTGCGAGGCTATTCTGATGGCATCTTCCTCACTATCGAAGCTCTGCAGGTAATCGTCCATGTAATGGTTTCTTACCACGGCGGTAGCGGCGTCGGGATAGATGTGGGCGTATTCTTGTGCGTTCTTATTTTTTACGAAGATAGCGGTGCTTGGTGATGACGCAGCTCCAAATACGACGCTGGTCATCCTATACTCACGTGGCGAACCTTTTCTGTCGCTTCCTCGCCATAGGAAACGTAATGCGTCCCGGTCTTCTTGTCGTACACGTATTTGCAGAAACATTTCTTTTATGTCTGCTGTCACGGCGATAGGCAGCTGTCGAAATCTCATTAGCACTCCGGGTAGGTTCTGCAGAAGGTCTGGACCGGCTAATAACATGTCGTTGAGACTTACTCCATTGACCCGCGCAGCTGCGTCGTACACTATTCGCGGCTTAGGTTTTGCAGGATTCACTACTGCAAAGTGAGGCAGGTACCAGCTGCTTTGGCTAGGTGACTCGTAGGCAGGTTCGGCGTAACCACTATCTAATAAATGTTGTACCTGTTTTTCATATGCCTCCTTTAGCGCGGGGTCCTTGTCCAGACGTCTCTCTGTATTATACAATCTTTTCATAGCCAGGCCGCGGCTATCAGGAAACTCGCGGCTATCTTCTTTCCATAATAGCCCTGCCTCGTAGCGCCCGTCAGGTAAACGCTTACACGTATTTTCTAGAATCTGCAGGGCTCGCTGCTCGTTCTGGTTGATGGGCTGGCGCGGAGTGATGCCGACACTGTCCAAATCGAAATAATTTCTTATTACCTTTTCTATGTCTTCATCCTGTTCGGCATAGGCAGCTCTCTGCACTAGGTGGACTCGCTGCTTGTGGCGGTAGTCCACACCATGTAGCACCCAGCCAAGGTGCGTGAGCGATGCTACTGGTTGTCCACGTCTTCCGCTCTTCACAGCCCTCGTCACGATCAGGTGCCAGTTGTCCTGGCCGATGAGCACGGTTGGCACGGCGCGCTCCATGATGACATCTTCTTCTATATCTTCTAGATGTCTGCAGTTGTTGACGATGGATCTATTAACAGACTGTGGCGATAGGTTAAGGTTACCTATAGTTCTTCCTATTATCCGATGTCGCTGATGGTGATGAAGGCCCTTGATGGTGACTGCGATGCGGCGCGACCTCTCTGCGTTGAGTCGCGTGCCGCCAACTGTTTCTATGCGGAACGGCTCTACCGGCCCGCGAGCTCCTATTCGTGCAGCCACCTTCTCTTCTACCAGCGTGACTGTGGACCCTTCATCTAATAGTGCGTATGTGTTCACGCTGCCTCTGGAACCTGTCAGGACAATCGGTACAACTTTAAGGTAGGCGCGTGGCGCGCTTGACTGCGTTGACGTCACCACGGCGTCGCTATCTTCTGCTTGATCTTCAGATGTCTTCTTCGTATAACTGTTGCGGCTATTGTGTAGCCGCCGGTGGTGCGAGCTCTTGCACCCGTCGATGCCGCACTGCCGAAACTTGCATTCGTGTTTTGGCCTTCGTTTTTGCAGACACCTGAAACATAAATTATTACGTTTTGCCATAGCCCACCTATCGTCAACACTAGCTTTCGTAAACTGTTCACACATAGAGCTAGTATGTGCATCTTGACATATCGCACATTTATCTCTCTTCACTTGTTGTTCATATTTCTGCGTGTAACACACACGCAGAAATATGAACACATACGCTGTGTTTTCTTAAAAACTTGCTGATTTTCTTTCGTAGGTTCATGTGGCACCAACGCAGCACACATCTCGGCTTCTTTCATTAAAAATTCACTAATCATTTGTAGATCGGGTTTTCTATCTTCCCGTCTTGCGTACTGGAACCAACTGTGCTGCAATGTATAATTAAACTTCGCTAATAAACTATTTACTGCCACCGTATCGTGTAGATAGCTCTCTCTGTTGAGAGCTCGAATCGTAGCGACGATATTGTTCACTTTACTGGCGAACACACACGTTTCCCGCGCACTTTCTTTCACTCGCGGCAATGACTTGATTTTTTCTAATTCGGCGTTCACTAGTGCGTCGGGCCGACCAAACTGTATTTCCAAATGGTCGACGATCTCACTTGGGTCAGTTTCCCCGTAAAACATGCAAGCGACGGCTTCTTTGGCGTTTTCACGTAAACATCTTCGAATTCTTGCCCGATTTTCCGCCTTGCTAAAATATTGCTCGAATTCCTTCTCATGGCTCTAAAGATAAGTCGATCATAGTTAGTTTTATAAATCGTTATGTTAAAGAAGAATTCGTCGCCACGGCACGAACTCGGAAGCACACGAAAGCAAGTGATATTGGTTTTAGTGGTGAAGACCGGTTAATATATATTAATGATCATCTTGTTCCCGAGTTAAAAAAACTTCTAACCAGGGTAAAAGAGATCGCTAAGCAAAAATCCTATCAATACGTCTGGGTCAAGTTCTGTAAGATTCACATACGCAAGAACGAAAAGTCTCCTGTTCAAACAATAACAAAGGAAAGAGATTTAAACAAAATAGTTTAGTATGTTTTTTATTGCACGTATTTAATGTTAAACTGTTTAACCATCTGTTTCATATATTATATAGACTCTTGTATTTATTAATATTATTACCTATAACTTTATATCTTAATTCTATTATAACGGCTTGTTTAGTTTACTACAGATACTGGTTTTTATACAAATTATATATTATATCAATAATTTTATATAAAACTTTCACCCCCGAATACTCGTTTCTGAGTTTGGGAACCGCTTGCTTGCTACCTGCTTATCGGTCGCGGCCGTACAGCTATTGTTCAATTATTGTACTAAAGACATGTCCGTTGATAGATGACTATCCTTTTTGCACTCGTTCAAATTTAATATTGCGCTTCTTTTTTATGCGATTAGCTTGCTGCATTTTGCATTTCTTTATCTACACACTTTTAACATTTATGTTTGTGGTGTTTCTTACTTATTATTTACCTACTCTTACCTGGAGTGTGATGCATAAAAAAGCTATAACTTTTTATATCCTAATACCTATTCAATCATTGGTCGTTTGTTGTAAATTATGTTAGATACAAAAATACTCAAAATCTATTATCAAAATGCTCGGGGTCTTCGTACTAAAACAAATATTTTTTATCGTAATGTATGTTTGAGTTCACATGATATTATTATGATCACTGAATCTTGGTTGTTAGATAGTATTTTAGATTCAGAATTATTTGATAGCCGTTACATAGTATTTCGTCGTGACCGTGATTACAGTTTAACGGGTCAGACTAGGGGAGGAGGTGTATTAATTGCCGTCCGCCGTGACTTAATTGTTACTCCCAAACCTGAATACAACTCCAGTGCGGAAGATCTGTGGATAACAATTACATTTAAACCTACTAACACTTTTCAACATAATCTCCATATTTGTGTACTTTACTTGTGTAGTCAAAACCTAGGTTTGTCTTTTTCGAATCAATTAAACAACTTCTTTTCGTCCGTAAATAGGTTGTTAATGGAATACCCTAATGATCAGTGTATTATTGTAGGGGATTTTAATCTAAGTGGAATTGGATGGGTTCCATCGACTGATGATGATTCTTCTTTTAATCCCATTAACTATGGCTCTGAAACGGAGATCTTTCTTATAGATGAATTAAATTCCTTAAACTTAAAACAATTTAATGGAACTAAAAACTATTTTGGTAAAACTTTAGACTTAGTGTTATGCAATTTTCCCGTTTCTGTTCAAGATGCTAGCCCTGAGGCACTGATACCTGTTGATCGTCATCATGGCTCATTGGCTATAGAAATTCATAATATTTCTCATTCCTTTCTTAGCCGCGCACCATATAAGAAATATCTGTACTACCTTGCTAATTATGATGCCATTAACTCCAGATTAGCTGATATTGACTGGATTCAAATTTTCTCATCCAGTTCTTTGAACGATTCTATTTTATATTTCTATGGAGTGATCGACGTATTACGTGAAAAACATGTGCCTAGCAAACTCATACGTAACAAATTGTACCCTAAATGGTATTCTCGAGCATTAATTAAAACCTTAAAAGAAAAATCAAAATATTACCGAAAGTTTAAGACTTACGGTAATTTGTCAGACTGGGAGTCATTTAAGATGCTGCGTAGTCGAGCTAAGCATATTGAAAGAGAGTGCTATAATCGTTATATTATATCTATAGAGCAAGCTATTACCAGTAACCCTAAACACTTTTGGTCCTTTTACAATGCCAAATTGAAATCTGTAGGGGTCCCTAGTACATTAGAATATAATAATAATTTGCTAAATACAGGTGAATCAATATGTAACGCCTTCTCCACGTATTTTTTCTCCACATTTTTAGATCCTGATTCCTCCTTGCCTAATTTGGATGACAATATTCCAAACGTCACGCATACGACTTCCGATATATGCAAGATCTCAGTAACACCGCGTTTAGTCGAAAAATTGCTACTTAATTTAGACGACTCCACGTCAACAGGTCCTGACAACTTACCTGCTCACTTTCTCAAGAATTGTGCTAAATCGTTATCGTTCCCCGTTTATCTTCTTTTTAAGCGATCGTTTGAGGAGTGTGTAGTGCCATCTATATGGAAACAGGCATATATAACTCCTATTCATAAAAAGGGAAGTAAGCAAAAAATAACTAACTATAGGCCTATCTCTAAATTGTGCATATTAGCTAAACTTCTCGAGAGAATAGTGTATGATCAGGTTTACGCAGCGTTGTCAGGGTCCTTTAGTCCCTTTCAACATGGATTTTTGAAAGGAAGATCCACAGTTTCAAACCTCATCCTACTAAATAGCTTTTTAACTGACGCTATGGATAATGGCTCTCAGGTTGACGTGGTTTACACGGATTACAGCAAGGCCTTTGATCGAATTCAGCATCGACTTCTCTTGAAAAAGTTAGATCAAGTTGGGATTAAAGGAGATCTGCTACGATGGTTTACCTCATACATTAATAATCGTTCACAGGCAGTTGTTCTCAATAATTATATGTCTAGTTGGGTTACTATTCCTAGTGGGGTCCCTCAAGGTTCACTGCTGGGACCGCTTTTGTTTGTGATCTTTGTAAATGACGTCAGCCAGTGCCTTCAGTCATCTCAACTGCTCTGTTTTGCTGATGATATGAAGATATTTGCTCAAATTAGAAGAGAGGGTGACGCAATCAATTTGCAGGCTGATCTTTTACGTCTCGAAAATTATTGTAATAATAATAGGTTAGATTTAAATGTATCTAAATGTAGCGTTATAACTTATACTAGGAAGCGTCACGTTATAATGTATAACTACACTTTGAAAGGTCAACTGCTTCAAAGGGTATCCTCTGTTAGGGATCTGGGGGTTGTACATGACTCAAAGCTGCTCTTTGATGAGCACATTAATAATATAATTGCTAGAGCCTCCAAAGCATTAGGATTTTTGATGCGCACCTCAGCTGACTTTTCAGAAGTAAAAACTCTTAAAGTGTTATACTGTTCTCTTGTTCGTAGTCACTTAGAATACGCTTCGCAAATCTGGAATCCTAGATATGAGACATACATTAGCCGTCTTGAAAATATACAGAAAAAATTTATTAAATATATTTGCTTTAAATCAAAAGTTACTTATTCCTCGTGTAATTACTTATATCTATGTAAAAAATTCCACATTCTCCCTCTTAAGGTTAGACGTGAAATAGCGGATGTAATTTACCTTTCAAAGATAACTACAAATGTGGTTGATTGTCCCGAACTTTTATCTCAAATATCCATTGCAGTTCCATACAAGTCTTTCCGCAACTACCCTATTGTATACTTACCGTTAGTCTCCACAAACTATAAGCAAAATACATTTATATATCGAGCTGGCAGCAAGTTAAACGCACTTCTCAGTAATTTTGATTTGGACTTGTTTAACACTAGCTTTGCGACTATAAGAAACTTAATTAGTAGCTCATTCTTTACGAACATCTAGTTTTGTAAGTTAGTTGTAAGAGATTGTCCGTCACTACTAGTGGGGAATTTGTAAGCCTTCTGATGCTAGTTTAAGTTTTAATTGTGTTTTTCTTGTGCTGTTATTCCTCCTAAAAATAAATAAATAAAATAAATAAATAAAAATAAAATAAAATTTCTCCGTATCTCGATATGCCGCTTTAAACTGCAACCATTCTTCACCAGCGCCATCGAAACTTGGTAACTCCATACTATAGCGCGGCGCCCCTCGTGATGCTTCTGCCAGGGCGGACGCGAGCGCGGTGATATCTGCGGCCTTCAATGCACCAGACTCTTGTTTTGGTGCCGTATTTTCAATAGGCGTCGAAATCTTCGCCTTCTCTACGACGGACACATCATCTTCCGCCGGACGTACAGCGCGCGCTGAAATGCCCGCCGATTGCGCGGGCGACGTAGCTTGTGGCGCCTGGGCCACCTCTCGTGGTGCGGGCGACTCATGGCCCGCCGAATCTTCTTGGTGCGGCACGTGCGCCGCCTCTTCGTATTGCGGCCTAGGTGCCGCCTCTCGTAGTGGGTGTGGCATAAGTGCCACCGTACTGGTGATTGCCAGCGGCTCTGGTGCCGGCTGGCGATCCGTATGGGTTGGCCGAGCGGAGTCCATCCAATCTTCGACCCTCGTAATGGCAGTTGCTTGCCCTTCTTCATAAACAGCGCGCGCGAGTTCCGTCCGCAAGCGCGCCTCTTCTGCTCGTAAGCGCGCTTCTTCTAACTTGGCGCGTAGGTAAACGATACGCGGCGACTCGACTGCGGATGGTACCGGCTTTTCGCTATTTGCAACGGTGCTGGTTGTGGTCTCGGTCGCCTCGGTGTTTTCCGTCGTGACGCTAGTCTCCGTAGCGGACGTGGTGGTACCGCTCGTTTCCTCCTCGCGACTAGCGGCCTCTTCTTCTCGGCGACTCGACGTACTCCTTGTCTCGATCGGCATGGCTCAGTGATCCGGCTCGAATGCGACCAGAAAATGTGCACTACAGCCGGGGGAGCCAGCGGACTGTAAATCTGGTTCTTCTCTCTTCGATGCCCCACCAGCCGTAGTGCTTTTCTGTTGAGCCGGATGTGTCGGAGAAATAATTGAGACCACAACTGTTCGTTGCAAAGGTGCTTTATTGTAACGAAATAAAGCAATAAAGCTAGCACCGTTGCAAATATTTAACCTATTTTAAGGAGAGCCACTACTTGCCCTAACACTGCCCTACTCTAAAGCTGGTACCCTATAGATATATACTAAAGCCCAGGAACTTGTCTGGGAAACTTATTGAGTCGTAACGAAATTGTATCTTTACTGGAACGGAACTAAATGTATGGCCGCGCTCTCCGATATTTATAGTGCGCGGCCAGACGGTCGGCGGAAATCTACAAAGACAATCGGCACCGGGTGTGGCGCCACAATGTCTGGATTTGTTAAAATCCTACTTTTTGCAATCTAATCTTAATAATTTTACCTTAGGTAGCTTTTCCTACCTCTAATCAACTAGTGTGGCCCTCTAGCGAGTGCAACGGTACTACCTTTTTACAAATATATACAAAACAAAGTACGTAATGCCCTAAGACCTACCGAAATCTAATTACAATATGTTATTTCTTATATACATACAAGGATCTAACACAAATACACTTATACAATAACAAACAAGAGTGTTATATACATTGTATGCTCTTACAGGACCTCGGAAACTCTTACAATTACAGAGTTGTACGCCTTTTCAGGTCGTACTATCCTGTAAACTATCTTTATAGTACCGAAAAGTGTCTAAACATATGCCTAAGGCTGATACTTACATTATACATACTATTTACAATCATAAAACATTTGTTTTAACAAAGAATTTTGCACTTTTCGGATTTTCGTAATTGCGAGTTCCCGCATATAAATACTATCTCGCAAGAGTCGACTCGTAATGTTGTCGACTGCGTGGAACTCGCTTTATTCGTAATATGCCTAATAGGCAAAGATCATAGCTACATAAAGCCTTATTATTTCTATACAACAAAGCTGTATGTAGGTCTTAGGGCGAATAAAAGACGAAAACGAACATTATTTATTACAAAAAACTTACGAACTAAACGAAACATACATTCTATCTTGCCTTACTATCTATTTACATTAATATTTACAACAAAAACATGTCTGTGCTGCACAGCGGCATCTACTGACGTGGCTACTGGCTCAATACTACCGGCCAGCTTAGGTGTATTACGTTTCAGGCGGTTCGGGATAATCTTAAGGACAAATCAGCCAATCATTCAGTTCTGTGCAAATTATGTTTCTGAGGTAGGTAGGTACATAAGTGATACCTACCTATAGTGAAGTATGGTAGGTATATATTTGTTAATAATTGTACAACGATGGAAGGAGATCCGGCATTAGCTGGAGGAGCTGTCCGGCTGCCCGTGGTGGGGCGCGCGCCGCTCTCGGCGCAGCGGCCTCAGCCCTCGGCAGCAGTTTCCGGCTCCGTGTTCAGTGAGTGGCGAGCCACCGTGGGGCGCGCATCATTTGCCGTCGCACTGTCGTTGCTAAAGTTTCGCGTGTTACAAGTTACGATGCTGCGCAGTGGTTCGCGCTGATTGTCAAACTTTATATTATTCTGTAAGTAGCATTCTATGAGGCACTAAATTATATGACAATCATAAAACACATTAGAAATTTTTAAACTTTTTGACTAACATCAGAAAAGATTACCTACTCCCAATCTGCAGCATGTCGCTTGTTTTGCAACTTCGACAATATTAACTCGCACCACATAAGAATTTATCCTGTTTTGTTTTAAAAACGAAATTTTTCTTAGTTTCAAATAAATTTGAATACACATCGAAGTACCTAACGTTAAACAATTGACGTTTTGTTACTTATTAAATAAGCCTAACAATTCACAACAACAATAATAATATCACACAAACATATCATACAAATTGATCTAATCCCAAAGTAATGAAAATTGTATGGTGATAGTCAACGATACTAGTACATAGAAATACATATATAAATACTGTTATATACATAATACACACCCAGACCCAGAAATATAATCATCTATGCTCATCACAGAAATGTTTGTCCCTGTTGGGAATCGAACCCAATCCCCATCAATTCGTAGTCAGGTTTGCTAACCACTCGACCAATGAGGCGGTCAAATAAATCATCATACCGGCCCCTTGCTTAATATGACTGTGCCCAACTTTATTTTATGGTTCAAAGTGATTCACTGGGTGGTCAGTTGGTGAGATGGGTGATGATGCCTATCACCGTATTTTATGGTTCACAATGATTTACTGGGTGGTCAGTTGGTGAGATGGGCGATGATGCCCATCACCGTATTTAATGGTTCACAATGATTCACTGGGTGGTCAGTTGGTGAGATGGGCGATGATGCCTATCACCGTATTTTATGGTTCACAATGATTCACTGGGTGGTCAGTTGGTGAGATGGGCGATGATGCCCATCACCGTATTTAATGGTTCACAATGATTCACTGGGTGGTCAGTTGGTGAGATGGGTGATGATGCCTATCACCGTATTTTATGGTTCACAATGATTCACTGGGTGGTCAGTTGGTGAGATGGGCGATGATGCCCATCACCGTATTTAATGGTTCACAATGATTCACTGGGTGGTCAGTTGGTGAGATGGGCGATGATGCCCATCACCGTATTTAATGGTTCACAATGATTCACTGGGTGGTCAGTTGGTGAGATGGGCGATGATGCCCATCACCGTATTTTTACCGATGACCGCGACCGACTTTATGTGGTCATTCGATGCATGCGGGAGTTAACACTACTACCTAACTCCGAACCGCTACTGAGCTATTTATTTCAACTTTGTAAAACTCAAATCTATAATATTAATATTATAAATGCGAAAGTTTGCGATGTTTGGATGGATGGATTTGTATGTTTGTTACTCAATCACGAATAAACTGCTTTGGATGAACCGATTTGGATGAAATTTGACACACATGTAAATGTTGACCTGGAATAGCATATAGGATACTTTTTACCCTAGAAAAATAAGTTGTATCTGGAGAATTTATTGTTTATTAAATTTGTAATTAAACAAACTGACGGTCCTACACTTAGCACACGGGACAATTATTTTTAGTCCCTATTAAATTGAATATTAATCCGCTAACAAACACATTGGTCGTGTGTGTCGCGGCTCCGGTGGGCGGTGATGTGCTGCAGTTCAATTAGTGCTCACAATTGGAGTTCACAATTAACATTTACGAGGGATGTTTTAGTTATTCAGATTTGATGTTCTTCGTATAAATGTCCCGGTACAAAAACTATTACAAGCAATGGTTTCATTCCCCTTAAAAATTTTATAACATTTAAGGAATTTCCCCAAAATGTAGTTCTTTAACCGACTTTTAAAAAAGGAAATTTTAAATTCAACTATAGTTTTTTATGTTCGTTGCCTCAGATCTTTTTCATTTATTAACCGATTTGAAAAATTCTATTTTGTTTTTAAAAAGAATACTATCCGTTTAGTCTTATGCAAATTTGATGAATGTCTGATACAACGTACCAGAGATACGGAAAGTTTAAAGTTAAGTTTTAATTATTGTAAAGTATTGTACAGCACATGGCTCTCGTATTGTACATGGCATGCGAGTGGGCACAAGTCTGTGACAGCTTCCTCGTGATATCGAGCTCATTTATTCTTCCATCCAGTATTAACGACAGTAGGAGAACGCTCATGCTTTGCTCATCTCATACAAGCTAACTAATAGAAAGGCGGATTCAGGCAGAAATAAGATAACACTTTGCATGATTTTGATAGAGCCAGACACTTGTAGTTCAACGGAGACCGCTAATTCTTTTTCGATAGAGAAAACCTACTGATCAAAGGTTAGCTTCCTGCAGGCTTAGGATAAGCAACACGATAAAATTTTATCGACCTCGTTTTCTCGACTTTTATGTCACTTTCTCGATTCGCTAACGCATTTGACACTTGATTCGACATGATACTTCAAAGGAAGAGAAAATGATCAATTTTACTCGACGGTAGTTATTTTCTCTATCGATCGAAACGTCTTGCTGTCATTTTATCGATTTGTCATTTGACACTTCGTTAAAATTTGGTTAAAATGTTGATAACCTTATCCACTATTTCATATTATTATACTTTAATTATACAATAGTTACAAAACTTTTTGATTCCTATTCATTTTATTAAATATAGATTTCGGTCCAGTGTTGGCAGTAGTATGTATGGCAGGCAGGCAGGCAGTATGGCATATATGTATTTAATAGTGGTGGCAGTTCCATATTATACCTATTATGTGCTAAATATCTACGGTTAACGGCAAGCCTGCAAAATACAAAGAAGGCACATAGGAAATTTGTGTGATCTTTTTACACAACGGATGGAGCATTCCAATCACTATAGATAGCGCTTCAATAAACCCAATAACCATGGCTCTCTAAATAATATAGACCCTTGTGAATTTTGAGGTTTAGAGCCACACACCGATCAAGGCATGCCTCTTTAGTTAAAGGTAAGTGAACATAAGAGATTTGTAATTCAGTTTCTAGTAGATATGACAGCCATCCAACTTCATTAACTGTAATAACAGAATATCTTTGTAGTAAATACTAATTTGACTTAGGTGAACTCAATAAAGTTATATTTTTTCAAAAGTTATCTGTAGTTTTTCGAGTTTCTTTTTTAAACAGTTAATATGTTACATATACATGTCAAGTGTATGTTAAATTTCAGCTGGATACAAGTAATAATCCTTTTCTTGGTGGTCAACTTTTCACAATACTTACAGCCACATACCAACAAACAACAACAATGCTTACATCATAGAATAATGATGCAAATGTGTTATTCCTCTAAGGCTTGCATTGATTATGTATTTAAGGAGTTTTTACTACCCATTCAAGTTATATTTAGTCAAAAAAAGTATTTGTTTTAATCAGTTGTTTTCAGACCAAGTCCCATGTATGATTAACATACTACTATGATGTATTATTTTCTGTAATATTCATAACTTAAAATATCCAATATGACACATGTAGTTCTCAATTACCTAGGTACCTACATGTGTAAACATTATTATTTTATATTTGTCTACATTTAAAGATAATTTACCATACAGAGAGGCAGTCAGTTCTTGTTATTATTGTTTATTACAATAATATATAATCTCAGTGTGTGGCCGCGTTTCCGATCCGGTAGTAACTCAAAAAATGTTGACTCGTCAAAAGTGCCTGTAAAGGATAATTTGAATAAAAATGTTTTGACTTGACTTTGACTTTGAATAAAAAATATAATTATTATTTGCAGATAAGACTTCAACTGCAGAATTTTTAATATTACTGACAAATATCCTAGAAGAACAAATGATGCCTCATATGGCATAATTGAAATGGATGAAATGCGAAGACTACACAATAGAAGATATTGACGGATCCAATGTATACTGGTGCAACTTGCAAAACAACGGAAACCATTTTCTTGCCTCAAAAGCCTTAAAATTACCTTATATTTGTCCTAATGTAATAAAGTATTTGAAAATTTGTACAAATTTTCAAATACTTCTATTGATTTATGTCAAAACTAGCTGTTGCCCGTGACTTTGTTTGCACAGACTTTGTTTACTCCGCACAGCTCCTCCCCCGTAGGTGATAACGTGATAATATGTAGCCTATATGTCGACCCGACCTGTTAGTAATATTCATGCAAAATTTGAAGTAAATCCATGCAGTACTTTTTGAGTTTACCCCGGACATACATTGACTTTCCTACGATTTTATTATATGAAGGTATAGATTACAAGCTACAGAACATTTAATCCGGCCTCCAGTAAAGTTGTGTCATTGCACTTGCACAAGTATACGTAGGACCCTTCGATATGATTTACAAGTATTTTCTTTTAGAAGTGTTAACTTTGTTACTTTTGTTGTTGTTTTTTAATCAAAGTGATTTTGGTAGTAACAATACTTAGTGGATTATTGGTATAATAAAATACTTTAGTGTTGTATAAGATTTATTTAAAAAAATATATACTCTAGGCAAACCTTGTATCTAAGTATTAAATAATTTTATATAATAAAAATGAAACTTATAGTCATCAATGTCTAATTTTAAGTATAAGTTTAATGACACACTATTCATAGTATTTAATGTTTTAATGCCAAACATAGATTTTACTATATGGAAAAGTCTTGCGAAATCATTTTTATTTTCTTTAATAAAGTTACAAAATGAATAAATCACACAAAATACAAAATGAATAATTATAAAAAGTGTGTAATATGAAGCAGTCTTGTAAAGAAAATTAAATTTGAGTTTTAAAAAATATACAAACACATCTACTTTACTAAACTAACAATTATTATTAATGTTTGTACTTCTCAGAATAGATAAATAATTTTCACAATTTTTCACCTTATGACTTAAATTTATTAACATGTATCTTTGAATTTTCACTAATGTAACAAACTTATAGAAGATTACACGCACTATATTAAAGCTATTATATTTTAAATTTAAATGTTTTCTACAATTTAAATATCTCTTGTTATCTCGCATAATTAATCAGTAATGAAAATTCAATATCAAAAATTAGTTTACTATATAGTATGAGTAGTATGGAATTTCACTTGAAAATAAAAAATCAACAAGTAAAATATTTTTTCCTAAGGTAACATTAACTTTCTATTAATTTAAATTTTAAAAATTACACATATTAGGTACATTAAGACTATCATGTTATAAACTTAATTGTTTTCTACAAATTAAAATTTATTTTTCAATCTTGCACAACCATTAAAAACAGCAAGAAAAATATAATATTCAGCATTAACTTATAAATCTTCTTAATCAACAATTTCAAAAAATGTAATAAATAGAAAGGCTTCTTTATTCTATTTCCATTACTCGCTGTTTAGTCAACCTGTAAACAAATATATCTTATCAAAATGTTGTTATATATGTTTACTTAATATATTTTTTTATCAGTTAACTCAGGACTTATGACTCCAGTCTTGCATGTTGCATTTTGTGTAGTGTTATATAGATTTGCATTGTAAATTATTATTATTGTAAATTATATAATGGGGTCGAAAAAACAATTGGTTACATTTATAAAAGGGAGTGAAAGAAGCCTACACTATTCTCCAGAGAAAGCTTCTCATATTATTCAGGATTTTTTTTCAAAGAATCAAGTTTTTGATATAATCTTGAATTTATGATATTAATTTTGTAAAAAACCACAACTTTTACAATGAAAGAAATATATTAAAATATGTTTAAAATTTGATTCTTTCAGTCTACCTTGTTAGATGATTTGTCATGGAGATATGTATGTAAATAAATACTTACACAGTGTTCCATTGTTTTCCTTTCTTCCTCTAGAAACTATAATGTATGAAGTATTTGTAGAATATATGGTGTTATATTATGCTTTCCCAATATTAAAGACTTTAATCTTTGGTGCTACAAGTGTAGTCCATGAATCCACCATGGTGACAAAGTTAATTTATGCTTATTACTTCTTATCCTGAAAAGAAAATCATAATTATTTTTAATAACCTACATAGGCTTTTAAAAAATATAAGTATAAAGAAGTACACTACTTACGTTTTATTTTGTGTTCCCATTTCACATACCTAACACAATTTAATTTTGTACTAGAATCGGAAGAATGATGATTTTAGAGATGTGAGAACCAAACAGTATAAATCAATAATTCCTTGTACGTAATGGTTAGATAATTAATTAATTTATAATTAATTACAAAATACAAATTAGTTAAAGTACAATTCTTTTTGACGTAATGTAAATAAACTTTTAATTTTTCGTATAGAGAAAATAATTCTACGAATTCTCGTGCTACTCAGTGTTACCAACTCTATTCAAAATTACAACTACTTACAAGGTTTTCTACAAAATTCAGTAGAAAACTAAATGTAAAATAAAAGGTTAATTTAAAGCTGGTGCTTATTTTGTATTATTTAATGTTACTATTAATAACATATACTCAGGAAAAATAATACATAAAAACATATTATAATAATCAAAATATTAATTAATCAATCAAAAATAACAAAAAATTCGAGTGTAGCTCACACTCGTGTTTTCGTTAGAAGTAAATGTAAGAAGACAAAATAAAATAAAATTTATATACTCTTTGAGTAAGTCTTTGAATCAAAGAGAGATAAACTGAAAAGTCGAAGAAAATTGTTTTTCGTTCTTGAGATGTAAATCACAGACCGTGGTCCCACAAACTAACTTTTTTTGATTAACAACAAGCTGAATATTTGTGAAAAGCTTAATTTTGACGAGACAACCGTCTTTTCTATTTTCGAAAAATCTCGAATCGGGTAACTAATAAAGTTAATGCTGCGAAGATATTGGGTTCGGTAAATAATATATATTTATTAATAACAATAATTATTTTTCGACTTTAATCGCTTGATTATATTATGAAAACTACGATGAAACTTTTGTCCTACATATTTGATGATTTTTCTGAGAATCCCACTTATGAGATTTTTAAATTGATATTAATCAATTTAAAAATAACCTAATTTTCTCACAACAGCTTGTTAATTATTATTGTAATTCAACGGTAACTTTGTCATACACGTAAAGTGGAAACTTTTCTTAGTCTGACACTCTAGTTTCCCTATTTTATCTATCTTTATTAGTTACCCGATTCGAGATTTTTCAAAGATAGAAAATATGGTTGTCTCATCAAAACGAAGCTGTTCACAAAAATTCAGTTTGTTCTTGGAGACCACGGTCTAACAGTAAGTCTTAGGTTGGATTGCTTGCATCTGGCTGATTTTTGGAGCTATTAATAGATAACATTATTTGTAACATAAAATACTGTGAATTGTATTCTGTTCTATCTTATTTTCTAGTTGGCATAATACTATACATTTATGTTTGTTTATCGTAATGCATTTTCGTGTCATTGTCAAATCACAACAATTCTATGGAAGTTTCTCATCAAAAAAATTAATCAAAAATGTTGATTGATTAGTCTAAAAGAAGATGTTAATTTACTCAATAATGTTAGAATTATAATTGAAAGGAATAATTATAGTGGAAAAAAATAGCTTGTTAATAATAATTGTTACGCACTTTTACGCATAATTAGTTACGCAGTTATACACCCAGAAATAAATACACGCTGGCATCTTAATCGCCCTTTACATTAAAACATCTTATGAATCATAATTCATTGTTTCAGTTTTATAGAATAAAAAACTAGTTTTGATGGTCAAAACTAAAAAGAGAGAATAATTCAAAAACCTGTAAAATATCTTTAATTACAATTGTAAATAGGTACGGCTACACTAGGCTTTGGTTATATTTTCTTCGACTCTGACAAAGAAGAGAAATGATGACAGGAAGTTATAAATGTAAACAAAAGCTCATAATGATTACCACAAGTTAAATGCACCAAAGGTGTATCTTAAAAATCAGAATTAGTATAATATCTATGTCTTCTAGTGACAACATTTATTTCTCTATTCGAGTAAACTTTTTGTTTAATTTATCTATGAAGTTTTAAATGTTTATCGTGGCATGCTTAATAATGTCCATCGAGATATTAATAAATGTCAAGCAAACGTCACTTTCTCGATCGATATATATCTCGTGGTGCTTATCCTAAGCCTGCTGGTCAGTCCTGACTTGTGATGAAAATTGCCGGCAATATTCCCAAAGTTGCCAAAACTGCCTCGAACGTCTAAACTTGTCGGTTAAAAATGTTAAACTTTTTATTAGAATAAACAGTGTTATAAAAAAATATCGTTCTCTATTTACACTTTTCTTGCCAATGGTACCGGCAAGTTTAGAAATATTCGTGGCAGTTTTGGCAACTTTGGGAATATTGCCGACAATTTTCATCACTAGTCCTGGCCTCATTATCACATTTTTCAATAATATATTTAAACTCAAAAATTTATTAAGATAGTTAAGACTTGTGCGTAAGATAAACATTTAAAAAAATATTTATTTTATTTTATGAAAGTTTCTGCACAGAAGAGTAGATTGAGAAAAAAATATTCTCTTCACAATTTACTATGATGGCCTATCAAATGATTGTCTAGCATCGCCGCCATGATCGGGCAATCGTGGACGCTCATTTACTAACTGTCTACTGTTATTTTATGACGCCTATCGAAGATGGATAGCGAGATAATCGCGGTTGCGGAAATATTTTTATTTTCCTCTTATAATTTTAATTAATGTCTAGACAACCAAAGAGTATACAATCATTACGTTTGAGACAACCATGTACTGATTAATTGGCGATTGTATGGACGCGCAAGCAATCAGGGACCATCATACCTTTGATGCAACGACACTATGACGATTGCGCTCGATCATATCCAATGATGGCCCATCACAGACATTATGCCATCTACACTAACGTACATGCCTTTAGTCGACCATCTCGGCCATTGTGAAGAGGGGCCTTAAGAGAAACAATTATTCATTTAGAAGAACTCTTTTACCGGGTGATAGAGATACCTACCCTGAATATCGTGTGCTTCTCACTGTCGTGTGCCGGCTATGTGGGCAGTAAAGTAGCCGACGTAATTACGCCACAACGCGGATGATAATTCATTATCAACATCTTCCATATCTGTTGGTGATAGCTGTCTCTATTACCAGGAGAGCCATTTATTTATTTGCTATTCTAAGATATAAAAAATTGAGTCGAAAAGTAGATTCAATACATAAACCCAGAAATAGGATCAAATCGATGCTCACCACACAAACGTATGTTTCTGTCGGGAATTGAACGGGGCTCACGTTCAGTTCCCAAACTCATGGTCCGAGACGGTAACTTGATCAAGGGGGTGAAGGTTAGCGTTTAGAAAGCGTTAAGAAAAAAAAACTAAATAAAAGAACTCAACAATTTCATATTTGTTAATGATAAAATCCTCTCCCTAGTTATGTGGGATTAAGGAATTGGATACCTTAAATAAAACTACGAGTATGACTCGACTTAAAACAGAAGCAAATTCACTTGTGGCATACACATGACGTACTGATGGCGCTCGGCATGGCACACTCTCTACGGCACGACAAATATATTTATATTCTTCCCGTACTCCCTTCACGTAATAGTAGCACTTAAATACACATATCATGTAGTAGAAGCTCTTTCAAGCTTACACCAGACGGGCGTTTAGTGAATTGCGATCTATCGTCCGCGAGCGAAGCGCCACAAAAATGAATCCATAACCGCAGAGCGATGTCTGTTCATTATTTGATCATGCCAATGTGTTTGTGAATTACGATATAAATTGTAAAATAAAATGTTGTGTTTAATTTGTTGTAGTTACGTGAGCAAAATAGCTAAAAAAAAGAGGTAGGCAGAGTAAGCTTAACTTCAACAGACGCTCTAATTGTTCATGATTTACGATTCGTTGACTGGGAAGATGGCAGCTGGTGGACCCTCATATCCTCATTTAACTGATATAATAACGACTTTTTTATATCATATGATAGCAAACAAGCAGATGGGTCTCTTGATGGAGAGAGTCAACCATCGCCTATAGACACCAAAGATGTTAATGGTGGTTTGCTATCTTGTGGCGAGGTCTAATGCCACATGCATAAGTTTACCGGCTACCTTACCCTCCAAACCGGAACACGACAATGACAAGCACTGACGCTATTGCGACAGGAATAGGTAAGGCGGTGGTACCAGACACGGGCGAGATAACGCAGAACTCTACCGCCTAGGAACCATGATGGCAGGGACTCATATAACCAATCGGTCACCTTGTACGACCTGCCTGACAGAACGGCAGTTGGCCTATTCTTCAAAGGAGCCCGGGACCAACGCGGGGAAAACTGCCGCATGTGTACTTTTATACTAACGCGTTCCATTATCATTAAATAAACAAACGGGTCAAAAAACGCGTGCATCTATAAAAGTTATCGGCCAACGGCTCATGCTTCTGACACTGACCAGGACCGGCAGCTTTAAGTTTCTATCCGAGGCACGTTCATACCGTGTCATTACTAGCCTCAGAGCTGCTACTAAATGTATAAATTACACACATAACATATATATTAACACCAGATCCCTCCTCGGCAGAGTGGGCAGAGAGAGCCAAGTGCCATATGTCACGATCCTCGCAGATTTATCTCGCTTCCTCCACATTCATCACTCTCTTCATACACACACGCCGGTTGCGGAGACTCTCGACACCACCTTCGGACAGTACCCGATCAATCTGATCGTGGTATGTCAGTCTTGGTTTTATCTAGTACCTACATCATTTCACATTCGTATTGCACCTATAATAAATAAATAATAATAAATAAATAAATATTCACGGGACAAATTACACTGACTGATCTAACCCCAAAGTAAGCAAATTATTTGCTTGTGTTATGGGTGTTAGTCAACGATACTAATACATACAAATACATATATAAATACTAGAATATATTTAATAAACACCCAAACCCGGAAATACAAACATTTATGCTCATCACACAAATGCTTGTCCCCGTCGGGGATCGAACCCGAGCCCCGTTGATTGCGTAGTCAGAGTCGCTAACCACTCGACCAACGGGGCGGTCACCTATATAACTGTTTTATTAACTTTATATCTACCATTCTTTCTAGAACTCAATGAATTAATAATACTGTAGCCCGTAGGGCGCCAAGTGCTCGTAGCGGCGATTATGTGCTGGTTACGCCGCTGGTTCGTAGGGCAAGCTCTACTTGTAGCTGCTGTTCTACAAATCTGTCCGTTCTTAAAATATATTTTTCCTGTTTTATTTAATTTCAAGTGGATGGTCTTTCTTGGAAGGATATAACCATCGTCTATGGAGACCGAATATGTTAATAGCGCGATGTTAGCCGCATGGCTGATATTAGTAATAAATAAATAAATATTCAATGGGCAAATTATACGAATTGAACTGACCCCAAAGTAAATAAATTATTTGCTTTTGATATGAGTGTTAGTCAACGATATTAATATATAGATAGAAATACATATATAAAGACTTAAATATATAATAACGAACAACCAAACACAGAAATGCAATCATTTACGCTCATCATAAAAGTGCTTGTCTTTGTCGCGAATCGAACCCGAGCCCCATTGATTACTAACTGGGTGGTTATTCCACATGCATATGGTTAACGACAACTTTACTCTCTAAACTAGAACATGATATTGACAAGCATTGAGGCTACTACGGCAACAATAAGTTAGGCGGTGTACCGTGTACCGGGCGAGACGATACCGGACACTGCCACTAGCAGTTACGGCAGTAGTGTTTCGTACAGACAAACGTTCGCATTTTACGAAACGCCTTGCAGAATGCCAGATAGCCTCCTTTTCAAAGTAGGCCCGGACAAACTCGAGGAAATATCAATGATGGAATGAAAGAGTTCAGTGAATTAATAAATAATAATAGTGTAGTCGGGTAGGTGCTCGTAGCCTCTGCTATATGCTGGTTACGCCACTCGCTGGTAGCGTAAAAGTATACGTCTTGTAGCTGGTTGATTTTATGAATCTGCCTATTCGCGTATCCGTAGAAGATCATTGTAAGTTTAAAATATGTTTTTGAAGTGAAACTTCTTTAGAATCGTTTAGATTTAAAACTTGATGAAACAAATGCGTCATGATAAAAAATAAACTACACACATAAAATTGTATAGGATTAGGCTGTCGAGAGAATAAGGTAAAACACATTATGCAGTATTTTATAGATAATGGTTCTACCTAATGGTTAAAAAAACAGACATAAACAGGCCAACCAAAAATGATTTACTGCTACTTTTTGTATATCTAACACAAAAAACCCTATTTAGTTTCGACTTGTTTCAATCTTTTCTAGTTCAATAACACGTGTGAGCTCACATTCGATTTTTCGTTTATGTTTCATGGTAGTTAATATGTAGATGGTTTTTTTAACAAGAGAGAGAGAGAGAGAGACGTCACCTATAGAAATCAAAGATATTTATATATCACTATTTATAATTACACCGGCTACCTTACCTCCCTAACAGAATAAGAACTACACTTTGAAAGGTCAATTGCTTCAAAGGGTGTCTGTTAGGGGTCTGGGGGTAATACATAACTCAAAGCTGCTTTTTGACGATAACATTAATAATATAATTAGTAGAGCCTTTAAAGCCTTAGGATTGTTGACGCGAAGCTCGCATACTGGTCTCTTGTTCGTAATCACTTGGAATATGCTTCGCATATCTGAAACTTTCATATATATTACATATATATTAGCCGTCTTGAAAATATACAGAAAAAGTTTATTAAGTTCAATTGCTTTAAATCAAAACATACTTAATCCTCTTGCAACTACTTATATCTTGGAACACATTCTCCCGCTTGAGCTTAGAAGTAACATTTCAAAACAATTACAAATATGGTTGATTGTCCCGAACTTTTATCTCAAATATCCATTTCAGTACCGCATTACTACCCTATTGTATTTAGTCTCCACAAACTATAAACAAAATACGTTTATGTCGAGCTAGTATCAATTTTAACGCACTTCTAAGTAAATTTGAATTGGACTTTTTGAACACACAGTTTTGTAATACAGTGAAACACCTAGTTTTGTAATACAGTAATAAGAGATTCTCTGTTAATACTAGTGGGGAATTTGTTCAGCCTTCTGATGCTAGTTTAAGTTTTAATTTTATTTTTATTGTGCCGTTACACCTCCTAAATAATAAAAGAATACGTCAGCCGCAATAACTGGTGTTATTGTGGTAAGAACAGGTAAAGCAGCAGCACCTACTCGAGCAAGACGTTGTTAACTCTTCCACCGAGTGGTCAAAATAATGTCGATACTCTTAGCCTCTGCTAGTCTATTACGAGCAGATCAGTAGGAAGACAGAATATATGTTATTCTTTAAAAAGAAGCCTGTTGGTTTTGACAAAATTGTCGGCATTCGACGCAATTTTTTGAGGAAAAAAGCTAATTAGATTTTGTAATCAATTTATACATTAATTTGAAAGTTATTATTAAAAAACATTGTTATGTCAAAACGTTTTTTGAGGTTTTTCCAAATTTCTTAAAATCACCAAAGGCGAATTGGTTCAGATTTTCAAGAAGTCTAAGTTTGGTAGAACCCAAGCGAATGTCATCAACTATGTTTCTATCGATCTAGCCGTTCAAAAGTTATGAGATATTTACACATCCAAATACACACACATACATACGTATATATAGAAATACTGTTGTCATCGTGAAAATAGCCAGAAAAGGTTCTTAGGCTTAGCTCAACATGTTGGGATTTATTGAAAACTTGATTTTCGAAAATGGGGGCAAAATCAGTAGCTTCCTTACCTACATAGGTAGCAGGAAGTTAACAAAGAAATATAGTTTATTTACAAGAATAAAGGTCTTACAAGTTGTAAAATAAATGCATAGTTGCCAAAACACTTTTTTTCTTTCATAATAGACAGAAGCAACTATCTTCTATACACGTCTACGAGAAACCATCGCCTACTGACACCAGAGATTTAATGGTACGTTCTATCCTAAGGCGGGTATTAACGTGACATGCATAAATTTACTGGCTACCTTTCCCTCCAAAATATTACATGACAGTAATAAGCACTGACACCATTGTGGCAGGAACAGGCAAGGCGGCGGTAAGCAAATCCGGGCGAGATGTTTCGGAACATGTTTGGAATGCTACCACCCAGTAGTCACGACAGTAGTGACTGCTAAAGCCAATCGTTAGCCTTTTACGAACTGCCTGCTAGAATGGCAGATAATATGTTCTTTAAAGGGGCTCGGACTAATACGGGGTAATAGATATGATTTATGGATATTTAAAAAATTGACAATCTTGTACCTAAATCTGTTTGTTCAACAAGAATATTTACAATACATATGGTATTTTAATTTATTATTTAGCACAAAAAATAAGTTATACCTATTGTTTATTACATTAAAATTTTATTTCATCTGTACAACATTTTGCAGATGAAATAAAACTGCATTCACATGATACGTTATGTTATCGATCCGTCAAAAGAAAATCGGAGGCAGTCCCCGCGACAGCAGTGAAAACTTAAATAATAAAAAATTTCATAGTGTGGAATCAAAACTATTAATACGATGGAATCAAAACGATAACATTAATCTGATTTTGAATGTAATGTAAAGAAACTCCAGTACAGTGATAAACCCGAAAGAAATCCAAACGCTTATGTTCATCGCTTAAATCTGTATTCCCGTCGGCAATCGAATCCAAGTCCCATCGATTGCGTAGTCTGGGTTGCTAACGACTCGGCCAAGGGTGTCAACAATATCAACAATATTTGTAATCTATTTTATTTTCTAGCGGTTCAAGCAAATGCTGCAAGAAAAAAATAAAAAAGTAAAAAATAATGAAATTCAAACAAAGTTCTAAATCGCAATATCATAATAATGTAGCTTGCCTGGCTGGGAAGATCTTCCTTTTACACATTCTCGTCACGAGTGTGTCGTCATCACCCTCCAAAGTTATGACGTCACCTTGACAGTAGTTTGTCCGCTGCTTCTACGGCTAAGCTTTCCAGAGGTATCAACCAGCGGCGCAACACTTCCTATCTAAAATCTCGTGAACTACGACGGCTGAACTAAAACTGATTGAATATTTCCAGGTATCGATTACCTAAGTTTTTCCTTTTAGATTTTTATTTTATTTATTTGGAACAGTTAACAGCTACATTATAAATTGTTATATAAAATTAAACAAAAAAAACTATTTAATAACGCAGCATTTTTTAAATAAGATTTAATCTTTCTACGGATATTTAATATTCATAAAATATCCGTAGAAATATTAAATAAAAAATAAAAAAATATTGTGATGTACCATAAACAAAAATAATGTTTGTAACGAATAAAACATAGGTGTTGGTCCGCGTCCCCTGTGGACGTTAGGCCAACTGCCGTTCTACTAGGCAAGTACAGCCCCCCAAGACAAGTGGCATCAACGCTAGGAGAATAGAAAAGGAAATGTATGGATTTGACATAAGCTGTTGATACGAGCGTAAACGAATGTGTAATTGGTAGTCAAGTGTCCTTCGTGAAACGAAACGTTATATTGCATCGATCATTTTTGATCATTTTCATACAAAACCTTAGCCAAGTGGCACTTTTGACAAGCAACATTGTGATTCGATGATCAGCGAACGCTAGAACCCTGTAAATTACGCTAAAAATGGCGGATGGTCACTATTATTCAATCAGCTGTTCTAAATCGTGGATATTATCTGTTAGAATTTTTGATAATTTTAAAGTAAAATGAACGCAAATTGCCATAATTTAAGAGCCATAACCTAACTAAGGGGATTTCAATACTTTTTTTTTTCTAAGCCGCAGACGCCTTTGTAATGGATTTCGGTTTTCATCCCCTAACTCCACGGGGAATGAACTCAGAGTAAAGTGACCTTAACAAAAGTTGGTGTCCCTTACCCCCTTCACGCAATAGTGCAATAAAAAGGGGTGTTATACAGGGTTAAAATTTTCCATCAAAATTTTTCTAAGTCCTGCGCACGCTCTGACCGCCAACCGAGCTCTCTGACCATTCTAATATAACGCTTTGGCGTCATTTAGACCAAATTGGTAGCCAAGTGGATCATGGCTTGTTTAACGTTCATTCTATTGAAGTCTATCGAATATTGTCTGTGAATTGACGGCGATGTCAGTTTGAAGTGTTATTTTTTCAATGTGAATCAATCTCGGATGAATAATATACATGGATGGAATATATAAATAATATAAATAATAAGAACAGAGTCGCTATATCTGATTCAATTTTGACTGTATGTACCGCGTAAGTGCGAATAAGATAAAATATACTATCTTTTCTTCTCGATTACTGTCATGCCGTAAGTTTCTATATAGCTAACATATCAATTGAACTCTGTCAGTACTACCAATTTAAAGAGTTACAAAATTAAATACTGTCACCAAGATTTATGTATTTATCTTCGTTGCTATCAAATTTGATTGTGTTAACATATTTTAAGTAAATCCTCTTTACATTACAAGTGAACGTAGAATTGTACAAAATGTTATCGATAGTCAAAACTTATGTTTCAGATTTATGAAAGCTGATGATAAATCCTGTAGCAATAGCAACAGTGCTTGTTACTGTCGTGTTCCGGTTTGGAGGGTAAGGTAGCCGGTAAATGTATGCATGTGGCATTAATACCCCGTCCGCGCCACAAGGATATCAAAGCACCATTAATAATATGCCACCAAAAGCTTTCAAATTTGCGTTCATTTTACTTTAAAATTATCAAAAATTCTCACAGATTTTATCCACGCTTTAGAACAGCTGATTGAATAATAGTGATCAACCGCCATTTTAAGCGTAATCTACAGGGTTCTAGCGTTCGCTGTTTATCGGATAATAGGCCTTTTCATCACAAAAATTTTTTGTGCGCATGCGTCAGAATCAGCCATCTTTTTCGTACTGTTTTTTGTAAACAACCATGCTAAATTGTCCGCTATCCGTGTATCAAAAATTAAAATATAAATCAAAGTTGATTAATTGTAAAAAAAGTGAAAAAAAAAAAGTAGTAAGTCAAAATAATCGGAAAAAAAATTTTGTACTCCATTATAATTATGTTGTCTGTACTAAAAGGAACAACAAAACGGTGTTGTTATGGAGTATGTAAAAGTGATACACGATACAAATCATTTAAAACCAATAGATTCTATTTTATAAATTTTCCAAAGCCTTGTCTTGAATATCGAAAAAAAATAATCAAATCATCAAGCAAATTACACATTAAAGCATGTGTAAAATGTGCGAAATGTGAGTTATGGGTGAAAAAATGTGGCAGAAGTGACCGAGGTTTTAGATCTATTGATAATGTTACTAAGGATACTTATATTTGCTCACTACATTTTCTTGGAGAAAGTGGTCCAACTGAACAAAACCCTGATCCTTTAAGCTATCAAGAGTTTCAACATATTGATAAATCAATTAATAACCTCTAACCTCTCAATCAGCTCACTTTTTTTCCCTTTTTGCGGACGCCCATGACATTTTAGCCACCTTTTCAATTGTTCACAATTATGAGCTTCAACTGAATCATAAATAAGTGAAGCACCATCGATGGTTTTTTCCAATAATTTATTTCTTTGTGGAGATAATAGTCCTTGTCCAGCCATTGTTGATTAAAACAGTACGAATTTTTTGAATTACCGCCGTTTCAACATGGCGGCTACGCTTGCGCTCATCTGATGATGAAAAGGCCTATTCGCTACTATTTTGCTTGTCAAAAGTGCCACTTGGCTACGGTTTTGTACGAGAATTGTTAAAAATGATCGATGCAATATAACGTTTCGTTTCACGAATGACACTTGGCTACCAATTACAAATCCGTTTACGCTCGTGTCAACAGCTTATGACAGATCCATACATTTCTCTTTCTATTGTACTAGCGTTAATGCCACGTCTTGGAGAGTAAGTCTTTTTTGCTTTTAATGCACTTTTCATATAAATAAAACTTATAATCTCGGTGAAAATAATACTTCAAACTGACGTTTACCGTCAATTCAGAGACAATATTCGATATATTTCGTAAAGTTCGTATGGAACAAACGTTGAACAAGCCATGATCTACTTGGCTACCAATTTGGCCTAAATATCGCCAAAGCGTTATATTTGAATAGTTATTGAGCGTTTGCCACTTGTCTAGGGGGGCAGGTCATCAGTAAACACTATTTTTGGAACTACGGCTGTGACGGCTTGATTAATTAATGGACCCATAAATATAACAAACGCTATGACTTCACGACAGCGGGAAGCCCATAGAAAGGCAGCTTCGCGGGAAGCGCTTTGTGCCATACCCGATCAAAAGCCTTCGCTATGTCCAAACTAACTGCCAATGCCTCTCTCCCCCTTGGACTCAACTGCTTCCACCCATCGATGAGTTAGGTATACTAGAAGGTCACTAGCTGAGCGGCCGCGACGGAAACCGTACTGACGGTCGCTAATCAGCTGGTGACCTTCTAAATACTTGAGGAGCTGAAAGTTGATGATTGTCTCCATAATTTTGGAGAACAAGAAGGTTATGGCTATGGGCCGATAGTTAGACAGGTTAGAGCGATCTCCTTTTTTAGGGATGGGATGCACCAAAGCTGTCTTCCATGAATTTGGTACCACGCCGAGTGAGTAGGAAAGCAGGAATAGGCGTGTTAATACTGGTGCCAACTCTGGAGCACACATTTTTAGCACAATCGGAGGGATGCCATTCGGCCCACTCGACTTGTGGATGTCCAAGGAAAGTAGTGCTTTACGCACAGATGATTGTCGAAATTGTGGTTCTGGCATGGAACTATCACACTGCAAGATGGTAGGCGGTGCGTTCCCTTGGTCATCCAGAGTCGAGTTGGCCGCAAAGAAGGAGCCCAGGAGATCGGCCTTCTCCTTTTCGGTGTGGAACAAAGAGTCATCGTCTCCGTGCAAAGATGAAAGAGAGGGCAGTGAGAAATTCCCTAAGACAGTCTTGGCGAAAGACCAGAACGCACGACTTCTCGAAGGAAAGCGAACTACTTTCTCACTAATTCTGCCTATGTGTTCAGATTTTGCCTTGGCGATAGCTCTTTTGAAGTACCTCGAGGCGGAATTGTATTCCTTACGTAACGCACTGGTTTTTTCATCACAAGATACGGACGCTGCAGCCGAAGCCCGGTAGCACTCCTGTGAAGCCGTTTTACAGGAGCGACCAAACTAAGACTGAGACTTACCACCAATTGGTACTGCAGAAAATGGAATGAAAAGTTCCATGCCCTGTAGCACCATATCGGCAATAGAGTCAGCGACGACACTCGGATCATCCAGCGAGAAGCACAACCGCCATCCATCCATGGGTAGGACGCAAAAAAAGTCCGCATCCCGTCCCAATCTGCTGACCTATAGTACCAAACGCGACGACAGCCTGCTAAAGGAAGTCGTGATAGGCGCGAAACCGGCACTTTACTCCGGATCAGGCAGTGGTCTGACGAACCAAGTGGGACGTCCACAGATACCTGATAATGGACCGGATGAGAGGTCAGCAGAAGGTGCAACAGTGAAGGCGTATGGTCATCCACATAGGGAAATCGCGTGAACGAAGTTACCAGTTGTGTAAGACAATACGCCAAGGCAAAATCGTGAACAGAACTCCCCGCATGATCGGTGGTGCGCGAACAAAGCCATTCGGCGTGGTGGGCATTAAAATCGCCCAAGATCACGATCTCTGCGGAGGGGGTCTGCTCTTACACGGAATCTACAGCCGTTTGTAAATGCTCAACGAGCCGTTCAACTTCAGTATTCCCGCCATGGGACCTGTTAGGCACGCGTAGCTGCGTGGATGGTCGTCGCAAGCTACGCGTAACCAGAGGATGGATAGACCTTCAAGTCTGCCGAGGCACCGGTAACAGATATCTTCTATGAGGTATGCGCACACACCAGCCCGCTGTACAAAGGAATGTTCCAGTTTTTACCCCGGATAGGAGAGGTATTAAGTATCAGCCGGAGAAGATATCTGTGTCTCGGTTAAGAAGAGCAAAGCTGGCTTCGCCGTCTCGAGAAGGTACTGGGTTAGGGTAGAAAAGTAGTGTTCCCGAGCTTCTTTGAAGAATAGACCAACTGCCGTTCTGCCGGGCAGGTGCCAGGAGGTACAGGTATTATTTGTTTATGATGATTGAGTGCTTTAAGCAGATGGCTCTCCTGATAGAAAGATAGAAAGAGAAAACATCGCCTATAGACACTAAAGATGTTAATGGTGCGTTGCTGTCCATCTGACGGGATGGCAATGCCACATGCATAAGTGTATCGGCTACCTTACTCTTTTAACCGGAACACGACAATGATAATCATTGACGCTATTGCGGCAGGAACAGGTAAGGCAGCGGTACGGTGCGGTAAATACCCGGGCGAGACGTTACAGAACTTTAATAACTAGTAGTCACGATGGTAGTGACGGAAATAGCCAATCGATCGCCTCTTACGACCTGCCTGGTAGAACGGTAATTGGCCTATTCTTCAAAGAAGCCCGGGAATACTACCTTCCTAAAGAAGCCCGGACCAGCACGGAGTAAAAGCTACTGAACCGATATTGATAAAACTTAGGCAGTTCCCTGAGTTGTAATATACGTTGTTTCAAATCAAGAATAATTATCTGATTATGTCTTTTACGTCCCGAGAAAATCCTGGACAAACATACAAATATACATTCACTTACGCAATTTTAGTACACGTGCTTGGACGCCTAAATATGTATATCATCATAGTGAAATGTTATTCAATTTCAACAATATTATTACATACATACATGTCAAACTGATAACCTTCATTTTTTCGTCGGTTAAAAATATTGTCTAACTGATGATAAATACTGATTAATGTAATGAAGACCGAATAACAAATACCGAAGTAGGTATAGAGTACGAGAATACAAATAGGAAAATTAACTTTAAATCGTAACATATCCTAAACTATTATTTAAAAAGAAAAATGATGAATAAAACTCAAAATGATTTTTAAATACCTATTCAACGATACCCCACATGATATTGTTCATCAATATATATATATATATATATATATATATATATATATATATATATATATATATATATATATATATATATATATATATATATATATATATATATATCAATATATATATATATATATCAATATATATATATATATATATATATAGCGCCTGGTGGTTGCCATGGTGGGTTCTAATAAATGTCATGTCTTTAGTGACACTCGCAAGGTTAAGACGAATCGATTGACATACGATACATCAAAATCAGCCTACGCGTTTGGCCTCTAGAATGCCACATAGGAACAAACATACATATATACATACATATATAGATTGATAAACACAATACCCTCCTGCAGTCGGGTAAAAAATGCGGCATTTCGCAAACGGATCAGTGAATCATAGTAAACAGTGTCTAATGATGTTCAAAGAATTGCAAATTCAATGTTTACACGTTCTGCTTTCTGAGAATCTGAGATTTGTAAATAATAAATAGTAAAATTAGTATAATTTTATTAATTTTAAAATACGTACGATTAGATAGGGTATAAGAAAATTACCAGCGATTGATAGTTTTTCTATTATAATCGCGACCGCTCTTCTAAATGACCATCGACGAATTGAGCTCACAAATAGTTTTATACTAGTCAATTTTACTAAATTTTGTCTAAGGAAGAAATTCATTGTTTATCTGAAAATCTAAATGAGAATAAAGTTTCCGAGAAAACTTCAAATGAAAAAAAATTGGCGTTCAAATAGTTAAAATAAGTTTATTAGGGTGTGTTTCAAGGAAATTTTAGAAGTCTTACATTGCAGCATTAAGAAGCTAGCCCATCATCTTTTACAGCTTTTGAAGACCAAACTTTCAAAATATTCCCAGAAGCTCCTCTCACATAAACTCGCCTCAGTTTAAATGTACTTGTTTTATCTGAAGTGCGCCGCCACCGAGACACGCTAACAGCCATTTCACTAAACAGTTTATTTTATCAAAGTCTGCGTAAAGTTTTTATAGGAAAAGTTGGAACTGCTGGCTTTATAGTTTATATTTAGGGCTTTCAATAAAACGAGGGTCCGCTCCAGTTTCGTGTTATTTCATTTTACAACACATGTGAGTGTTTGATGTGCGCGCACGAGGAGAGCGGAGCGGCGAGCGTGGCGCGGCGGTGCGATGGCGGCACGCGTGCCCGGTGCTGGTGTGCTTGTGCTGTTAGAAATGATCTGCACGATCAGCCCACCACATTAGCGGCTAGCTTCATTAAGTTTTTCATCCACATTTTAACAATTGTATTAGTCGAGCTGATGCTACGCACTGACTTTATTTATTATTATTGTGTGAGTTTGTCAACGGAAAACAATGCCAAAAGAAAGCTCTCGTTATTTTCAAGTGCGTAAGAAGGTAATGAACATAAATGTGATTGTTTTTAACAATGACCACGTCGCACAGAAGTCTTTCTTCATTCAACTATAACAATTACTAAATTTTCACTTAAACACTATTAAGACTATTCTAGTGTTTAAACTATCCCAACCAGTCCAGCCGGTCTCAAATAATACCCGCACTGACAATACCGACCGCGTGCAGCGCCAGTTAATAGATAAGTTGAAACATAACTATATTTAATACTAGAATGTTAATTGAGTTGTTATAGTTGGTTTTGTGTAAGATTTACGGTAAACACAGAAGCACATGGCGTGTGTCAGCCGCTGATGTTGGCGGCTGCGGGCGCACGGCGATAATATCCGTGAGATATGCCGGTCGCGTCGGCACGCAATCCGCGGGATTAACGCTCCCGGGCCCTCCCGGTGGGTCCACCCGAAACCTTTCACGTTTTATGACACTGCTCGGGGCGAGTGTCACTTAGATACGGCCTTTTGTTCACTGAATTATCATATCGCGCCCACGCCGATACCCATGCCCTTCCACGACATAAAAATGTGAGTTACATTCTTAACTAATTAGGTTAGTGAACATGTCTTCTACTCTGGTTGTCAACTGATTTCCACCAGCGATGAAGTTCTCTGCGGCCAGTCTCGGTCAGAATCCACTAATTTGCTTGTATCTTTTGATATAGGCTAAATGCTTTTCACAGGCATATTTCGGTCTAGGCTGTAAGGTATGATTAGACTATTATTTTTATTTGTAGTCGAATACCCTGACTATGACAATGACTTGTTAGTAACATTTTGAAGGTCACATTTTGAAATTGTGTCTAAAGGTAGGTGTGTACCCGAGTAACAATTAAACCAGCAAAAAGTAAACATAACTCGTAAGTTTCATGTTAAAAGTTATGAAACGTATAACTGGATCTCTGATTCGAGAGATTGCTGCCGTAGAAGATGTACATGAATAGTAGTACATCTAAGACTTGTTCTGTTGTCATGGTTTCCGACTAAGAGATCCGCAGCGTGGCTATGCTAAAAATCTATAAAAGAAAGTTTTTGTGACCGAGTTACCCTCCGCATAGTACATACCCAGTGTCATAGCCCTGTGCACGCCGCTAGACTCAGCTAACACTATATTCTATTATAAAGCTTTGGGCAAACCAAAATCATGAATATAATTAATTTGAGTGTAATTGTTACGAATGATACCATTGGTAAGGATCGCGGAGATCTTGACACGGATTTGTGTCCCGCGTCAGCAGCCGACACCCGCGGCGGCTCTGCAACATAATGTGTTGGCCGGCTTTCGACACGACGCTGACTTATCAGTTATCACGCATCAGTCGCGTCGCTGTGGTGTTAAATCTTTAAAGGGTTTTCTCTTGAGGATTTATCAGACTTTGCGGAACTCTACTACTTAGTGGTCACGATGACGTATATAGCCAATCGTTTTACGAACTGCCTAGCAGAATGGCGAATAGTCTATTCTTCAAAGGGGCCAACACAGGGAGTTTGGCTCAATGCCAGTATCATCATCACCCTTGTGACGTAGGCAGAGTAAAGCAAATGTCTTCAGACTTATTCGGTACACCGCGGTTCACTAGTTTACTGGCAGCCGAGATTAGTGTTGATATTCACCCGGCGCTGCATTTTTCCGATTTGTCAATGATTATTGACTATTTCTTGCGAGACCCAGGACCTACAGCTTTACGTGCTTACCCTATTCGCGGGGCACCATCAGTCAGAATCTCATCTGCTACGAAAATTTTGGATTTCCAGAAAAATCTCGGAAAAACTGAATAAAGATCGTTATACAATAACAAATTCAAAATATGAATCCAATGTGTTTAGCTCTCACTAAATGACAGCAGTGATACATTTTAAATGTAAAATGCTAGAACGCGTATTCACTCCTTAAGTTCACAGTGAACTTGCAACAAGTATAGTTGCTCGTGGTCTCTGTGAAGCATCTGTCAAGTGTCTGTGAATGGAGCTCGTGTGAGCGGTTCACTGCGACGAGCGTGTCAAGTGGCCGTTAGAGCGGAGGTAACTCGACCCGAACACAGTACTCATCAAGTGACGACAGTGCCATTAGATACGTCTATTCCTCTGTATCCTGTTGCAGAAATAACATTTCAACAATAAAATTTAACCGACGAAAAAACTGTTGGCAACAAAATAATTAACCTTTTTTATTAACCTTCTATTAACCTTAATATTTCATTTTTGAAACTAATGTAAATTATACCTCAGTCATTTCGACGGCGCATAACAATGTTGCACCGGTTTGTTTTTTTCTAAAAAGTTTTTAGGTGGAATGTTAAAGTGTATCGCAGGAGATTTCACATTGAATTGTTAATTTGATTTCTTTTAATTTCAGATAACTTAATGATCTTCCTTTATTTGCTGTTTGGTGCGGATTCAAAATTGATTATTGCTATAATCTAATAACAAACCTTCTTATTAATCTTCTTAAGTACTAAGTTTTAATACTAATATTATGTATAGCAGTAATTTTGAGTTGCTATAAAAGATCAATGAAAGAAGATCACCTTAAATTGCTCACCCTTATTTTTCAACTCTTAATGGTGTCAATCAATCATCCCCAATTTTCCTACCCAAGGGTTGATTTTTTCCAAATTCATATGGGAACAACTACAAGTTGGTTATAAAATTCATTCAAAATGAGTGAACAATTAATTATCCCCAATTTTTCTACCCTTGGGGTTGGCATTTTATTCCAAATTTAAATGACCATGTTCGAGATTATCTTATCTAATAAAAAATAAAAAATTACGTGTAGTCATATATTAAAATTAGTGAGTGAATAATCAATCATCCCCCGCCCCGTTGGTCGAGTGGTTAGCGAACCTAATTACGAATCGAGGGGGCTCGGGTTTGATTCCCGACAGGGACAAACATTTGTGTGACGATAGATGTATGTATTTCTGGATTTGGGTGTTGTATGTTAAAGCTTTTATATATGTATTTCTATGTATTAGCATCGTCGTTGACTTACTAACACCCATAACACAAGCATATAATTTGCTTACTTTGGGGTTAGATCATTTCGTGTAAATTGTCCAGCAATATTTATTTATTTGTTATTTATTTATTATCCCCTGTTTTCGTATCTGTTTGGTTGATTTTTGTCTAAGGTCATATCGACCACCTCTGGGGTATATCCTGTCTAATAAAATAACAATTTTCAAAATTGGACTACTTTAACCAAAGGTGTGCATGGCATTTATTTATTTATTCTTTATGTATGTATGTTATTGTACACTTTTCCAAAAAACAGATACAAAAGGCGCACTTAACGTTAAATACATTCTCTACCAGACAACCTTTGAGCTACCAGGAAAAGAAATAAGGAATAAGCGTAAAATATATCTGTGTACCTATTTTACATTAAAAATATATAATATTAAAAACATACAATAAAATAAACTACAAAAATAAAATAAATACTAAAACAATTGGTATATATCAAACTTAATGAGTAAACAATCAATCATTCCCTGTTTTTGTGCTTCTCTGGTATTTTTTTCAAAACTTATATTGCAACTTTCGGGGTTATACCTATTGTATGTAATAAAAAAGAATTATCGAAATCAGACTACTCTGTAAAATGTATGCATCGTCATACATCAAAATCAGTAAGTGATAAATTAATCATCCCCTATTTTTGTACCCTTATTATTACTTTTTTCAACAAAAACAAAAAAGAATGATCAAAATGGGACTTATCTGTAAATACGTATGCGTTGTCTACCAAAAAAAATTATATGCGTCGAATTGAGAACCTCATCCGTTTTGTCGTCGGTTGAATGTACATATTATAAATGTATAGTTTGCTTGTTTCAGCAAATCTGGGGGCACGGCAGTGTTTCTCCAAGTCGAGCAAATCGAGTGAAAATCGCGAAATGCGAAAATCGACAGTTCAGGCCATTTTTGACCCCCCTACAACTTCTTTGCGAATAAAACTAGAAGCATGAATTTTCAGTAAACAAGAAGGCATTGTATAAACACGGTATATTTCGAATTTCATTCAATTTGAACCAGTAGTTTAAAAAAATAGTCATTGACTGACTGACTGATCGATCATCAAAGTCCAAGGCACTTTTAGCTGACAAAGAAGCTTCAAATTTAGAATATAATTAGTGTTTAGTGTATCAATCAAGAAAAAATAAAAATATTTTGAAATTTTGGTCCAGTTTTCTAAATACACCAACTGCATAAATAATGTTACGTACTTCGGGTTCGTAATTGTAAGAAAACACCACTTATATTAAATCCGTGTATTTACAATACAAATATACACTGTAACACAACGTAATACTCAAATACTCTGATTAACACTAGTCACTCACTGTACTAACACTGAACTTAACCGACTACACAATAGAATACTCGCTTCGCACTATAGTGCGCGCGGAACTAGTTGGCCGCGCCATACGTAATACGTAATACGTAAGGCGCGGCCAACTAGTTCCGTGCGCACTATAGTCACTTTAAGTATCGCTCTCGATCGCTTTATAAAAACTGCTCTGTATTTGTCAACACACCTCTATTTATACCCAGGGTAAAGTTCTAGATCCAGAGAAAAATCTAAATGTATCGCGAAACGATGAATCACTTCCTATTGTAGTCAACTTATGATAAACAAGTTATGACTCATCAATCCTAGTACACGCTACTTTCAACTTTATGCCCTATTCCACAAAGTTCATTATGGTATAGCTTAGATCAACTATTTGTTTGTCAATAGGAGTAGCTATCTCTTTCTTTCATTTATAGATCTCTCCAGCGTTCCAACTCTACACGTTTCTAGATTATTCGTAACAATAACTTTGTAATCTCATATAAAATGAAAAAAGTAGGACTATCTACAAAAATATGAAATGTCATCAAAAATATATCTTGTAAAAAAGTCCAAGTCTCGCCACTCAGTTTTTCTACCGTAAAAAGTTGTGAGATCCGTGTTGTAGCGAGTCGTTTAATTTATTTAGTCCCTACTTACGGGACCTTCTGTGTTATTACTTTAAGTTATTACCGTACATCAGTATTAAAAAATTTTTACTTTTTATACAAATAGATTGACTTGGACTTTGCATGAAACTACAATTTACCTCGCAAGTACCTAATACATATTATTATGTTACCTATACTATCTGTACACGCGACTTTGTCCGCGTGAAATTCTTTTAAAATAAAAGTAGCCTTTTTAGTGGTGTCTTACCCGCATGGTTCCCACTTCCGTAGAATTGCCGGGATAAAAACTATCCTATGTCTTTCCTCGGATTTCAAACTATCTTTTTACCAGATTTCACTCAAATCGGTTCAGTGGTTTAAGCGTGAAGAAGAGACAGACAGAGCTACTTTCACATTTATAATATTAGTATGGATCAGATTGTCTAGTGCGATAGTCAAATCAATCTATTTATTTAAAACATAAAAGATTTTTAACATCGATATGGTAATAACTTAAAACAGAAGATCGCTTAAGTTAAATAAAATAATGAACTTGGTATAACATGGACCTCACAACTTTTTAAGGTAAAAAACTGAGCTGCGTTGGGTTTTTTACAAGTTATGTTTTTGATGACATAATTATGTTATAAAAGAAGAAAGAGAACTGAAAAGTAACTTACCTCAATAATAAAAATTGCGTCACGCACAGAATAGCAATGACTTTTCTTATTAAGTAGTTTGTCAATTAATTACACTTATCCATACTCTTATCTTAGTCGGAACATGACAGCAATATGTTCTGAAGTTATTGTTACCAGAATACATAAGGGCTGGTAGCAAATTCGAGCTGAATTGTACCACATAGCTGTGTCAGTAACTGTGAAATTTTAGTCTGACATTAGATTGACTCTGCCCAGAAAGGCTCAGATGAACAACTGAGGACAAATGATGCATGGGAAGAATTCGATTTGTCACTGTCAGCCGTTAACTTAATCTCGCTTGTACTGAACTTGCTTATATAGTGTGGTGGTCAGTATTTCTACTCATGGTAGTTTTACCAAGCCTGTGATTGTGTACTAACGTATACATATTTTCACGTAAAATACATTAGAATGTTAGCAGAGAGAAGCGTGTGACATATATTAAGGCTTAAGCAGCAAGGCAAGATTTTTTCGAAATTACTAACTTACAGCTAGCCTTACGGGTCGTTCTTATGACACCGGACTTTTAGGGCACCGGCAAACAGCTTTTAGGGCACACTTAAAAGGCCACTAGGGCAAGGGCGCCTTTTAAGGCACACTTGTGACATCGGACAAAATGTTCAGCTGGAGTTTAAAGTTAAATTTGGGCTATTAACGCAACAAACGCGGGCGCTAAAGGCTGTCTCATGTGGAAGTTGGGACCAGACCTCGGCTCGGTGCGGCGTTTGAAGGGGAGTCCGCTTCGCGTTAGGCGCGAGGCGATATAGAAGTGTTCGTCGTCGAGACCAGTGACGACGGTATCGTATTGTGTGTCTATTTTTGTCGGACGTATTATCGGGATAGAACAAGGCTTGATTCTTCCACATTTATAATTTTCTTTACTCAAGAACACCACTTTCGGAAACAAATATTTCGGACATCTGATTAATTTTCCCCCGGGCACCTACATACATATATTGTCATAGGAAGTTTTTATTATCAATCATTCATATTTTTTTGTTTTTCGACATAATCAGCAAAGCACTAATATTTTCATCTTTATTTTGAAATAATATTCTTTTAACTTCACTTTTTTTTTCACTATTACAAAGGCAATTATGCCGGTAGATTATGGTGATCTAAAAAAATTTAACACCTATAATTTATTGTAACCAATTTTTATGCAAATAAAATATATTCTGTTTTATTCTATCCTATCCTATTCTATCCTATCCTATTCTATTCTGTTCTATTTTAATCCGCGGATGTTACGCCACATATCTTACGTACTATTTTTTTCTTGGTTGGTCTCAGATCATTATTCTGCAGCACTTATTACTTGCCTCACGATTGAATGTTCGCTCCTTGGATATCTGCCAGAGTGTTGTTTCTGACTGTGTCCTTTTTGTAACGACTGCCACAATTTCCCGTATTGCTACGACGCTATAAAAGTCAATCTGGCTGCCAATGTTTCTAATAGCTGATGTACATGTTTCTAATTTGCAGATAAGAATTTTTTATACGTAAATATAAAAAAATCACAACAATCAAATTGTGATAAGCCGAGATACGGTCTCACAGACTGCCGTTAGCGCGCATTTGTAACTCTAACTTGAATGTGTGAACTTTGTCCCCTAAATGTCCTAAACCTGTCGCAGTAGCAGTTTAATAAGTCGTTAACTATTGTCGATCCGGAAAGGTGTGTTAAATTCAGTCAATTTCACTTTTTTCAGTTTTCAAATCCATTATATGTAATAAAATGCCTATATCCCTCGGCCGATGAACCCGACTATTATAGCATCCGTCATACGATGGCTAGCAATACCGTTTGGAAAGTAACTGGCTAAATTAAAATCTATAAGGTCAGACATTTTTATTAATGCATGCAGTCTTTTAAGAAGCATTAATTAATAGGTCGTCGGCATAATGAATTTACCGCTGGTTCTGGAACAGGTTAACGAGAACGATACTGACAAAAAATTCTCTCTTATTTTCCCCGCGTCATAATATTCTTTAAAATACATATTTTCTTGTGTTGGTCTTCCTTCCTTCCTTTCCTTTCCTTTGTCGGCGTAGGGATGTGACGATCCCATCGCCCACTGGTGGGATAATTTTTGTGACAAAAATTATTTAACACCGGTGCAGTCAGTCAACCAAATTAGTGGTAGTGCCATACTGCATTTGCATCTGAATAGGCCGGCACGCCCGGGGAGATACCACTCTCTCACTTGACACCGACGTAAAGTAGCAGACCCGCTGCTGCGTTTCGTTCAGCTTGTGAGAGTCCCGGAGGCCTACCCTCCCCCCCCCCCCCACACACACTATAGATGCGCGATTTAAAAAAAAATTACCCCAGGGGGGTACCACTTGCACTTGCAGTGGAGAATCCCCCCCTGGGCGTCCGTGCTCTGGATTCAAGCCAGATCAGGGATGCTCAGGCTGCCCTGCGTATTCTGGGGGGAGGAAAAATTGCGCTCATAGACAACCCTGTCCGGAGCAAACAAAGCAAGAAGGCCATGGCACCCCCTACCACGCTTACTGTGGATTTCTGTAACATCAGGGGGCTTCATTCCAACCTGAACGCCGTCCACTACCACCTCGAGACGGCGAAGCCAGCTTTGCTCTTCTTGACCGAGACACAGATATCTTCTCCGGCTGATACTTCCTACCTCTCCTACCCGGGGTACAAACTTCTTCAAAAAAAAAGATATCTGTTACCGGCGCCTCGGCAGGCTTGAAGGTCAGGACCTATCCATCCTTTGGTTACGCGTAGCTTGCGACGACTATCCACGCAGCTACGCGTGCCTATATAGGTCCCATAGCGGTAATACTGAAGTTGACCGGCTCGTTGAGCATTTACAAATAGCTGTAGATTCCGTGTTAGAGCAGACCCCCACCGCAGAGATCGTGATCTTGGGCGATTTTAATGCCTACCACGCCGAATGGCTATGTTCTCGCACCACCGATCATGCGGGGAGGTCTGTTCATGATTTTGCCTTGGCGTATGGCCTAACACAATTTGTAACCTCGCCTACGCGGGTTCCCGATGTGGATGGCCATACGCCTTCACTGTTGGACCTCCTGCTAACCTCTCACCCGGATCATTATCAGGTATCGGTAGACGTCCCACTTGGCGCGTTACTGCTTGATTCGGAGCAAAGTGCCGGTCACGCGCCCATTACGGTCTCCTTTTACAGGCTGTCGTTGCGTTTGGCACCATAGGTCAGCAGATTGGGACGGGATGCGGTCTTTCTTTGCATCCTACCCATGGGGGCGATTGTGCTTCTCGCTGGATGATCCGAATGCTGTCGCTGACTCTGTCGCTGATGTGGTGCTGCAGGGCATGGAACTTTTCATTCCATCTTTTGCGGTGCCCATTGGTGGCAAGTCTCAGGCTTGGTTTGGTCGCCACTGCAAAGCGGCTTTACGACGAAAGCAGGAATGCTACCAAGCTTGGGCTGCTGCGTCGACATCTCGTGATGTAAAAACTAGCGCATTACGAAAGGAGTACAACTCTTCCTCGAGGTTCTTCAAAAGAGCTATTGCAAAGGCAAAATCGGAACACATTGGCAGAATTAGCGTGAAATTAGTTCGCCTTCCTTCGGGAACTCGTGCGTTCTGGTCTCTCGCCAAGGCTGTCTTAGGGAATTTCTCCCAGCCTTCATTTCCATCCTTCCACAGAAACGATGACTCTCTGGCCCATACCGCAAAGGAGAAAGCCGATCTTCTGGGCTCGTTCTTTGCAGCCAACTCGACCTTGGATGACCAAGGGAACGCACCGCCTACCATCCCGCAGTGTGATAGTTCTATGCCAGAACCACAGTTTCGGCAGTCATCTGTGCGTAAAGCACTACTTTCCTTGGACATCCACAAGTCGAGTGTGCCTGATGGCATCCTTCCGATTGTGCTTAAAATATGTGCTCCAGAGTTGGCGCCAGTATTGACGCACCTATTCCGGCTTTCCTATTCACTCGGCGTGATATCGAATTCATGGAAAACAGCTTTAGTGCATCCCATCCCTAAAAAAGGTGATCGCTCTAATCCGTCAAACTATCGGCCAATAGCCATAACTTCCTTTTTCTCCAAAGTTATGGAGATACTTATAAACTGTCAGCTCCTGAAGTATTTAGAAGAGCACCAGCTGATTAGCGACCGTCAGTACGGTTTCCGCCGTGGTCGCTCAGCTGGTGATCTTCTAGTATACCTGACGCATCGCTGGGCAGAGGCAGTTGAGTCCAAGGGGGAGGCATTGGCAGTTAGTTTAGACATAGCGAAGGCCTTCGATCGGGTATGGCATAAAGCGCTTCTCTCAAAGCTGCCTTCCTATGGGCTTCCCGAGAAATTATGCAAGTGGATCCCCAGTTTTTTGGCTGATCGGAGCACCAAGGTCGTAGTCGACGGTGCATGCTCCGACCTAAAACCTGTCAATGTTGGTGTTCCCCAAGGCTGCGTGCTATCACCGACACTGTATCTTCTGCATATCAATGATATGTTGCGAATTAGTAACATACATTGCTATGCGGATGACAGTACTGGTGATGCTACATACTCCGGCCGTAGCGGTATTTCTCGGGAACACGTCGAAGAGGGTCGGAACAAGCTCGTGTCTGAACTCGAGAATCGACTAACCGATGTCTCAGAATGGGGTCGTCAAAACCTTGTTACATTTAATCCCAAAAAGACGCAGCTTTGTGCGTTCACCGCTATAAAAACACCCTTTGTCGTATCACCTCGATTCGAGACCACTCACCTGACAGCCTCAGCCAGTATTGGAATTCTGGAAGTCGACATATCGAACAACGTTCAGTTAGGCGGTCATTTGGAAGGAAAGGCTAAACTGGCCTCCAAAAAGCTTGGCGTACTCAGTAGAGCAAAGCAGTACTTCATGTCAGCCCATCGCCTTCAACTTTACAAGGCCCAAATTCGACCTCACATGGAGTACTGTTCTCACCTCTGGGCCGGAGCTCCTCAGTACAAGCTTCTTCCTCTTGTCGCATTCAACGTAGAGCGGTTCGAATCGTCGACGATCAGACTATTTCTAATCGGCTTGACTCTTTGGCGTTACGCAGAGATGTAGGTTCGCTCTACATTTTTTACCGTATGTATCATGGGGAGTGTCCGAAGAGTTATTCGGACTAATTCCTGCAGCTAAATTCCATCATCAGACATCGCGTCAAAATTTAAATTCCATCCTCACCACCTCGATGTCTACAAATCCACAACCGTGCGCTTTTGTCGGCACTTTTTGCCTCGCACTACTCCATTGTGGAATCAATTACCCTCGGGGGTGTTTCCGAACGGATACGATTTAGGGACCTTCAAGAAACGAGCTTATTCTTTTTTAAAAGGCCGGCAACGCAACTGCACGACCCCCGGTATTGCAGTTGTCCATGGGCGGCGGTGATCACTTACCATCAGGTGCACCACCTGCTCGTTTGCCCCCTCTGCTATAAAAAAAAATAGACCATTTGAGCCGGTAAACTTATGCATGTGGCTTTAGACCTCGCTACAAGATAGCAACGCACCATTAACATCTTTGGTGTCCATAGGCGACGGTTGACTCTTTCCATCAGGAGACTCATCTGTTTGTCTGCTATCTTATAATATAAAAAAAGAGATCTAATGAATTGACGACCGACGAAATATTTTTATGGGTTCTCGGAGTTGCGTTCAGGAAGAAGTTTGTGGGCAGTGGCAGAGATCTCCTGATGGCATGCATGCATAATGCAGGCATGATGATGATGTCATTAAATTGTACTAGATACATACCTAGTATTATATAGTATTTACTTAATAACAAGGGTATTAATTATTAGGAATACATAACAACGTGACGAGCGGCTTTGAACCAATAAAATCATGTGTATCCGTTGTAATAAAAGTGTATTCGTTAATAAATTTACATCATATGGGAAGAGGGCCGCGGTGGGCTTACTACTAGGACTACGATTGTCGATTTATTTCACGTGTGCCTTGAGGGATACATGACGTGTGCCTTGAGGTATACACTACGACTACTAAGTTTTAATATTGGCTCATTTGTCGATAACACACGGAACAATACATTGTAAAGAATCTAATCTAACAAATAACCAGATGCCCTCCTGACAGAAAAAGATAGCTATCAAAGACGCTAATGGCACGTTCCCATCCGTATGGATGGGAACGTGCCATTAGCGTCTTAAGTTTATCCTTCAAGCTACTTTTCCCCTCCAAGCTGGGGCATAACCACGTAACAATTATTGACATCACTGCTTCAGGAATAGGCAAAGCGGTGGTACCGAACCATCTTCGTAACACATCTTCGCAAATTATAGTAAAATTGTATAATTATTATACCATTTTATGCATACTATCTTACCTACATACTCAAAAAAAAAAAAAAAAAAAAACAAATTAAATTATTATTCAGATAAGCAGATAGCACTCCCGATGGAAAGAAACAACCATCGCCTATATACACCAAAGATGTTTTTGGTGCGATGTTATCCATACGGCGGGATTGTATTGCCGGATACTTTACCGTTCAAACTGTAATAAAAGGAAAAAGCATTGACGCTTTTACGGCGGGATTAAGTAAAGCAGTGACATTAAGCTCGGGCAAAACATTCACGGCACAAATTACACTGACTAATCTAACTCCAAAGTAAGCAAATTATTTACTTGTGTTATGGGTGTTAGTCAACGATACTAATACATAAAATACATATATAAATACTGGAGTATATTTAATAAACACCCAAATCCGAAAATACAAACATTTATGCTCATCACATAAATGCTTATCCCCGTCGGGAATCGAACTCGAGCCCTGTCGATCGCGTAATTAGGGTCGGTAACCACTCTACCAACGGGGCGGTCGTCATTGCAGAACTCCACTAGTAGTCTAGATTGTAGCGACATTTTTAATTAATCATTTGCCTTTTAAGAACTGCCTAGAAAAAATAGAGAAGGTCTAATATAACTTGTTTACGATTAGCATTATTTACGAGACGATTTCAGAACATTCGTGATTGTTGTCGAACTTTACCCTGCGTATAAATAGGGATGTGTTGACAAATAAAGGGCAGTTTTTATACAGCGATCGGAAGCAATAGTACGAGCAACCAGTGTGAAGCGAAGTGACCAGTGTGTAGTACAGTAAACACGAGAAGTGTTTTCGTCAGCGCAGTCAGTTAAGTTTAGTATTAGTACAGTGAGTGTGTATAGTGTATTCACGTTAGCTTATCGATGTATTTACGTATTTCATCGTAGTGTATTGTACCTTAGTGATGTAATTACATGGTTTAATATAAGTGGTGTTTTCTTGTACAAAAAGAACCCGAATCACGTAACAGTAAGTTAGCAAATATTCTTAGTTCAGCAGGATTTGCTGTTAAAAATGGACAGTTATCTGATGTCAATACTGCAAGAATTATATACTTTAGTTATTTAGTCATTTCCACTGCATTTTGTCATATGGGATTCTTTGGAGAGGAAATTCTGTTGAAATAAAAGCTATATTTGTTTTACAGAAAAAGCTACAAGGGGAATTAAAAATATTTATTTAAGGGTTTCCCATGAGAAAAAAGAATCAATGAAATCGGTATTGTAACTTGTGTTTGGGAACTTAAAGTATGTCTGTAAAAATACTTGCTAATTAAAAAAATGGTGACATATATTTACTAAATACAAGGAACAATAACAATCTTGTGGTGCATGTAGAATATGTTCCTCCTTTATAGGGCAATCTATACGCTTTAACAATAACTTTCCCAAGAGACCTACTTACCAGTAAATAAATTAAAAAAATGTGTTAAAACAAAACTGTTTAAGAATCTTAGAGTATTTAAAGGACAAGAAAGCTTGGAATCAGTTATTATTGCTCCACAAACTATATTCTGTACTTTAAAGAAGCAATTCTCGTATGTAATTGTTTCTCCAAAACAGCTCTAGTGATTTTTGATGAAATGTTGTATTTAGATAATTTTTTACAATTAATTCTTTTTAAAGGCAAAGATGTACAAATAAAAAAAAATTAAAAAGAATTAATTGAATTAACATAATTACTTATAATACTTAAATATAAATATGAATAGTCTTTTACTATTTACTGTAATTGTTATATTGAGGTAAGTGTTACTCCGTGATAATCCGTTTAACGTAAATCCGTTAAACGTATGCGCCCAGCATATACATTAGCTATTAAAAATAGAAGACAAGGCAAGCTCGCTGAATTTCTTTTACCGGGTCAACTCAGTGTAGGGCTGCATTCCGATTCGGTAGTAATTCTAAAAAGTTGACTCGTTAAAAGTGTCTATAAAGGTACATTCGAATAAATTTAAGTTCGGTGTAAATCCTGACGAACCGAAACATCTACTCTGGCAAGGGAATGAGCTGATGATGATATTTATTTATATACACCTGCCAATTTTTTTAATGTGAAGCTTAAGTTACATTTTCTCTAAAAACTTCATGTTCCAAATCATATTCATACTCATTTATACGCGTTCTTTGTAATTGTATTTATTTCAATAAAATACTAATCTATAACATTTAAGTGAGTTACTTAGAATTACTCTATGTGGTATAGTCAAAATACATATCAAAATAAAAATGCAATGCCAACAAAATACTAAAACTAACTTCCTGACACAGTTTCCCGCGAGAGGTCTGCTACGACGTGATATTATTCCAAAAGCGAGTTAATTATACACGTTCATTAAGTGTTGCCGTCTTTAGTAAAAAGAATGATTGCGCTAAGATGATGCTTCTTTAAGGAGCGTGTCACAGGAGGGATATTTTCTTGTTCTTTTTTGATAGAAAATTTTTTTTGATAGAAAAATGTTCGTCAATTTATGTTTCACAGTTATTTCAAAACTCTGTGTGTCTGTGCGGTTTAGATTATGATCCCGGATTTAATTCTCGTATCAGTCAGAAAATATTGTTGAGGTTTTTTCGAGAAAAATCTCAAATTTATCTCGGAGACTGGTGATGAAAAATTAGAACAACGCATCATTAACATTTCTGGTGGTACTCCACTTTATCAGAAGAGTAATCTGCGTGTTCATTATTATATGATATTACAAAAACTCGGAACATGTATTTTTAAATAGTTTTAAAGAAAAATAACATCATTTATTAGTAACGTGGACATATTATCGAGTTTGCGGATGCGCAGGGATCCACCAGCTCATCATGTGCTAATTAAGTGTGAAGTGAACAGATGATGTACGTATTTAAGCACTTTTTTGTTTAAAGTTTTCGCCGTGTTGGTCCCGGCCTCCTTTGTAGAATAGGCCAACTGCCGTTCTGCCAGGCAGGTCGTAAAAGGCGACCGATTGGCTATCGAGTCACTACCATCGTGGCTACTAGGTGGTAGAGTTCTGCATTGTCTCGCCCGGGTCTGGTACCACCGCCTTACCTATTTCTGCCGCAATAGCGTCAGTGCTTGTCGCTGTCGTGTTCCGGTTTGGAGGGTAAGGAAGCCGGTAAACTTATGCATGTGGCATTAGACCTCGCTACAAGATAACAACGCACCATTTACATCTTTGGTGTCTATAGGCGATGGTTGACTCTTTCCATCAGGAGACCCATCTGCTTGTTTGCTATCTTATATATAAAAAAAACCCGAAGTGTTTGGGAAAACTTGAAGAACTAAACAAAATGTTTGACATGATTGGATTTGAACCATCATCTTGCTTGAGCAACCCTCTGACCAACAATTTTTTATATGTTTATTCGCCTTATTGAATGAACAAACAAACGAAGAATTTTTCTCTATTTTAGTAACGTCTTGAAATTCTTATTAGAACTTACAATTGTTGAGGACACTAAAATGTTCCGCTTCTAAATGAAGTTGCTCAGGGTATGTAAACTGAAAGTAGCTGCAAGGTGACGTGCGGCAAATGTTCCTAATTAAAGTACACGTATAGTCTAATGTTTTAATCTCCTAAGGCCCGTACCCGTGTTGGTCTCGGGCTCCTTTGAAGAATAGGCCAACTGTCTTTCTGCCAGACAGGTCGTATAAGGCGATCGATCGTCTATGCGGGCCACTTCCATCGTGGCTACTAGGTGGTAGAGTTCTGCACCATTAACATCTTTGGTGTCTATAAGCGATGGTGGACTTTTTCCATCAGGAGACCCATCTGCTTGTTTGCAATCTTATGATATAAAAACAAACCTAAAGGGTCCACGCGCACTCCACCTCACGACGGCCCGCGGTATCTCGTACTCATAACGGCGATTCAGACAAGCACATCACATTTAAACACAAGATACGATGATTACTTTGTTGACAATTTGTTAAATTTGTCAACATTATTGACTGCAATATTACCAGTATGTTTTTCTATACGAGTTCAATAACACGATTATTTAAAGGCAGTCAAGTTGGAAAAAAAGATTTCTAACTTCTTGGGAGCCTTATCAAATTCATATGAGACTAGACGGGGAGGATATTCTTCTAAATAATAAGAATTGTCACTGACGAGACGGTCGATGATTGACCGAGTTCTGAGGTTACCTCATTCAAAATGCAGCATTAAAAATACAACCGAATTCAGAACCTCCTCATTTTGAGAAGTCGGTTCAAGATTAGAATTATTTCTAGCTACCGTGGACCGGTTTGGAGAGTACGGTAGCCAGCAAACTTATGGACATGCGATTTCTACTCCGCTTATACCCCGCATACAAATAGCAGTGTACCATTTCCATTAGGAAAGTCATCTGCGAGTTTGCTATCTTTTTGTATATCATAAAATAGCAAACATGCAGATGACTCTTCTGATGAAACAATCATCGCCTACTGACACCAAAAATGTTAGTGGTTGTGTTGTTGCAGCGCAGTCCTAATACCTCATGCATAAGTCTAGTGGCTACCTTACTCGGCTAAGGCGGTGATATCAGACCCGGGCGAGGCAATGCAGAACTCTAACACGTAGTAGCCATGTGATAGTGACTCGCAAGACGCGTAGCCAATAGTTTGTCTCTTACGAACTGCCCAGTAGAACGGAAAATAGTCTATTCTTAAAAGGGAAGGGGGGGGGCTGGACTAACACGGCGGAAAATCTAATGATATAAAAAAGAGAACACTTCACGGGGTAGGCTTTTTACTTAGACACGATCACAGCACCACCAGACATACCAGCAGGGATCTCGCATTCAAGGCTCCATTCGTGTTAACAAGTGGTTAGCGGCTTCGCTTACGGTGCCATATCCGTTAAAAATAACAAACGGCGCGTTGAGTCACTAAGTCGCCTGAATTAACTTTTACTTATGTAGTACCTACGACAGACAATTGTTCAGGTGTCCACATAATGTCAGCCATGTGGCGACTCACACAGTCTTATAATGCGGCGGCGGACTAAAGGTTAACGAGACCTCCGACTTTAGTGAAGGTGACGCTCGGGCCGCGAGCCGACCACGTCACTGCACGCCATACAATAAAATGTGACCGTCTGTTATTTACTGCTGCCATTCCTATTGTTATTTAATTCTTTTCTACTATGTTGTTTCTACTGTGTGTATTAAATGTAATTAATACAAAGTTGAAATCGGCCTCAGTTATTTAAAATATGAAACCTACTATAACCTACACCCCATCAATCAGATCATTGTGAGTGTTGGTCTTCTCTGGTACTGAATTTACGATAAAAACATGTCCTTACATCAAAACGTGAAATTCTCATTTACGCCGGCAGCCGTAAAATTTTGAGGTTTTTAATCAGGAACGCTAAACTCTTTAAAAATCACAAAACGAAAAATGTATTTTCTACATTCGTCCGCAGTAAACTACAGTATGGTAAATTAATATGGCGTCCTATTTACAAACTATAGCAAGATCGTTTGGAAAGCATACAAAGGTGTTTTACACATGTTCACTCCACTGAGCCAATAAAAGATTATCGTATATTTCCCGACTGAAATTTTTCAATCTCCTTCCATTTTCTGACAGACGCATAATACACATGATTTTTTACACAACTCACACAATAGATGACTTGGAATTGCTAAGCCAAATATTTTTTAAGATTCTGTCTCGTCTAATGCGTCACCCTGTATCCATTTTCACTCGTCGAATATACGAGTAGGTGCGGAACAAATCTCGGTCACGAATCCCTCATTATAAGGCGAAGTACACTGTATGGTCAATTTAATTCTATCCTTTTTTCTTATGTCATATTATCTATTGATATATGTTATGTATACCACACCACACCGACACGGGACCACTAGACCATAGAGGCGAGCGTTGAGATAATTTCAGATTACTATTTAATCTCAGTAATAGCGCAGATTGTGTAATTGTTACTACTTACTGGTAATACTGAATGGTAAATTGCATCCAAATACGTGTGTTACACTGACAAAGCTCTGCTAGTGGGTAGGTAGTTTGTAAATAATGCTACAAGTTTAAAGGTTACGACAAAGAGGCCCTTGGTTCAGAAGGACGCGGGCAAACAATTTAAAGGGTAACGAGGGACCGTCATTTGTATGGGCCTCACGTACGCCCGATAACCGCAGCTCGCTGCCGCGTGCATACGATACGCTGTGTGTACTGCGCACATATACGTGATATGCTATGTCGATGTTCATTTAAAAATTGGAGCATATCATTGTAAATAGTTCTTCTGATGATAAGTTACAATTCATCTCATCAGCCAACAAAACGGCGCATCGAAGTGAATAAGGAGCGTCTTTTAACGTTTGGTTCACTCTACTTAATTCACAGAGGAACCGACGAAGTTATATTTATTGAGAGATTAGAGATCCAAGAAAAAATTGCTTGATCAAAACTTGCTATAGTATGTGACAGCTAAGTATGCATTAGTTTTACAGTTATTTATTAGAAAGAGATAGAGAGATGATATGGATAGAATGAGAGGTGTTTAGCAAGCAATGCGCGTCACAATACAATTTTGTTACCATTCCGACATCGTTAATATAGTTATTTATTAATTTAAAAACTATAATGAAAAGCATAGACACAAGAGTGTAAACATATAGCAGAAGGAAGTTCTTTTCTACCGGGTGTCCCAAGGTATCTCTCCTTTTTTATATATTTAGAATTACGCAGAGGGATTAGCCTTCAATGTTTTATCGTATCTGTTATGGAGTGTCAAGTAATCCTAATAATTGTTACTATTTTTCGTTAAATCGCAATCGGGCATCGTGTTGACACGATTTACAAGATTTCACCTTCAAACATCGACACTTTCTGTTACAGGCCACCTGTGTGTGTTAAGAATTCCCGTGAATGGATACAACGTAAAGAGCTGCAAGCAAAAAGGCTGGTGATACTACTGTATGAGCTCTAGTGTTGCAACGGTCCCTGAATATTGATGATCGTTACCTTTGGGTGGGGCTCCTTCTTTTCCTTTCTTCTATATAAAAAATAATAATCAACAAAACATTTACCCGTGTCGGGCCCCTTTTGCGGAATAGACTATCCGCGATTCTGTCAAATAGTTGGTAAAAATCGAGTGATTACTTGGTGGCTATGTGCTAATGGTCGTGTGTCGATTCCGATTTGGAGTGTAAGGTATTTTTTTTTTTTATATCATAAGATAGTAAACAAGCAGATAGGTCTCCTGATGGAAAGAGTCAACCATCGCCTATAGACACCAAAGATGTTAATGGTGCGTTGCTATCTTGTGGCGAGGTCTAATGCCACATGCATAAGTTTACCGGCTACCTTACCCTCCAAACCGGAACACGACAGCGACAAGCATTGACGTTATTGTGGCAGGAATAGGTAAGGCGGTGGTACCAGACCCGGGCGAGACAATGCAGAACTCTACCATCTAGTAGCCACGATGTTAGTGACTCGATAGCCAATCGGTCGCCTTTTACGACCTGCCTGGTAGAACGGCAGTTGGCCTATTCTTCAAAGGAGGCCGGGATCAACACGGCGAAAAAGGTAGTCTGTGGCATGCTATCCCGCCGCTATTGGTTTCTATAGGCCATGGTTTTTTCTTTCCACAAGGAGTGCCATCTGCTTGTTTGCTATCTTTGTGATGTAAAACGCTTTACATATGGAAAATACAACTTTCCTAGATCAGTGTTAGTGACGTATATGCCAGCTTACAGAATATAAATCCCACGTGTCGACGCGCCTTGAACGTTCAGCTAACAACGCTGTTTGCGCGGTGCCGGCTGTTTGCTCTCCGTTTCGTGTATCACATGACTTGAAAACATGAAATAATTTCTAACTTTCAGACTAATATTCGTGGAAGCAAGTGGCTCGGCCACTCGCAAAGCAGCAGTGTTATTTAAATATATAGCATAAAATAGTCTGCTACGTGTTAGCATTACATTTAATATTTTGTTTTCATTTATATTATTAATTATTTCCTTATGAACAACATGTAAACAACTTAATTTCAGAATTTAAAAAACATGTCATGTTACAAACTTATATTCAACTCTTAATAAATAAAGAACTGTTCGTTTCTCTTGATAATTACGTTTCTCTTCGGCTACGAAGTCAAACGTAATTAACGCGCAGTTACACCTATGTTATACTTTTGTTTTTGCTAGTGATGTGATCGAAAGTGATGTGGAAGTGGCTGGGGATAATCGTGTCACGCGGTTTTTTTTTATTTTACGAAACTCCAGTGAGTTTTTTATTACTTACACTAGTATTTTTTTCCTAAAAAATACTCTTCCCTTCAACGGCATTGCAAAGATCACATGCGAGAATCCGCGAAAAGTTGATAATAGTTTCTTCTTTAATCTTAATCGTATGAATATTATGGTTTAATTATTCCCCGCATAAGTTCGGGCCGCCGTTAGTAGAATAGACCACCCGCTGGTATGCCAGGTGTTTTTACGAGGCGAACGATTGTTTATGACTCGTGCCACCATCCTGACTACTGGGTCGTGAGATGCATTGTCTCGCTAGGGTCTGTTATTACTACCTTACATATTCCTGCCGCAATACTCCACTTCAGTGCTTGTCATTGTACTTATCCGGTTTGGAAGTCAGTAAACTTATGGTCTCATTCCACTTGGATCCACAGCTACGATCCACACGTGGATTCACGGACACTTTTTTTTCACTTAAATCCACATGTGGATCCACGGACACTTTTTTCCACTTAAATCTATATGTGGATCCACGTACACTTTTTTTTCCACTTGAATCCACATGTAGATCTGCGATACTTATAAATTAATTATTTGTTCTCTATAAGTGTCCACTGGGGAAGCTCTTGTGCTAAAAGTCCTCAACAATATCACGAATAAAAGAAAAATTCAAAACACCGGAAACGTCAACTTCATAAAAGAATGTCAGACTCAGTTAACGACAGATGAAATATGCGTTGGCTTTTCTTTAGAGATGGTTAAGTAGGTGAGAGAGTACATAATGCGGCAGAAAATCCAAAAGATAACAACAGTACTACATGCAAAAGCAGATCTGAGCTTGAAAAAGCTGTTTTGGGCTAAAATACCGCCTGACCTTAGAGAGGATTCCAATTTATTACCTTGTTAACATAATATATAATTAATTAAATTTGTTGGTTTGTTTTTAATAATATTAAATGAACCTATTTTATAGACTTCTTAGTACCTATATCAAGAGTTAAAAAAAGGTTTTCAGAAAGGTGAATAATATTTTCAGAGTAAAAAAATTAAGTTCCCGAAATGGCGTATTTAACAAAATTTAGAAAAACACTTGAAGGGTAAGTTTAAGTAATCAAACGGGCAGAGGTTCCCCTTGCTGTGGCGATTATACAATAAATATGTCGCAGGCAGCGGCGTGCACAGGATTATGATACTGAGTATGCGACGGAGTACTCGGACACAAAAACTTTTTCTTTTATAGATTTTAGCGGCATGGACATGATTATGGCAAATTTTATTCATTTACTTACTATTAATTAAAATCATCTAAAACGTACGAACGTTTTATTAAAATATCTGTGAATGGCAAGTAAAGCACTGCTTTTCTGCCTATAAGGAGCGCACGCGCCTGGTCGCAGGCGCCTTATTAATCTTATTGCTCTTCCCGCCGTGAAGTGTCATCCCTTCCTCGTGAATCATTTTCCGTCCTTCTGATTGGAGGACGTCCTCGTGCTCCACTTGTACGACGTAGGCACGAAGTTTGCTTAACATACGCTACGTTCACCGCGTATGACATAGGCACGACGTTCGCTTATCATATGCTTTTCGAAAAAGGGAGCACATGTCTCAGAGGTCCACTTCTCTCCCCATAGCACCATGAACTCTGCCGCGGCTTGGGTAGATTTTTCATAGGAGTCTGCCAGCAACTGCAACTCAGTTCATAACTACCGTGGAGAAGCACTTTATCGAACGAACGAACGATCAAAACACGAACATAATTTACTCTGAAACTAATGTTTATTTCCACAACACGAAATCATTCAGAGAACCGCCACATTTGCGTAGCTCCCGGCAACAAGAACTACACTTTCACAATAAACTTAAATTTTCCACGGCGCTTGCAATGTTCTCAAAAGTTCCAGCTCGTTAAGCTGAAAGAGGCTGACCCTAAGAGCCGACGAATATGAACTCGGGAGAATTCCGCTCGGGCGTGCACTTCTTTTTATTTTATTAAATAGCAGTCAACACTACTATTTATAAGTAGATTAAGGTTTAACTAATTTCAGCAACGAAAAATATTTAGGAGTGTCGCTCCTAGAACGTGTAATGTGTCAGGACCGACTGGACTATCACACAAACGTCGGCTTCCACCTTGCTGATGGAGTGGTAGCGTATAACTACTTCGACTGCATCCTCGACGCCGCAGCCGATGGGGCTTAGGTTCGATTCCTCACAGGGACAAGCATTTGTGTGTCAAGAATAAGTATTTTTATTTCTGGGTTTGTTTATTATTTGATTTTTGTTGATCTGGGTCCATTTATTTTTCGATGAGTAAATTGCCTGACTACTAGACATCTCGTATAAGCCTGGAAAAGGCTAACAAGTGTAACTAACAACGTGACAGTTCTACAACGACTCGATCATCTCGTTACGAATTTTTTTTTTAATTTTAGCACAATCATAATGGAGTTGTGTCTAAATGTTCAGGTTCTAATGTTATTCAATAATTAGTTATTGATTACAACACATCCATAAAAGTTGTGTTCTGTTAAAATTTCTAACTTAACAATGACCCGAGCTAAGTTTATGAACATTTTTTGGCCGTCATCAAACTTAAAGGGGATGAAAATGCTCAACGGGAGTGAAGTGGCACTTTGGTGTCGAGAGTCGAGTTCTCCACGGCGTTAGACAGAAGCGCGCCCGCCCTCGCGCCGCTGACGACGGAAACTGCATAATTCATTCTGCAGTACGTTGCGGTAATCCGAGCTTTGTGTGCAAAAGATGACAACTCTGATGAATTCATAATTCATAATTTGCACAGCTGGTATTATAACTTGCTATTACATTTTACAGTTATTGCATAACTGAGTCTTTTAAATGAAATGATAAAAATATTTAAAAAGTAGACGAAGAAGTGTAATACGTTTGAGGACGCGAAAGTTATAGTTGTTCGATGTTTAATCTGTTGTGTGTGCAACACTTTTTAGGGTTTTAAGAACCCTAAACTAGAAACCTTGTAGTTTCGTCATGTCCGTGTCTCCGTCCGTCGGTTCATCCGTTCGCTGTCTCAGAGATGCTTACTTCTAGAAAATTGCAATTTGGCATGATTATGAATAGTCACGGCAACAAGTGGTAATATAAAATCTTGAAAAATATTTTTTTAGGATAGATCCTCCCCATGTAAAGTGGGGTTGATTGTGATGGGCCACTTCGGAACCCTACATTGCGCGTGATCCAACATGCACTTTACCGAATTATTTAATACTAGCTGTGCCCGCGACTTCGTTCACGTGGAAAAAATATCTAAAATAAAAACCCGCATAGTTCCCGTTCCCGCGGGATTTCCGGAATAAAAACTATCCTATGTCCTTTCTTGGGTCTCAAACTATATTTTATCCAAATCGATTCAGTGGTTTGGCCGTTAAAGCGTAAAAGACAGACAGACAGACACACAGACAGACAGAGTTACTTTCGCATTTATAATATTAGTATGGATAGTATGGATAAGACAAGCAGAAACCTCTTCTGATAATAACAGTTAATAGACCACGATGTTTAGAGAAGATTAAATGTTTCAGTGCTGCATCTTTAACATTTGATAGGCAGAACTTTTCCATGTAGTGGATACGACGGCGGCTACAGGTTTCACTTTTGGTTATTTGTACGAGCTACCTGATACTTCTGTAAGGAGCCCAAAATAATGAAGAGAAAACAACTAACTACTAACTAAGATACTTTTTGGTAACATCATATTTATTTCAATTAAACATTTTTTAAACTGTAGTTTATAGGGCCTTTTCTATGTTTGTATTCTTTAGTTACTATGGGATCTTTCTCTCATCATTATCATCAGGAAAGCTGTCTGCTCGTTTGCTATCCCGTAGAAAAAGTCATCAGTCAATCAGTGTTTTTGCTTTTGGGATAAGCATACTTTAAACAATTGACTTTAAAATTTTCAGACGAGCGTATTTCTTAACAGTTAAAACGAATTACTTCTGACCGTAAGAACAGAATTTTAGTTTGATGTTGTAGTGTAGTGTCAAGACAAAGATCTACGAGTAAGAAACAACACATAAATATGGCTGTTACCTAAAGGCAGTATTATAAATGTATATTTCGTCAGCCACTGCGAGCTGCCACGTAATTAAATTGTGTCTCTTTGTGACTACGGCGCTATTTCATAGCGTTCCGCAGCAATAGAGAGGTGCACACTGAGAATTCGTAATACGAGGCGTTCGTGTGGCGGACCGACTTCATTATATGTGCCTTATTAAAGTTGTTATAACATTATATTTCATACTTTGTTGGCTTGTCTTCCCGCATCTCTAGGTTACTTGAGAGTCAAACACAAGCTAACTTTTATTCAGGTTCCGGCCGGGTTCCGGACTATACTCTTTGATCGAGCAAAAATATTGTTGGTATCATATTTATTAACAGCTATAACGTAGCTTTCACATTAAGACTTGAGACAGTTGTATATTGAAATGAGAATAAGTGCAGCAAGCTGGAATTAATATATTCATACTATTTTTATGTTTTATTCTTATATCATAAGATAGCAAACAAGCTGATGGCTTTCCTGGTGGAAAGAGAAACTATCTTCTATAGACACCAAAGATGTTAAAGATGCGTTGCTATCCGATTGGCGGGATGGCATTGCTACATTCATACGTCTACCGGTTACATTTCTCTCTGACACCCAACTGACACCTCACTTCACTCCTTACTATTTTATGTATAGAGAAGTATCCTTTAATTTCTGGTTTTTAAAAAATCAGCGTTTTAACGTTAATCAGCGTTATATATATATATATATATATATATATATATATATATATATATATATATATATATATATATATATATATATATATATAAAACAAATAATTTGTTAATACTATTTCTAATCTTCCACATGATTTTTATATGGTGATATTTAATGATATGGTGATAACTAATGACAAGCATTGACGCTATCGCGGGAGGAATAGGTAGATAGATAGATAGATAGATATATTTTATTTGCGTGAAAATGGATTACAGTTAATAGGTGTTGCAGCTTTCTCAGAACGCCATAATCTACCGGCAATTCCGGTGTGCAAATACATAATATTACAATCTAATTAATTATAATCAATAATTATATTTTATAAATCTAATTTCACAATTTATCTTTACAATTTACTTACAACTAAACTCATAAAATCAATATAAGAAAAAAAATATGTCCCATCACATGTTATTATTAATTTATACCTGATAATCCATCTTTAATTATATTTTTATTTAGAAACATTGTTATAAAATATTAATTTCATTAAATGTTAAAATGTTGTATAAAGAATAAAGGGAACATCAATTTCATATCATATTATTAAGTCACATTTGATTATTTAATGTCATTTTATATATTAAAAAAAGCTTAAAAAATATTAAGTCATAATTAAAATTAAGTCATTGAGTAATAAAATAACAATAATAATAATAATAAAAAATAATAAAAAAAACTTTAACTTGAACTTTGCTATAGGACAACTTTAGTTAGTATTTGAGAAGAATTTATTTAAGTCATAGAAACTTTTGTTAACTAAGCAAGTCTTTAATCTATTTTTAAATTGATTATTGTCTAGTCGTTTTAAATCATTTGGAAGATGGTTATATATGCGTATAGCCGAAACATATGTACATTTAAACATTATTTTATTTGATATTTTTGGAAGACTAATATTATATTTATATTTACTGCGTATATTTTTGCTGAATGCTGATCTTAAATTAAAGTATTCAAAATTTTGTTTGACAAATAAGCATATTTCCAATATATAGATTCCAGTGACAGTTAAATACTTTTTTTCTTTAAATAGATCTCTAAGAGATTCCGTGTTATCCATTTTATAAATAGTTCTTAAACATCTCTTTTGTAAAACAAATATCTGATGGATGTTTGCAGGTAAGGCACTAGTGCCAAATACCCGGGCGAGACGTTGCGAAATTTAACCATAGCAGTCGCGATGGCAGTGACACGTATAACCATTCGTTGTCGTGTTCCTGTTTGGAGCTGGTAACGTAGCCGGTAAACTTATGCATTGCCATCACGCCACACGGGTAGCGAAACATCGGTAACATCTTTGGTGTTTACAGCCATCTGCTTGTTTGCTAATGACATAAAATGTGTTGACTTGAAAACTTTCGCTTTTGTAGCCGATCTGCCGTCCGCACAGTGATCGGTGGCCACGTTGTACAGTGTGAGGGCGCGGTGCGTGTTGCAGCGCGCCGATGCGGGTGGGGTGGCGGCTGGTGGTGGCGCTGGCGCTGGCGCTGCCTGCCGGCGCGCCGCCCGCGCCCCGCGCCTGCGCCGCCGCGCCGCTGTGCCGCTGCCGCGCCGACCACCTCGTCTGCGACCTCGTGCCCTTCTACAGGTTCCCGCACACAGGTGCACACACGCTCACCACCACACTTCATTACACTTTGTTTATTTTTCCTTCATTTCACTGGATTGATTCTAACCCTTTTAAAAAGACTTCTCAAAAAGGAGGAGGCTGTCAATTCGTCGTATTTCGTCAATTCGTTGTAAAGTATAATTCCCCGACTACTCGGAGACTCAAGAATCGATTGGAAAATTCTTTTTTTTTTGTTTCAAATAGTTCAAATACGGCGTGCCGGAGATCAGGAAATGAACTGAGCCCGTAACTTCCTCTGCGTGGAGAAAATCTAAAAAAATAGCCTAAGTTACTACTTATTACCGTAGTTTAATTTATTTTTAAGATCAATTTGTGTAATTTGTCCAACTATATTATATTTTACCAAGTGACCGACTCAGCTTCGGCCGCGAGAGCGTCTGCTATATCTGTACTAATATCACAAATTGTAACTGTGTCTGTCTGTCTGTCTCTTCTTCACGCCTAAACCACTGAACCGATTTAAATGAAACTTGGTACAAAGATAGTATGAGACCAGAGAAAAGACATAGAATAGTTTTTATCCCGGAAACCCCACGAGAACGGAAACAATGCGGATCAAACCCCGGGACTGTCTTTCTCTCCTCAACCACCGTAATGAGTAAATTATGCTACTATTATTTTAGAAATAGTTTCAGGCGGACAAACTCGCAGGCACATCTAGTGGAGTGATATGGACGACATGCCTGATTAACATTACTTTCATACAGTTTTTCATACAAACTTTCATCCCCTATTTCAGCCACTTAGGGGTTGATTTTTGAAAAAATCAATGTTCAAACATCAAAAATTGGGCATTTCTATACAAAGTTGGTTTAAAAAAGTGACCTTTCAATACCTTTTTTCTAGTACGATAGTATTCCAAAAAACTCAAACTCGATAAAATGCTTTATAATAAACATAATAAAATAAACCTTTACAGGTACTATTGAAAAGCCGACATGTTTGCAATTACGCGATCGGATCGCGGCCACACACCAGTACAACCCTATTACATTACAACCCCATACCCACTTTTATATCTGATATCAAATGAAGTCGAAAGCTGTGCAAATGACGCGTGTGAACCTGATTTGCCATCACGATTTTTTGCTTTTTAGACCAGAATGCCTTTTTATTAAGATCAGTTTAGTGGTTTAGCCGTAAAAACGACAGACAAACTTTCGCATTTCTTCATATATATGTATATACTCCACAAAGCAGACCATACCTGACAGGTTTGTTTACCTGACGTTAATTACGACGTTACGTGACGTGACGTTAGTTAAGCTATACCGGCAAACCTGACAGATGTACCTGATAGGTTTGCCGGTATAGCTTGACTACACTGAAAAAGTCGGTTCTTGCAGTTTTACCGGGTTACAATTATAGAAAAATAGCTCAAGTCCTTGAATGCTAAGCATCTCGCATAAGGCGAAAAAGGTTAATACATCTTACTGACATCATGAGTACTAACTAGGTGGTCGAGTTCTGCAACGACTCGTCCAGGTTTTTGATACCACCCTTAGCTTTTCTTGTTGCAATGTCATTGTTGCTTGTCGTTGCCATGTGAAAAGTTAAAGTTGCATCCCTGCCAAATTAACTATAGACATCAGAGATGTTATTGCTATTGACATCTTTAGTGTCTATAGACGATTGTTGTCTTTTTATATAAGGATAACCATTAGTTTGTTTGCTTCTTTACGATGTAAAAAATATTTTGTACAAATAATAATTATAACATATGCACATTTATGACACCTTATGGCTCAATAGATTTGTGCACAATTAGTGAAGGATAAGTTGCGACGGCAGAGGATAAAAAATACTGCTACATCCCTTGATCTTGCAGAGGACAGCGGGAACTACCGGTCCTGGTACTACTGCTACTGGTACGGGTACCAGAACCCGCGGTCCGTGTCGACGCCGACTCGGTTCACATCCGATAATGATTCATATTTCCATTGAATGTCTACAGAGTGTCAGCCAGTTGTAAGTCTGAGTAACACTCGTGTAAAACAATCTGTATTAATTATTTGTATTATAAATGCGAAAGTTTGGATGGCTTGATGGATAGATATATGTTTGTTACTCAATCACGCAAAAACTAGTAAACGGATATGGATAAAATTTGGTACACAGGTAGATAACGAACTGGATTAGTACTTACATAAGTTGTGGATCTCCACCACTTAGTAGTCACGATGGTAGTGACATGTATAGCCAATCGGTCGCCTCTTACGACCTGCCTGGCAGAACGACAGATGGTCTGTTCTTCAAAAGCGGCCCGGATCAACATGGGGCAAAAGCTAGGGAATTAATACAGAAGGCCGCAGTGTTGGTGCTGTCTTGGATTATGGGTAATGGTCAGTGCTGTAGCCTGTTGTGTGTTGTGCGGTGGTGCGGCGGCGCAGAGGCGGGCGTGCGGCACGTGGGCGTGTGGGCGGCGCGGCTGGGCGCGCTGGCGGAGGCGGCGCTGGACGCGCGCCCGCTGCGCACGCTCGTGCTCGTCGCCGCGCGCCTGCACCGCATCGACGCGCACGCGCTGCAGTAACTATTCTTCACATCTGCTCACACACACACACACACACACACACACACACACACACACACTTTCAGAAGCGGTTACCGTTTTTAAGGTTCCGTACGTAAGGGATACAAAATGTGGAACCTTTTTGATATATGGTTTGTCTTTCACAGGGCTCTATTTCTTAAACCAAAATAGTCACCTGAAAGTGACAAAAAAGTCACAGAATACGTGCTACTGTGATATTTTCGTAACAAATGGTAAGAAAGTAATTTTTTAGATTCCAAAAGAGTTTTCGCATTTAATTAACCTTAAGAAATGGGAATTTCCCACGTCTTCCTTGCAGGGGCTTATCTAATGAACCATTACAAGTAGTCGTGTGTAGTTCGCGAATGAATCCTTCAATTGGACTACTTCAGTTGCGTTTAGTTCATCCTTCACTAGTTCAGTTTCAATTTATCTATATCTCTAGTTCGCGTAGTTCACTGCGAACGAAACGATTACGCGAGTCGAAGATTGCCGATCACGCGCCGATGGGAGTGACGTAGCAGACACAAACTCGGCCTGGCTGAACTTGATACCGGTTAGCTTAGTGTATCTATAACTATATCACTCGTACTTTCGTGTACAATGTGTACATTGTACACGTGTACAATGTGTACAATACTTGCGAAGAGCGATAAAATGAATTCTTTAATTATAAGCGTTCATTGCTTATTGCGCATGAAGGTAGTTTTGATCTTCAATTAGTATAAACACAATGCATAAAATGTCAAATTGTTTGTTTGAATTTATCTAAAATCAAAAATTACAGTGAAAAATAAAAGTTTAGAAAAATCAGCTTAAAGTTAAGGCCATAAGAAAATTTTGCTGTATTCGGCAATTGTAAACACTATTTTAGTAAGAACTTTTAATCTTTCATTAGTAAAAGTACGAATAAAAAAACGAAAAAAATAGTACAAATAAAAAATATACTTTATTTTAAAATTGTTTTACTATCGCTTCAACGTTTATCTCGTTCGCGGAAATCATAAGATTCACACTACTTAGTTCGATTAACAAATGAAGGAAAATCAATGTACTGAGAAATGATAGCGACTCAAGCCATTGGACTAGATGAACTACTGAACTAAAAGAGTGATATACTTCGCAGTGATCAAAAGATATGTTCATATCTTTTCAATTCAGTGACACATTCTGCGCACCTCTAATTACAAGTAGACTATTGAAATGCATGTACATGTCATTAAAACCTTCATCACGAAAAAATTGTACATCGGTCGCTCGGTGACACGGATGACACTTAATTGCTATACTTTTTGCACGGAATCCTACTTACGTAGGTATGTGAGTATTGAAAAGGTGTTAAAAGTTTTGTATGATGTAATAAAAAATTAGTTTGAGGTTTTTTTAAGTAAAAAATATTTTACTATTACTGTTCTCACGACTGGAATGTTAAGCCAAATCCCGCTCCGAGACAGAACTAGAACCAGATTCAATCGTCGAAGATTTCTTCTTTGAAGAAATTTTCAGAGAGATCAGTCTTTTCAAATGAGATTGATCAAAAGAAGGTCGGCAAAAATGTATCTTTGTATTCTTTATCGTCTTGAAATATCAATTATATTTATGCAATTATGTTTTTATGTTTCATATTTTAAAATGTAAAACTATAGCCTTATTGCCCAGATTAAAATATTATTTTAAAGAGAAGTAAACTGACTACAATCAAACAATATTCTGTTTTGTGCAGTAAACTAATGTTGCCATTCTATGTTTTCGCTTAGATTAATAGAATATTTTTATATTCTAAGTATATATTTTTCTAAATAAAACTATTTCAATATGGTATACTTTTGAATGTACTAGCAATATTAAGAAAATTATATTTAAAATATTTCTTATAGTAAAGGGTAAAATTGGCATTAGGTACAGAACATACGTACTTTATCCTGCTGGTGTTTACTTTTGTATAAATTCAATGAACAGTGATGTTTAAGAGACTAAAATGATTATTTTCCCCGTGTTGGTCCCCGGCTTCTTTGAAGAATAGGCCAACTTCTGTTCTGCCAGGCAGGTCATAAAAGGCGACTGATTGGCTATACGAATCATTAGCATTGTCTCGCCCGGGTCTGGTATCACCACCTTACACATTCCTGCCACGACAGTATCTGTAACGCTCGTCCGACGAATATAACAGCCGGCCGTGTTACTCCACCAATTGTAACACCTTTTGCCCGGGGGATTTACAAAAGAATTTAAAAGTAGACAAAGCTGCCAGTGTATATGTAACACCATAAAGGTATTACATATCAGTCCCTGTCCCTGTCGTGTTTCGGTTTGGAAGGTAAGGCAGCCGGTACACTTATGTATGTGGTGTTAGACCTCGCCACAAGATAGCAGCGCACCATTAACATCTTTGGTGTCTATAGGCGATGGTTGACTCTTTCCATCAGAAGACCCATCTGCTTGTTTATCTTATGATAAAAAAAATATATAATTTTTAACATCTTATAAATTTTCTACCGATTCTCTATAAATCAAGTAGACTTAGTATTTTAAAAATCCATGCTGACAACACTGATTTGCATTGTACGATGGTAAGACACTCGTATAGAAAATACTAGCTGTGCCCGCGACTTCGTTCGCGTGGAAAAAATCTAAAATAAAAACCCGTATAGTTCTCGTTCCCATGGGATTTTCGGGATAAAAACTATCCTATGTCCTTTCTTGGGTCTCAAACTATATTTGTATCAAATTTTATCCAAATCGGTTCAACGGTTAGCCGTGAAAGCGTAACAGACAGACAGACAGAGTTACTTTCGCATTTATAATATTAGTATGGATAGTATGGATTATAAAGTATTTTGTGGAAACGTGGCGTAGACTTCGTTTAAAATTGCTATCTAATTTGCTTAATTTCTGCTGCTTTTTGTATTTGTGTAGTGTTTCAATCTCAATTATTGTAAAACCCACACAGATTTCGTTCGTAAGTTGCAATATGTTTGTCAATATTATTCACAGATACCCTGTTTTGGAAATAAGTACTTAAATTGTCATATTACTTACTACCATCACGCAAGGCAACCTTTAAGACATTTAAAATCAAAATTCTTTAAGTTCTGGGTATCAAGGAAGTAAGCCTTTGTTTATCAATGCTCAAAAATAGATGCTGTATTTTATATATTTTTCATTTAAAGATTCTAGTCAGATATTGTGATGTAGAGGTGTGATGAGAGTTTGCCGACGCTTTTTGCCAAATTCACATGTTTTTCTTCCTTGGTGGATACATACTTAGGTTTAATTAATTTACAAGATATTAATAAGTAATTCGAAAAATATTTTGTTCCATAAAAATACTGCATCGATGAACTTGTCTCCCACCGCGAAAATTCCGCATTTAAGCGTTTGTGTTTGGGACGGGGAGAACACACATAGAACATTTTTGCTAAATTGATGAATAATTATTGTTATCAAATCGAAATAGTGTGCGACAAATTTCATGCTGCGTATTTTAGATCGACGGGCTATATATGAGGTTATCAGTGATCAGTATGACTTATGACAGAGTTTTTGTTTCGCAGCACTTTGGAAAAAAGTTATAAAGTTTGTTAGGCTCATTGAAATGAAGCCATTCATAAAATTCCAAATATGTATTTAACATTTAAAAATTAGTGTCATAACTCGCGGACTAAACCACTGTCTGTAGTAAGCCAAGATTTATTTTTTCACAGATCTATGTCATCCAGCTTAGCGTCGTTGGATTTGGGGTACAACGATTTTACTGAGGTGCCGATAGAAGCCCTCCGGTGTTTAAAAGTATTAAACTGGCTTAATTTACAAAAGTAAGATCATTTAACAATGACATATTTAAAATAATTTTATTATTCATAAGTAACAATAGTTATTTTATTTCAGCAACTACATCAGCGACATCGATCGCGAGTTGGACTGGGGCGCGTTATCAGAATCACTAAGTAGCTTGTCCTTGAGCAACAATCAGATTTGCTTCCTTCGTGAAGGAGCCTTGTCATCGCTTCGTCAATTGGCTCAGCTGGAGTTAGACGGAAATAGAATTAGACATGTGGAAGCAAGGGCTCTGCCTCCAACACTGTCACTCCTACGCTTATCTGATAATTTATTACCACACGTGTCCTGTCAGGTGCTGGCAGCGCTGCCTCGCTTACGCCATTTGCACCTTCGAAATAACGTTATGACAAGATCTTCGAATGTTTCCTGTCGTGGCGACCATTCTAAGATAGATTCCTTAGATATAAGCCACAATGAACTGACTGATCACTTTCAGTTTCAATTTCCTCAAGGCCTGCAGCTTAAGCAGTTAATACTCGACTTGAATGGTTTCACAGCACTTCCTTCTTTTATATTAGATTGCGGAAAACTAGAAAAACTATCAATTTCATATAACAAATTACAACATATTTCTTATACAATTTTACATGTATTAAAGCACAGCTTAGAGAGATTAGAATTAGATCATAATGAATTAACAACACTTCCTGAAAATTTATATGAACTATTTAGACTTAGATATCTATCTGTATCATATAATCTTTTGGAAGAAGTATTAAATTTACCACCGAAGTTGCACACTTTATCATTGGCTGGTAACTTTTTAACGTCATTTCCTTTAGGACTTCGAAGTCTGACACAAGCTACATTATCATATTTAGATTTAGGATATAATCACATTTCATATGTCGGAGCTGATGTATTCGGGGAATGGTCACAAGGATTAACGACGCTCAGTCTAAGGGGAAATCGGCTGGCACAAATAACTCTAGGATCTTTCCCACCACTTCCTTTGCGAGAGCTCATCTTGAGTTTTAATGATCTATACTACGTTGAAGCAGGTGTTTTCGCTAATTTATCGGAATTAAGAGTTTTAGAATTATCAACAGCTCTATTTAGCGGTGAAATGCCCACAGGCTCAACATTAGAAGCTTTATCGTGGCTAGGTTTGGACAACAATAATATTCACTTTATTTCGTCGCAAGATATACAGTATTTTCCTTCTTTGGAGTACTTAAATTTAGACTTTAATAAAATCATAGAATTTCCCAGTGAAGTTAACAAAGGAAACGCTTCGTATAAATTAAAAGAGCTAAGACTGTCGTATAATTACATTAACAAAATTAACTCTGACTTTCTGGAAGACTTGTCGCAGTTACAAAGTGTTGACGTATCTTACAATCGCATGCATAATGTTAGCGAACAATGCTTTTCTAATTTGATGAACTTAATTTATTTAAGCTTAGTTGGAAACGTCTTAGAATTTATCGCCGATATGGCTTTCACAAATCTTCCCAAGCTAGAAGTACTGGATATGCAAGAGAATAATTTAGTGGAATTTTCACTGCGACAGTTTGAGAATGTGTCAAATGAAGATATTAATTTTTCTGTAAACGTAAGCAACAATCATATAAACACCCTAGTCGGAGGTCGTGTAGTTTCTATTAATATTTTAGATTTATCATATAATTTATTGGATACCATATCCAAAGATTTCTTCGATTGGCTGGGGGAGCACATAAGTCAAATATTCTTATCGCACAATAAACTTATACAGATCGATACCCTCGCATTCGGATCGCTGCCTAATCTGAATATATTGAATTTGCATAGCAATAACATAGTATTTGTCAAACGCCGAGCTTTCGCCGAGATGCCTTCCTTGCAAATTTTAGATTTATCGCACAATCACATTTCCCAGTTATCAGCCGAACAATTTCACAGTTTGCGAAGTTTGAGGCATTTAAGATTAGAAAGCAACAGACTACGTGCGCTGCCTCGAGATGCGTTCAAAAATACGATGCTGGAATACCTTGATGTCAGTGATAATCAGCTCAGTTTATTTCCAAGCAGTGCTCTTGCACAGGTGGGATTTACGTTGCGACGGCTAGAGCTGTCACATAACCGTATCGAATATTTAGATGCTGCTATGTTCCACACAACAGCTTTCCTGCACGAGTTGGGTCTGGCTTACAACAGTCTAACTGTTTTATCTGATAACACATTCGCAGGGCTGCCAAGATTGCAACGATTAGATATTTCAAATAACGCAATCAAAACTAATTTCAAAGAGCTGTTCCATAATGTACCGCGGTTGCGTCGACTTTCATTAGTTAATACAGGGCTTAAGACTGTACCACACTTGCCCTTGGAAAATCTCACAGAATTAAATCTGAGCAACAATCATATAACGTCCTACAGCGAAACCGATATGAAGCATCTTACAAATCTTAGAAGTCTCGATATTAGTGGAAATAAATTTACTTCGCTGCGACCGGCGATGTGGGCCGCACTTCCTCGGTTGATTTCCCTCGATGTGTCCCGTAATCCTATAGTACGAATGCCGCGAGGGTTATTCGATGGATTGGATCATTTACTGCATCTCAAAATGATACGTCTAAAACATCTGGAAGCCGTGGAGCCCCGGGCATTCCGTGCTCTACTCTCTTTGAGGTCCTTAGCGTTAGAGTCTGTCACGAGTGACGGTCGACTAGTTCCTATTTCAGAAGTTTTGTTCGCTGCTCCTTTTATCGAAGCTCTTGTGATATATTTCGGTGAAAACATATTAGACTCGCAGTTGTTAGGTTTAAGAGCTCCTAAATTAAGATCTTTAGTAATCAGTGGAAAATTGTTACGAAAAGTGGCATCTTATGCTTTTTCTGCTTTGGACCAACAAAAAGCATTGACTCTTCGGCTGGTTAATACTAGTGTGGCAGAGCTACCAACGGGGCTAGCGCTGCCTTTAATGAAGGTGCCTCATCTCGGCCTCGACTTCAGCAACAATCAGCTCAACAGCTTTCAGTCCGCAGTACTGTATCCGAACCTTACTGGCTGGAACAGGCTAGCTACAAAACTGTTACCAGGTGAGTCAATATGATTTACAACAATATATTTAATAGATAATATTTAAGTTCATAACATTTTATTTATTTTAATATGAAAATAAAAGTTAGAGTAGGAACTTTTTGCGTGACACATAAAAGTGTTTTGTAACAAGAATTTTGATTTGTAAATAAAAATAAAACAATTAATTTAGATGACAAATATTCAATTTAATATTTATAGTTAATATTGTATTAGGAGAATCGACCGTGCGTATCAGGCCACGCACAATCTCAATAATGCGGCTAAGAATAGGATCTTTTATTGTTTTATACTATGACATCCTATTTAACGCCAATGACTGATATATCGCATTATATGTTTAGCGTTTATTAAAACTTTAGCGTTTATTAAAAATGTTAAGTTGGTCGACTCTTACTCTAAATACTTAGTTACTCGCATATTTATCGTGATAGTTTTTCTTTTAAATTATCAGAGAGCAGAGTAGTCATGATATTTGTTTTCTAAACCGGAATACGACAGTCACACATATAGTGGTAGTACCAAACCTGGACGATGTTGCGAAACTGATTAACCTCACACACTTTGCCAATTGGTTACTTTATACGAGTTGCGGTAGAATGGCAGATAAATTATTCTTTAAGGGGGCCTAAAGCAACGCAGGGATTATATTTAAAAGCTTATACTTTTCGTTGATCCGCAGGGGGGTTGCTCCTGTCTGGGAACCCACTGCAGTGTGGTTGTTCGGCGTCGTGGGTGGGCGCTTGGTTTCGGCGGTGGACGAGCGAGGTGGGGGGTGGGTCGCGCGGTGCGCGAGATGCGGGCAGGCGCGGCACGTGCGCGGGAGTGGGCGCGGGCCGGTGGCGGCCGCTGCTGGCGCTGGCCGCCGACGACGCCGACTGCCACGCCAGCGCACTCTCCAGCCGCTCACCGCCGCCGCTCCCGCCGCACGCCACACGTGTCGCCCTCGTGATCACCCTCATACACTCAGTCAGATAGCACAGATTGGCTTTATTGACTCTTGTGTAAATAAAGTATTTGTAAAGAGAAATTAAAATTAACAAATTTTTAATTGAGAAAAGTTTTATGTCCTTTATGATGAGATGATAATATCTTTGATACATTAGTTTTAGCGATCATCTTGGTTTATATAGAATTAATCAAAGCACTGGCTACGTTCGGTTCGAAGGTTTACTTTCCATGTGTATGATAATTAAAGTAATAAATAGATTAAACTCGGAACGTCCATAGTTGCACAGGGTTGCAACCACGGGGTTGCTCCGTTGGTCGAGTGGCGAACCTATGAATTGACATATATTTACAGACACAAGTAAATATATACATACATACACACAGACCCGGACTTCAACCCAAGAATAGTTCGAATATTTTTTTGGATCTGAAAACGTGAGATGAGAACTCGGTATTTCAAAATCGAGGGGCAAACAATAACCCCCTCGCAAGTCTCGTCATCGATAATTCTCCCGTTCCGTGTTGGTCCCGGGCTCCTTTGAAGAATAGGCCAACTGCCGTTCTGTCTGCCAGGCACGTCGTAAAAGGCGACCGATTTGCTATACGAGTCACTAACATCGTGGCTACTTGGTGGTAGAGTTCTGCATTGTCTCGCCCGGGTCTGGTGCCACTGCGTTACCTATTCCTGCCGCAATAGCGTCAGTGCTGGTCACTGTCACGTTCCGGTTTGGAGGAGGTTCCGGTTTTATGCATGTGGCATAAGACCTCGCCACAAGACAGCAACGCACCATTGACGTCTTTGGTGTCTGTAGGCGATGGTTGACTCTTTCCCACAGAAGACCCATCTGCTTGTTTGCTGTCTTATAATATAAAAAAAATGGAAAGTTAACAAAAATAGACAACCCTATCTTTGTAGAACTATAATAATTGTACTTAAAATATAACAATACGCATAGGATCGTATATTTACTTTGATTTTATATAAGGGTTTTATAATGCGATACTGCTGTATATTTTCTTGTTTTTGAGGAAATTCGATTTTGACTGTCCCATGTAAATAGCTAATTATTTTTTCTACTTAAAAAAAAACGATTGTAAATAGTTCTTTGTACAAAAGTAATTATAAGATACGATATGTTTAAGCAACGAATGCATTACAGTAGTATGTTTGTTTACTCTTTATATATTGCGATCTCGCAGAGAGATCAGTCGAGTCGAGTCAGACTTCACTGAATACGCAATTTCAATATTTACGCAGACTGGTTTCTAATTATGTTTAAATAGGGCTTACAAGAGTTCAAATATAATTTTAAATACTCTGAAACAAAATATTTATATTTAATTTACATTTAAGTGGACTGTCTTTTTGTAAATAGTTTTATTGGATTATCACAAGAAATAAATATTTTTGAAGTATAAATGGCTGTTTTAAAATGCTTATTTTTATTTTATTTCACAGCGTAGGAAAAGGAGATACTTCTTCTAATGGAAAGATATAACCATCGTTTATAGAAACCAAAGATGTTAATGGTGTGTTACAATCGATATAGCAGGGCTAGGATGCCAAAAGCATAAATTTACCGGCTATATGACCATACAAATCAGAATAATATGGCAACAAACACCGATTCTATTGCGAAACACCGACGTTGTCTCCGCAGGAATACATTGGTGATGGTGAGTTATTGCAGGACTCTACCACCAAATAGTGGCTTTCTTTATAATAATAAATAAATAAATAATAGTGGCTTTCTCTTTTTACGAACCGTTTGGCAGGAAGGCCTGTTCTATGGGTGAAAGTCTATAAGATGGGTTTAGACCAAATAAATACTTAGTGCCGATGCTAGTGACACGTATTAGTCTTCCATTGCTTTTCATGCGATGCCAAGCGAGCGCGGAGCTATTCAATCCATACTAATATTATAAATGCGAAAGTAACTCTGTCTGTCTGTCTGTCTGTCTGTCTGTCTGTTACGCTTTCACGGCCAAACCAATGAACCGATTTGGATAAAATTTGGTACAAATATAGTTTGAGACCCAAGAAAGGACATAGGATAGTTCTTATCCCGGAAATCCCACGGGAACGGGAACTATGCGGGTTTTTATTTTAGATTTTTTTCCACGCGAACGAAGTCGCGGGCACAGCTAGTTGTTTATAAAGGGGCCGGATTGAGACTGTTTACCTTTTCATGCGATGCCAAGCGCGCGGAGCTATTCAATTGTTTATAAAGGGGCCGGATTGAGACTGTTTACCTTTTCGTTTCTTAATTAAAGTTAACTTTAATTAAGCTAACTCCTTCTATGACCACGATATCTAAATAGGGTACTATTGGGATATCATGGCCATAGGAGGAGTTGTTTACTATAAAATATTTTTTCTGTCTGATATACAATTATCGTAGTTATATAGCAGCATATTGGATTTCCAGTAAGTACTTTTTTAATACGAAGATATTTTTTCACTAGAAGATATTTTAGTAGGTGGTAGAGCTCTGCATTGTCTCCCCCGGGTTGGTTACCACTGTTTTCCTGTTGCAATAGCGTCAGTGCTTGTCGCTGTGGTGTTCCAGTTTGGAGGGTAAGGTAGCTGGTAAATTTGTGCATGTGGCATTAGACCTCGCCACAAGATAGCAACGCACTATTCACATCTGTGGTGTCTATAGGGGATGGTTGACTCTTTCCATCAGAAGACCCATCTGCTTGCTTGCTATCTTATAATATAAAAGAAGGTATTTCTTCTTCTCTGAGGAAAAGTGTTTGACCGTATTATAGGTCTTGTTGGGACACGAATAAGTTTTCTAGAGATTATGATAGTATGTTACAGTAGTATGGTTTTCCTAATGGAAAGAGACGGCCGTTGCATTGAGTCGACACCTAACACGTTAATGATGCGCTGCAGCCGGCTTGTTAAGACACTGGCGCAAGTTTACCACTACATTAGCGCCAATGATGATGCTATAGTAGCAGGAATAGATAAGGCGGCGATAAATTACCTTTATCTGACGTTTAGCCTATTGAATGGTGTCTACGAGCTGCATGTCCAGGTAATATATCGAATATTATTCATTCCGCTCTGGATGTCATTCGTATTGTTGGTGGTGAAAAAAATAAAAACATAGGAAGAACGATTTAATGTGCTTTCAAAGCACGGATAGCGAGCGGTGATTAGCTACATTAATCAACACATGAGAAAATATCAATTTAAACTTTTACCACTTGGCCACCGTCGCTTCTTCAACGCGTCTTACTATCATAGTCAGCTTTCTAAGTAAGGGTGACGATAATGGCTGCACCGGGTTAAATCCATGCTAACTGCGTCAGTTTAATGAAATTTTTCCAAAATCATCTAGAAAACTTAAATAACCTGAGTTTGGATACGTATCTGACGTAACTTTTACCTATACGGGATGTAAGACTACCAGATCATCGCTAGTTTTAGCTCTGTTTAGGTATTCATGGATAGCTATGGCTTAAGTTAGATTTCTTTAAAGACAACGTACAACGAGTTTATCCATTTGTTTAGTTTTTGAATTACAATAGAACATAAAGGTCGTAAATGAAAAAAAATCAAAAAGAAAGAAAGGAAACTGTGTTTAAATCTTAATCTTGATCGGTTTTAGATAATATCAGTTCATTGGGAAAATTCATTTATTTGAATTTTAATACAATAATGTATTCTACTTTACTCAGTGCACGAATAATTTTTGAGACACAAAATATCTAATCGCCAGAGTACAGACTTGCAAAAAGTATTCTGGATATTATATAGAATTAATTTTGTCGTCATAATCCTGATTGTTAGATCCATCTTATTCTTGAATCACCCGCATAAAATCACATTATTATTAATCAACACGAAATATCGATACTTGTATACTTCAATTGATATTTCCAAAAATCGAATTCTAATCACATCCCCATTCACTCACTTTACGCATTGCACTCCTTACTAGTCTGTGGCATTGCAACATAATAAACAACAATAAACGATTGACATGAGATTCTGTCAAGTGTCAGAGAATAGGTTACCTCGCGTCCGGTAAACTGAATTACTTTTAATACTTATACAGTCGTAAATTTACATATTTTGGTTTTGTTTTTTTTGTTTTAATATTTATATTGTATTTGTGTATTAAAATTGTTATTGGTAAGTGTTTTATATTACTTATATTAAATCTCTAATTTAGCTATGGAGGGCAACGAGAGCCCTCCAGAGCCTCCCGATAAAAACAATTCTCCAGACCTATTTGAATATTCCCCCGTCATAACAGCCACTTTAGAATCATTTAATGAGATTGAAAACTCGCGCAAGCGATCGAAACCAAATGATCTGAATGTTGAATATACTTGTGACGGTCCACCCTTAAAATTTGAAAAATTTTCAAAACAAAATGTTGCCAGAGCTAACTATCTACCCTCAGATAAAGCTCCTTTTTTGGTACACGTTTCTCGAGTTGAATCGCACCCTAATAGTGGCATCATTCTTCATCCTCTTAAGTTTGGTCAATTTCTGTATGATTCAAAAATACCTAACATACTACCCAATGGAATAAAACGAGTTGGTCGCAATAAAGTCTCGGTTGAGTTTAAAACTCACCAAGATGCCAATAATTTTATTTTAAATCCACTTCTCTCTCAATATGGATTCATAGCATCTATTCCGTCATATAACATATCCCGCATAGGCCTGGTTCGCGAAATTCCTTCAGACTGGTCCCCGGAGACAGTAATGGAAACCATTCAGGTGCCATCTGGATGTGGAAAAATTATAAAAGTTCGTAGAATAAACAAAAAAGTTATCGTAAACGGCTCCCCAGAATGGCATCCAACCCAATTAGTTGCCCTCACATTTGACGGACAGACTCTCCCCGACCATGTGTACTGTTGTTACTCATACTTAAAAGTGGAGATATATAGGTTCCCAATCATACAATGCTTTAACTGCTGTCGGTTTGGGCACACCAAAACTCAATGTCGTTCCAAATCTAGATGCTATAAATGCAGTCAAAATCATTGCAGCGAAACCTGCTCTACCGAGTTAGCTGAAGCAGTATGTTTATTTTGTTCAGGAAATCATTATGCCACCAGTAAAAATTGTCCCGAATATGTTAGACAAACTGAAATTAAACATATAATGGCTGACCGTAATATCTCATATCAAGAAGCCTCCAGACACGTCCCTCCATCCTATAAATCTTTCTCAGATGTGACTCAATCACCACGTCTCCAGTCGTCTCAATCAGCAAAATCCCCTATTACTCCCCCTCGCATCTCTTCTTCTTTTAATACATCTTATAAAAAAACAGTGACACAAAATCCCAGGGCCCGCCCCTCTCCTCCTCCTGGATATGACCGAACTGCTCATAACTTAATAATTAACGAATATCAAATTGAAAATCCGGCAGATGGTTGTGCTTTGCAGAATCCATCTGAAAATTCTACAAGAAAACAGACTCCCAACACAATAGAACTGATTTTAAGTCTACTTTTAGACTTAATAATTAACAATAATTTCACCCTACCTGACCACGTTGCCTCTAGATTATTCGCTCTTAAAAACCTCAATAATGGCGGTCCCATTAACGATCCTTCAATGGAATGCTAGAAGCATTCCAAATAAGAAACCAGATATCTTACACTTAATCAATAAATTTCACCCCTCTCTCTTGACAATAACAGAATCCTGGTTAAAACCTCAGCAACATTTCTTTGTCAACGGCTTCTCCTCTTATCGCGATGATAGAGCTGATGGCCACGGAGGAGCATTAATATTAGTTGACAATAGATGTTCTTCATCTCCCCTTTCGATACCCCTCTATAATAGAGAAGACATGAATATCGTTGGAATAAAAATGGAAGGTATAAACATCATATGCATATACATTCCCCATCCTACCCCATCATCAATAAATTCCTTAAGAAATATTTTTATCGCCATCCCTCCGCCGTTCTTAATCCTAGGAGATTTTAATAGTCATAACGTTTTATGGGGCTCTGATGAAAGTGACAGATGTGGCGCTATCCTGGCCGAAATACTAGATGATCTAAATATTTGTATTTTAATGATGGCTCCCCAACTCGCCTATCTCCTCCCAGTCAAAGAAAGAGCTGTGTAGATTTGTCTCTTGCTTCTGTTGATTTAGCTTCCTTACTCCAATGGAAACGGCTGGATTTTTGTTTTGGGAGTGATCACTACCCGATATGCATTACATATCCAACTAAATGTATGCCTCAACGTGACCCTATTCCTCTCCTAATATATAGACTTTCTTCCGCGGATTGGGAAAAATATAGAGACAGTATAAATGAAAAATTAAGTACTTTACCAGAAGTAAATTACGAGAACTTACAATACTGCTATTCATCATTTACCGATATGATCAAAGAAAGTGCCGATTCCAGTATTCCCTTAAAGAATGCAGTCAAAAGAAAGCAATCATCCCCACCTTGGTGGGATAAAGAATGTACGGAAATGATCAAGGCTCGAAAAGCGGCGGAAAAAAAAAAAAAAATTACATGTCACTAGAAAATTTTTTGAACTTCCGGAAAGTTATGGCAATTTCTAAACGCTTATTTAAAAAGAAAAAACGATCGAGTTGGCATAGCTTTTGTTCGTCAATTTCCCCATTTACCAGCCCTAGCTTAGTCTGGCAACAAGTAAATAGATTTAGGCGCGGTTGCTCATTTCAAAATCGCCCCCCAATTCCACGTGATGTAGCTGTGAACTTCTTATATATGATAGCCCCCCCCTACGTGCCGAATATTGAAGAACTTCCAAATATTAGTCAGGATCTCTATCTTCACCATCTAGATGCTCCATTCTCTATAAGGGAACTATCGGTTGTTCTTAGTCATGTCAAGGATTCCGCTCCAGGAATTGATGGCTTCCCATATTCATTTCTGGCTAAAGCTGGACTTCCTTGCCAAAACTACTTTCTCCATCTGGTCAACAGCTTCTATAATATAGGTTTTGTCCCAGATGAGTGGAAAACTCAAATTGTACTGCCTCTACTAAAGCCAAATAAGGCTCCTGATAATGTAAATAATTATAGACCCATTGCCTTATCTTCCTCATTTTGTAAAATTTTTGAACATTTAATAAAAAACAGATTAGAATGGTTCGTAGAACATAACTGTCTGTTGAGCAATTCTCAATTTGGTTTTCGTAAAGGAAGTAGCACCCTAGATAATCTCGGAATTTTCACATCAGATATTAGAATTGCCTTCTCTCAAAACAAATCAATAGTGGCAACATTTTTAGATATTTCTGCAGCTTATGACAAAGTCCTTCTTTCGATGCTCAGGTATAAATTACAACAGCTGAACATCCCCGTTAAGATGACACAAGTCATATGCAACTTACTAATGTGCCGATCTATCAAATTACATATCCCTGGAGAAAAATTTGATAAAAGAGTCATATGGAGAGGCCTCCCTCAAGGTTCTGTTCTAAGTCCTATCCTGTACAATATTTATTCTTACAACATCCATCTTCCTCTTAACTCTAATTGCCAAATCTTACAATATGCTGACGATCTCCTACTATACGTTAAAGATTCGTCCATTACCGACGCAGCTCGATCTCTTCAGGTCTCCTTAGACTCGTTGACATCGTGGCTGCACTATAACGGCTTAAGCTTATCCGCTGTTAAAAGTAGTGTAGTAGTCTTTTCTAGGAAAAAACGTATACCGGTCATTGATCTAGAAATAGATGGAGAAGCTATTTTAGTTAAAAATCATGTAAAATTCCTAGGAGTAATCCTAGACTCTAAACTTACTGGTATACCTCATTTAAATAATTTGATACATAAATGTGACCGAAATATTAATATAATCCGTGCTCTTTCAGGCGTTTCTTGGGGAGCCCATCCTTTTTCACAGAAGCTGCTTTATAACGCGATAATTAGGAGTCATCTAGATTACGGTTCCTTCTTACTAGAACCTTGCAACAAAGCTGCTCTTAATAAACTTAACACTATTCAAGCGAAAGCATTACGTATTATATTAGGAGTGATGAAATCTACCCCGATTAACGCACTCCAAGTAGAATGTGGGGAACAACCCCTCCCTATTCGCCGTCAATATTTAGCGGATCGTTTTCTAGCTAAAATTAGTATCCGTAAGAACCATCCCCTATTTTGGAAACTTAAAACGTTAGAAATTTTGTGCCGATCTGGTAATTATTGGCGCAATAAAAACCTCCCTCAGCTTATCCATAGTTTTCGAAAATTCCAATCTATACAAATGGAAGCCCGAATTATTAGACGTAATAAACTGCCTCTATTTTCCTACTCATTAAATACTATATTATTTGTCCCTAACATAATATTAAATATAGGCATACCGAAGGATTCTGAATGTGCCAATGTGTTATTCCTCGAAATAGTCCAAGCTCGGTGGCCATCTTGCCACCTTTTTTTTACCGATGCTTCTAAAATGACAGAAAATGGATTAACAGGAATCTCCGTGTACTACCAGAATTCCAAATTAGCCTTGACTTTACAATGCCCCACTAAATCTTTTGTATTCACTGGCGAGTGCACCGCTATCCTAGAAGCGTGCATTTTCATCATGAGTCATAACATTGAAAACTCAGTTATTTTCTCAGATTCCAAGAGTTGTTTAGATTCTCTTTTATCAAATCCATTTCATGATAAATTGCATAGTTCAATCATTTTAGATATTAAAGAAATTTTACTTAAATGTCAACAAAAAAATATGAATATTACTCTTGTTTGGATTCCGGGACATGTAGGAATAAAAGGCAACGAGTGTGCCAATTCTTTAGCAAAATCTGCTACAAAGAGCCAAGCAGACAGAAAACACTTCTATTATCAATGTTACGATGTTGCAAACATACCAAAAAAGGAGGCTTATCTAAACTGGCAGAGTCAATGGAAGATCACTCGCCAACGTAAAGGAATATTTTATGCTTCAATCCAACCAGATATTCCTGTCAAGCCTTGGTTTTGTAAACATAAACTTGTTCCCAAAAAGCTTGTTTCCACTCTTTGTAGAATTCGCCTGGGCCATTGCTGTACGCCTGTATTCCTTAATAAACTAAGAATAAGAGATTCGTCTTTATGCGAATGTGGTATGGAAGAAGGTGACCTGAACCACATTTTCTTTAACTGTCCATTAAATAACTCCTTTCCTCTGTATCCTCAACTTGCATATCATCAAATTCCCCTACCTGTAAATATTAATTATCTGTTGTCCTTAATGGGAAAACCACTTATATTGTTTTTAGTCCTAAAGTTTATTAATAAAAATAATATCAAGTTTTAGCCATATCAATATCCATTAATTTATTGCCTACTAACAAATGTTTAAATTTTATCTATTATATTTTTTATTTTATGTGATGTATTTTATTTTATTATTGTTATTTTTTTTCTGTACTTCTCATTGTATTACTACCTATATATTAGTGACGCCTTTAAACACTACCAAAATTATCAAGTTTACTCTTTTCGCGCATTTTTTGTTATATGGCAATTAAACATGACACTGGCAGAATGTTGCGTAAAGCGACTGTTAGCCAACTCAAAAGAAGAAGAAGAAGAAGAAGAAACGATTGACATTTTGACGTACTGGCCGGCATTATTGAAAATAATTGTTTATTTTGTTGTGTTATTGCTTAATGAGTTTTATTCTCTGACCAAATTATTATAGTGTTTGCCGTGATCGACTATCATAATTTATGCTTACTTATTGACAAACTAATTTGTGAATTTATAAAAAACTTGTTTCAATATAGGTATACATTCTTTTTTTAAAGGGACAAATTAAACTTACTGATATTTGCTTGTTTTATGGTGTTAGTCAACGATACTAATACATACAAATACATATATAAATACTAGAATATATATAATAAACAACCGAAGCCGGAAATACAAACATTTATGCTTATCACACAAATGCTTGTCCTCGTCGGGGATCGAACCCAGGCCTCATTGATGGCGTAGTCAGGGTTTCTAACCACTTGACCAACAGGGCGGTAAAATCACTTATGTTGACTATGTGTATGTGAATAAATAAAATAATTAAAACTTGTGTTTCCTTTTTATTCCGTGTGAAACACTGCTATGAGATTTTCAAGGTCTAGGTAAGTAAACAAGTAGATGACTCCTCTGATGGAAAAAGACAAATAACTTTTTATTTTTTCCCATCAGGGTTATAATTTTTTTTTTGCACACATCAAAAATGTTAATGTGGCAGCGCTAAAATGCCATATTCATAAGATTTCATAACACAAGATGATACCTCTCCTAATTGAAAGAGATAACCATCATCCATATACTCTCAACAAAGGGATCTACCTGTACATTACAATACTCCCGCGTTCACCTGTGCTCGTTTTTCAGTAATGCTCGTTAAAGTTGAGAGGATTACTGACATTATAATTACTCCGTGGTAGATTTCTGCAACGTCTCGGTCCGCGTTTGTACCACTTTTTGCCACAATAGTTGGTGCTTATTTCTGTTCTTTTTGTTGGTTTGGAGGCTAAGGCAGACGATAAAATTATTCATTTGGCAGTCCGTTTCGCAACACAGATAGTAACACACTATTAACATATTTTGGTGTATTATTTATTTAAAATCGATGTTTAAAGGGGTAAAATAGTTCGCATTATTTATTATTTATTTCAAATCAGTTTTAAGAGGGGCAAATATTTCGTCTTTTTCTTTCTCGTATTATATTGTTTATTTAAAATTGTTTGAACTAGGCTCTTTTATTTTGAGGTTATGTTACATTTTTTCTAACTACATAACCCAGGTTTTAGATTGGAAAAACGTTCTTTTTGTTGGTTTGGAGGCTAAGGCAGACGATAAACTTATTCATTTGGCAGTCCGTCTCGTAACACAGATAGTAACACACTATTAACATATTTTGGTGTATTATTTATTTAAAATCGATGTTTAAAGGGGTAAAATAGTTCGCATTATTTATTATTTATTTCAAATCAGTTTTAAGAGGGGCAAATATTTCGTCTTTTTCTTTCTCGTATTATATTGTTTATTTAAAATTATTTGAACTAGGCTCTTTTATTTTGAGGTTATGTTACATTTTTCCTAATAACTACATAACGCAGGTTTTAGATTGGAAAAACATATTTGGAGGGGCTTATTAGATGTTTATTAACCTTCTAAAACAAGTTTGAAATTGACGCAAGCTTGTACTGCGGTCCATACTTTAATAGTCATGTCCGTTATGTGTATGGCATTACCTGTAGAATTACCATCGCCTCTCATTCATAGCAACGCATCAATAACGTCTTTGGTGTCTTTATGCGATGGTTATCTCTTTCCACCAGGAGAGTCTTTTGTTTCTTTATCATACGATTAAAAAAAAATATGTACCCTTAAGTTTGCGTGTTGTATATTATGTGCAATAAAGAGTTTAAATAAAAAGTTTTTGTGGAGAAGATTTTATTACATTATATTTTTAAATCAATCAGTAAATAAATTTTATTATTTTAAAGATATGAAGTGAGTTTGTTGTAAACGCATAGTTTTAATATTTGAAAAGGTATATATTTTCTAAAACTTGTTTTGATTTTGACTTTTGAGACGGAACCTACTTGACGCAGTTTTTTAAGTTCTAAAATATTGTAAGTCAAGAGATGATTAGTTGAAAAATTACATTATAATATACACACATGTGTACTATTTTCTTTACGGCTAGTCTGTTGTCAAACATAAAATAGATTTTATTGTTTTAGTCTATGGTCGAGTTTCGGCCACAGGCGGTCGCTGCTAAAATGAATTACCCGAATCAATCCAACTTATAAATGCGAAAATTTGGATGTTTGGATGAATGTTTGTTACTCAATCATGCAAAAACTACGAAATGGATTTAAATGAAATTAGGTACACAGGTAGATGCTGACCTGGAATAGCAAATAGGCTACTTTTTATCCAGGAAAAATTAGGTGATCCCGCGGGATTCGCCAAAAACTTTTACAATGCAGCGGTCTGCACGTTGCAGCTAGTATAGACATACATTCTAAGAAAATACCCATTGGCGGTCATGACATTGAAAATTTTCATTGCTTATTGTAAGGGATGTAGATACCAGCCTACAACACAACGAAACTACCTGGATCTGGTGGATTCCACTATGTTTTAGGTATTACTTTAGATAAGAAATTACAATGGGGACCGCACATTAATAATTTAGCAAATAGACTTAGTTCGGCAGCTTATGCAGTAAAAAAAATGAGACAGTTAACTGATGTCGACAACAAGAATTGTATACTTTAGTTAATTCCACAGCATTATGTCATATGGAATTCTTCTCTGGCGAAATTCTGCTGAAATAAATATTATATTTGTATTGCAGAAAAGAGCTATTAGGGCAATTTACAATCTTAGCCCGAGGGTTTCCCTGAGAGAAAAATTCAAAGAAATTAATATTCTAACTGTTATATCCCAATATATATTCGAGAACTTGATGTACGTACGTATAAATATTTGCTTTTTTAAAAAAATGGTGATGTACATTCACTAAATACTAGGAACAAAAATAATATTATTGCGCATGCATCACGTCTCCACAGAATAATTTATTTTCTTTTTTTATGGGGCAATGTATACGCTTTTACAATAAACTTCCCGAAACCGTAAGAGATCTACCAGCCAATAAATTTAAAAACGTGGTAAAACAAAACTGTCTAAAAAGAACAGGTATTATAAAATCTCAGATTATTTAGAAGACAAAAAACCTGGGATTAATTGCTCCTATACATGTAATACCGATCCTATATATATTTTTTGTAATATTGTGATATTGTAAAAAAATAGTTTCTTTTATATCATAAGATAGCAAACAAGCAGATGGGTTTCCTGATGGAAAGAGTTAACTATCGCCTATAGACACCAAAGATGTTAATGGTGTGTTGCTATCTAGTGGCGAGGTCTAATGCCACATGCATAAGTTTACCGGCTACCTTACCCTCCAAATCGGAACACGACAGCGACAAGCACTGATGCTATTGCGGCAGGAATAGTTAAGGCGGTGGTACCAGACCCGGGCGAGACAATGCAGAACTTATATTATTATATAATCAATACAATGCAGAACTCTACCACCTAGTAGCCACGATGGTAGTGACTCGATAGCCAATTGGTCGCCTTTTACGACTTGCCTGGCAGAACGGCAGTTTGTCTATTCTTCAAAGGAGGCCGGGACCAACACGACGAAAATAGATGATATGAAAAAAAACAAGCCGGCTGAGATTTGTCGCCGGATCTTCTCAGTGTGTGTCCGCGTTTACGATCCAGTAGTAGTTTTTAAAAATATCTTGACGTGTCAAAATAACTTGTAAAACATTTTTTTGAATAAAGTACTTCTGATATCTGACAAGAGTGTTTCAAAGAGCTTTTTATAACGACTTGATCTCGTAAGAAATGGTTAATAAAGATTCCCCATTTTAATTCTACATTTTTTAAATAAAATAAGTGCAAGATTTTATTTAGTAGAAGAGATTAAAATTGCTTAAGCTACACATTTTTGTTAAACCGATAACTTAATTGAAATAATAATGCAATAATTTATTAAACGCATGTTAGTCTTAAAGCTAGGGTTTAGGCAAAAGTTGGTTTAAAATCAACACTAAAACGAAATTGGAAACAATCGCAGAATATTCTAGAATTGTTATTGCTTCCAATTTCAGGACGACCATCTAATGCAAGATGTTTAGTTTAAGATTAGTATTTTTATTCCACGAGTCGTTCCCAGCGCCGACTGCCATTGTATCCGGCGAAAGGAATTAAATTCCCGAGCGGAGCTGAGCCCCAGCCAAATAAGTTTTTCGATGAGTCGACAACGTTCTGGAATTGGAAAGCCATGTAGAGACACTGAAACTTCCTAATAAAATCCATTATGGCGGTCGGAGAATACGCGCCTTGTAGACTTGAGGTGATTTAATTATACCAAATACTGTATAGTTTTAACTTTTCTCTGAATAAGCGGAAAGCAGTGCTGGGCTGGCGTTTTTGGTGATTCCGTTAAACCATTTAAGTAGCGTTCAGAGTGGTTGCTCTGAAGATGGGTAAATTACGATTAGGTAACATGGCGATACAGCGTGAACTTATTGAGTTAATCAATGGCTGAAAAAGTACTTTAAATCATCGGAATACTCACAAGTTTGTAAAAAGCCTCCGATTGGCTACAATTGTCATTATTATCATGATTACTAGGTGATAGAGTTCTGCAACGTCTCGCCAGGGTCTTAGTAACACCACCTTGTTTATTTCTGCCACAATATAGTTAATGCTTATCGCTGTCATGTTCCAATTTGGAGGATAAGGTAACCCGTACACTGATGCATGTGGTATTATCACCCCGCCACACGGATAGCAACGCATCGTTAACATCAACATTTTTGGCGTCTACAGGCGATGGTTGTCTCTCACCATCTGCTTCTTTGCTATCTTATAATATAAAAAACCCCGCTACCCCGCAAAGGAACTGGGCGTGATAATTAATACTTGAATTTTATTTTCACCACATATTAATTTAATACTGCTACTGTAAGTACGATTGTGTCCTGTTTTTAAACTGGATTGTCGTGGTCTTTATCTCAATCAAATTCTAGTCCTCGAAATATGGGTTGGCAACTCTGTTATTGAAGGAGTTATCTACACGTTCCCCAGTACCAGCTTCTTCCACTTGATCGCATTCAACGTAGAGCGGTTCGAATCGTTGACGATCAGGATATTTCGAAACGGCTTTACTCTTTGGTATTACGCAGAGATATAAGCTCGCTCTTCGTCTTTTATCATATCTATCATGGAAAGTATTCCGATGAGTTGTTTGGATTAATTCCTGCTGCTGGATTTTCGACATCGCGTCAAAATTTAAAGTTCCACCCTCACCATCTCGATGTCTGCCGATCACAACCGTACGGTTCTTCCGGCACTTTCCGCCTCGCACTACTCTTAACACCGAGGTGCACCGGGCACCTCCTGCTCGTTTGCCCCCTCTTCCATAAAAAATGTGTAAATGGTTGACCCTACGGACCATTCCTGAAACTTCCCACTAAATTAAGGTATTTTAAGCTCAAAAGAGTAAAAATATAAGCATAGATTTTTCAGTTCTAACATCTATTTTGTTAAAAATTGCAATACATTAATTTTTGAAAAGCTGTATATTTTGAAATCGATGATGGCATTCAACTCAAATTTTTAGATCTAAAATATTGCTTTAGCTAAATAATCGATAGGTTGAAAAATTTCGATGCGATGTCAAAAAACATTTATTTTTAATTTTTTCATTGATAAATCCCGAACAAATTGACCGATTTTAATTAAATTAACGGTATTTGACGCAGTTTTTAAAGGACAAAAGCTGATATGATTTTTGTCAATCGGTGAATTGACTTGAAAGTTATTTAAAAAATTAAGTAAGTTTGCTAAAAACAACGTAAATTTAATATTTGAAAAGCTATAAGTTTTGAGAATTAGATTCAATTTTGATTTTTGAAACCGCATTTGACGTAGTTTTTTTAGTACTAAAATATCGTAGAATACCAAAAAATGATTGGTTGACAAATTTCGAAGCTATGTCGAAAAAACACTTTTCAAAATTTTTCGTCAACGATTACTGCCAAACGGATAACCGATTTTGATGCAATTTCTGTATTAGATGTAGTTTTTTGAGGAATAGAGCTGATTAGTTTTTGTACTCAATCGGTACATAAATCTGGAAGTTATATTAAAAAAATACTGTTTTACTAAAATTTTATTTGGTGTTTTTCCAAATTTCTCAAAATCTCCTGGACCGAATCGTTTCAAATTTTCAGGAAGTCTAAGTTGAGCAGAATCCAACCGCGTTGCAATCAGTCCAACCGTTCAAAAGTTATGAGATGTTTACATACACACATACATCCATCCCCACACACACACACACACACACACACACACATACTTACATACAGATATACTGACGTCATCATGAAAATAGTCGGAAAAGATTCCTAGGGCCCCAAAACGTGGACATCTGGTGAAAACTCGATTTTCCAAAATCGGGATAAAATCAGTAACTTATCTACTTATGTAGTGGGAAGTTAAAAATACGTAAGAAGTGTGATTGTGCACCTGAGTTGTACATTTGTTTAGACTTTCTTAGTGTGTAACTCAACATTTTAAAAACGCTTCTACGGTGGTCCAGTCCACTCAGGCTGCGCGCGAACTACGTCGCGTACGATACAAGTCCTATTTATGACGAGAAAAAAAGTGAAAATCTTTTCCGATTGCTGGCCATAATGAGCTTGAATATCCTAATCCTAAGTGAAAAAGTTTTGTATTTCTACGCTTATCATGTACCTGCTCAATCCTAAGTACCCCCTTACCCGCGTTGTATTCCACAATATCCAAATATCTGCCGGGGCAACTTATTTTTTCTGGCAAATTACATTATATTCACCCTTTCTCTATTGATTTCAAAAATACAACAAGATGTTTGAGATAAAGTTGGATCGTAATGGCGTATTTATACATTTGTCGCCAGTTGGCTGTTCGAATAATGCCGTACACAATTTACAATTGATACTCTATTTGACAATCGTCTTAATTACAATTATTTTGTTAGTGAAATAGAAATTACACTATTGTGTATATAATATAATACGGATAACACATCAATAAGCTAACATAATGTAGTGTTATGAGACTCATTTCAAGTGTCTTGTCCGTTCTTCAAGTATGAACTACTTACTGAACGGGCACATGTCACTCGTTCCAGCACCTCAAGCAAACAAGACTACACAAAATGTAGAAAATAAATCTAGACGGTGAAACATCTAGAATTATTTGTATGTATCTAATCATATTTAGTATATAAAAAGGATATTTAATCTCTTGTTATATTCCTAAATTTTGTCAACCTAGGCATCGGGTTAGTTGTTCAGCTGGTAACGATGTAATTGAAATGAACACTACACCTTTCTAACTATATTCCATGTTAATAACAAATAATCCCGTAAGCCGATCTTCTAGCCCTCTCGTTGATAACGTCACAGGAGGCTGAAAGCTCTGGCGGCGACGCGCGTCCGTCACGACTCACGACAGGGCACGCAACACAAACGATTTCCGTTCACAAAGCCACTGACATCAAATTACAACAGGATATTGGATTGGTAATTGGAAGGGAAATTGTGATTTTTTTGTGAAATACCATCGACTATTCAAAAGGCACAAATATGTTTTGTAAGGATTTGTTATAAGCGGAAATTGGATACGTGGTTGTGTTTTACTCTAGGTAATAGAAGACATATTACATGTTTCTTTATAGAAACTGACGACTTACGAGCACAAAGAGAAAACAATTTGGTTTGAAACTTTCCGCGTACTCGTACGCGTTACCTCTGCAATATCATTGAAAGAAAAAAAGTAGCGTAAGAAATTAAATAAATTATCCGTAGTTCCATAAATAAAGAAGACCCTAGCGGCACAATTATCCCCCCACCCCACCACACTTTATACCACGTCGCAAGCAAAAACAAAAACACATTTTGGTCTAGAAGAGTTCTCGTCAGAATGTGTGAGCGACATTCCATATGGAGACGAACTCGTACCTTATAAAATTGTAACATGTATCTTGTACTGAATTTCACGATTAAGCATATGTACTCAAAAGTAAAAATATTCTAAAAGCTACATCATAATTTGAAGTTTGGTCGGCAGCCTTCTGCAGAGACATCGAGTGTGACGACAAGCATGTAAGTCTCACGTCCCACTCACATGTACTTGATGTACTATTGGTGGCGGAAGCTGTTCTACAGACAAGCGTAATGTGTGGGCGTACTCCAGCTAATGAGATGTGAAGGGCTCACGCGAAGGTTCACGTACCAGTGGAGCGAGTATTTTTTCCTTTCATACGATAACAAACAAACTGATGGCTCTCCTGTTGAAAAGAGAAAACCATTGTCCATGGACAACGCAGAGATAGATGTCAATGATGCTTTGTCATTCATGTGGTAAAGATGAAATGCCTACGTGCGTGAGTCCGACTCAGACTTGGCCGTTTTTTTAAATTTAAGGATGAGCCAAACTTATTTAAATACAAATTGTCATTCAAATCGATAAACCTGCTCCCATCTCGGGAGCAGGTTTATCTCTGGGGTAAACAACTATCTTTCAATTGTGCTTCCATAGTATTAGGGGGAGGGGGGAAGGGCCTCCGGGAACCTCACTAACCAGACGAAACGCAACAGCTAAGCTGTTACTTTACGTTGGCTATCTTATAATATAAAAAAATGCCACAGAAGCAGCACTCAGATATATAGATACTCCACCGTGATTAGAGTGTAGTGACAGTACAGTAGTGATACTCTGACGTATTCCTTGCTGCTGTTTTTTATATGATCAAATAGCAAATGGGCTGTTAGCATCAGAAGGATTATGTGTCGCCGCCGCCCATACACGATTGCTGCAGGTCATACATACATCAATACAAGTTGGATCAGAAGAGTGTTCCGTGTTGTGTAGGAGTAATTTCACGTTGAGGAGTTCGTGTGTGGAATTGATTGTTGATTACCCGCGGGTTCCCAATTAGTTTCGGAATTGGTGGCCGTTCTACCGGGGAATTGGAAAACCGCTCGCTATATTCTCTGTAGTTGATGTTATTGTCAAGTTCATTGCATATTACTAGACGTTTTGTTATTACGTCAGGGACTATTAACATCTTCATCGAAGTTACCAAGAGAAAATCTATAGAATTTTAAAAGAAGTAACATAAAAACTTTATGCCGGAAACGACTATAACCAGCGTGATCTTATGATGACATTGCTTATGTTATAAGTGCTGTCTCCAGATATAATACAGCTTCATGGCTATGACTGACAATTATTGACTTACTATGTTCTATTAATATATCAATGTTGACAGTACTCTATATGTGCACTACAGCCGGGGGAGCCAGCGGACTGTATATCTGGTTCTTCTTCTTCGACGTCCCACCAGCCGCAGTGCTTTTCTGTTGAGCCGGATGTGTGGGAGAAATAAACGAGACCACAACTTTTCTTTGCAAAGGCGCTTTATTGTAACGAAATAGCAATAAAGCTAGCACCGTTGCAAAATATTTAACCTATTTTAAGGAGAGCCAGTACTTGCCCTAGCACTGCCCTACTCTAAAGCCGGTACCTTATGGATATATACTAAAGCCCAGGAACTTGTCTGGGAAACCTATTGAGTCGTAACGAAATTGTAACTTTACTGGAACGGAACCGGAACGGAACTGATTGTATGGCCGCGCTCTCCGATATTTATAGTGCGCGGCCAGACGCGCGGCGGCAATCTTCAAAGGAAACCGGCGCCGGGTGTGGCGTCACAATGTCTAGAATTTGTTAAATCCTACTTTTTGCAATCTAATCTTAATAATTTTATCTTAGGTAGTTTCTTCTACCTCTAATTAACTAGTGTGGCCCTCTATCGAGTGCAACGGTACTACCTTTTTACAAATATATACAAAACAAAGTACGTAATGCCCTAAGACCTACCGAAAACGAATTACAATGTGTTATTTCTTATTTATATACAAAGATCTAACACTAATAAACTTACACAATAACAAACAAGAGTGTTATATACATTGTTTGTTCTTACAGGACCTCGGAAACTCTTACAATCACAGAGTTGTACGCCTTTTCAGGTCGTACTATCCTGTAAACTATCTTTATGGTACCGAAAAGTGTCTAAACATATGCCTAAGGCTTATACTTACGTTATACATACTATTTACAATCATAAAACATTTGTTTACATACAGAATTTTGCACTTTTCGGATTTTCGTAATTGCGAGTTCCCGCATATAAATACTATCTCGCAAGAGTCGACTCGTAATGTCGTCGACTGCGTGGAACTCGCTTTATTCGTAATATGCCTAATAGGCAAAGATCATAGCTACATAAAGCCTTATTATTTCTATACAACAAAGCTGTATGTAGGTCTTAGGGCGAATAAAAGACTAAAACGAACATTATTTATTACAAAAACTTACGAACTAAACACGAACTAAACGAAACATACAATTCTATCCTGCCTTACTATCTATTTACATTAATATTTACAACGAAACGTGTCTGTGCTGCACATTCTCCCGCCTATAACACGCAGTGTTATACTAAATATGGTGCAGCCAGACTAACTTCTTGACCGGTCTTCGCATGACTCCCGCAGCCGTACGTACGTCAGCCACTCGTACCACGCCGTCTGCTCCAGGGTGTACTGCCTCGATGATCCCCGTTGGCCACGTATTTCTTGGCAGCGCGCCGTCAGCGATGAGGACGATGTCGCCGACGCGTAGCTCTGCTCCTCTTCCATGAGGCTCCCGCCGCTTTTGGAGTAGCGGAAGCGCTTCTCGTACCCAGCGTGACCAGAAGTGGTTGGCCAGCTGTTGTGAGTGCCGCCAGTGGCGGCGGCCGATGGTATCGCCTTCGGAGAACGCGCCCGGGACAGGCACGCGTGATGGTCCGCCCAGCAGGAAGTGATTGGGCGTCAGTGGTGCCGGGTCTTCTGATGAAACCGACACGTGTGTGAGAGGTCGGCTGTTGAGCGTGTGTTCGACCTCTACCAGCAGTGTGTGCAGTACCTCTTCTGGTGGATGCCGCTGTTGCAGCACGGCGAACAGTGCAGCCTTGACAGAGCGCACCATGCGCTCCCATGCGCCTCCCATGAATGGCGCGCTCGGCGGGATGAACTTCCATTTGATTGCGTAGTTGGCTGCTGCTTCTTTAGTGGCGTCTAGTGCGGCGCGCCTCAGCTCTGCATCAGCGCCGCGCAGGTTGGTGCCGTTGTCGCTCCAAACCTCGGTGGGGCACCCGCGGCGCGACATCATGCGCCGCAGTGCCATTACTGCGGAGTCCGTAGTCAGGTTGGCGGCTATCTCCAGATGAACCGCCCTTGACGTAAGGCAGGTGAAAAGCGCCACGTATCTCTTCTCGTGGCGCCGCCCGACGGTCACGCTGTATGGCCCAAGAAAGTCCAGGCCCACGTAGGTGAAGGCTCGCTGATGGTGCGCGACCCGGGATTTCGGCAGATCGCCTGTAGGCGGCTGTGGCGGGATAGCGCTTCTCCTTCTGCAAAGCGCGCAGCTCTTCACTATGCCGCGCACGGTGGGGCGAAGCCGTAAAACCCAAAATTTCTGTAATATCTCGCTCGTAGTTGCTTCTACCCCGCTATGGTGAAGACGCCGGTGTTCATGTTCTATGTAGAGGCGGGTGTATGGGTGACGGCCATCTAGTACGGCCGGTTCTCGTAATTCTTCATTTATATCTTCTGCCGCCGCTATACGTGACTTTATTTTTAAAATGCCTTCTTGATCGGTGAACAATGATAACTGCTTCAGCCGGCTGTCTCTTGCTATCGCGCTCCCGCCCGTAATAGCTTCTATTTCGCTAGCAAAGCTCTCTTGCTGTGATGATTTTATTAACAATTTTTCGGCGTTAATGATTTCAGCGCCATCTAGCGGCAAGTAATGTCGTTTTTCTTCCAAACTTCGTGGCTTCTTAATTTTCTCTGTTTTCCCCGAGCTTTTCGTATACTTTTTTCCCCAATCTTCATCGTTGGAGGCTTTCGTAGCTGTGCGCTTACGCACACCGGCGACACGTTGCTTATTTGGTCTGCAGAGCTCGATGAACTGCAGCACGCGCGCTGTTGCACGCACCAGTCGAAGCCACGACGAAAATCTTGTCACATCCGGAAGTGCTTCTGTAATACATATAATTTTTCTAATGTTATTTACAATATTTACACTATTTACAGCTGCCGACGGTTTTTCTTCGCCTGTTATTTCGCTACTGGTAGTGACATCTTGCGGCCACTTGTCCTCTTCTAAGTATAGGAAGGCCGGACTAACGAACCATCTATGTCGGTCTCCAAATTCTTCCGGGATATGGCGAGTAGCATCATCAGCTACATTGTCGCGAGACGGCACCCATCGCCACTCTGCGACCTTCGTAATATCTTCGATTTCAGCTACTCTATGGGCAACAAACGGCTTGAATGCTCGCGAGCCTGTGCGTAGCCACGATAAAACTGTGCGGCTGTCTGTCCAGTACACCCTGCGGCTTGGCTGATACTCGTACTCCTCCATGACGTGCTGAGCTAGGCGGGCACCTAGTAAAGCTGCTTGAATTTCTAACCTTGGTATGGAGGTAAACTTGAGCGGGCTGACTCTTCCTTTGGCTGCTGCTAGGCTGACGCTGACTTCGCCATCCTCGTTGACTATGCGCCAGTAGACCGCCGCTGCATAGGCAGACTCACTGGCATCCGTAAAGATGTGCAGCTGCCGATCTCGCACTCGCGCCAGGTTAGAATGTGCGCGAGGTATTTCCAGGTTTTCCATTCTTCTCACATCTTGAAGCCAGCTTCTCCATGTCTTCTCTAAGTCTGCAGGTAAAGGCTCGTCCCATGGTAGTCCGATTCGCCACGTCTTCCGCTCTTCACAGCCCTCGTCACGATCAGGTGCCAGTTGTCCTGGCCGATGAGCACGGTTGGCACGGCGCGCTCCATGATGACATCTTCTTCTATATCTTCTAGATGTCTGCAGTTGTTGACGATGGATCTACTAACAGACTGTGGCGATAGGTTAAGGTTACCTATAGTTCTTCCTATTATCCGATGTCGCTGATGGTGATGAAGGCCCTTGATGGTGACTGTGATGCGGCGCGACCTTTCTGCGTTGAGTCGCGTGCCGCCAACTGTTTCTATGCGGAACGGCTCTACCGGCCCGCGAGCTCCTATTCGTGCAGCCACCTTCTCTTCTATCAGCGTGACTGTAGACCCTTCATCCAATAGTGCGTATGTGTTTACGCTGCCCCTGGAACCTGTCAGGACAATCGGTACAACTTTAAGATAGGCGCGTGGCGCGCTTGACTGCGTTGACGTCACCACGGCGTCGCTGTCTTCTTCTTGATCTTCAGGTGTCCTCTTCGTATAATTGTTGCGGCTATTGTGTAGCCGCCGATGGTGCGAACTCTTACACCCGTCGATGCCGCACTGCCGAAACTTGCACTCGTGTTTTGGCCTTCTTTTTTGCAGACACCTGAAACATAAATTATTACGTTTTGCCATAGCCCACCTATCGTCAACACTAGCTTTCGTAAACTGTTCACATATAGAGCTAGTATGTGCATCTTGACATATCGCACATTTGTCTCTCTTCACTTGCGGTTCATATTTCTGTGTGTGTGTTCGCTGTGTTTTCTTAAAAACTTGCTGATTTTCTTTCGTAGGTTCATGTGGCACCAACGCAGCACACATCTCGGCTTCTTTCATTAAAAATTCACTTATCATTTGTAGATCGGGTTTTCTATCTTCCCGTCTTGCGTACTGGAACCAACTGTGCTGCAACGTATAATTAAACTTCGCTAATAAACTATTCACTGCCACCGTATCGTGTAGATAGCTCTCTCTATTGAGAGCTCGAATCGTAGCGACGATATTGTTCACTTTACTGGCGAACACACACGTTTCCCGCGCACTTTCTTTCACTCGCGGCAATGACTTGATTTTTTCTAGTTCTGCGGTCACTAGTGCGTCGGGCCGACCAAACTGTATTTCTAAATGGTCGACGATCTCACTTGGGTCGGTTTCCCCGTAAAACATGCAGGCGACGGCTTCTTTGGCGTTTCCACGTAAGGATCTTCGAATTCTTGCCCGATTTTCCGCCTTGCTAAAATATTTCTCCGTATCTCGATACGCCGCTTTAAACTGCAACCATTCTTCACCAGCGCCATCGAAACATGGTAACTCCATACTGTAGCGCGGCGCCCCTCGTGATGCTTCTGCCAGGGCGGACGCGAGCGCGGTGATATCTGCGGCCTTCAATGCACCTGACTCTTGTTTTGGTGCCGTATTTTCAGTAGGCGTCGAAATCTTCGCCTTCTCTACGACGGACACATCATCTTCCGCCGGACGTACAGCGCGCGCTGAACTGCCCGCCGATTGCGCGGGCGACGTAGCTTGTGGCGCCTGGGCCACCTCTCGTAGTGCGGGCGACTCATGGCCCGCCGAATCTTCTTGGTGCGGCGCGTGCGCCGCCTCTTCGTATTGCGGCCTAGGTGCCGCCTGTTGTAGTGGGTGTGGCATAAGTGCCACCGAACTGGCGATTGCCAGCGGCTCTGGTGCTGGCTGGCGATCCGTATGGGTTGGCCGAGCGGAGTCCATCCAGTCTTCGACCCTCGTAATGGCAGTTGCTTGCCCTTCTTCGTAAACAGCGCGCGCGAGTTCCGTCCGTAAGCGCGCCTCTTCTGCTCGTAAGCGCGCTTCTTCTAACTTGGCGCGTAGGTAAATTATACGCGGCGACTCGACTGCGGATGGTACCGGCTTTTCGCTATTTGCAACGGTGCTGGTTGTGGTCTCGGTCGCCTCGGTGTTCTCGGTTGTAACGCTAGTCTCCGTAGCGGACGTGGTGGTACCGCTCGTCTCCTCCTCGTGACTAGCGGCCTCTTCCTCTCGGCGACTCGACGTACTCCTCGTCTCGATCGGCATGGCTCAGTGATCCGGCTCGAATGCGACCAGAAAATGTGCACTACAGCCGGGGGAGCCAGCGGACTGTATATCTGGTTCTTCTTTCTTCGATGCCCCACCAGCCGTAGTGCTTTTCTGTTGAGCCGGATGTGTGGGAGAAATAAACGAGACCACAACTTTTCTTTGCAAAGGCGCTTTATTGTAACGAAATAGCAACAAAGCTAGCACCGTTGCAAAATATTTAACCTATTTTAAGGAGAGCCAGTACTTGCCCTAGCACTGCCCTACTCTAAAGCCGGTACCTTATGGATATATACTAAAGCCCAGGAACTTGTCTGGGAAACCTATTGAGTCGTAACGAAATTGTAACTTTACTGGAACGGAACCGGAACGGAACTGATTGTATGGCCGCGCTCTCCGATATTTATAGTGCGCGGCCAGACGCGCGGCGGCAATCTTCAAAGGAAACCGGCGCCGGGTGTGGCGTCACAATGTCTAGAATTTGTTAAATCCTACTTTTTGCAATCTAATCTTAATAATTTTATCTTAGGTAGTTTCTTCTACCTCTAATTAACTAGTGTGGCCCTCTATCGAGTGCAACGGTACTACCTTTTTACAAATATATACAAAACAAAGTACGTAATGCCCTAAGACCTACCGAAAACGAATTACAATGTGTTATTTCTTATTTATATACAAAGATCTAACACTAATAAACTTACACAATAACAAACAAGAGTGTTATATACATTGTTTGTTCTTACAGGACCTCGGAAACTCTTACAATCACAGAGTTGTACGCCTTTTCAGGTCGTACTATCCTGTAAACTATCTTTATGGTACCGAAAAGTGTCTAAACATATGCCTAAGGCTTATACTTACGTTATACATACTATTTACAATCATAAAACATTTGTTTACATACAGAATTTTGCACTTTTCGGATTTTCGTAATTGCGAGTTCCCGCATATAAATACTATCTCGCAAGAGTCGACTCGTAATGTCGTCGACTGCGTGGAACTCGCTTTATTCGTAATATGCCTAATAGGCAAAGATCATAGCTACATAAAGCCTTATTATTTCTATACAACAAAGCTGTATGTAGGTCTTAGGGCGAATAAAAGACTAAAACGAACATTATTTATTACAAAAACTTACGAACTAAACACGAACTAAACGAAACATACAATTCTATCCTGCCTTACTATCTATTTACATTAATATTTACAACGAAACGTGTCTGTGCTGCACACTATACTTTTAAATACGGAGCGCTGGCAAAACTTAATTGATAAAAATTTTGGAAATTAATCCAAGAAATTTAATACTCGTAATTTAAAAACAGGATATTTTTTCGATTTTATAATTGTTACGCAAACCATACATTATGTTTACTAAACGCTGTTATTTCGTTGCAATTCATTCAACAATCTAAGTATCGTAAATGTATCGATTGTATCGTAAATGATACAACATGGTATGTGGTAACAAAGGTGTTTAGTCTTAAGTGATTAACAGCCAATATGTTTGTATGAAATTTTATTTTAAATCTATATGTATAATAAAATCGTATGAAAGTCAAAACTGTACATTGAATAATTTTTTTAAAAAAATACTTGGGGCGTGATCTATAATCGATATCAAAGCCAAAAATATAGTTTTTAGAATTTTTGTCTGTCTGTCTGTCTGTCTGTCTGTCTGTCTGTCTGTCCGTCCGTCCGTCCGTCCGTCCGTCCGTCCGTCCGTCCGTCCGTCCGTCCGTCCGTCCGTCCGTCCGTTCGTCCGTCCGTCCGTCCGTCTGTCCGTCTGTCTGTCTGTCTGTTTGTCTGTTTGTCTGTTTGTCTGTTTGTCTGTTTGTCTGTTTGTGTCTATTTGTCTGTTTGTCTGTTTGTCTGTTTGTCTGTTTGTCTGTTTGTCTGTTTGTCTGTTTGTCTGTTTGTCTGTTTGTCTGTTTGTCTGTTTGTCTGTATGTCTGTTTGTCTGTTTGTCTGTTTGTCTGTTTGTCTGTTTGTCTGTTTGTCTGTTTGTCTGTTTGTCTGTATGTATGTCCGGGATAAACTCAAAAAGTACTGCATGGATTTACTTCAAATTTTGCATGAATATTACTAACAGGTCGGGTCAACATATAGGCTACATATTATCACGCTTTCACCTACAGGGGAGGAGCAGTGCGGAGTAAACGAAGTCCGCGCAGACGAAGTCGCAGGTAACAGCTAGTAAACACTATTATTTCAATATTACGAAGTATTTATATCGATCAGTGAAAGCCATGTATACAATTCTATTGTTAGTGTCAACTGCACTTCGTTTTTAAATAATGTTGAAGTAAGTGTAAAGTACAGAAACCGGAACCCAAGGAGTAACGCAAATACCAGAAAATATACTGCTTCACTTTTATATTTATCAGCATATCGAATAACATAGGAGAAAATGTGACGTGACAGTTCTGTTTGAAATTAAATTAAATGTTCACGATGATCATCGCTTGTTTCTTGCGATGATCTGCACTGACAAGTTTATGGGCTCATCTGTGGCATGGAGTAGCAATAAACTACCCTTAACAGCGAAATCAATGTGTAGAAACATTACTAGTGCTCGAAATTGACTTAATTTTTGATTGTGCTGCGTTAATACAAGTGTGTCTCTAAAGGGATGGTATTATGCTCAATGAAATAAGTTAATTATTGTTGATATTTTCCAGTTTAAAGTACAAGATGTTTGTGTGTTCTCTTTGCTACATTACAAAAGAAATTGGTCTTTTAAATAGATTCCGACAAATTACACTAGCTAGGCTAGGTATTTAAAGTTCAAAGGAGCAAAAAGTACAAAAACATAGATTTTTGAAACTCAAAGATTTCATAACTCTAGAATTTATTAAAAATATAACTGTTTTTGAACAGTTGTCACCTCTGTGGTCTAGTAGTCCGGTGTCGATGTTGACCGTACGAGGTACTTGGTTTAATTCTCGTGTCGAGCAATTCGAAAAATGTGTTTTTTCAATTTTTAGATAAAAAGAACATTGCCCGGGATTGGATAAGTACCCGATTGGTGATAGCCTTATACATTATGGGGCTAAATATCTTCGGCAAATGGTGGGTGTACTTGTACCTCTTTCTACCTCTTCGGGGATACGTGTGTAAAGGAAACTTTTCCTTCTTTTTTTGAACCGTTGTGTATTTTCAAAACGATGATCAATTTTGATCCTTTTAATGGCACTCAACTCAATATTTGAGCTCTTAAATTTTGTCTTAGCTTCAAAATCGATTAGTTGAAAAATAACAAAATAACGTCAAAAAGAATTTTTTTTTTCAAAAAAAATTAATGTCGTAAATAAATCCCGAACAATTCAAGCAAAGCAAAAGATTCAAGTAAATTAAATTTATGTTATTTGACCAGTTTCTTAAAATCAGATTTGAAAAACGTGAAATTTTAAAGTTATTTTAAAAATATGAAGAAGATTTATTAAGTTTTGATCACGTAAGTCAGTTTCGATCTCAATTAAAATTTTGCATGAATATTACTAACAGGTCGGGTCAACATATAGGCTACATATTATCACGCTTTCACCTACAGGGGAGGAGCTGTGCGGAGTAAACGAAGTCCGCGCAGACGAAGTCGCAGGTAACAGCTAGGAAACACTATTATTTCAATATTACGAAGAAGATTTATTAAGTTTTGATCACGTAAGTCAGTTTCGATCTCAATTAAAATGGTTGGACTTGCATAACCGTCGGAATGATCACGTTATTATATTGCTTTTTTAAATACTGCATGATCCTTTCTCTCCATCATATTTACGTGAACTGTTTCATTACTTTTATAACCAGAGTCGTGTTCGGCGCTCTTTACACACTAATGCCCTTTTAGTCCCAGTCCACAACACAGAAAGTTATTTGGAATCTTTTACGATTACAGAAATACGTCTCTGGAATTATCTCCCAAATTATATTCAAGAGGTTCCATCAATAAATATATTTCAATCTATAATACATAATTACAGCTTTAAGGTTAACTGGTAGAAAATGTCTTCAGACGTTAAGTTCACCTTTTGTACATTTTATGTAATAAGTATTAAATAAGTAAATAAAATTTGTTGTAAATGACAAAATTTTTATAATTAAAAAGCTGTATGTTACAAAACTTAATTCGATTTTTAGCAGTTTTAAGTACATAAAAAATGTAAAATATTAAAAATCGACTGGTTAAAAAATTAAGTCAAATCTTTCACTGCTACCTTTCATGTAGTACCCTCCCTAACTACTTTTTAAGGCCGTCAAATTATTGTTCTTATTTTAAATTTCACGCACCACTGATTTAAATATAACAATGCGATGTTAAATATAACTATAAAATTTAAATATAACCGCCAATCATTATTACTTGATGGTAATGAAAACAAATTAGCTGTTTAAAGAAAACAAACGTCGTGGAGCCGTTTATGAAAGACATTTTGTTTGAAGTTACAAGTCCAGAGGTATCTACTATGTCGATGACCCTCATACTTTGAGCTGTTACAAAATTTCATGTTCTGAGTCAAATAAACAAACCACAAGGCTACGAGAAACATTTTTTATTATTGGATTCCTTCTTTTTATTTTAAAGAATGTATAATTCAACATTTCAGTGGAAGAGTGGGCACTTCAAGTGCAGGAGGCGGTCCGCACAAACGTCGAATCATGTTTATTAGCACGATAATGAGCCTTTGAGCCGTCACGGGCTCTACTTTACTGAAGAGATGTTAGCAGCGCTTTAGTTTGCCTTTATTATTCCTGTTAGCCGCTACCCAAAAGATCACTCAAAAAATAAAGTCCTCTAAGTTAAACAGCTTGCTGGGGATTCAATAATGCTTTTTTGATGCTTAGGTTAATTTGTTTTTTATTACTATGGAGTAGGGTCCAAAGAGATTGCTCTTAATGATATATTATTATATAACCAGCATCTATAGACAACAAACATGTTAATGCTGCGATGCGTATTAGGGCTGTAAGCGTAAATCCACGACCAGCTTATCGAGAACACGACAGTGATAGGAACCTTCCGAAAGTAGCGTATACACGTACTGAAAAAACCTACTTACAACTTAAAATTAAAAAATATGTTTTATTCAAAGAAGCCTTTATAGGCGTTTTTGAAGGGTTGACATTTTTTATAATTGCTACCGGATCGGAACAAAACCATACACTCGGAAGACCGTTCACTAAGCGAGCTCATACAGTGAGATTGGATACAGGAATAATTATACCCAGGGCTTTTTTTCTGACAAATAATTTAAAATTTTATACTTAATACTTTTTTTACACAGTTTATTTTAATACGCTTTTTAAATTTATTTATTGGTAAATCTCTTATATCTTGTGGAAATTTATCAATACTATGATTGAGTTGCTTATTCTGTGGATTATTTGCTTATAAAAATATCAAGTCTTCTTAGAGTAAGTCACGCGTTCCCCTAAGTACCTCTCATGATTTGTGATCGCTGCCTAAATGTATCGTACGCATATTATAAGTAGTCGCGAAATTCTACCATCTTGTATCCGCGACGGTAGTGACACATTTAGTCAGTCGCCTGTAACACCGTAGGCATATGGTGGAGCTACAAAGTAGGCCAGCACCAGTACCCCTATTGAAAATAGTAAGCGATCTTTGATTGTTGACACATGCCTACGATATAAACGTGTTGTCAGAGGATGAACAGGTGCGTTGTGGTGGACAGAAATGTGTTATTATGTTAGGTTATGACGTAAGGTTTACTTAGCCTACATTAGAAAGTATCTGGCCTGACGACTTTATATATTTTTAGTTTGTTGCAAATACTCTTTAAACGTTATTTCCAAAAACTTAAACCTGTAGTTTGGGAGATGTGACTGTGTCACAAAATGGACCTAAAGTATTAAGCATAAAACTCAGTGTCGCAGGATCTGCAAATAAAGTCAGTTTGTAAATAAACTAGGTTCAGAAATCTGGAGCGCGGACCATTTGTGAGGCTCGTGGTGACAGTGAGGAACGGCTGGCAGACGCGTTAATTTAGCGTCGGGCCGTCACGAGCACTGTCGTTGCTCTAGCGCCCGGATCTACGAACGAACAGTGACAGCTGAATGATGAAGCTGTTATTATTCACACGGTGTGCCAAAATCTAAATCATTGACAGACAACAGGCTAATTTTTGATATTGTGTTTGTAATGTCTGATCATCTCTCTGGTACAGCGATCTCTCCTGGCTGATCACCTCTCTAGTGTGGTGATTTGTGGTTGGCTAATAATAGGGTTTATAAGTATTGGTGTGAATAAATTAATAAATAAATAAATAAAAAAATTAAAAATCCCTCGAAATATTTTCTCATCATCATACAGCCATCCTGCATCATATGTATAATTTCAAGAGCAAGACGTGAAGGAGCTGATGATCTTCGAAAAGGGATCCTGTGGCATCAGATTAAGGTTACAATGGTTCTTTACTCAATGAGCTTAAGTTGTTTTATTGCACAGCTTCCATATTCTCCTTCCAGCTCCATTATATAACATTAGAAAAATCATTTTGACTAAGAGTGTTTGCAAAAACATAACAAATGAGAGACGTAATGCACCGTCTGATGTATCAAACTACCGGTCTAAGATATTTCATTTTGTTTGTGTTCATTTTTACTTTATCATACTTTAATTGTAATTAGCTCGGAGTAAGCTCAGTAAGCTAACTTTAGGTAATATAATATGATTTTTTATCAGCTGGCAAACAAGCAGATGGCTCTTTGGGTTAAAAGAAACAACGATCGCCTAAATACACCAAAGATATTAATAGCACATTGCTATCCTTATTGCGGGATCTTAATGCCACATGCATAAGTTTATCGGCTACCTTAACCTCCAAACCGGAACACGACAGTGACAACGCACTGACGTTATTGCGACAGGAATAAGTAAGTCTGTTGTACCCAACCCGGGCGAGACAATGCAGAACTCACGAATACAGTAGACACGATGGTAGTGACTTGTATAGCCAATCGTTTGCCTCTTACACACTGCCTGACAGAACGGCAGATTGTCTTTTCTTTAAAGGTTGCCCGGGCCAACACGGCGGTGTGAAGTGAAGCGGTGTCGCGCGTAATAACACTCTTTGCTGAAGTGTGGAGTCAGTTGTCAGTGAGATGTCAGCGTGTTGGCCTAGAGCAGGTCTCAGTGGTGTCGCTACTGCCTCCATACCGTCGTACAGGCAGGCTGCCTTGTATTGTATCTTAAACTTACACTTACTTAGACTTAAAAAAAGGAGGCGCTCAATTTATCGGCTCTTTTTTAATGTTTGCTCGCCAGTTAACATCTGATCCAGATATACAGGATCGGAGATCGGAAGTCACTTGTGACAATTTTGCTGCGTATTAATTGTATTGTCAGTATTTCTGAGTTTGAGTTACGGTTTAAGGTGCCGGTAAAATATCGCGCCCACTAGTGAATGGCGAGGCGCACGGATGGCAATGCAACATCAAGGTTTTACTATCTGTAGTAAAAAACAATCCAAAAGATAATCATCAACGAATACAAAAATGAAATCTAGGTCCCTGAAGATGGTATCCATGAATCTCTGAAACGAAGTCCGAAGGGCATTCTTGGAAATTCAAACAGTCCAAATGGGGTTTATTATAGCTGTTTTCTCTGTGTCTGACGTTGGAATGCAGAAAAAAGCCTTTTTTATATCAATTTTTGAAAATACGTACTTGTTCTCTAGAATATAAGTGAAGTCGGAAAGCCGCGGCAATGGGTATCTATCCGGTACGGTTATCTTGTTGAGCCTTCTGTAGTCTCCGCAAGGTCTCCATTCCTCGTTTTTCTTCCTGACCATGTGTAGAGGGCTAGCCCAACTGCTCGAAGATGGGCGACATATATTCAAATCCATCATGGTCTGAAATTCCTTTTTTGCGATTTTTAATTTGTCCGGTGGTTGGGAACGTGCTCTAGCTGTTACCGGCAGACCGGTCGTTATGATGTGATGTTGAACATTATGCGGCGGCTGATATCTCAGGGATAACGGTCGCGTAATATCGATATATTTTTCCAATAAAGCCTTAATTTTACCTTTATGGCTTATAGTGCTAATGGACGGTTGTCCTGTGCTATATGTGCCTCGTGTTGATCTATTTGTGACTTTGTCACTGAATCTTCTTCCGTGGAGATCCACCAGCAATTTTTTTTTTCCAAAAAATCGGCTCCGATTATAGACGATTTTACATCGGTGATTACGAATATCCAAGTGAAGGTACGTTGTAAGCCGAGATCTAAGGTTATTGTTTTTCCCCGTATGTGATAATCTTAGTCCCGTTGGCTGCATACAATTCATAACCCGTTGGTGCGCAGCGTCGATAGTTATTTTTGCTCAAAACTGATATATTTGCCCCCGTGTCGATTAGGAACCTTACACCACTTTTGCAGTCGGTTATGGTAAGGCGGGCGTTGGAATTTGTAGCGCAGATTACCGGCTTTGGCTGCGCTAATTGTCGTTTCCCGATTTCTTCCAGGAACAGGGTTGGACGCACTTCCATGCCTGACCTTTAAATTTGTGGTGATAGTAACATAAGTTATTATTAGAATAACCTTGTTGATGTAGCATTCGATGCGAACCTGACCTAGACTTACCATAAAATTTGCCGCGTTGCTTTTTTATATGCATTTTTGCTAATTGCGCAGATATTTCAGTCATTTTGTACATTCTATGTTTTTGTGTTAAAATGGCCGCGATCTCGTTTAGCCTGTCTCGACGTATTTATTAAATTCTGGTGGATTTGTAATAATATCGCTTACTTGTAATATTTCGTCATTGCCTAATCTCTCCAAAAATCTGGTATTCTTGTCGTCGTGGATACCACTGCGATTTCCATGGATGTTGCCGTTGTTGAAAGCATGAAGTCAGCGCTGGGGTGTTCATCTTTCTTTTTGCGTGTTCACTAGTCGGTGTTCACCAATATTACGACGACTAAATGACAGTCACACATTGGTTAATAAATGTGTTTATTAAAAATTTAATTGAACTGGGTTTTACATTAATCGTATATAGAAGAGATGCACGCGTACGCTGCGTGATAAAATCTGATAATGATTGTAACGATAAGATACCGATGGTATCTGTGCGCGATAAGTATGAGCGTTATCGCGCCCTCGTTACAAAATGAATAGGGCTCCTAATAGAAATATTTCTTTGATATTGATAACACAATATGTCCTCTTTTTAATGAGATGTTAAACAAAATGAAATAATATCTTAATTATTATTTCATGTGTTTTTCTACATTTTTGTAAGATCGGTGATAGAATATATCAAATATCTGATTTGTTGTTAGTATTGGATAAAAATAATATAATTTTGACATGCATAGGGTAGTTAAGCCTGTGCTGGAGAGCTATCACTGTTAACCTTAAAGATGTAGAATACGAATGTGACGACAGTTGACAAACTTGTGAATTTGTAGTGAGTTAGTGTCTAGTAAATTTTATGTCACTCTGTTTACTACGAAAGTACTATCTACGCCGTGATATTTTGATTTATGTTTAAAATCAAACAGTATTTCCAATATTATTGAAACAACATTGAACCATTATTTGTTTATGAAGATTATTTAAATAAGATTTCGATTTTAACCGTAAAACTGTTGAATTCCAATTTTACGGCCAACATTGTAAGCGGGAACATGTCACAGTTGGTCTCGCCGCTTTTAAACAGTCACAAACTCTTCGCCAACTCTATTACCGTGTGATTCCGGCGTTGCGTCTCACTTACCATTAGTGTCGTGCGCGTATACACACATTATTTATACTTAACTCATCATTATATAAAACAAGTTTAAAAAAAAGTATCTTCACGCCCGTATCCCCGAAGGAGTAGGCAGAGGTACAACAAGTGCACACACGATTAGCCGAAGATACTTGGTCCCACAAATGTGAAAGGTGGCAATCCTATCGCCAACCGGGCACTTTCCAATCCCGGGCAACTTTGTATTTATCAGAAAACTGAAAAAACATTTTTTAAGTGCCCGACCCGGGAATCGAATTTTATTATTGATTTTAAAATCATAAATCAACATATAATTTTATAAAACGTACACCTTGACGTTATCACAGATACTTGAAACAATAAAGTTTAAGTAAAACTTGTCATCGCAAATATCTATGTGACTACAATTTTAAGTTATATATTAAATCTAAATTAAATATTAATATTGTGCTGAACTAATAATGCAAACCAGTACAACCTAATGGTTTTAATATTAATTTATAACTTAATACTATAATTTTCTGCATTGATTTATCATAAAAACAATATATATGGTTTATAAATTCCCATTTGGTAATGTGTCGGTGCTCTACTACTCTCCGAAGTTAAGACGTTCGATCAAGAGCACTTCGTCCTTCCGGTTCCGCTACTGCCTGTTCCCGCTCCGACGCTTCGATTTGTTTTCGAACAGAACATTCTTAACCTAAATCCTAAATCATTGTTCCGTCTATATCGTAGAGTTTGTGTTTTCCCTGCTTCAATTGTTAAGAAGAAACCATTATCCTAACCACAAGGAATGTGTCCTTTGAAGAATAGACCACCTACCATTCTGCCTAGTAGTTATTTATAGAAATGCAAATATACCGTTAGAATTTTAGATTTGTATTTCATAATAGTATTAGCTAGAATATCCGCCGGCTGTAATAGACTTAAATTTATTGACGATAGTATCGTGTCACATCCTGAGAGCACGTGTACCTATGCAGGGCTTTTGTTCCCCGTCCGACTTCAAAGAGGTATATATGTTACTGTAAAAGCCCGAACTGTAGTAAATCCTAAGATTTTCCGGTAAAACCTAAGATTTACCACCTCTTAATGGTAAATGTCCAAACAGCTCCATTGTTTCGAATTTTTACCACCATTCACTTGGTAAATCTTAGAATTTACCTCAAAGGCATGGTAAATGTTGAAAAATATTTTTTTCATTATTATAATTTAGGGCATGCTAGGTTTTACCAGTGACGGCTGGTAAATATTGATTTTGTGAATAAAACAATGAGTACTTCTTAATCATTTATTTAAATTACCTATTAGGCGGAACCCTGCATATGGATTTATGTGTATCATATATGAGAGTATAATGAGAATAATTATTATTAATCATTCATTTATTTATCAGTCAAATCGTTACCCATTTAAAATTATTTTCTTTTGGAATTTTTATTTATTAATTTATAATAACTATTTAAAACGATGTTAAAATATAACAATTTTGTTATATTAGGTCGAAGGTCGATGACATTTTTAATTATTATTATTATTTATAAAAAACAATTACGAAATTATTCTATTTATAAAAATAACAATATAATTGTATTATAAAACGCTCGTATTTACCTTTTAATTTCGTTGAAATTTAGCGAATATTTTGAAACTGACAACATCATGTCGAGTCGGCAACCGTCACATTAAAGGAAAGCCACCCTTGAAGTCCTGGTCGTAAGCAATTGCTACAACTGTGTCTATTTATATTTTCTGGACACTATTTTGTGTTGCCATTCTAATATTTGAAATATCAATTAAAATTAAATATTTTGATCAGTGAAAATTTATCTATCTACAAAGTAATATTAAATATATTTTTTTTTTTTTTTTTTTTTTATATCATAAGATAGCAAACAAGCAGATGGGTCTCCTGATGGAAAGAGTCAACCATCGCCTATAGGCACCAAAGATGTTAATGGTGCGTTGCTATCTTGTGGCGAGGTCTAATGCCACATGCATAAGTTTACCGGCTACCTTACCCTCCAAACCGGAACGCGACAACGACAAGCACTGACGCTATTGCGGCAGGAATAGGTAAGGCGGTGGTACCTGACCCGGGCGAGACAATGCGGAACTCTACCACCTAGTAGCCAGCATGGTAGTGACTCGATAGCCAATCGGTCGCCTTTTACGACCTGCCTGGCAGAACGGCAGTTGGCCTATTCTACAAAGGAGGCCGGGACCAACACGGCGATATATATATATATATATATATATATATATATATATATATATATATATATTTGTATTATCCTATGTAAGTAATGGCCTTGGCGATCAGAGTTTTTGTTACACATTGTATATCAATGTCATTAAATTCGGTCGAGCCGTTCTTGAATAATAACGAGACCTACAGAAAAAAACATTTCAAAATGTTAAAATTGATGTACGTGAGTTATAAAACTAATATTTATTTATTACTTTGAAAAAAATTTAATGTATAGACAGATAGTACAGATTTATATAGCAGTAGGGATTATTACACCATGAAGCCTTTGTAAGCTTCATAAACTTGTTAGTATCGCTGTAATAGTATCAAATATCTATAAAGTGTCTTTGTTTACGGCGCGGTCGCGAACGCGGAGTCGCGTTACCTCATTAGTGATTTAATTAAGCTAACGTGTTTACGAAGCGGCCGGCAGCCGGCGGGCGGCGGATCATTATTTTGTTTCTTCAATTTGTCAGAGTAAGGCCCGCGGCTACGACACAACTGGCTGACTTTGCAATTTATTCATGTATGTAAAGTTTGTATTAAGTCAGTCTGGTTTTATTATTTTTCCCGACTACGCTAAAAAAAAGGTTAAAAGTTTCGAGTGTATGTATTTAAATTTTTGTAGTAGCAACGTACAAAAATTTAAATAACCGATTGATGGATTTAACCTGTTAGATGTCGTTTGGTTCGTCTTATTCGCGAGAGTGGCGCAGGCTGGCTGGCCATAGGCTACATAATTTTAAACTGCACTACCGAAAAAAGACATAACCCTCCTCTGTTATGTCTTTTTTCGGGTCTCAGTCTAGTTTTTGTTTTTATAACAATAGTGTAAGTATTTATTAGGGAGCTTACAAATTTAAGACGAAATATTTCCCTCGTTCTAATCTGAATGTGTTTGGGGGATTATACAAACTGCCTTCCTGTTCTGCTTACTCGGGTTGAGGATCATTACTTTCGCTATTTTGACTGATATAGCATCGGTATCTTGTATTCCATTATAAAGAGTAAGATAGCTAAAAAAATTTTGATAGTACCACATCGTCAATATTGTTGGTATCTGCGTACAATGATAATTTATTAGTACAAGTATTAGAAATATCATCTGCTCATTTACTATTCAACAATATAACGACGTTGGTGTGTTATTTATACTGGTCTCGCAATTTAGACAATTATGTTTTAAATATGCAAAGTGAAATTATATTCCATCGATATAACATTAGCCCGGTTTGAATTTCAAAGTTTTTTGTCGTATTAAAAAAAAGTACCGTCACGTCTATATCCCCGAAGAGGTAGGCGGAGGTTTAACTAGTGAACGCGCGACTATTCAACAGCGTTAGGTCCCATTTTGTGGCAGGTGGTGGTGGTCCAATTTATAGGATACATACTTTGTTTCGAGAAGGTTATATATACCCCAGGACATTTTTTAATTAAAGTTAACAAAGTCATAGAGAATTATTAAAATCTATTACTTAAGTTACGTGCCAGTCAAGGAAACTTTTGAATTTAACCTCCGATATCACCCGGTCAATCTGATTAGGATCTTTATCCATCTATTTATATTGTATATCTGTTTTCTTAATCTTATGTTTATTTGTCAGATATGTCATTGCAGTATTTGATTCCCTGATTATTGTCATCAAATTTTAACTCCGTTATTCTTTATATATAAAATTCTCGTGTCACAATGTTAGTCTCCATACTCTCCGAAACGGCTTGACCGATTTTGATGAAATTTCGTATGCATATTCAGTGGGTCTGAGAATCGGCCAACATCTATTTTTCATCACTCTAAATGTTAAGGGTTGTCCACCCCTAAAAAATTTTTTTTATTTTATGGACAAAAATTTTTATTTTTATTTTTTTATGATTCAACATTGAAAAATATATACAACTCTAAATTTTTACCCTTCTATCACCAACCCTTATTTTTTAATTAAATAATTTATATGGCAAAACAATGTTTGTCGGGTCAGCTAGTCTATATATATATGTGTTTTAGAAAACATATATCCTTGAACTATAACCGAGATTTAGATGCAATAACCTAAATGCAGCAAATTGTTTACAAGCAGATACCTGTCAATCTTGCATAGTTCTTTTTCTTCATAGAGCTTCGCACTGTTTGTGAAAGTCCATTAATCCATCTGACATCTATTTCCAATTAATATTTTAAACAAAAATTTGAAATGTTCGCAAATCAAATGTGCAGAAACTTGATAGACATTCTGACATTTCTGGTGAATTGAACGAAATAACGTAGGATTAGATTAGGATAGGATTTGCAGCCGACGTTCCTGTCAGTCTCCTGAACTTATAGTTCATTCACTGTTAAAAGTTTGTTTATATTGCCATCGCTTCTGTAGTCCAGTGGTGCGGTGTCAGTGTTGATCACTCAAGGTCTTAGGTTCGAATCCCGGGCCGGGCAAATAAATAAAATGTGTTTTTTCAGTATTCTAATAAAACCATACACACACTAACTTTACCCGGGATTGGAAAAAGTGCCCGGTTGGTGATATGTTGGCCACCTATCACATTATGGGACTAAGTCTTCTTTCGATCACGATATTTGATTGGGACTAAGTATTCGAGGATACGGGTGTGAAGATACTTTTTTATCTATTAACATTATTAAGGTAAAACAAAAATTACCAAAAATCTTTTTTGTTTTGTCTTTCGGAATAGACTTTTTTTTATAGTAGAGGGGGCAAACGAGCAGATGGTGCACCTGATGGTAAGTGATCCGCAATACCGGGGGTATTGCAGCTGCGTTGCCGGCCTTTTAAGAATGAATAAGCTCGTTTCTTGAAGGTCCCTAAGTCGTATCCATTCGGAAACACCCCCGAAGGTAATAGATTCCACAAAAGAGTAATGCGAGGCAAAAAGTGTCGACAAAAGCGCACGGTTGTGGATTTTCAGACATCGAGGTGGTGCGGATGGAAATTTAAATTTTGACGCGATGTCCGATGGTGGAATTTAGCGGCAGGCATTAGTCCGAACAACTCGTCTGAACACTCCCCATGATAAATACGGTAAAAGATGCAGAGCGAGCCTACATCTCTGCGTAACGCCAAAGAGTCAAGCCGATTAGAAATAGCCTGGTCGTCGACGATTCGAACCGCTCTACGTTGAATGCGATCAAGAGGAAGAAGCTGGTACTGAGGAGCTCCGGCCCAGAAAGAACAGTACTCCATGTGAGGTCGAATTTGGGCCTTGTAAAGTTGGAGGCGATGGGCTGGCATGAAGTACTGCTTCGCTCTACTGAGTACACCAAGCTTTTTGGAGGCTAGTTTAGCCTTCACTTCCAAATGACCGCGGAACTGAACGTTGTTCGATATGTCGACTCCCAGAATTCCAATACTGGCTGAGGCTGTCAGGAGAGTGTTTTCGAACCGAGGTGATACGACAAAGGGTTTTTTTTTTGCGGTTCCCCATTCTGAAACATCAGTTAGTTGATTCTCGTGTTCAGACACGAGCTTGATCCGGCCCTCTTCGACCTGTTCCCGAGAAATACCGCTATGGCCGGAGTATGTAGCATCAACAGTACTGTCGTCCGCATAGCAATGTATGTTACTAATTCGCAACATATCATTGATATGCAGAAGAAACAGTGTCGGTGATAGCACACAGCCTTGGGGAACACCAGCATTGACAAGTTTAAGATCGGAGCATGCACCGTCAACTACGACCTTAATGCTCCGATCAGCCAAAAAACTGGTGATCCACTTGCATAGTTTCTCGGGAAGCCCATAGGAAGGCAGCTTTGAGAGAAGCGCTTTATGCCATACCCGATCGAAGGCCTTCGCTATGTCTAAACTAACTGCCAATGCCTCCCCCTTGGACTCAACTGCCTCTGCCCAGCGATGCGTCAGGTATACTAGAAGATCACCAGCTGAGCGACCACGACGGAAACCGTACTGATGGTTACTAATCAGCTGGTGCTCTTCTAAATACTTCAGCAGCTGACAGTTTATAAGTGTCTCCATGACTTTGGAGAACAAGGAGGTTATGACTATTGGCCGATAGTTTGACGGATTAGAGCGATCTCGTTTTTTTAGGAATGGGATGCACTAAAGCTGTTTTCCATGAATTCGGTACCACGACGAGTGAATAGGAGAGCCGGAATTGGTGCGTCAATACTGGCGCCAACTCTGGAGCACATACTTTAAGCACAACAGGAGGGATGCCATCAGGCCCACTCGACTTGTGGATGTCCAAAGAAAGAAGTGCTTTTGCGCACAGCTGACTGCCGAAACTGCGGTTCTGGCATGGAACTGTCACTCTGCGGGATGGTAGGCGGTGTGTTCCCTCGGTCATCCAGAGTCGAGTTGGCCGCAAAGAACGAGCCCAGAAGATCGGCTTTCTCCTTTGCGGTATGGGCCAGAGAGTCATCGTCTCTGTGCAAGGATGGAAATGAAGGCTGAGAGAAATTCCCTAAGACAGCCTTGGCGAGAGACCAGAACGCACGAATGCCAGAAGGAAGGCGAACTAATTTCTCACCAATTCTGCCAATGTGTTCCGCTTTTGCCTTGGCGATAGCTCTTTTGAAGAATCTCGAGGAAGAGTTGTACTCCTTTCGTAATGCGCTAGTTTTTACATCACGAGATGCCGACGCAGCAGCCCAAGCTCGGTAGCATTCCTGCTTTCGCCGTAAAGCCGCTTTGCAGTGGCGACCAAACCAAGGCTGAGACTTGCCACCGATGGGCACCGCAGAAAACGGAATGAAAAGTTCCATGCCCTGCAGCACCACATCAGCGACAGAGTTAGCGACAGCATTCGGATCATCCAGCGAGAAGCACAACCGCCCCCATGGGTAGGATGCAAAGAAAGACCGCATCCCGTCCCAATCTGCTGACCTATAGTGCCAAACGCGACGACAGCCTGCAAAGGGAGGCCGTGATGGGCGCGTGACCAGCACTTTGCTCCGGATCAGGCAGTGGTCCGACGCGCCAAGTGGTGCGTCCACCGATACCTGATAACGATCCGGGTCAGAGGTCAGCAGGAGATCCAACAGTGAAGGCGTATGGCCATCCACATCGGGAACACGCGTAGGCGAGGTTACCAATTGTGTTAGACCATACGCCAAGGCAAAATCGTAAACAGACCTCCCCGCATGATCGGTGGTGCGAGAACAAAGTTATTGTTGACGTTTTTTTAAATATTTGTTGCTACAGTGGCTAAGAACATTTTGGTAAATCTCAAGTGCCTATCTTTTACGTTTCAAAAGATATAGCCCCCAAGCAAACGGACAATAAGGAAGTAATAATTGGGTTTTTGGCACCATTTGGGTGCGAAACGCTAAAATATGGAATATAAACTAATCAAAACATTTTAATGAATCTTTGGCTATTATTTCCCTGTCCCATAACATTTACAAATTACATTACTTAGTCAAGATCCCGCGGCGACGCGGGACAATTAACTTGTTTAAATAAAAAAATGTTCTTACTTGCAATATCAGAACTCATTCTGTCCTTCCTTCGGATGTTTCACATAGCGTGGGCTACGCGGAGTAATTGCAAGTATCTCGTCATAGTATGGCGACGTAGCACTAGTGACGTAGCCACATCTACAGTGCTACGCACCCTTCAGTTCGATTATGTTTACGTTAGGTAATATTAAACAGCAATGTACAGCAGTTTTTTTAATTATGAATTTTTAAACCTTAGAAGTGTGACGCCATAACGAAATAAAAAGTCTAGTTCTTAATTTTTTAAGAATTTATAAATGGTCTAATTCGAAAATTCTTAGTTAAAAATAGGTATTAATAATACATAATTATTTTGCACTGAAAAATCATTTTATTACATTTTTGCGGCATTTTACTGGATTGAATAAGCTATCGTCGATATTTTTGGCTTTATGAACAAGGAAAACCTTTTACATCTCGAATTATGTACAAAATGCTGCTAATAATAAATTAAAAAAATTCAGCATGAAATTGTGTAGAAAGTCTAAAACATTCTTCACTACAATAAATCGCTAGCGTTAGAGTACGAGCTATCAGTAATTTAATTAAGGCCACATGTTAATACAGCAGTACACAATCCGTTTTCTTAATTTGTTGACGCTTCAGGGGCTGATGCTATTTAAGTAATGCTACCTCTCTGAAATTTGGCTTACTTAATTACAGTTTAAGAGTAATTACAAAGATTTTAAGAAATTAAAATGTGCTTTTAAAGGGTGAATATCAATTTGAAAGCCAGCATAAATATTACGATGAATATTGCAAGTTCAGTATGTCTGAAAGTTTCAGTTTCTTGCATTTCTGACAATTGTACTCGGTACGTTATTTGTTGATGGATAGATTCATATGAAGTGTTTATTTTAAATTGGGCAATGTCAACGACGGTGTGCAAGTTTATGTTTGTAGTGAAGTAAATATGTGGCAATGCTAACTATCAATGACCCACTCCTTGTTAAAGTATAATCAACGTGTGGAATTCGGTCTCCTGAAAACTATTACATGTAAAACAATTAAATTTATGTAAGGATATAGTAAATTTAAGATATTCCTTAAATTTTAGTCAAAAGAGAGGGACAAAAAATCCGTTTTCACGCTAATTTTTCTCGCTTCTTGTAGCTTGATAGAAAATTACATTCTTTGGTTTTTTGATGATAAACGATTTTTATCCGAATGTAAAAGTAGCCGTGAAGTCTGGCACATACTGTTTATCGAATTTATACAAATTTGTTTAATAATATCGGCATAAAGGACCAATAAATAAACGAAGATACATATATAGCTGCACATAATATACGTACATATATGACACACGCACATATATTAACATACACACACACACACACAAATGTTATACGTGCCATCGCTGGCTCCCTATATAGAATAAAATACAAACGGAGATCTCTCAGTTCCTTATTAATAAAATAAATTACCGTCCGTCGGTCGAGTGGTTAGCAAACCTAATCACAAAACGGTGATCCTCGGGTTTGATTCACGACAGGCAAAAACGTGTATGTGATGAGCTGTTTGTGAAGAGATGTTTGTATTTCTGGGTTTGGGTGTTTATTATTTATGTTACAGTATTAATATATGTATATCCGCCCGCCCCGTTGGTCAAGTGGTTAGTGACCCTGACTATGCAATCGACGGGGCTCGGGTTCAATTCTCGACGGGGGCATTTGTGTGATGAGCATAAAAGTTTGTATTTCCGGGTTTGGGTGTTTATTAAACATATTCAGCTATTTACTAATAATAATATGTATTTCTGTTTATAAGTATCGTTGACTAACACCCATAACACAATAAAATAATTTGCTTACTTTGGGGTTAGATCAGTAAGTGTAATTTGTCCCGTGAATATTATATTATATCCATATATTAATATCGTTGACTGACCTCCTCGAAAACCTCGGCTAATCGTAGATTCCACTTGGCGCACTAGTTTATACTTGGTAGGCTCAATCATATAAACTAAAAGCTCTGCTAATGCTCTAATAAACAAAACCGTTTGGCCCTAAAATAAATAAATTGCAATTGTGAAACAGTACAAGCGTTTACTGTAAGAAAATCAGTAACTTACTTGGTAATTTGTTAGTAAGACTTCGATATTTAAAACTGAGTCGTAGGTTTAGTCCGCGTTGTCAACCACAAGCAGGGAGTGCGCCACTGACTGTCGGTTAGTGCGATATCAGTTGACTGGCGGGTCATACGCCTCAAGTGAGCAATTAATCCAAGTATTCACTAGCGGTACGAAATTACAGCTAGGGCATTACGCTGTATCTAAACGCCTTACTCTAGGCTGCCCACAGGGATCAGTACTTTCACCATATCTATGGTACTTAGGATCTGACGATTTATTCTCATTAGCCTTGCCGGAAGGATGCTCGCTTACAGGTTATGCAGACGACGTTGCTTTAATAATACAAGATAACACACGAGCACAGATAGAGCCACTGGCTTATACTAGTCTTAATTTGATAATCAACTGGGGCTTGAGAAATCATTTAAACTTTGCGCGAAAAGAATCTGTAACATATTTAGGTTTGGTCTTAGAGAAAAATTACACTTTTATAAATCATATTAATTACATCGGTGAAAAGGCTAAACGGAATTCTTATCCTTTGCTGGCATATCTGCCTCGACATGGGGTTTAACGTTTAAAGTTTTAAAGGTAATTTACAATGCAACTTCTATGTTTAAATTAGTTCCTTCTCCTTTTTGCGAATGTTCTTCATTAAATTGTAAATATGAACAAACTGCACACGACATTCTTTGGGAGTGTAATCTTTGGCGAAACGAACGTAGTCAAATGCTTGATAGTGTCCAATGTATATCCGGTGTAATTTATTGCTCCGACCTTGTGGGTACACGTGGAAACTTCCGTGCCTTCAAACGATTTTGTCATACTACTGGAAGCAAAATTAAGTAGGCCATTATGGTAGGTCCCTAATTTCCAAACTTCTGTGGTGCAATAGCAATCAGGCTTAACCTGATTGTAAAAGTCTCATTTCGTAGCATTTTTATGCTTTTAATATTTTGCTGTCTCCTGCTTAAAGGGAGGGAAACAGGATGTATTTTCCTATTCCTCCTATATACTTCTGATCAATTTCGTTGCGGGTCCCAAGACAGCTAAGCTTTTCCCCAGGACACCCTGAGTTCGCAACTCAGAGGTTATCAGGTCGGTTGCCGCTGTTGAGTCTGGTTTATAGAAGTTACAGTGGTGAGAACGAGAGGTGGGCCAATTGCCCTATTATAGCGGTAGGAAGGTTCTTATCGATACACTCTTTAGAAGGGGATTAAGATCTTTACGATAAAATATTGACTTTTATTATAGTCCACTGTATCCCCGCCTCGTCACTAAGAATAAAAAAGTTAATTATATTAGTTTACGCAGCGGAAACAACGAATAATTATGCCTCATTTTCGGTGTGACCGCAATACCAATAAAACGTAGTGCGACAAGAGCAAAGTACGCCTTACGCGAAAACTTAGGCAAAGTGTACATGAACCGTGGAAATTTTATAGAAAAAAATCTCTGAGGGTAAGTATAAAAAAGAGTTCAACACACGCATAGCCGGCCAGGCAGCATTAATTGGCTTTGTTAGCCGTAAAAAGCTTTGTTCCGTTAATTAGCATAGCCCTTTGGCGCGACACCAACACGCAAGCTCTCGGAGTACGTGTTTATTGCAGAGCGTGACGGACAGACGTCACTGTTACCGTCACGGAAATATTTAAATATAATCCGGTTAAGTAAATTGGCTCTCTAAGCTGTAAAAATCTTTATCGTATAGATGCATTTCCTACTTTGTCAAGGATCATCATCAGATCATACGCGGATACCTACATTCTAGGACAATACGTGCACTAAGCCCACGTTACTCACAAGCGATATCATCGGAGCACTCCACTCGAATATGACGCACGGATTTATTGTTCCGTTTAGGTCAAATTCGAATACATTCATTCTCGTTTTAGTTACAGTGATTTCAATGGAATCTGCATTCGTTTTTTAGTATTTTAAGAGACACGAAGCACCTCGTACGTGGTGTAGGTACTTGTAGTATGCAAATGTACATTTGGTGTAATAATATGTATCAGTTACGCAATATTTAACGCCACGAGATAGAAAACAAATTTCATTCAAACTGAAATAATATAGAAAAATATTCCAATTGTTTTTTTACTTGATGGTTCCAAGACAAAAATTATAAAATTTCTGGTCGACCGAGGATTCGAATCTCACACATTCAAACCACCGGGGGTTTATTGATTCGGTATCCATTGTAATAAGAAATAAATTAGAATTATATTGGAATAAAGTTTTGCACACACAACTTTATAGACCGCGGGAGTGGTCCCAGGAATATTTTTATTTTTGATAAATAACAAGCTGAATTTTCATAAACAGCTTAGTTTTGATGGGACGTCTATCTTTCCTCGCTTCGAAAAATTTCGAATCGGTAACTAAAAAGTTCAGCTTCTGCAAGTTAAAGGGGCTTCGAACATATCAATTTGGCGAAGGAAAATATTGATTGATAACAATAATTAGTTTTGTTTTTGAATGAATGAATGAATGAATTTTTTATTTCAGGTTCCAAGTCCCATAGATTACAGAATAATATGTCAAACAATTTTTTTTTGGATTAAAATTAAATGAAGTTAAATTACAATGTCAAAACGATAAAAATAAATAAATAATAATAATTTACATTATTAATATTACCTACATTAAATTGAAATTTATATTATTTAAATTACATAAATTGAATTAAATTATATTATTATTATTATTCGTGGCGCATCCGCTTTATCTTTTTCCTCTTCACAATACATACAAATATTTTTAAATTAAAACTAAAAAAACAAAGTTTATAATTACATACAGAGCAAGAACGTAATAATATTTTTTAAATTAAGCTATATACATATTTGTTTCTATTTATATATTGTCGGTGGTCCATCCCTCACCACTCCTCCGGAAACGGCACAACAATGTGAAACGTATAAGCAGTCAAGTCTGCTCGCAATCATGTTCAAGATGCTGTTAGTGTTACCCCTCACTCGGCGCACCAGGGATGCGCATTTTCAAACATCCCTGAAGCACTACAATATCGATTCAACCCTAACAGAATCCTGAATGCATTATTATATTGCACTCGAAGAGCGTTATAAGCCTTTTGCGAGTAAGTAGCCCACAGACCGCACGCGTAGAAAGTTGTACAAAAAGCTCGAAATAGTGTAATTTTTACTGCTTGCGAGCAACGCGCAAATCTGCGAGCCAGCATGTTCGCTCTAACCGACAACGCCCTTCGCTCTCTTTCTATATCTTCATCGTCTTTGAGGTCGGGAGTTAACACATGTCCAAGATATTTAAACTTAAACGTTCGTTGTATTGTAGAGTTTTTAAGTAAAACAGATGGAATCCTTTCAAGTCGCCCACTCCCAGCCCCAAAGGCCATGACTTGGCTCTTTTTTGTATTATAGTCCAGTCCGTGAGAGTTAGCATAACTCTCACAGATAGACACCAATTTTCTCAAACCGCACACAGATGCACTCAGCAGCACCATGTCATCAGCATAGCTGATATTATTCACACTGATACCGTCTATATGACAACCGACTCTAGTGCTCCTCTATCAACCCATTTACGTACAAATTGAAAAGTGTAGGTGAGCTTAGCCCCCCCTGCCTCACCCCACATTCCAATCTATACGACTTTGACATGACACCCCCCATTTTACATTATTAATTTGGTTCTTATACCAAAACTTGAAAATATTTATGAGCTCTACAGGCAGATGAATACTTTCAAGCTTTTTCCACAATATATCATAAGACACCATATCAAATGCCCTTGACATATCTAAAAAGCAGGCAAACACAGGAGTCTTACGCTTTGTATAGTAGTTGATTGTGTGCTTAAGACACAGTATAGCGCTGTCAGTGGACAGATTTGGCCTAAACCCAAATTGATTGTCATGTATTCTTACATATTTATTCAACTGTGTATTTAGCACGCTATCAAAAACTTTTGAAATGACAGTTGCCAACGATATAGGCCTATAGTTGTTTTTATCTGACAGATCTCCTGTTTTATTTTTAACTACAGGCACTACAACTGTACGCATCATGTCACCAGGCAAGTAACCATGTCCCAAGCACACATTAAACAACACAAATAGGATCCTGGGTAAGTGAGGTCCAGCAAACTTTAAATGCTCAATGCTGAGTCCGTCATGACCGGGGGATTTACCTCTAGACATACTTTGAATAATTCTAGTTATATCTTTTATAGTAAATGTTACATCTCTCTTCATGCCGGGCTCAACATTCAGCTTCGATTGAGAGGATCCAAGAGATGATCCTACTACAAAGTGGTCCATAAATAAATAAGCTATTTTTTCGGGCTCAATCTCCCCACCCACACCCACCGGAAGGACAGGCTTACACTGTATTCTATTTGTGTGTTTCCAAAAGGAACGAAAATCGTTTTTTGCAGGATGAAGAAGCAAGGATATCCATCTTTATTTGGTTTTCATGGTCTTGGCACCATTTTAAACGAGATTAGAATAACCTTCTTGCCTCACACATTTCCTCATAAATGATACCTGACGTGGGTTTACCAGAGTTAAACCATATGCGAAATTTAAACCTGGCCCTTCGGTGCGCATCAGCTACATGTTTGTTCCAGCCTATCACTACTTTCTTTTTTGCTTTTACATTCTTCCGACTCAATATGGATGAAGTCTTAAGGGCCCGTACAATATCACTATATAAGCGGTCTATGACTACTTTATGGTGGGCATCTAAGCACTGTTTGTCACCACATTTTTGAAAATCATAAGGGAAGTCAATGAGTCTCAATAGTTCATGACATTTCCTTTGGTAAGTGTCGTGTTACTTTAATCGCTTGATTATTTATGAAAAACATGAAAAATCTTTTGTCCTACCATTCGACAGTTTTTCTGAGGAGATTTTTAAAGTGATTAGTAACAACCCAATTTTCTCATAACAGTTTGGTAAATGTTATTACAATTCAAGGGTTGTCATACACGTAAAGTGGAAATTTTTCTTAGTCTGACATTCTAAAGTTGTAGTTTTTACGACTACAATTTTCTTTTTAACTACTCTTATTAGTTAACTGATTCGAGATTTTTGGAAAATAGAAAAGATTAGTGTATCGTCAAAACGACACGCCGTTTACAAAAATTCGGCTTATTATTATCCGATCCACTCGATTCTAATATATGTTCTGTAAGGCGATACAATATTCACTATCACCATAAACTAAATACTTTTTACAGTAATTATATGTAATGCACAAAATAACTAAAACACAAGTGTTATTTATTGTAAAAACTAAAAGCGGACTTTTAACGGAAAATATTATACAATCGTTGTAAAAAAAGATTTTTTTAACATTAGAGTCATAAGTTTAATTTATTTAACACTAGCTGCAGTGTGCAGCCCGCTGCATTATAAAAGTTTTTGGCGAATCCCGCGGGATCACCTAATTTTTCCGTGATAAAAAGTAGCCTATGTGCTATTCTAGGTCATCATCTACGTGTGTGCTAAATTTCATTCAAATCCGTTCAGTAGTTTTTGCGTGATTGAGTAAGAAACATCCATCCAAACATCCAAATTTTCGCATTTATAATGTTAATAATATAGAGTGTTTTAAAAAATAACCATTTTTTACAACAATGGTTTTTGGCCAAGTCAAATAGTGATGCTGAAATGTCATGGTCTAAAATCTTTGATGGAAAAAAAACCGTAACCGATTCTGAGTGTGCACTCCCGCACGGTTACACAACAGCAAACACAAACAAAACCCTGCCCACAATATATCACTGTGTCAATATTATGTTCCTACGTCTCTAAGCTACTGTATACCACATTGATGTTCTTTGATAATAGGGATAAGGTTACACTGTTACTAGCTGGACTACACTAGAGATAAGACGAAGTGCTCGGCTCGCACTTTTCCGATGTCAAGAAATAAATCTATTGTGAATATCCAGGGACCGGCGTTGCGGCGCGATAGCGCGGGACGAGATATCTTCGAGCCGCCGATAAATAATCGCGTTTTCTGTCTGACCATTTGTTAAACATTTTGAGTCATGAGTGTATGCGGCTTTGCTCGCACTATTTTATTGATTCAGGTTTTACCATGCAGAAATCCATAATTGAATTTGATATTTTCCGCGAACTGTTTAACTTGACTTCCGCGATGCCACCGAAAACACTAGTTTAATAAACGGGCAAAACTTACACAACACCCTGAAAAAGGAAGACTTCAGCGGCACAATTATCCAACCACATCCACCACACTTTCACATACGTCCACAGATAGCACAAAAGCACAAAATTTACGGACTTAATACACGTTTCACTTCGAAATCGAAGCATCTTCAGGAGAAAAGAACAGTACCTCACTTAATGCGAGTGTAAGGAATACAAATATTTAATAAATTTCATCTTTTTTTTCCAAACAAATTATCAAACAAATCTGAGGATACCGCACACCTTACACTTCTCTCAAAAATTCACATTCACATGCACAACTAATCAAACACATTGAAACAAACCAAAACATGATTAATCCTTGCACTAGCGGGTAAAAAGCTTGAGAATAATATAACTACAAATATAAATATCGCTGGACAATTTACACGACTTTATTTGACCCCAAAGGAAAAACATAATCTGCTTGTTATTTCGGTGTTAAACAATGACACTCATGCTCGTATTACGTTTTGTATATCTTAGAATAGGAAACAAGCTGATGACTCTCCTGATGGAAAGAGACAACCAGTGTCTACAGACACCAAAGATGTTAATGGTGCGTCGTTATCCGAGTGGCGAGATGCTAAAGCCGCATACATCTGGCTACCGGTTACCTTGCCCTCCAAACCGGAACACGGAAGTGATATGCACTGAAGCTATTTCAGCAGAAATAGGTAAATCGGTGGTACCAAACCCAGTTGAGATGTTGCAGAACTCTACCACCATAATTTTCCGAGTTCGTTGCACCTAGTAGACACGGTGATAGTGACATGATGAATCCAGGCGAACGCCTTTTACAAACTATCCATCGGAAAAACAGATGTGTTATTTTAGAAGGAAGGGTCTATATAAGGTGTAGCACTTAAATTTATTTCATTCACAACCAAACCCAGAAATCTTGCTCTTGCTCACCAAACACTTATTTTCGGCAGAAATCGAATCCGAACCCAATCGATTTCCTAGTTAGGATTGATAATTACTCGATCAATAAGGCGGCCAATTAGCATTGTACTAATAAATATCATTTCGTCTCCAGACAGAATAAACTCAATTCCAAAGAATCTCGGTTCACCACGGTTCGCCAACATGTTGCCACCACCTCGACGGTGACTGCCACCGCCCCTGCGTCAATAACAACAACATATTCGGCAGTTCTTTACGGAGTATCAACGCTTCGGTCATGAGGATCGCGGGCGGGGTCTCGTTCATTACGTAATGACACTCGTAATGGCTGTATGTGTTTGTAAACTTAATAAAATTTCAAAATTGAAACCTATTCTTAAATCGTATAAGTTTAAATAACCACTAGGATTTTTTATTATTTCCCGGTTTTATGTCGGTGTTGGTCCGGGACCTCTCTGAACAATAGACGAAGTGCTGTTCTGCAGGCAGATCGCAAAGGCGAACGATGGGCTACACGTGTCCCCACTAGGTGGTAGACTCCACATCGTCTATAATGAAGCCAAACAAGATGATAAATTAAAACACGAAGCGAAAACTTTGAAAAAACTCCATTTATGAAAATCGCACTCACTGAGGAATAGGTATAAAACTTTGGACATCTGAAGTTTATATGGAGAAAAGTGAAGAAAGACAATATTTTTACACAATGTGCGCTTACTTAACACTATTTTACAGATTTGCGTATATTCTATTTTATTTATGAAGTAAGTCTATTTGTGTAACTTATAATAGATTTTAATGTCTGTTTTTTATATCGTGAGATAGCAAAAAAGCTGATGCTGCTCTCTTTATGGAAAGAGACGACCATCGGCCATAGACGCCAAACATGTTAATGTTGCGTTGGTACCAATGTGGCGGGGTCTTAATGCCACATGCATTAGTTTACCGGTTGCCTTACTCACCAAACCGAAACACGACAGTAACAAGCACTAACGCCATTGCCGCAGGAATGAATAGATAAGGTAGTGGTACCAGACCCGGGCGAGACAGGGCAGAACTTTACCATCTAGTAACCACGATGGTAGTGACGGAAGTAGCCAATCGTTTGCTTCTTTTGAACTGCCTGGCAGATCGGCATATGGTCTACTCTTGAAAGAGAGCCCGGACCAACACGGCGGATCTGTGATCAAACTAAATCATAATTAATAGTTTATCCTACAATATTTCTAATAGATATTTGTGATTTAATATAATATAAATACTAGTGAGTTTCGACCAGGAAGTGTTGACTAGTAACTTTCGAGAGGTTAAAGGTTTGTAGTAAATTTGATGCCCTAACTTACAAGACAAAGAGTAATGTTCAAACTGTTTTATTTGAAATAGTTAAGTTTAAACTACGAGATGATTTACAATTGGTAAAAGTTTTCCACTTTTCCTTAAACTGAAACGATTGGGGCCCGAGATACGCTGTTGTGAAGCTAGAGAAAGTTTACTCACTTTTGCCTTTCAATACGCTTAAGAAGCAGTTCACTGCAGCACGGCTAATTTAATTATATTTTTTTGATAAACCCAATCAAACTCAAATAACCCACAAGGTTGACTCTGCACCTTTGTTTTACTTTTTTACTGGAGTTTGCAATAGTATCAATCTTAATCCACGGATCCACCGCTCGACAACTTTTTGCGTCAGAATTGTCAAGTTTTCGGAGACCAACGACAAATTGCTTTTTGCCGTGCATGCTTCCGAGAAGTTTTTAATTCTCCTCATAAGATTCCTACTTTTTTAAATTTATTTGGGGACCATAAAGCGGAGCCATTTGTAGGGGCTCCGGAATTTTTGTAATAAAATATTTGGTCTAGTAACAGTAGAATATTATTTTCACAATATATCATTACTACAACTAATATTATTTTTATTTATATATTATTTTTTATATTATTTTTTTTTGGAAATACTCATTCTCCTTCTGTATTCTAGCGTCAGATAATATCTTCTATTTTTGAATCCTTTGGATTAAGTTAGGTTAGAATAGTGGCTGTTAGCATGTGAAGGCAAACGCATGGCGCAGCAGCTGCCACCGAGCACCAGACCCCCTATATTACTAGTGAATCATTTAAGTTAGATATCTAGCTAACTCAAATGATTCACTAACAATATAGGGTGGATAGGACAAAAAGATGTTAAAAGTTTATTGCTGTACGTGGGATGGTAATGCCACACGCATAAGCTTACCGTCTACCGTCAATTTTTCGCCGTGTTGGTCCCGGTCTCCTTTCCGTAAAAGGCAACCGATTGACTATCGAGGCTACTAGGTGGTAGAGTTCTGCATTGTCTCGCCCGGGTCTGGTACCACCGCCTTACCTATTCCTGCCGCAATAGCGTCAGTGCTTATTGCTGTCGTGTTCCAATTTGGAGGGTAAGGTAGCCGGTAAACTTATGCATGTGGCATTAGACCTCGCCACAAGATAGCAACGCACCATTAACATCTTTGGTGTCTATAGGCGATCGTTGACTCTTTCCATCAGGAGACCCATCTGCTTGTTTGCTATCTTATGATATAAAAAAACCTTTCCCAACAAACTGGGATACGACATTGTCATTGACGTTATTGCGGCTGGAATTTGTAATGAGTTATGATATTAAAAAAGGTGGTACCGAAACCCTGGGCGAGGCGCTGTGTAATCTTAACACCTAGTAGCGACACGTATAATCAATCGTTCGCCTTTTACGAACTACCAGATAGAAAGGCAGATGGATACACACAGATTATGGCATGGGAATGAATATAGTTAAATAGAACTGATATGACTTTAACATATATATTATCACAGAAATAATATCATGAAGATAATACTCTTCAGTAAATTACTATGTACAGGGTCACCATTAAGAATATTTGAAAAATTCTTGTATAACTATTAATTCACAGCTGAACTATCGGAGTAAGCATACTCGCTGGAGATGGAAGCATACCACAGATTATATAATAGTTGCTATCGTAAATCGTAATGCGTAAATCTCTAACGCAACGTAATATTTAAATCCATAACAAAAGTAAAATTGTCAATCCGCATTAAAATGTGACAAGAATATCCTTATTTTTATATTTATCGCCGTTGTGGCCTAGTGGTCCAGCATTGGCGTTGACCACATGAGGTCCCAGATTCGATTCCCGGGTCGGGCACAAAAAATGTGTTATTTCAGTTTTCTGAGAAACACAAAGTTGCCCGGGATTGGAAAGTGCCCGGTTGGCGATAGGCTTGCCACCTATCACATTTGTGGGACCAAGTATCTTCGGCTAATGTAGGGTGCACTTGTTGTACCTCTGCCTACCCCTTCGGGGATAAGGGCGTGAAGATACTAAGAATATCCTTTCCGGGAGTTGTCCCCCAAACACCTCGAGCGTGAGCCGTAGCTCGGCTTACTGTCTCGAACGGGACTGTGACTCTCAAATTATGAGTGAATATTACGACAAACAAAGTTGAGTTGCCTCCTGCAGGACACCACCGAGTGAGCATTCGCCGGTTTAAGCGACTTAAGTTTAAAATAGTAAGTTGTATCGTCAATGTTGCTTCGGTGTGAATGTGGCTGGCGAGCAGTGAGGTAGATACGTACTGGATAGAAGATATATGGACAAATGTGACATGAGTCACAAGCTATTTCTGTGTTAATAAGTATGTGGACACCACCTTCCTCGGCAGGGTGGGCGAATGTACCTGGTGCCATACAGACATCACGAGATAATATTATGACGCTTTACGAGTTAAACCCAACTAGTTTGTCGTCATTACTCACATCTGCCGCGTGTAACGTGTCTCTGTAGTTGTGAATACTAGGTGGTAGAATTCCGCGACGTCTCACTAGGGTTTGATACGACCACGTTATCTATTTCTCCCGCAATAGCGTCAATTTCTATCATTGTCGTATTTCAGTTTAAAGGCGAAAATAGCCGATAAAACACGAGTACATGCAGCATCACTAGCATATCGCGTCACGTATAGCAACGCACTGTTACCTTCTTTGGTAGCTAGAAGCGATGGCTGTCTCTTGCCGTCAAGAGAGACATCTACTTATTTGCTAGCCTATGATATAAAAACTTTTACTTGTAACATAATTTCAATTATCTAAATCCAAAAGCTTTTGGGTTGTGTTTCTCAGAAAGCGCAATTTTATATTTTTGATGTGTAGGGGGATTATTATAAGGCTGGCGACCCTACAAACTTAAACTTAAGCAGTTTAAGTTTGTAGGGTCACCAGCCTTGTCCCCCGGCTGCTATCTTGGAAAAAGGTGTGCAAAGGGTTTACACGCTATATCTCTTAAACTAGCAATCCAATACAAAATTTTATAAGACCTTATTAGTAGCAAATTAAATTGTTTGCAGTTTTATTCTTATTATTTTATATAGTAAAATGGAAAATAAAAATCTGTAAATTGGTTGACACCGCAGCTAATTTGAGTCGCTAAATTGAGGCATTTTAAGCTCAAAGGAACAAAAACTATACCTAAGTATAGCCTTTTTTTATAATTCAAAAATCTAAATTTTGTTATAAATTATAGTACAGTATTGAACAGTTGTTTATTTCAGAAACGATGATCGATCGATTCGAATGGCATTCAGTGCTATTTTTGAGTTATAATATGTTTTCTTAGCTACATAATATAAATATAATAAAAAGTTGTCGAAGTAATATAAAAAAACATTGTTTTGCAGCCGTCAAATGATGCGCGAGAGCTGGCATTGCTCCGAACATTATAATGGCAGTTATCTTCTGCTTGCGTAGCTGTAAACGTTCTTCAGGCGAAAAAAAGTGACCGGTCATAATTTTTGCCACATTTATGAATTAAGTTTTCAACAAGTCTGCATAATTTTCTTTTTTTTCCACGATCGCACTATAACAAACCCAAGTATTAACTTTACTTCAGCGTAATCTTCACGTTCACCAAAATTAATGACTCGAAATGTCAAAATCGTATCTCGCACTAACTTACCACTTGAACCGACCAATCACATGCGTTAACGCTCTCACGACCCCGTAAACTATGGCCGTTTTCGATCCTTCTCGATACAGGGAGTAACCCTGTAAGTAAATAAAAAACTCGCACTCACAATTTTGTTTCTCACAATTACAACTAGGTGGCGCTGTAGAAATCACATACAAATTCCGTGTAAGCGCCAAACGTGCTCACGATCGAACGCGAAAAGAAAAACTCACACTTAGCACCCTGCTTGTATCCTGTGCCATAACAATCGTATCCATACTAAACCATATGCACACGAATCTAATAAATGTGTATGTCTGTCTGGCTGTTAGGCTTTCTCGGTTAAACTGCTGAACTAATTTAAAAAAATCAAGCATAGGCTCAATTATGAAAAATCAACTCCTAAGGGGCTAAAATAAGAGATGCAAGTTTGTATGATAAACTCTGTCGACAATATTATGTCGATATAGTTTATCATACTCGCAGGCGAAGCTGCGCGGCTTAAGTATAATTAATTATAAATAAATATTTAGTATAGTGATGACGCAATAACATCCTCCTGGCAAGATTGATGCCTCATGATCAAGATTTGAGTTAGTCTCACTTGGCATACACTTTCAATTGCTTTCAATAAAATTCGGACAATTTCTTATAAAGAAAACATAAACCGATCGAATGTTGTACGTGTCGAGCGGGTCTGACCGACTCCAGCGAAACCCAGGCGTAAACTCTGTTTTCCAGTTTATAGTCCATACCGTCGTACCGGTTTTTTATCACTTCTATTATTCATCGTTTAACACAGTCAAAGAAGCTGCATACTAAACAATTATATGTCAAGATGTAGTTTGTATCGAGGTTGTTGTTTATCCTATCAATCTGTCCTCCTTTTGTATAATTAATTACAAACCGATTTCTTCACACCAGGAAAGGGACCGCCCTTTCTGAATAGGTGACATAAACAAGACATCATATTTTTGCACAAAGTAGTCTGAGTATAATACAATACAATACAACATACTTTATTGCACATCAAAAACAACATACACGACACATGGATTTATAGTTTTACTGATATAATTTAATACTGTACAATCTGGCGGTCTTATCGCATATTTACGAACTCTACCATAACTTTAGTTTAATAATATATATTACTACCTTTTACCCGCGGCTTTGCTCCCGTTAAATTCATTTTAGGACAGTGGGAGGTTAGAAAGAGATAAAAAGTAGCCCTCTCCATTCCTTCGACTACCTCCACTTAAAAATCACGTTAGTTCATCGCGCCGTTTTGCCGTGAAAGACGGACAAACAAACACACATATTCACTTTTCCATTTATAATTAATATGGATATATAATAATAAGCCCTCCGTGTGCATTCTCTGTAATCTAGTTATAATATACATTATACATTATAAACATAATATATTTTAGTAGCGCTGAGGCTAAAAGCTTACACATCACCTAGTGTGCTGCCGTCACGTCACTGAGCTCGTCGATATCGACTGTTTAATTATGAATGCGGACACATTCGACTCGATTTAGTGATGTTTGGATAAACTATCCATCATTCATTACGTTACTGTAAGGACTTTAGTGCAGTGACAGGGGCCGACGTAAGCCTAAGCGGCAGTAGATCAATACACTTGCAACACGTTTCATACCGATGCCAGCAGCATTCCAAATAGATTTTTACGTTTACTGTTTGTGTCATGGCTGAATATGTATTATCATGTTCAATGATCAAGTAAAACGTAAGTTCAAAGTTAAACAAAGGTTGATTTCGTAGATAAATGAGGCGCATGTATAATAACATTTATTTTGGAAACAAACTGAGTCCCAATAAATAAAGTATAATTATAATGTTTTTTTCATTTATAAGAGTAAAGACAAATTACCGAATACCGGTATCTAGAGAGCCGCGGTCAAGGAGTGGCCCCTGGAGATCGTCTAAACCTCTACAAGTGGTGGAGATGTAGGCGATGTTGGTACCGGGCTCCTTTGATGATTAGGCCAATTGCCGTTCTGCCAGACAGGTCGTAAAAGGCGACTGATTGACTATGCAAGTCACTACCATCGTAGCTACTACGTGGTAGAGTTCTGCATTGTCGCACCCGGGTCAGGTACCACCACCTTACCTATTCCAGCCGCAATAGTGTCAGTCCTTGTCACTGTAGCCGGTAAACTTATGCATGTGGCATTAGACCTTGCCACAAGATAGCAACACAGCATTAACACCTTTGGTGTCTACAGGCGACGGTTCACTCTTCCAATCAGGAGACCCACCTGCTTGTTTGCTATCTTATGATATAAAAAAACTTTAGCATATGGCAAAAAAAAACCAGATCTCTTTTAATATCTGGTTGTCTGGTTGACCGAGCTTTGCTCGGTTTTTCACATACCCATATCTTGGGAACCGAGCTTTTCTTGGACCTGGAACATTAATAAATGGAAAAACCTCTAATTTGCGACTTTCATGAAAATCGTTGGAGTCGATTCCGAGATTCCAATTTTATATATATACATATATATATATATATATATATATATATATATATATATATATATATATATATATATATATATATATATATATATATATATATATATATATATATATATATATATATATATGTATATATATATATATATATATATATAAAATTTAGGAAGTTTAGATTTTATGAGTAGGAGACATTAGCTAAGAAAGATTTTTGTGCTAGGACTGGACTAACTTTTAAACTTGTTGTAAAATATGTCAAGTAGAAACATTTATTTGTGATAGGGCCGGCTTGATAAGATAATATAATCTTTTTCGCAACCCTACATGTGTTCAACAAATATTTATTAATGACTTTTAACACAAGAAACAGAAAATGCAACTAAATTAAATTCAACCGAAGATAGATATTCATATTTTTTTACAATAACATTTACGATAAAACTTATGAGACTATTTACCAAAGTAATTTGATCAAGTTATTACTTACTCGAAGTTTTTTTTTAATTTTCCTGAGTAACTTCGTGACGATTTTCGGTGGGAAACATACCTAATAGTATGCTGAAACTGGTATTCATATATCACCATATTAAGTATTTTATACATGTTTATTTATTCTACATTCATCATCTTTTTTTTGTAAAACTATGGATTTTAAAAGCCCTATGTAACATTTTTATTATGATTGTTCTTATCATAATCACAAATGCACTGTTTTTACATAGAACTAGAAAATAACTAAATAAGTTACATCCCAAATTTAACAACTGTATAATGATGATTTTTTGCACGTTTTAATCGCACGAAGTAGATAGCATTATATCATTAGGTATGGTTACTCAAACGGGCAGTCACGTGAGGGAAGACGTCGTTATTGCACGTATCTAATGTATGAATATTTGAACTTGACTAATCTTTTCCTTCTTTTATTGTTATCGATTATTATTTCTATTTATTTAAAAATTCATTTGATTTTTCAGTTAGAAATTCCGACACCTAATAAATATTAACATATATTTTTAATTAGGTAGTTTCCAAATTTATTTCAAAGCTTCAATTACTTAGCTTTTTTGATTTGTGTTTGTTGATTAAGCTTATATTGGTTTAAAAGTGTGTATCAATGGACGGAGAAACTGATCTGGGACCCCTTATGGTACGAAACGCCTTCGTCGAGCCGATATGGCATACTTAAGGCGCAACTTGCCAACTTAAAGCAGCTAGAAAAATATTTTCATTGACCTCCAACTGTTTTTAGTTGGAAGACCTATTAGGACGATTGGGGAGCCAATACTAGTAATAAAAATGCATATTTATATTTTTTATTTTAATGGAGGACATTTCTACGTGTTCATTTTCGTTTTCTTAAATTAAAGAAAACGAAAATGAACACGTAGAAATGTCTTTCTTATTAAAAAGTATCTTCACGCTCGTATCCCCGAAGACGTAGGCAGATATACAATCAGTGCACGCACAATTATGAACATAAATGTTTGTATTTCCGGGTTTGGATGTTTATTATGTATGTAAAACTATTTATATATGTATTTCTATGTATTAATATCGTTGACTAACACCCATAACACAAGCAAATAATTTGCTTACTTTGGGGTTAGATCAGTAAGTGTAATTTGTCCCGTGAATATTTATATGAATATTTATATTTATATGAAAAAAAAGTATCTCCACGCCCATATCCCCGAAGGGGTAGGCAGAGGTACAACTGGAGTACCCACGATTAGCCCAAGATACTTGGTCCCACAAATGTGATAGGTGGCAAGCCTATCGCCAACCGGGCACTTTCCAATCCCGGGCAACTTTTGTGTTTCTCAGAAAATTGAAAAAACACTTTTGTTATGTGCCCGACCCGGGAGTCGAACCCGGGACCTCATTTGGTCAACGCCAACGCTGGACCACTAGACCACAGAGGCGACTTATATGAAATATAATAAAATATATGAATTAAGCGAATATACTTAGACTCACCATGTGATAGGTGGCAAGGCTATCGCCAACCGGGCAATTACTCAATCCCGGACAGCGTTGTTTTTATCAGAAAACTGAAAAACAACACTTCTTTCCTATTCGTTTGACTAATTTAACGAATGTAGCGAGTCAAACCATAAAAAAAAAATATTTAAGCTTCTACGGGATCGTAAGCGCTACGCGCTAAGTGAATATTGAATATGGTGGCCACTCAACAATAACATTTAATAGTTTGAAACTTGGTAGTGATAACCATGTGTCATATTTGCTTTACTTTCTTCAGGTTTATAAATCTGCTTGCTGTTTGAATTACAACAATAAGTAGCAAGAAACGTTTACGTGTGATACATGCATACATATTTAATGCGATGACCACAAAACTCTCAATTCATATAACATTTGACAGCCGTAAACGGCCCTGGGGCAAACGTTGGGATCGATTTACTATTAACGGGTTAATAACAAGCTGTAACACACAAAATTCGTAACGTATACATAACGGGCGCGGCGCGGCGGCTGGTCACCACCACCTTTCTAGTGGTCCTGTACTTCTTCCGACGTTCACGTTTTGATGAACCCTGCTAGTTATGGTTTTTATTAAAAATTACTGAATGTGGCAATGTAATTTTTCAGAGAGAACTACAATGGATCAAAAATTGATAATTTTAAATTTTTATCCATTGTAGTTCATCCAATATCCAAAACGTTGCCATAGCGAAGATTTTGTATAATTAAATACTACGAAAATATAATAAAAAATAATTAATTTCAAAATAAAATCCTAAATCGCGATATCACAATTATTTATCTCGTAAACACTACATACAAGTTTCTACGATTCTCAGATGCACTTCGGTCCCCAGGCAGCACACCTTGCCTGGCTGGGAAAATCTTCCTTTCCCCTTCCACATCCTTGTGTGACGTCATTAACCTTCATAGTTATGACGTCACTCTGACAGTAGTTTGCACGTTGGTTCTATCGCTAAGCTCTTCAGTGGCACCCATCAGTGGCGCCGCAGTGGTGACCCTGACGTAATAACCAGCGGCGCCATAGAAGAAGATGCTCTATTCTTCAACAGAAGATCCGGGGAGATAATATCAAACTATCTCCTTGTACGTTGTTAAGTTTTATTGCGCACACGCGTGTTGATACCAGCGCTATTATTACTATTGCATTATCGTTTATTTTTTTAGAGTGCGCTCTACGCTTGTGTTACTTTTAGCGAGACAATTATATCCTAATATTAGATTTATTTGTCAGAAAAAATGGATTGCTTTTAAAAGAAATCCATTTACTGTTTACAGTATTCATTAACTCAACATTTGTACATTTCTGATAAAAACATTATATGTTTTTAAGAAAAAATTAAATCGATGAAAAGTTATGAGTGATTGATTATTCAATCAATACGTGAGTGAATAATCAATCACCCGCTGTTTTCGTACCCTTTTGGATGGGACCACATTCGGGGTATATACCCATTCCAATAAAAAAATGGTTAAAATCGGTCTATTCTGTAAAAAGTTCCGCGTGGTCTAACATAAAAAATACGCGTCCAATTGAAAACCTTCTCCATTTTTTCGTCGGTTAAAAACTTAAAACAATAGGATAAGAGACATCCCCGCTCGGATCCAGTAGTCATTATAAAATAGTCAAATCTTTAAAAATATTTTTTAAAAGTTTATTTGAATAAAACGTGTTTGATTTTGATGTTGAAAAGGACTACTTCTTACATCAAATGAATTCGTATAGGTACGCATATATAAAAAGACCAATTAATAAATGCAGTATAATTGATTTATAGTAATAACTCAGGATGAAAGACTGGATCAAAGTTGCCTTACAACTTTTCGCTCACTACGAACCACAAGACCTTATGAATTTTTTATTTGATGTGTTGAGGTTAACCGCACCGAGCGACGACGCCGGCCGGCGCCGCACTGTGCCGCTCCGCTACACTAACGTTCTGCTTTTTTTTTATATCATAGGACAGCAAATGCGAATAATCGCCGTCGTCTAGTTAATTGTGATATAGCCTGCGTTGATAGATTGATAGGATAGCAAACAGGCAGATGATTCTCCAGAAGAACATAGATAACCATCGCCTATAGACACCAAAGATGTTAAAAGTGCGTTGTTATTTGTATGGTGAGTCGAAATGCCACACGCATCGGTTAAGGCTACCTTACCCTCCAACCATAACACGACAACGACAAGCACCGACGCTTTTGCAGATGGAGCAGATATATCAGGTGCAGGTGGTGCAAATCCCGCGCGAGAAGTCGCAGAACTCAACCACCTAGCTGGTGGTTACGATGCTAGTGATATGCGTTAGATTTTAATCACCGTTTACGATATGCTTAGCAGTAAGACAGTTGATTTATTCTTCATAAAATATACGACAGATAGAACACATGTAATAACCAGATTCAGCACTTAACGTAGTGATCTGTAACGCGGCTTGTATCGCTTGATCATTCGATAGAGTTTAGGAAATTATGATGCGATAATATTGCCATGCGACATTGATGTCTTATTGCAAATAGCTATGGCGCATGAATGTAAGATGTAGTTGCGATGATAAGTCAACATCTTGTTTATTTCAGTGTTTGTTGCGCTCGTGCTGAAATAACCACGCCTAACCGACTACGTCCTTGCTGGTGGTCAAGAGCGTACATCCAGTATAAAACGATGATATCTTATCGTAAGGGGTTGATACGTAAATATGTTTAAAGAAAATGTTTTTCTTACTGATTTATTAACAAATAAACCTTTGGACGGATCAGACTGAAATTTAACATATTCGTAAGCGTTTATTATGAAATTTTGAAAATTTAACCCCTAAAAAAAGTAACATTTTAACTCATCGAAATGTTACGATATGGATGATATATAAAGTACATTTTTTGAAACATACGATGTACATGCCTTGTCACAGATGGCCGAAGTTTTTAAGTAAGAGACATTCATCTCGTAATAGATGCATGAATTGATGTGAAATCTTGTTGCAGATGAGCAAATCTATATGTACAGTATATTGCTTGTGGTCGATGATCTGGACATAGAATACATGTGGTATAAGTGTATGTGTCATGTTACGTCAATACACTCTGGACGTAGAATGTATATGACGTGATATGACCGAAATATCAATTTTAAGATGTGAATAGCAAAAATAAAAAGACAATGCAATCAATGATGCTTGCTATCATCGCCGACAGGAGCAGGCATTTGAGGTATAAGCATACGAGTAGATATGTAAATCATCACACTTGTATATATCATTTCTTGTTTTACTTAAAGGATTCGGATACCCTTCCATACATTCTTGGGCCCTTTTGTAATTAGATGAAAATTATGTCAATTAATAACTAGTTTAACATGATATATATACTAAAAATTTTACATTTTTTTACAATCTGAGAACAGAAATATAAGATATTCAGTAAAAATAAGGTTACGGAACTACAGTATAGTTTTATCGTTTAATATCGTATTATGAGTAACTGATACTTGTAATCTAACTATGTTTTATGTTTATAAATTGACAAAATACTAAAACACAGATTTTGGAAACTACAAAAGAATGCTAAACACAAAAGAATACTAAAGAATGCCTCCCTGTACCTAAAAAAGAGAGGAGTGAAGTCCACGATTTGCGAGCTGTCAGTGATATCAGTTGTAATTGTTACTTTTAGCTGTATTAAATCCACCGACATTAAATCGAATTAAATTCAATGCAATGTAAACAATCTATTATTAAAATTGTTGATTATATATTTTCGTTTATATAATAAACGGTTTGTAAAATAAGTATGTTACTTACTGTGGATTAATTTAAATATAAATAAAGAATACACTTTTACATATATGTACTTACGAGCCTCCATTTTGATTAAAATTATTTACATAAACCTTGCATGCTTATTTTCGCGATTTCTTTTTTCTTAGAATGCGGATAAGGCTCATATTTTGAACGTTGCAATCAAAAAATAGTACATTTTTTTGAATTACACTTCAACTACTTTAATTTGGGTCCAAAAATCCCCCTCTCTTTTATACTTATAGAAATCGCTAAAGAAGTACAAATGTAAAATGGTAGATGGTTCATACTACAGTCATTAGTTTGTTTAGCATTGCGTTTGTAAACTCCATTCGGTGATATGAAGTGAATGTGTTAACATTTAATTTGTAAATTAGCGAAGGAAACATGCAAAAGGGAAACGGATCCAATGTCAAACGCAAACAACATTAATAATGAGTCGGGAACACATCTGGACTCTGTCAATTGCGCCGGAGCCGGTTAGGGTGTTCACCCATCACTCAGGATCTATTCAACAGTCACGAATATCCAAACAGGTGCACTACCAGCATTTATGATGAGCGAAGAACATGTCACCGAATTTTATCAACATGATATCGTTATCATGTTATTGCTTGTTTCTTGTGATAATCGGTACTGGCAGCTTTCACTGTATTTTCACTGTATTACCAAACTTCAAGCTTTTTAATCCAGAAAAAAGGACCATGTTGCCCAAATGAATCGCGAAATGATGCCGGGAGCGCATAAATTTTTTTCTAGAAAAAAGATCCGTGTTGTGATTGCAATGCTTGTATAGCAGAAATACCGGTTTTAGCAGTCACTGTACAAAACATTAAAATGTTAAATAATACTGTTCTTAAATTTTTAAACTTTCGCATTTAAACGGATCAAATTTATAATGATATTTAATACATATAGAGTTATTGTCTAAAAAATGTTCACATTATATCCGGCTCTAACTATTGTTACAATTAAAAATAAACAAAATGTAAAAATAAAAAAATATATGATTGTTCATTTCGTTTTCTCATTTTCGCGCCAATACATTGTTAAATATTTTGTGATATTAAGATGGAGTGGGTCCGAAACGTCGAGCTTTACAAGTAAGTTCTATATATATATATATATATATATATATATATATATATATATATATATATATATATATATATATATATATATATATATATATATATATATATATATATATATATATATATATATATATTATATATATATATATATATATATATGTACGCGTTTTTGACCCGTTTATATATTTTTAAAAATAAAAAATATACCTAAGCATGAATTTTTAAGCTCGAGGATTTAAAAAACTAGTTTACTTAAAATAACACAATTTTAATTTTTGAAACATTAACATTTCAAAAGCAAAACTCTCATATACATGGTGCTTCTTCTTATTTAATACAAAACCTGAATACCCCAACTATATTATAACACAAACAATTCATAAAACATTAAATTAAATAGACATAACAAATATTCTTTGAGTTATCAGTAGACTTAGCTGTGTCACATCGCAAAATTATTATCACCCTAAGCGTCTGTGTTTCTGACTGATTATATATTATTTATTGGCTCACACCCCGTAGGTATTATTAAATATGTGGTGATGATGAAAAATATTAATTTTTCATCATGCTTACAGGCTTTGGAGTGTCAGAAGTGGTAAGAATTCTGGTGATTCAAAGGAAGAATAATTAGGTAAATAATCAAAATTTTACAAACTAGTAGGTATGTCTACATAAATGAAATGTTATACATTTTGGAATAAAATACATACTTCAAAATCCAATACCATCGATTCTGCTGCTAATTCTGAATAAACTAGTTTCAGCTTTCGTATCAAGTAATAGACACCTTGTTTAAATTAGGAGGAAATTGATGATAAGTAAAAATGTCGGTCGGCGGTGATAGTTGTGTCTGCGCTGAAAATGAATGTCACTGGCTGAAGTGTCGTCGAAGCTAGTATCTATTAATGATTGTGATTGGCAACAACGAAACTCTACATTGTGCGAGTGTTAATTTTTGAACTTATACTTCTTTTGGTGCGTTAGGGAAAAATGATGAAAGTAAATATTTACGATGCGCGTGCACACCGTCACGAAAAATCGACAGCATGAAATTGGCTCATCAACATTTTAGTTTTTCAAAAAACTTTAGTCCTTTTTTTAATTATTTACAAATAATTCTTTTATGACATTTAGATAAAATTTATTTAACTAGATAATGTGTTATAATAAAACTTTCTTTCAATGTAGTAAATACATTTTTTTCTATAATTAGTGTCATTTTCTCTACAAACATGATAACACTAAGGACAAAATTTTTAGAACGATTTTTGTCTTGTTACGCCAAAGAAGTATAACTTATTACGCGCGTACATAAGTATACATACATTTTTATTCTACAGCGTTTAATTCTCTATATAAAAATTCTAAGAACTTGACTGTACAATTACAAAAATTAGGGAGTTATAAAAATCGTTTTAAAATAAATTAAAATTTTCCTTTCTTATTTTTTTATGAAAATTTTTCCTTTTTTATTTACCCCACATACACGAACTCACCTTTAACTAACCTAAACTAATACTCGTGTATAGTCTTGACTTTTGACGTACAAAAAAATTAAATTGCTTGATCTGAGATTTGCGACTTCAAATGTAATTTTTAAATGGACTATAGTTGGCATTGCCGAAATAACTTACAAATGCATCTCAACTACTAGTTGTTATAAAACAAATAAACAAACACACGTAGTACGATCTGGAAGGCAACTATGTCTCACTAATATAATATACTAGCTTATTCCCGCGGCTTAGCTTGCGTTTAATTGGGGACAGATTTCCAAAAAAATTAATTTACCGCATACCAATATTTAGCTTTCTACCTTGATAATTGCGGAATACTCCATACAAAGTCCCACCCCCTATTTTAAGTAACTACGGGATTAGAAAAAGACAAAAAGTAGCCTATGTCACTCTTTATCCTTTCATCTATCTACACTTTAAAAACCACGTCAATTCGTTGCTCCATTTTGCCGTGAAAGATGGACAAGCAAACATATACATACACTTTCCCATTTATAATATTAATATAGATGTGAAGGTTTGTACGTTTGTTACTTAACACGCAAAAAAAATGGATTGCTTTAAAAAAAATATGGTATATGGTATATAGATTATCGGCTGGAATATGATGGTTTTCGTGGTATTCACCAAAACATTTATGACTCTGCGGGTTAATGAATTGTAGCGTCTGCGATATATGAGGGGTGACCCTTTGCCGTCAACATAGAATCACATTTCGCCGGAGCACGCCGTAATTACATGTGCTTGTTTTCCATCCTCGGGCTTTCGAGACAAAAGTTCAAAGGAAACGCGACTGGAGCAAATGTTTTGTAATTAGTGTCGTACGGAGGCGAACTTATTTAATTAGTAAAGCTCAAGGGACCGACTTTGTACATACAAAGACATGCCCTAATACGAAAAGATTTGTAGGCGTAGGCAATACGGGTTTCTGTTATTAATCAACTCTTGAAAAATATATATGTGATACAGTCCGTCCTCCGCAATGTAACTTTAACGAGTCAAATTTCATACTTCACCGTTTGACAACGGACTAGCCGTAGAGAAAATGGTATGCATGTGTGATTATTATCTCGTACTATGATATATGTAGTAGTGTGTATAATGTTTATTTTCATTTATTTAATGTATTTATAATACACATTATTCAGAAATATTAGGCTACTGCAATTCTCCGCAATGTAAACGGTGCCAAATTTTATATTCCACCGTTTGCGTAATTGTCGGAAAAAGGGTACAAAATTTTTACTTAACGTATAAACATATACTATATTTTAAATGAACAATTTTTTTATATTTGTATGTGATTGGTTTATCCAAAACGGCTCTAACGTTTTGAAGAAATTTCGTATTAAGGGAGTCTTTTATTAATTAAATTAATCTAGATGAGGTTCACCTCCATGATAATCCGTTTTTACATGAAAATTTGGTTGCCCTGCTGGTGATTGTTTCAACTGCAAGCCACGCCTTTGCCGCTCGCAATGGCTGTTTGTTGCACGTTGTGTATCTACACATTACAATACGTAATTGATGCTGTCTTGCATTATAAAAGTTTTTGGTGAATCCCGTGGGAACAACTCATTTTTTCGGAATAAAAAGTAGCCTATGTGCTATTCCAGGCTATCTACCTGTGTGCCAAATTTCACCCAAATCCGTCCAGTAGTATTTGCGCGATTGAGTAACAAACATCCATGTATCTGAACAGCCAAACTTATAATTAAAAACTTATAATTAAAAGCCAAACTTATAATTAAAACAATTATAATATTAATATAGACTACATGTCAGAATGACTTGACAACTTGGTCTAATGCCTCACATCTAAGCCGGACATCACTATTATTAGGCAAATGGGGTAAAAATATAAGTCATGCACCTCAATACTAGAAAGTCGGCGGTATAAATTATTTTCAAAAACCACATGTCAACTCCCGGCAGAAAGATTATTGCGACAGTTCCCAGAACATCCAGTGGCGGTGGGTGGAGAGCTGTAATCGCCACACCATCAAAGTTCTGGCCATACGTCCCTGGGGATTAAAATATTGCCAGTCACGTCTCATTTTGTTTTAATAATTATTTCCCAGTTGGAGGAATTTTAAACTAAATGTTGAATGTTCCGATTAATTTTGTTTTAAATAGCCATATTTTATTCAATGACTTGTTTATTTCGGGTAATTACACGCGCTGTAATTACGCATTGCATTGTTTCATTTTTAAGTGTGTTCCCAATTAGTGCGTGTAAATTATAGTGAATGTATCGCCGAAGTTGAGGTCAGAATGAAGCCGTTGATTTTTACCTGACTTTATTACACTGTACATTGTATTGTATATATTGAACGCTGGTCATTTCTGTAACAGCCTTCTTATGTTACCACAGGGTTATTAAGTTGTTATCGAAGTAAGTAAAAGCGGAGAAGCGCCGCTCATATTAATATTACCAGTATATTGACATCAGCATAAGAGAACTAGTAGCGTAAGAGTATTTCCATCTATGAAGATGGAAGAAGAGGTTCATCGTCACAAGAAAAGCTATCACCAGATTTGTCACAACATAGGACACAAAACATTTGGTCAGCGCCTTAACACATGCTGGATATGTGTATGTATGGACGGACCTGATGTGGTTGGTCTGTTAGGCCTCACAGCAACAGGTTCTGTCAGCGGCCAGCACACACTGTTGCAGAAACCCACGGCGTCCTACTAGGGAACCCACAGCGTCAGGCTCTGTCAGCGCACAGCACACACTCTTGCAGAGACCCACGGCGTCCCAACTAGGGTACCCATAGTATCAGGCTCTGTCAGCGCCCAGCACACACTGTCGCAGAGACCCACGGCGTCCAGACTAGGGGACCCACAGCGTCAGGCTCTGTCAGCGCTCAGCACACACTATAACAGAGACCCACGGCGTCCTAACTAGGGAGTCTACAGCGTCAGACTCTGTCAGCTCCCAGCATAAATTGTTGCAGAGACCCAAGGCGAACCGACTAGGAGACCCACAGCACCAGGCTCTGTCAGTACTTCAGCACACGCTGGCTTACAGTGTCAGGCCTAGGATGCCTATAGAGTCAGGCCCGGTTAGCGCCCAGCAATGCTTTTGTTGCAGAAACCCACGGCATCAGGCCTAGGAGGCCCACGGCGTCTGATCTTTATCTGTACGGGCTATTTGTAGGGTCCTAATGGAACTGGGTCTATTTTAAATACCGTAGTAGTTTCAATGCACCAAGTAGCATGTAATGCATTTGCATTATATATGGTGTGACGGTACTTTTTCGGAATGCCACAGTGCCTACTAGAGCAACGAAACAGCCAAATCACACATTTTAACCAGAGTGTAGGGTTTGTGAAGTTAGAGCTTGTATAATTAGGGTATATAGAGTTAAGGCACGTAGAGTTAGTTTATTGTAGAGTTTCGGCAAGTGAATTTGGATTGGAGAGTTAGAAACTTGGCGTTGCATAAGATCTAATAACTTTTTTATAGTTTAAGCCGTGTGCACGCATCTTGGCAACATTTTACATGAAAATGTTTTTGGTCGAATATCATCTCGTTTTGTAAATTGCATAAAACATCATTTGTTATACGTAGGTAGTTGATTTCCTCTTGCTTTTCGTCGTTTTTAATAACTCATTCTCTATACCTTTCTTTCTTTTAGTTTCCTATTAGCAATAGGTGAGAAATCAGGGCGATACTTGGCTAATCGCTTTATAACTGATACATTTCTCTAATTTCCGTTCTTAAACGTGGAAAATGCGACTTAACCTAAAATTGGCCTTTAGACGTCTGTGAAATAATAATAAATTTTCGTGATGAGTTTTGTTGTAAATTAAATAACGCATAGATAATTCCTTATGACGCATAGCATGAAGGTTGGAAGCTCTAGGTCTCAGTGAAAATATACATTGTGCATGTGCCATGGGGCGCCGGTTGCTAAGAGCATGTTTCTATTTTGAACAGCCTGCAAAAGGTGTTGTTTACCAGGAGAGACGTCAGCAAACGATACATTGTGGATCGTAAGCACATTTTGTAGTGTCATTTTGTTCCTAAGTGACATTTGACTATGTCTGCTTAGTAGAAAATATAGTTTATTTAAAACCATGGCCTTGTTTTAGGCATTGTTTTAGACTATTTTGATTGTCCCATGTTGGTCCCGGGCTCCTTTGAAGAATAGGCCAACTGCCGTTCTGCTAGGCAGGTCGTAAAGGGTGACCGATCGTCTATTTTACAAGCCACTTTCATCGTGGCTACTAGGTGGTAGAAACTGCACGGTCTCGCCCGTGTCTGATACCACCGCCTTACCTATTCCTGCTGCAATAGTGTCAGTACTTGTCACTGTCGTGTTCCTGTTTGGAGAGTAAGGTAGCCGGTAAGCTTATGCATGTGGCATTAGACTTCGCCACAAGATAGCAACGCACCATTAACATCTTTTCTGTTGTTTAATCGCAACATGTCATTAATGTGCAAAAGTAACAGTGCAGGCGATAGACGATAGATAGATTGACGAGTTTACTGACGAGAGTATTGACGAAGTTCGTCGGACACTTCGTGTAGTAAATTGGTCATTATCTGTGAATAATATAGCAAAAATATAAATAAATAATTAATAAATTAATCGAAGCCCAAAGTAAACAAATTTATTTGCTTGAGATGTTATTGTTAGTCAACGATACTAACACAGAGAAATACACATATACGAGTGAATACTAAAATGTAGTAATCAGACACGAAAACCTAGAAACACAGATAGTTTTGCTCATCACACTAATATTTGTCCCGATCGGGAACCGACACCGATACACATTGCTTGCGTGGTCAGGGTCTCTATACATTCATTCAAATAATTATAATTTTAAAATATTTGTACACCATATCATGGTAGAGCTTGTTGGTAACTTAACCAAATTTTAATAACTTGTAACTCCCATATTCTGGCAAATAAATAATTTCTTTTTTTTATTCTTCTTTAAACCGACGAAGCAGTCATGGTGTAGATGCAGATGATACACCCAATAAAATCGCGGCCGTTTAATAACTGAGGATGATTTATTTATTTATTTATTTATTTACTTGCTTACACAACTACCATTACAGGACATTGCTCAATGCGATAGCGCGGCATTTTTACTAACTAATATACATTTTTAACACTTAAACAAAAGAACGGTATAAACAAAATTCTACTATTTAAATAATACAATTAAAAATCTACAAATCAAATATTATAACGAAAAAGGACGTTAAAAACCGAAAAAATTTAACAATAACTAACGACATATAATATAACTTTCATTAATTCATTCCAATTGCAATTAAAAATATCTATTCTGTCCTGGACCAAATTTATTATGTTTAAGGCTCGAGTCAATGGTGTTTGTGCCATTAAACTAGTTCTAGCCCTGGGTACAGCCAATAGTGGCAGACGGCGTCGCCTCCATACATAACGGTCAGGTACACGAAGGCTCAATAGCTGAAGTACATACGGATGATGTACCTTACCTTGAAGTATCCTAATAAGGTGCCCGGCCAAATGACACTCTCGTCGCACTCTCAACTCATTGTACCCCACCATTCCAAGCACAAACAGAGTTGGGTACATCAATGGGTAAAAAGGATACACGCCATACAGTTTCATGTACAAATATCTTAGGAACTTGTTCTGGACACGCTCTAACATTATACTATATTTGTGTTCAGCGGGAGACCACACTGCGGAACAATATTCCAAGTGGCTTCTAACTAAGGCGTCATACAAAGCTTTGATAGCCGTTACGTTAGTAAATTCCCGCGACTGCCTCAGAACAAACCCCAAGTTTCTATACGCCTTTTTACAAATGCCAACGATGTGATTTCGAAACGCCAATTCCGGCGTAAAGTGAACACCTAGATCGCGAACTTGTGTCACTCGTTTGATCTTCGTCGAGCCTATCTTGTACTCGTAAAAAAGTGGTGTACGTGCACGAGTAAATGTCATCACTGAACATTTAGCAACATTAAACTCCAGCTTGTTTTGGCGACCCCATTCTACTACTTCGTTTATATCATCTTGCAACCGATCGCAATCCGATACATCTTTAATATCAAGGAGCAATTTAAGGTCATCCGCAAATAATAAACACGAGCCATATCTAACTACTTCCGGCAAATCGTTTATCATTAGCAGAAATTCAAGAGGCCCCAAATTGCTACCCTGACTCACACCCGACCTAGTATAATATAACTGAGATATCCACCCATTATAATCTACATACTGTTGTCTATCTCTCATATAGGCAACAAAAAAATCTAAAAGTTTCGGTGTACAACCAACAGTAGCTAGCTTCCTTAGCAGCACATCGTTATTCACAGTATCAAAAGCCTTCCGAATATCAAAGTAAGCGACATCTACTTGTATTCCTGCATCCACAGCTGGTACAACTCTCCCCATAAACTCTATGAGATTAGTGGCAGTGTTACGCGCCGGTCGAAAGCCATGTTGGGCATCAGATAGTAATACACGTACCTGCCCTTGTATGCTACGCTGTATAGCCGACTCAAACACTTTCGCTGGCGTTGATAAGACCGCTATAGGTCTATAGTCTGCGATGTTAGGTCCAGTTTTACCCTTGGGAGATGCCCGAACATTCCGCGGTGGGTATTTCGTTCGCATCAACAACGACTAGTTCCGCAAATCTCACGATGCACAAAGCTTTGTGAAGTGCACCGATATATTCCGTACGGCTCACTAGCACCATTATCGCTCTGCGTCCATTTGGACGAGCGGAATAAATGGGCGCCGTGAGTGCGAGAGGCGTCCTAACGATTTGTACGAAACAGATAAGGCAGGGCGTCTCGCTGCCGGCTCGATGCAGCTGCAGTTTGTTTAATGTGCGCTAAGAATTAATAGGACAGTTCTCGTAGCTTTAAAACAGAGAAATGGTTTGTTTGTGTTAACCTGTCACCATGTGGTTTGTAACAATAATCTGTCCGGTCGACGTGGCACTGTTTGCTAGCTTAAAACAATCATAACATATATTATTTTATGGACATAAATGATAAATTTTCCTCAATCAAAATAAATAATGATAAATGATGTTTTAAATCCCTATTATAGTAACAAAAATGTCGGCACACATGCCTACGACATCAAAGACGCCACGCCTGCTGACTGTCGTGTTATTCAGTTTAAAATATTCACAAAAACTAAGGTACATTGAAGGAATAATACGAGCATTTTTAAATCCTACTTATCTATATTAAATTTATAAATGCGAAAGTTTGGATAGTTGAATGTATGGAAGGATGAACGGATGTTTGTGACTCAATCACGCAAAAACGGATTAACCGATTACTTAGACTTCGCTATCCGTCCGTCTGTCCGCCTGTCTGTCTGTTTGTCCGCTTGTCACCAAGCTTTATCTCACGAACTGTGATAGGTAGAGAGCTGAAAATTTCACAGATTGTATTGGTATTGCCACTATAACAACAAGTACTAAAAACAGAAATAAATATTTAAGAGGGGCTCGCACACAACAAACGTGTTTTTTTTTTTTGCATTTTTTTTCTTTGTTGAAACGCGGCCACACACTCAGGATTCGGCGGCAAAAACACATTTTAAAATTTGTTGACTGAACAATGTCTTGTATCCAAAATTTTTTACACATAATATTTAGCTCCACTTACATTACATATAAATACTCCGCTTGCATTACATATATTTCGTCTTCACAAAATAAGCAACTCTTTTATGGGGCAAAGTTTAGCAGCGTTTCTTTTCTGGTAGTAGTTTCAAAAATTGTCGACACATAAAAATAATTTGTAAAAAGTTTTATTAAATAAAACACTTCTAAATTCTGATTTCTTGCACAAAGCTAATTAAATACTTTTTAAATGACTTAATCATAGTTAAGTCCACGGACCACATGAATACTAATAGACACGCCATTGGAAAGAAAACGTGTCGCCGCGCATATGAGCTAACGCTCCTATTACTGGCAAAAGTGTCATACATTTGTAGATATATTATATCGTGAAAAAATAGAAATAAGCCATCTTGTACTGTTTTGTGCAAGTGAAAAGCAAAGCAAGAGAAAATTCTTGACACCACTTTCAGACAGTACTCGATCAATCTGATCATGGTACGTCAGTCATGGTCTTCCCCGATAGCTACATCCTTTCACATTCGCATTGTATATCTGTTTTATTTTTATTTATTTTTTATTTTATTTTATTGATTTACCAACGTTTGAATGCAATAATAAAATACAATAAATAATTAATTTTAACACTTGTCAACAACCATGCTAATTGTATCAAAAATTTACAGGTAAACACCACATGCTTATAATATTATAAAATAACTTATTTAACTTAACAAAAAGAAACTAGAAATAACAAAAAAGTGAGAAAAATAAACACAACAAAATTTAAATCTTGACATATACAATTCATTTCAAAATTTAAAAATCATATTTTTGTTAACCTTTCATCTACCATTCTTTCTTTATGCCCAAACCAACGAAGCATGCCCTTTCTCATCGGTTGCTTTTTTGTTCTTTTTTATTTATTGTACTACAATAACTTCATATTGAAGTATTACGAGTTAGCTAGGAATGTTTTTCATTGTGTAACCGCGTTCCGATTGGGCAGTAATTATATAAAATGTCGACTTTTATTTAATAGTAACGATGGTGTTACACATTTAGCTTTCTCTAGCCTCGAAAGACAGCTGACCCATTGTCCAAATTGGGCACAGACTACTTTGACATCACACCCAAACTATTATACTACACTCCACGCTTACAACTTGCATGTAATAGGGTCTCATACTCTCGTAAAGTTACGACTTAAACTGTCGACTGTGCAATTTGCAATTTGTATCCCCATCTCCATACCTGCAAATGCTGTAATACCTACTACGCTTGTATTGCGTATCGGCTGCAAAATATTAGACATGCCACATAGATATAACACTCGCTGCGTAAAAATAAACAATCAGAACATTTTTAAACTGTAATTATGTCTGTAATTTGGTGCTTTTCCTTGCATAATTATTTTTATTCATTTAGAATTATTTTCACAGTGTGTTTCGTAAATTCAATGACAGTTTTTAATCGGGCTGTTGTAAATTGTATGAAAATAATTAGTCAATTAATGTTTTGGGTAACACGACCTTGTTGTTTCACTTTTTCGATATTAAATATATTGTTTCTGTAGAGTGGAGCGCTGGCGCCCCGTCATATGGCTTTTTGCCCTATAACTGACACCAATATCTCGAAAAACAAGAATAACCACATATCTGTAAACTGCACGTTTACCCGTCTATACAGAAAATGTAAGTTTTTTTATATCATAAAATAGCAAGCAAGTAGATAGCTCTTCTGATGGAAAGAGAAACCATTGCCTATAGATGCTAAAGGTGCGTTGCTATCCGTGTGGTCGGATGGTAATCCCACATGCACAAGTCTACCAAGCATTGACGCTATTGCGTCAGGAATAGGTATGGCGGTGGTACTAAATACCCGGGCGAGTCTTTTCGGAACTCTACCGCTTAGTGGTCACGATGGTATAGCCAATCGATCGCCTTTTCCGGCCTATGTGGCAGAATGAAAACACAAATATTTTTCTTTATTTCAAATCGGTCTCCTTTTCGTATATAGTTAAAGTTAGAAGCAGTAGTTGGTCAAATTGGATTTCTAACAAACTTGTGAGTTCAATCAAAAAATATATATTTTCGAAGTAAATTGAAAAGGGTTAAAAGAAGTCAGATGTTCCCCCGGGCAACCATACGGATGCAATATTTTAATGTAATTTCAGTTCGATCGTGCGATGCGGGCGAGACGTATGAGACAGGCTCGGAGACGCCTGGCCGCTGGGGATGTACCGCAAAAGGAGCAACTTACCTGCGAGGTTAAATTAAAAAAGGCCCTAGCCACTGAACCAATAGATTTGTACTTAATAAACTTACTAGAACAATTGTATAAATTATCTTCTATCCGTACAATTGAAATTACCGTCATAACACAATTAAAACAAACGTATTGTCCGGTTATACGTAGGTCACACTATAAGTTTTGCGTAACTTAAAAAAACAACATGTTATAATCAAAATATTATGTTTATTGCTTTTCAAAATAATCTCCTTTACATTTTAAATATGTTTTCATGCGATTGAACCATTATTTAAAACAGGAGGACCACAGGTCTGAAGGCATTTTTTCTACGTGCTGATTGAACACTATCACTGCCTCTTCGAAGTTGGTAAAAGTAAAATCTTTGATTTTGGGGAAAATACATAAATCACAGGGTGCTAGGTCGGGGCTGTGCGCAGGATGAGTGACGAGATGTACTTTTTCGGAAGCTAAAAATGACTTTGTTTTGTTGGCCGTGTGTGAAGAAGCGTTATCATGGTGTAGGAGAATGCGGCTTTTGGGTCGTCTTTCGCGACCTTTTTCTAACATCCTAGGTAAACAATTGGAAGAATACCACACGGCATTAATACTCTTTTAATCTTCAAGTAGAATTGTACAGATGGGACTCGTAGCTGAGAAAAAAAACGCGATCATTTTTTTACCAACGTTTCTCGCCTGTCTCATTTTTTGTTGGCCTGTTCTCATTTTCAAATACCCATTCACAAGATTGTTTTTTTTTTTGGGTCCAAAACAATAAATCCACGTTTCGTCTCCTGTGACAATATTATAAACAGCGTTAGAATGTCCGTGGTCGTACTTCAGTAGCATCTGTGAGCACCATTCCACGCGAGCCCGCTTCTACTCCGCTGTCAGTTCATGAGGGATCCAACGACAACAAAGTTTCCGAACTTTCAATTCTTCGTGTAAAATTTTCTGAATTTGGCTCATACCAATCCCCAATAGTTCTCAAATTGTCTCATAGATAATCCGGGGGTTTTCTTCAATTAACCGTTTAACAGTAGCCAAATTATTCTCCTTGACGGCAGTTGAAGGCCGCCTTTTACGAAATTCGTCATGTAAAGAAACTCGACCTCTCTCAAATTCAACAAACCATCGCCTCACGGTGCTCAAACAAGGTGCTTCTCTCTCAAAAGCACTTTGAAGACGAGCGGCACAGTCTTGCGGGGAAAGAGAATTTTTAAAATCATAAAAAATCATCGCTTTAAAATCTTTTCGACTTATTTCCATTTTCGTTGCGTACGTAGAACTTTGATCTGTGATAAAAAAACAATTGATGAATCATTTCCTGCCAATTGTTTTTTTTATTACTAAGAAGGTTGCAACGTTTTAAAAATATAACATTCGAAATTCAAATAATTCCGATTAGCTAGAAGTGCAAAACCTTTAGTGTGCCCCATGTATAGGTATGTCGCCGTGAAATTGTCAATACCGTTAATATAATCTACCTATTTCGGTTAGGTTAAATTAGCAATTAAATTATAATATCACTTAGGTAGATTATAATGTAACGGAATTGCTCTCTAGGTAGATTACAATCTAATGGAATTGACAATTTCATGGCGATATATACCACCATCTTCGGTAGTTCCTAAATAATACCACCAACGATCACCATCTTCATGCAATTGCTGCCCTGTTACCTCCCTAATCCAGAACCATTGAACCTGTGCTTTTACTTTCCTATCTTCAAAATTCCTTCCCTAGCTAAAATAAAGCAATAACATTACCTTTACCTTTCCGCAAAATCTAAGCTAAATAAGCTTATTACTAGACACGCACTATATGATTGCGATTACTTAATCATGCCTTAACTGTTTGATGTAACTTTGTATAAAATTAAATTAATATGGACTTTGTTCAGAGATTTTTGTAGTTGAGTGTACCAGCGTAGTAGCGGGCCGAAGGTCACACGGCCCAGGGGAAATCTCGGGGCGGCCGACGTCACACGTGCCCAATTTCTCTGTCTATATGGCCGCATAAAATATTGGATCCTATAACAACTTTATCCTTAAATCTCTTTTATTCAGGACTTAAGTAGCCTTCTCGTGAAGAAACAAGAAAAATACATCATCATTCAAAAATAAATCACTAGCGCTACCCGCCCGCCCGCTTATTATAAGCCATATTACATAACACTGCCAAAAGACTAAAACTGGCCACATGCGAGTCGGGCTCGCACAGGAAGGGTTCCGCATCATCTATAAAAGAAAATCACGTTTGTCATATGTATATTTAAATATTTATTTTTCTTCTGTTTTAGTTATTAAAGATAAATGTATAAATCCTAGCGGCCGCCTCGCGCTCGCGCCACCGCGCATCACCACCGGCGCACCGCTCGCACCGCGTTTAGATGCACGGATTAATTATATTTTCATTTTGTGTTTTTCTATGTAGGTATTAAGTTTTTTTATTTTTATAGTAAATATATTTCCAAATACTTAGTTTTTGAAAATGTTCAAGTTTCTACCTGTTTATTAAGACTGAGTAAAAAATTGCTTAAAAATTACGTTTGTTGTATGGAAGTTTTTATCAGTTTAGTTATTTAGTATTTATTGTTGTACTTTAATATTTACTTTATTTTTATTTAATTATTTATTTTAAAAGGTAAATACAACTAAATATTCTGTGAAAATTTTAATCGTCAACCTGTTACCGTTATTAATATTGAGCAAAAAAATTAGTACGTTTATTGTATGGGGACCCCCCTTAATATTTTCATTTTTTTCATTTTATTGTTTCTTGTTATAGCGACAACAAAAATACATAATTTGTGAAAACTTCAGCTTCCTAGCTATCACGGTTTATGAGATACAGCCTGGTGACAGACAGACAGCGGTGGCTTAGTAATAGGGCCCCATTTTACCTTTTAGGTACGGAACCCTAAAAAATCTATTGATCCGGCCGCTAGCAATTTTCATACGATCAACCGCTGGGCTAATCTACAGGTTCACTGAAGAGTTCATCAAAATCACTCCAGCCACTTTTGAGTCTATAGAAATAACACATTGATGGTTTTTAAAACATTATCCCCGTGTTGGTTCCGGGCTCCTTTGAAGAATAGACCAACTGCCGTTCTGTCAGGCAGGTTATAAAAGGCGACCGATTGGCTATGCGAGTCACTACCATCGTGCCTACTATAGGTGGTAGAGTTCTGCATTGTCGCGCCTTACTTATTCCTGCCGCAATAGCGTCAATGCTTGTCACTGTCGTGTTCCGGTTTGGAGGGTAAGGTAGCCGGTAAACTTATGCATGTCGCATTAGACCTCGCCACAAGATAGCAACGCACCATTAACACCTTTGTTATCTATAGGCGATGGTTGACTCTTTCCATCAGGAGACCCATCTGCCTGTTTGCTATCTTATAATATAAAAAAAACGTACACTAATATTACAAAGAAAAAATATTTGTTTCTTATATTCTCCACCGTCGTCACTTGGTGAAACTTCGTTATAATTATTATTCCCGTTCCCGTTCCATTCTACACAGTTAATCTCATAAGAGAGAAGCAATCCATAAACACTGTCGTGCGAACTCATCGCACCTGAAGAGTCGAAAAGAAACCGGCTAAGGCCGGACTAAGTTGTTACTCATGTTATGGGGATTTGTCAGCTAAGAGGGTAACGCCTAGACCAGCACAGGGGCTGGATGACCTATCGGTCTCTGCCCCTGTGCTGGTCTAGGCGTAACCCGAAACTCAACATCGTTAGCTTATGACAAAACGTTTCGTACTTCATGTACTCATCAGATGGGCGACAGCCCATTACGCTGAACATCTGTGGTGTCTATATCCGATGATTGTATTTTTCCATCAGGAGAGCCATCTGCTTGTTTGCTATTTTTTGACATACAAATATAAAAAATAATAAGTGAAGAATTATAGTGACTTTTTTGAGGATGCATCTATTACAGTAAAACTGCGTTGGGCACATAACATATGTCGTTCGGTTTATGTCACAGACATCGGAGACAGTGGGGTGGACGCGGGTGCACTACTGTGCCGCAGGGCTCTCCTTTAATTTTCAGACTTTCTGGTAGATCGCTACATTCCATGCTTTAGTGTTTATTTTAGTGGCATTGCAGAGGTCACATTTTTCATGGAAAGTTGCTGATAACCTCAATTCTGCCTTTGAAATATGAATTTCCGCAAAATAAAGCTTGAATCTGCAAAATGCTACTAATAACGATCTGGCACACGGAGTGCATATGTCACTTTACAATTATAAATATTGTTAGATTACAATATTCTTTAGTAACATTATAGTTAAACCGTTAACCTAATAAATGTATACACTCCCTAGGCTTGTTTCTTTATGTTGACATATACTTCACATCACTTACGAGGTGCTGAATTGTGCAAGCTCTACATACCATGGCATAGAAGCCGTGTCTAAGATTTGTATAAGTGAAACTGCCAGCTCGTTGTGTTATATATATAAATTTTGATAGGAAATGGAATTTACATTGTACACGTTTATTTTGTAAAGAAAATGGTCAGCAGATTCCAAGAAAATTGTAATGATATAAAAACTGAATTGATTCATTAAACTTGACGCATCCCCCGTGTTGACCGGCTCCTTTGAAGAAGAGGCCAACTGCCGTTCTGCCAGGCAGGTCGTAAAAGGCGACCAATTGGCTATATGAGTCACCATCGTGGCTACTAGGTGATAGAGTTCTGCATTGTCTCGCCCAGGTCTGGTACCACCACCTTACCTATTCCTGCCGCAATAGCGTCAGTGGTAGTCATTGTCGTGTTCTCGTTTGGAGGATAAGGTAGCCGGTAAACTTATGCACATGGCATAAGACCTCGCCACAAGATAGCAACGCACCATTAACACCTTTAGTGGCTATAGGCGATAGTTAACTCTTTCTGTCAGGAGACCCATCTGCTTGTTTGCTATCTTATACTATAAAAAAGAGCTTTTCTAAGTACCGATTTACGAAAGCTTTCGAGAGGAAAATTGGCCGGGTCTAATTTTACCCCTTGATGGTCCACACCCCCTTTGAAGATAGAGCACCTGCAATTTTGTGAGGTATATCGTAAGGAGAGGTCGATTGACTAAGCCTACAACTTCTTTCGTGAATTCAAAATATCTCATCGTGAGGTCTCATAATCTTCCGAAAACTGAAGAAAATTGGTAGACATAGATGTACATAATAATCTCGAAAGGCCGAGCTTAGCTAGACATTTCAAAGATATTTCGATCGTATCAACTCACACTCTAACCCACTGATGGTAGCCGCGCCAGAGTACATCATAGATCCAAATCCCGATCCCAAGCTACGTAGGCCGCGCTACGTACTCACCTATCGCGATGACCCGAAAACTCTGGCCAATGGAGCACACGAACACACTAAACACCTACACATGCAACACCGCACCGTCGCCTCCGGCAGTGACGAGGGCGAACCGAGCCCAAGAGCAAGGATTAGCCGATGGACAAAACAATGGCACTAACCCTCCCATCGCAGATTATGATCCTTCTCTTAAACGAAGTACGGTCTCACAGGAGACACCCTCAGGGCAGAGGGCGTACAGCCTCACAACTTTAAACTCTGATTGAACACTCCGCTCACGCGTGGGTGAAGCTGTAAAGTTCCTTAAGGCCAGCAGCGATTCAGTTATTTAAAAAAAATGAATTCAGATTATTCAGAAACACGATAGTGATAAGCATTGATGTCAATTAAGCCAAAACCAAGCCCAGTCAAGACGTTGCAGAACATCCTATCTAATAATCATGATGGCAGTGACATGTTTAGCCAATATTTTGAATTTTAAGCCCTGCCTGGCGGAATGGCGGATGGTCTTTTCTTTAAAGGAAGGCTCGGATCAACATGAGGATTTTTTTGTTGAATTTCGTGATAAATAGATGATTTATGACAGGCTGATATCAATTTTACCATTTTGATACTATATGTCTACCGATCTTGCTGAAAATTTGTTTTCCGCGAGAACCCATGACTACGCAAATGTTAGACCATATATATTTTATCCCAAATGAATGGTCGCCCAGCTAAGCAGACGGGTTGTAGATAGTATATATATATATATTAGGGTGATTCATTTGCGACAAACATTTTTTTTTTTAGGTGCTCAAGCAAAATTTTGTTCTACATATTGAAAAAAAAATTTCCACCAAGTTAGAGCTCTTAATTCGAGTATGAAGTGCTTGCCGTTTTAATTTGATTTTTTCCATTTAGAAATGCATGTAAATATTTTTATTTTTTTTCAAATTTCTAATGCTTGGACACATTTAATGATATTGGCATTCTGATTGCTGAAATATATCCAGGATTCCATGCTCTTTAAATGACTTTTCGTCAATTTTAATGTCGTCTGCTTTGGTCCACTGGTACCATCTGTCAAAGTTATGTTTTCGAATAAAATGCACATTTTTTTTATTTTTACAGCGAAAATTGATTGATAGATGGAAAAAATAATACATATTTTTATAAAAAATTTGATTCTCTTCAAAAAAGGTCGTAACTTAAGTCTCTCAGACTCATAGTTTTTAACTTGCAGTAACTTTTGTAACTAAAAATGTAGAAAAATGATAAAAAAATTACAAATTATGATGTTTAAATTCAAGTTTTTGTTTCAAATTTATTTTTTTCATTACATTGTCAATTTTACTTTTTGTACTTTTATACCTGACATGTTACACATACTGACATACAGACACACATACACACACAAATAAATAAATAACACAATAAGCGGGAAACAAAAAAGTTAATGCAAAATTTTAATAAATTTGTAATTTATCATAGTTTATATTTTTATTAGAAATACAACCGAAAGAAAATGAATTGTTATTTTATAAACTTTAAATGAAAGCTCTGTTTACTAAATATATCTTCACATAAGTTAGGTATTACTTTGTTGTTGAATAAAGTTTTTTGGTACATGTTAGGAATTCTTTTCTATAATTTTGAACAGTTAATAATAGGCATTGTTTTTTATCTTCGTCGTATGTGCCAAACTCATTGATTTTTTCAATGAGCGCAACACATCGCTCGGCTGTGTCGTTTACAACTTTTACAGAGCTTTCATTTAAAGTTTATAAAATAACAATTCATTTTCTTTCGGTTGTATTTCTAATAAAAATATAAACTATGATAAATTACAAATTTATTAAAATTTTGTATTAACTTTTTTGTTTCCCGCTTATTGTGTTATTTATTTATTTGTGTGTGTATGTGTGTCTGTATGTCAGTATGTGTAACATGTCAGGTATAAAAGTACAAAAAGTAAAATTGACAATGTAATGAGAAAAATAAATTTGAAACAAAAACTTGAATTTAAACATCATAATTTGTAATTTTTTTATCATTTTTCTACATTTTTAGTTACAAAAGTTACTGCAAGTTAAAAACTATGAGTCTGAGAGACTTAAGTTACGACCTTTTTTGAAGAGAATCAAATTTTTTATAAAAATATGTATTATTTTTTCCATCTATCAATCAATTTTCGCTGTAAAAACAAAAAAATGTGCATTTTATTCGAAAACATAACTATGACAGATGGTACCAGTGGACCAAAGCAGACGACATTAAAATTGACGAAAAGTCATTTAAAGAGCGTGGAATCCTGGATATATTTCAGCAATCAGAATGCCAATATCATTAAATGTGTCCAAGCATTAGAAATCTGAAAAAAAATAAAAATATTTACATGCATTTCTAATGGGAAAAAATCAAATTAAAACGGCAAGCACTTCAAACTCGAATTAAGAGCTCTAACTTGGTGGAAATTTTTTTTTCAATATGTAGAACAAAATTTTGCTTGAGCACCTAAAAAAAAAATGTTTGTCGCAAATGAATCACCCTAATATATATATATATATATATATATATATATATATATATATATATATATATATATATATAGCTTCATTTTTTGTTGTGTTTATCAGAAGAAATGTTGTAGAACAGATAATACTAAAAAGTATGTGAAATATTTAAGTTTTTACTTCTTTATAAATAGCTGGGTCAAACCTGATTCAATAAAAAACGTCGTACACAGCGTGACAGATGAAAGGTCTGATTTACTAAATCAAACCAGTCAGATACAATTCCAAACGTTTGAACACTGCCAGCCTCGGCTGGCGCACTCCTCAAACTGCGTAATGGATTTCCTGTGTCGTGTAGTCTTCATATTTATAGCTTCTTTTAGTTGTGAAAACACAGCAGTTTTGTGACCTTTTTACGGGTAAATAAAAATATAGTTTTTATATTTATTTATTTATTAATATAGTTTTCGTCTTATATGAACTTTACATTGCGTTAAACCAATATTATTAACCATTATCAAAAGCATTCAATTAGAAAGACCACTGTCATGAAACGACGTACATGTTTAAGCGACTAGTTTCATGTTGTTGTCTCGAGAAGACAATTACCTATTAAGTGATTTTGGAGGGGTTCTAGGCACACAGTCCACCACTTAACTTATTTTAGGACCACCATGTACCATTAACATGCAATGGAACGTACGTGTATGTATTAACGATAGATTTTAATTTTAAGTATGATTATTATTGCTGCCTTTTTTAAATAGCTAGGTTTTGCCAAAATTAGCAAAATTTTTTCTGCTTTGCACTGGAATAGGTGTGAATATGGTGGGTGATATCAAACTTATGTGATGCGTTCTAGAAATCAACCACTCAGCATTGATAATGGGAGTGTGGGGACACATATGGAATTTGCTGACGCAGATGCAACTTTGTATGTGACAGCAGTATGGGACGCCAGTCGTCCGCGCGCCCTCACGTAAATTATACCAGTCTATGTAACTTGTAATTTGTGTGTGACATAATACATAATATGCACTACTATAAACTCTATTAATTCCCTAACTGCGGCAACCGAGCATAGGAGTCAAACCGACCACACATACGCACCTAAAGCCCTACACCTAAGGCTACATACAATCCCTAATCTTTTACCCCTTAAAGAAGTGATAAGCTTAGTTCAGCGTTGACCTTCTACGAGCCACCTGATAGGGAAACAATTAGTCTGTTTCTCAAAAAGAACCAGGACCATATAAAAGACTATTATCGACCACTATGTTTTCATTGATGAATATTGGGACAAAATGTGTCGATACGAGGTCTCAGTGTGTAGTCACATAATGTCGAGTAATTCGTTGAATCACAGGAGCTCGCGGGGCCGGAATGACGATTAACAGAGTGCTCCGACAGACCGTCACCGCCCCGACACTTATTACTGGCTGCAGTCTCCATGCACTACGACTAATGCATTAGTGAAATTTTTAAATTAAAAAGTAAAATTTTATCCGCTAATATTTGACACATTTATAGAGCCAGCTTTTTTCGTGATTTCACTTGTTGTAAATTTCAAACTTCTTAATGACTGAATTTTCAAAACCTTTTAACGGGCGCCTGTGTCGTAATAATTGTCTTTCTGCTCAGACAACTAAAACTCTGTCCACTATCTTCAGTCATATCTTTAATTTTCAGCCTTATCATTACACTAGTCGTTAGCAGTGGTTTGACCCGCTATTGAACTGATGCCAGAGGAAAGAAGAACTATGTAGTTATCATTTGGTATAAGAATTTTCAAGTTCAGTAATACCTTTAAAATTTGCCTCTTTTGTATTGATACAGTCAGAAATTTCCTTAAATTTTAACATAATTAGGACTATAATAGTGTAATACATGCCATTTTTTTTAAACTATAGGTTGAATAATTTATAATGTTTGAGGCATGGTATGAGGTATAATAGATGTTGTTTTCACTGCAGCGAAGCCAGAGTGAGCTGGTTTACTACGACCCGTTTGTCAAAAGGTGAAAAGTGAACTAAGCATACAGATCTGGCAACATCTAATGGTGATGTGGCAGCGCCATGTTTATCAAATGTTACAAGTGGCACAGAGTAAACATACTAAACTACACATAACACAAATGCTCACAAAGATCTTTGTAAAAACAAAGAGTGAAAGAGAGAGAGAGAGAGAGAGAGAGTAATAATATCTTAATTCTTATTATTTATATTAATATTATAAATGCGGAAGTTTGAATGTATAGAAGTTTGTAACTTAATCATGCAAAAATGGCTAAACCGATTCAGATGTAATTCGGCATACAGGTAGATGATCACTTGGAATACCACATAGGATACTTTGTATCCCGGGAAAATAAGTTGTAGCAACGTAACGCAGCCTATAGACGTAAAAGTGGATCAGTGCGTTTCTAAAGGTCACTAGAGGTCTTGCAGCTGCGTTGCCGGCTTTATAGCCGGCAACGCAGCTGCAAGACCTTTAGTGATGTGGCTGTCCATGTGCGGTGGTAATCACTTATCATCAGGTAAGCCTCCTGCTCGTTTGTCCCTTTTTTATATAATAAAAAAAAAAGAATTTAGTACGTTCAGCTATTGTAACTAAAAAATCGTCATATTTTAAAACTTACATTAATTCAAACTTAAGATAAGTTTAATAAATAACCCCGCTTGCTGTGGAAGCATATAAAAATTAAGTTAATTTTTATTATAAACATTATGATATATTACCCGCTAAATTGCAAGATTCTAATCGCTAATTGCATTGTATGATCAAAATCGCTTTAAAGACACATGTTATCTTTTTAGTCCGTAAATGAGGAAATAGTAACTAAGACCTTTAAGACACTGCAGTCTAATGCTGTTGGATGTGATGGTATATCCCCTGATACGCTGGTATTATTATTCCCCAACTTACTTGGGGTATATACTGCTATTATCAACAAATAAATTCTGTCGAGTACTTTCCCTGTTGTCTGGAAAGAAGCTTTAATTCATTCCATCCCTAAGCATAGTAATCCCATTGCTCCATCTGTTCTGCGACCTATAATACTAATTTTACCATAAATCTCAAAAGTTTTAGAAAAAATTGTTTGCAAGATTATTTGGAATCGAATGACATTTTACCTCCATTTCATTCAGGTTTTAGAAAAGGCCGATCTACATCTGCGATCCTTGCTCACGTCATTGATGATATATTGTATGCGAAGAATAAAGGTGAGGGTAATATTTTGGTTTTACTGAATTTTTATAGGCTTTTGACAGTATACATATACCATTGTTGTTATCCAAGCTAAGATACTATGAATTTGATTCGAACACGGTAAAGTGGTTTGTGGACTGTTTGAACAACCACGTTCAATGCGTTGAAATCAAAAATTATGATGGTATTGTGCAAAGGTCAAGAAAGAACTCTGTGAGCCGTGGTGTGCTACAAGGTTCCATTTTAGCCTCCCTGGTGTTAAGCTTAGGCTCTGCGGACATCTATAAAACCATCGTATATTGTAAATATCATGTTTATGCAGATGATTGTTGACAATTGCAGATTCCATGGTCCTAAAATCATAAAAATCTTAGTGGGTATCATGCTCTTGTAAAAGAGGTAAAATAAGATAATAGAAATAGACGAGTATTTATTTCGCGATGGCAAAATTTACAAGGTAAGTAAATTTTATCGTCAATTTAAAAAGGGACTGTAATAAAGTGTACAAAAAATATGTTATTTTAAAATAAGACAACCAATATCCATATTTTATTGCAAACAAACGTTTGTGTAATTTGCATAACGTCTATTATTTAAAAATATTTATTATTGTGATATGTATATATTTTATAACTTATTTTCTTATGTTACAAATCCTTTTTGAAGCTATATTGTCAGAATAACATAAAAAAAATGTCGATAAAACAGCCAAAGAATTGGCTCTTACGGATATAGTTGCATATCACGACAATAAAATCGATGTCACTAGACACACTTTTTAAATACTTTGTAGAGAGGAAAATCTAAATTTATTAGTCTATTTTCTATAACGTTTATGCAGTTATTAGTTGTTATAAATTGATTAGTATAATGCTTGGATATAACCATACCAATGTATAATATAATAATTTAAAATATGTATAAGAAAAAAAAAGGAAAAAATACAGGTACCTTGATTTTGTTCGATCCCACTTCTGAGATGTTCGTTCCACTTGATAAAAGGGTAAAAGATTTATCAATTTAAACAACTGACGGAATATTGGATTATATTAATTAATTATTAAATATTAAATACCAAATACACGTCTGATCACACTTTATTGTATGTTACGACACTTCACTTCTCAGTTTCACAAAAACGAATGCCTGGAAAACATATCTGTCAGGCCTTTTATAATATTTTATTCTAATAGTTTATTTACTTAATTATTACCTTAATCAAATAGTTGACTTAATTTCAGCTCAAAAACTATATTAATTTTAAATATGTTAAATAATTAACAAATCTTAATATTACATTAGATATTTTAATAATAAGTAAAAATTAACACTATATCTTTATCTTGACATAACAGTTTAGAAATTGATGGCCGCATATACTCATTTTAAATACGAGTGTGTAAAATATTGACAACATGATGTACATCTGTACCTCTCTTGCAAGCATCTAGATACAGAGGCTGCATAAGGCTTATTAACGAGGATTTAGTGCGAATAGTAACCTAGAGTAAAGCTAATTCGCTGACTCTAAATATCAACAAAACTAAATTCATGATATTCGGTCCAAAACGCCAGTTTTTTTTTTAAATCAAATAGAATATAAGATCTAATACCATATTAACTTTAATTGGCAAAATGGACATTAAACCCCACCTATGCAATTTACTGATTTAATAAAACTATCACTTATTTCTGGCATTAACCGGAACCGACAGCTTTACGTATTCGCTCCGAAAAGGAGTCTGTGACCACATCTCCACCAGACTCCAATCTGTTACTGAGATAATTAAGAGAAAAAAATCTCATTAACATTGTTTGCCCCACACGAGGATTAAACTTCGGATTTCTTAACTGAAGCGAATCTGTTAACGCTAGACTACAAGACAGCCAATAATTGTAAAAGGTTATAAAGCGTTAATTTAATTAAACATTTCCGTAAGAATAGCGAGCGACGACAATAAAGGCGGGAGCGAGTGCAACATCTTTAGAAAGAAAATTAAAACAAAAAAATACAGAGCTTTGAATACAATCGCCGCAGCGCTGGAAAGTTCGGATTAATTGCGATTGCCGGCAATACATTCACTGCGGAAACTACTCTCATTATCCAATATCCTTGCGGCAGCGCTCACTGCGGTTTGCCCGTCCACCTATCATCAGAGCGATATTTTTTGCTGTCACCATTTTTTGTAGTATGCGTACATCATTCGCATTGCTTACACAGCTAATGCATATGGATTGTGGCATTACATTCGTCAATCAGTGATATTTTATACATCTTTGACATCTTTGGTTTTTAAAATCGACAGTTGTCTTTTTCGTTAGAAGACTCCTCCGATTGCTACGTAAAAAGCAGCTGTTTCACTTAACAGTTTACTGTAACGTATAAAAAGTTGAAAGCCACCATAATGTAACAATTGAGTTCCTGTCCTCACAGGTTCATTTCCGGAACAAGGTGGTGACCAGCACAAACGTTACGACGGCAAGTAAAGATGAAGCCGTGTACACAACTGCGTAATTCTCGCCTTTGAGATTTCACATTTAGTGTTCACGAATACAGTGATTGTCTGTGAAAAATCTGGCTGACCTGGCAGAAAGACAGATGATCTGGGTTTTACATAAAATCGAATAATAATAAAATAGAATAGTATTTACATAAAAATCGGCCAAGTGCGAGCTGGACTCGCGCACGACGGGTTCCGTACCATTGTAACAAAAAATACGACAAAAACACGTTTATTGTATGAGGAACCCCTTACAATTTTAATTTTTTTAATTTTTAGTATTTGTTCTTATAGCAGCAACGTAAATACACAATTTGTGAAAATTTCAGCTTTCTAGCTATCACGGTTTATGAGATACAGCCTGGTGACAGATAGACGGACAGACAGCGAAGGCTTAGTAATAGGACACCGTTTTACCTTTTAGGTAAAGAACCTTAAAAATTCAGATTGTAAGATTCCTCTCCCGCCCTCCCTCTTTGCTTTTTGATGAAAACAGAACGAAAATAGAGAGACGGAGATTACGACTCTATTTCGGTAAATAACTACATACAGATAATATTATTATCCTGATCCCGTGCTTTTGAAGAGAAAACTTAAAAATGTTGGAAGACGAGAAAAGTTGCTGGTTCAAACCCAGCCGCATCTAGAAATTTTCTTTGTTCAGATAAAGTGAACCGAACGCCCATACACACTGGGATCCACTACGATTCACTGGCTCGTTGGTTAACGGGATGGCGTCCTTATCGCCACATTTTACCGACATGGTAACGACTATCACTTATACCTTGGGATAACCGGGAACGACAACTTTGCGGATTCTTTTAATTTATCAACGCACCCCCAATAGATAGATAGATGCTCGAAAAATATAAATACTATTTTCGAGGATAACTCCGCTTTTACCTGACCCATGAATAGAATCTGGGACCTCTTTATCTAATTTGAATACGCTACCCAACAGGTTACACTTAGAAGGTCAATTATTACTTAGTTCGAGTTATCTTCCAACTTTGTACAGATGTATTCGCCACGTCATCAAGCATCACGCCGTCTCTCCAGGACTCTTGTTAATATTTTTATTCATTATTATCATAACTTCTACCAAAACGGATGACGAAGATGAACAAAATATATAATTTTTTTTAAGCTATTGCATAGCTTCTATAGCTGAACTTGAGCGTGGAGACCGAATCCAGAAATTCCGTAACGAAAAAACCTAACACCCCCCACTCCGACCGGCACAGCGGTGATACTTTTTAGTTTTTCCATCTATCGATAAATACCAGAACTTTTAATGACTTTTTGAAATATCACGCTTGTCTCTTTAGTTCAGCAATCCGCCTTTAGATGGCATTGGTTGTATTGGAAAACTACCGTAATCAGCTGCTTGTGAGAAAGTATATAGGTGTATAGGTATTTATCATCTAGTACGTAGATACAAATACAAACAGTGAATATCTGTACTCGTATAATTTGTGTACAAAGTGTTTTAAATATGAATAAACAAAGTGCATTTATTAAATATTCCTGAAGAACCGACATGTATTGAAAGATAATAAAAAATATTTTGAACAATATTAACATCTCATTTATTTAATAAAAGAAAAAAAAAATGTTTTTTTATCGGTCACCACGCTCAAAGTGTAACTTGAATTAATATCAAAGAAAAAAAAAAACAAAGAAAAAAAATACTGCATAAATAAAATAAATATATAATTGTAATTGCATAAGTTGATAAAAAATGCTATGCAATAGCTTTACCGCGGCAGTCTCCGAGTGCCACACGTCTTTTTTTCTTTTAAATCTTAACGGTCAGCGCTCATTATGTGTCGCTGATGATCACGTCTTGCTGCATGCTAATTTATTAACCTCTAAGCGCTATTCGTTTTTTTTAAATCATAAGATAACAAACAAGCAGATGGCTCTCCTGGCGGAAAGAGAAACCATCATCCATAGACACCAAAGATATTACCTAATGGTGCGTTGTTATCCGTGTGGCGGGATGGCAAAGCCACACATGTAAGGCTACCGGCTACCTTACCCGCCAAACCGGAACACGACAATGACAAGCATTGATGCTAAAGCGGCAGGAATAGGTTAGGCAGTGGTACCAAATACCCGGGCGATAGATATGCGGAATTCTACGCCGCTGGACCAATTTTTATGCAATTTGGCATGGAAATAATTAAAGACCGGGGTCTAACATAGGCTAATTATTATTAATAAATAATTGTAAAATGATTAAGGCAGTTCAGCATAAAAAAACATTGTTAACCCATAATACAAAAATTAATTTACTTAGTTTGGGGTTAGATCGGTTCGTGTTATTTTGTCCAGCGATAAATTAATATTATAGTATAATGTTGTGTTTTCTCACAGCCGCTGTAAAAGAAACTCTCCATATTTAAGGTATTTAAATAATAAATAATAAGTTGTAGTGTATTTGGTGACATTAAGCCGGCGAGTCCCGAAGCGCGGCTCGTAGGTGGTTTCAATTTGCAGGTGCGGCTCGGTCGACTGGCGCAACGCTAACTCGCGGAGTAGACGCGCGATATGTAGGAGAGACTTGAGAACCTGGTAAAGATTCAACTCTGCTGCTGCAAATATGATATATTAATATAATATTATTTCACCGCCCCGTTGGTCGAGTGGTTAGCGACCCTGACTACGCAATCAATGGGGTCCGGGTTCGATTCCCGGCAGGGACAGGCAATTGCGTGATGAGCATAGATGTTTGTATTTCTGGGTTTGGGTGTTTATTAAATATATTAGAGTATTTATATATGTATTTCTATGTATTAGTATCGTTGAATGACACCCATACTACAAGCATATAATTTGCTAACTTTGGGGTTAAATCAATTTGTGTAATTTGTCCAGTGATATTTATTATTCTTCTTATTTCTTAGCTTTTTAAGGGCTGGCTTGATAGCCAAGTAATTACAGAAGTGCGTGTATGTTTTTTGCTTAATTCAAATCAGTGTCATTTTGTTGGAGAAATTTTCTTACCAAGCGGCAAGTATTCAATATAGCGGCTTTCTGTAGGGTTATGTAAGAGTTGTCTTCCAGGCCTATTGTTTTTAATCTATTGTGAATGTGGTATAGGACCACGCCAGTAGTAGATATAACAATTGGTACTATGTGGACTTTGTCTTGCTTCCATATTCTAAGTATTTCCTCCTTCAACTCTGTGTATTTGTTTATTTTATCTGTAATTGTCTTTTGGATGTTGTGTGTATTAGGGACAGCTATATCTATTAAGTAGGTCGTTTTGTTATTTTTATCTTGTAGTACGATGTCTGGTCGGTTACAATGAATAGTTTTATCTGTGAGAATAGCTCGGTCGAAATACAACTTGTACGATTCATTTTCAAGTACTGTTAGAGGTGAGTAATTATAGTAAGGTGTGTGTATAGTTTGTATGAGTATCCATCAAAAACTCGCAATCAAACACCTTGTGCCTATGTGTGTAGTCAGATTGTGTAAGGCTTGTACATGCTCCAGTTATATGTTGAATTGTTTCTGACTGTGTTTTACACTTGCGGCATTGTCATCTGTAATATTTGGATCTTTGATAATATATTTCCTATAATTCTTTGTGTTGATAACTTGGTCCTGTATTGCTATTGTGAAACCGTCAGTCTCCAGAAATAGACTACCACTCTGTAAAAACATATTTGAGGCTTTGTAGTCTATGTATATTTGGTTTGGGTCATTTGGATGTCTCCCGTGAAGTACTTTCTTTTTCCAGTTTTCTAATTTATTTGTTTGTAGGTTATTGTTGTTATGGTATTCAGGTTTTATATGCAGATCTCCTAGATTGAGTGGTGTATAATTTTTGTCATGTTTAACTATAGACTTGTTGATTTCACTTGTTTGAGCTTTAGTGTGGAAGAAAATTGTTAAGCTTTGGATTTGGTTAAGCCATAAGTTATTAATATCTATTAATCCTCTACCTCCATCTCGTCGTTTGATTGATAGACGTTCAATTGCAGATTTTTAATATATTATATTATGATATGATAATTGATTATGTTTGGTCATCGTTGTGCGTATGGTTCGTTCTATTTTTCTATGTCTGTTTTGGTCCATTTTATGACTTCAAAGGAGTATGTTAAAACTTTGATCGCATAAGTGTTTAAAGCTTTTATAAGATTTCTGCTTAATAGTTTGTTTTGCATGTGGAATTGATTCTAGACTTAAATTCAGCTATTAGTTCATGTTTAATGGAAGTGTGGTCTAATCCTTTTAGTTGATGAAATCCTAGGTATTTGTATAGATCGGTTGGTTCCATAGCTATGATGGTATTGTTGTTGCTTATTGAGTAATTACCGGGCGTGATTTTACCTTTGATTATATTTACTGTCTTGCATTTATCAAATCCAAACTGCATACTAATATCTTTGCTAAATTGTGTAGTGATATTTATAAGTGTTTACATTTCTTTTTTATCCCGTGCGTACAATTTTATATCATTCATGTAGATAAGATGTGAAATTATAGTGTCAGTATCATTGTGTTTTAGTCTATATCCAGCGCTTTGTAATTGATAAGATAACGGGTTCAGAGCAAGACAGAACCATAAAGGACTTAGAGCATCACCTTGGTAGATAGATGCCTTTGTTTATGGCTATTTCTCTTATTGTAATGGACGTACCAGAGACATTTAGCATTAACGTAGTTTTCCAGAACGTCATAATGTTTTGTAAAAAAATTACTATTGTTGGATTGATTTTGTATATTTTCAGTATTTGTATTAACCATGTATGCGGAATGCTATCAAAAGCTTTTTTATAATCTACTAGTTGCAGCGTGCAGCCCGCTGCATTATAAGAGTTTTTGATGAATCCCGCGGGATCATCTAATTTTTCCGGGATAAAAAATAGCCTATGTACTATTCCAGGCCATTATCTACCCGTGTGCCAAATTTCATTTAAATCCGTTCAGCAGTTTTTGCGTGATTGAGTAACAAACAACCAAACTTTCGCATTTATAATATTAATATAGATAATATAGATGTAAGTGCAGTGTATATTTCTATTTTTTAAGGTGGCATGTTTTAATAAGGTTGAGTCTATTATAAGTTGCTCTCTGCATCCCATGTGACCTCCTCTGCACCCTTACTGTTCTTCAGCTAGTATGTTATTTTGTGTTAAATGCAAGTTAATTTTTTCTGTTATTGCAGATGTCATGATTTTATATTTAGTTCGCAGGCATGTAATTGGTCGGTATTGGGATGGTTTCGCACAGTAATTATTTTTTGGAAGCATATAGGTTATGCCGGTTGCTATGAAGTCAGGGATTTTTTGTGTTCCTTTTATTATCTCTGATACATTTTTAGCTATATATTTATGTAAAAAAGTAAGTTTTTTGTACCAACAATTATGAATTTTATCTATCCCCGGAGACTTCCAGTAATGTAGTCTTGGTGTTATCCTAGTGATCTCATTCTCTGTTAATTCGGTGAATTTCATTTCTTCTATATCGGCCCACCGTTTTTCTTCTTGAGCTATCCACCTTGCTGAGTAGTTATGTTGCGCTTTCTTTTCCCATATTCCTGCCCAATAATCTTCTAGTTGCTCTTTGGTGGGTGTTTCTGCGCTAATAGTGTTTTCTGTGTTACGTGGGGTTTTGTGCAATTGTCTTTAAAACAGTTTTTCATTGGTTATAAATAAATTGTTATCATTCTTCCGCTGTTGACTTTTCTTATATCGCTTGAGTCTATGGGCTTTAAGAGCCAGTTTCTGTTTAAGAGTATCTAAATATTCTTCCGATCTCTTGTTGGTATTTTCATGAACGGTATGTATTGAAGTATTATGGAATATCTTTTTTATTTCTTCTACTACTTTCTTTGATCTATTATTTTTTATATATTGGGTTATTACTCCAATATCTGCTTTTTCTAATCGATATTGCCAAGGTGGTGTCATATTTTTCTTTTGATAAATGTCCTCATTATTTTCAGTGATTTTGTAGTTTAATTCTTCTGATATTACTTTAGCTGTGCAATATACAATCGTATGTATATCCGTCAGTCTTGAGTCTGTGGAGGTATGTTCACATAAGATTGATTTATTAAATAAGTTAGTAAGTTCAAAAGGTTTGGGACTATATCTTAGTTTTGGTAATCTGGGTCGTTCCGTAGGTTTCACTACTGTATATAATGTAAGAGCTGTTTGAAATTTAAGTTTAATCGCTTGTACATGTTTGTCAACTATGTTAGGAAGAGACTCTAACTGTTCAATGTCGTTTTCTGTTTCTGTTTGTAATGATGCGTCAGAAGTGTAGTCATGAGGTAGACTTGGGAGTGACGAAATATAAAAATCTGTGGTAAGAGGTTGCGATGATTGTAAAGAGGGTGCTTGTGTTGTATTTTCCGTGGATTAATCGTCGTAGCTACCTCTTTTTTCACTCTGTAGTTTTATTTTTATCTCTTCTTTCAACTGATTCAATGTATCTTGAGATAGTAATTTGTTTCTTTCTATTGCTCTTCTTTGGTCTGAAAGTCGTTGTTCTGTAGTTTTTTTCTATACATGGTCATGTTGGTTTCTAATTTTGTGATATAACAGTATGTACGCATGATAAATAAGTTTACATCATTATTCCATTTCATGCGTACTCTTGTTTTACCTGCCTTGGTGGATGCGGGACAATAGGCATTTGCCTCCTGCACAACATCCATGGCAGGGATTCGGGTACGTCTTACACTTGATGTAGTTGGTGATGATAAAACTGACGTTGTACTGCGACTATCTGTATTCGTTTGCTCGGCTGTAGTATTTTCGGGTACTGATTCCCCGGTGAGTGCTCGCCTGTTCAGCATCTCACCGCTGACGGTCCGTCTGCTGTGACACCCAGCGTCAGCTCCAGGCGTGCCCCGGCGATTGCCCTCGGGAAGCGGCCCTTTCAATTTTCTTTTAGAACGTGTCTCCATTTAAATGGGTTACCTTTTCCTCGTTAGCCGTGTAAGTTTCAATAATTCACGTTGCCCGCCCCCTACGAGGTCAGATATTCAACTCGGGCGTAAGGTAGGTTTTTAGGGGGCATATTATTTAGGGGGCATATTATTTAGGGGGCATATTATTTAGGGGGCATATTTATTATTATTATTATTATAAAATATACAAATATATTACCTATATGTGGTATATATAAATGTACATATATAAAGAACATTTTTTTTTTTATCATGTCACATATTATGTTTCTTTTTTTATATCATAAGATAGCAAAACAAGCAGATGAGTATCCTGATGGAAAGAGTCAACCATCGCCGCACTAGATAATGGTGCGTTGCTATCTTGTGGTGAGGTCTAATGCCACATGCATAAGTTTATCGGCTACCTTACTCTCCAAACTGGAACACGACAGCGACAAGCACTGACGCTGTTGCAGCAGGAATAGGCAAACCATTGGTACCAGACCCGGGCGAGACAATGCAGAACTCTACCACCTAGTTCCAACATGGGATTTCCGTCAGTAAACCATATTTTTGTGCGTACATTCCGTACGTTATGTAGTTTAGATGCTTTGCGAATGTTTAGTTTTTATAGCATAGGAGCATCAGAGGTCTTAAATAAGAATTATGAAAAGTTCACGACCGCTGGTGACTACGGCAATGACGGTCCTCCTACAGATAGTTTCTGTGCTGGATCGAGCTCCTCTAAAGAATAGACCAAATTGCCGTTCTGCCAGGCAACAGACGACTGATTGGCTATATTTGCCGCTACCATTGTGTCTACTAGATATAAGAGTTCTAGAGCCTTACTTATTCCTGCCACAATAGCGTCAGTGCTTATCATTATCGTGTTCCGGTTTGGAGGGTAGCCGGTAGACTTATGCATGTAAACTCTCCAAACCGAAACACGACAGTGTAGCGGCAGAAAAACAGTAAGACGGTGGTACCAGACCCGGATGAGACAGTACAGAACTCTACCACCTAGTAGCTACGGTGGTAGTGACTCGCTTAGCAAATTCTTCGCATCCTTCGAACTGCCGGGCAGAATGGCAGATGGTGTATTCTTTAAAGGAAACCCTGACCAATACGTAGTAATAAATGTTAAAACTCTCCACTTAATATCAAAATTAATATTCCAATTCATTCCCAATCCGCCAATGAGGAAAACGCAATAGTTTTTAATCAAAGAACAAAATTGTCGCATTTGGAGAGTTATTCAGTCCGGCGGGGCTCGTTATCTACTGTTACGACTATACGACTGAAATGCAAAGACTACGTATCAACTGATGGAGACATGACATACGATATATGAAATATTTACCATTTACTTGTTAATATAATATAAATATTTTTTCAACCGGTGAAACTGCAAATAGAACACACAATGAAAAGCAGTCGCCATCCTTATGACCATTGACTTTTGCAACATTTAGGGTTTAAACTGGATGTCAGCGATCTGTGGCGTGATGGCGAGAACGGTGCGATCTAACACATGATTCTTATTTAAGTGAACTGGATGGCAGCGGCGCGACGGCGGCGCCGGCAGCTGTGACAGAGCGCTAAATCACGCCGCAGTTGCCGACATTCAGTTTGAGGACATAGAGTTAATTTCTAGTAAGAAGTAGATTTCTAAAGATGTTGCTTTCTTTTGGTTTAAAAATCATATTATTAATGATTTTGGATAACCAAGTAGGCTATAAAAACACTTGATAGTTCGCTATATAAGGAATGAGCGAATCTAAACATATATAAGTTCGTCAAGATGGTGTGGACGTAATCGTTCACTATAACATGCGATGGGATACAGAAAATAGACGCTGGCCTTAAGTTACATAAAAACCAAACTCATTTAGAACTAACCAACATTACAAAATACAAAACTCAAGCCTTTAGTCTCCCAGATCAGATGTATTCTAATTAATTTCTTCTAATATGCTACGCACGTTTATGGAACACGTTTGCAAAATGTCTTAAAACTTAGCAAAGTTACTCCCAGTGTGGCCACAAACTTGGCAATCTGCAGCACGGCGCGCCGGTAAGAGCGGCGCGATTTAGCGCTCTGACCCAGCTGCCCACGCCGTCGTCGCGCCGCTGCCATCCAGTTCACTTCAATAAGAATCTGTGTTAAATCGCACCCTCTCGTCGCCGCAGATTGCTGACCACCAGTTTGAGAGCTGTAAGATGTGTGCGATGACATATTATACAGTGTGGCCTTAGAGCATTATTTACACGACGTGTCGTGACCTGTGTATGTGTATACTAATTCGATAATAGTGAAGTTTTGGTTTCGTTGTTTAAACATTTTTATTTGTTTAAAAAGCGTCTTTTTAGTCACCTCTGTGCTCTAGTGATCCGATGTCGGTGTTGACCACATGAGGTCCCGGGTTCGATTCTCGGGTCGGGTAAATCAAAAATGAGTTCTTTCAATTTTCTAATAAAAACAACCCCGCCCGGGATTGGATAAGTGCCCGGTTGGCAATAGGCTCGCCATGAAGCATATTATGAGATTAAGTATTAGGCTAATCGTGGGGTGCACTGGTTGTTGTACCTCTGCCTACAGTTTCGAGGATACTGGCGTGAAGATACTTTTTTACGTTTTAAGAATCTTATCTTTATTTAAAATATTTTTAATCTCTGGCACGAAAATTGTGCTATGATACATATTATATACATTACTTAATGTGGGTTAATATACATTTATATTAATATTAATGGGTAAAATTAGGTTATTTGTTTGTAATGGATAAATCAAGCATCTTGTAGAGTGATTTTAATTTCCTGTACACATATTGTCACCTGATTTTTGCTTGATTGTAATTGTCAATATGTAAAATAAGCTTACATAAAAAGAAATAAAAATCCGTTCCACGCAGGTGAAGCATTTTATCACCAAATGCGTTGTGATACGTTACACTTACTGGTGCAGTTCTGAAACATCTCGTTTGGGTTGGCGCCCCGCAAGAGTGTCAGTGCTTATCACAGCTGTGGTACGGTTCGGAGGATTAAGTATTTGGTAAGCTTTTGTATGTGGCAGTATATTTCCACCACACGGATGACAACGCAACAAACATACTAGCCGTTTGCTTATTTGTCAAATAAGTGATATCCCAAACTAATGTCAATATTTTATTTTTACTTATACTTGTGTGTATAACTTAATGTCAGCGAGGGTAAAAACATTTTGAATATAAAGCAATATATTTTGTAAGAGTAGGCTATGTCTATTTTCTTGTACAAAACTCTGCAATACAGCAACCACACTGTGTATCGATAAAATATTTTTTTCGATCTCATAAAAGTAACGTTATAGATAAATACATACATCGTAATAAAATGTATACTGAGAATGAGTTACGGACATTCAATGAAATAACTTTTACATTTATAATATTAATATTTTATAGCAGCAATAAGATAATCTATAATGACAAAAGCACAGCTCAACCGCTAGACATATGGAGCTACGTATTTTTGCTACTATAAAATAATAGAATATTTCAAATGAAAAAGTTATTTCATTGAATATCTGTAAATCATTTTCAATATACATTTAATTACGATGTTGTATATATCTATAACGATCCGTTTACTTTATATCACAGGTTAAATAAAAAGAAGATGGGGTTTCCTGACGGCAACACATATCCATCGCTTTTAGACACCAAAGATGTGTGTCAGTGCTGCTTTCTTATCTGTGTGGCGTGGGTGGCTGTGTGTGGATTGTTACTTGCACTTCACAGGCTACACTTCAAGCCGTATACGACATCGACAAGTACCATAACTATTACAGCAGGTATAGGGAAGGCCTTGGTACTAAACGAGATGAAACAAACCGAGACGTTGCGGAACCCTACCGTCTAGTCAGTAGTCATGATGAAGTGACACGTGCTAGTCTTCTCTCGCTTTTTACGAACTGCTTAGCTGTGAGGCAGTTGTATTTTTGAAAAAGGAGTTCGGATCAATACGGGAAATCATTATGCAGCTATGTGCTAACTGAAAGGATTTCAAACTAAAAATTTAAACCCGAATAAATGTAAAAAAAGTAAATCCGAATTTAACACGAGTAGTTTTTTATAGAAAAGCGGGCAAACGGACAGGAGACTTACCTGATGGTAAGTGATCACCGCCGCCCATTGACAACCACATTATCAAAAGATTTGCATTTGCGTTGCCGGCCCTTTAAGAATGAGTAGGCTCTTTTTTTAAGGTCCCTAAGTCGTATCCGCTTGGAAAAACCCCTGCCGCTAATTGGTTCCACAGAGGAATAGTGCGAGGAAAAAAGTGCCTCGAGAATCGCACAGTTGTAGATTTCCAAATATTTTTACTTCGTCCCCGGGACAGCACACGTTGTCTACGAATAAAAGTACAACTTTGCGTATTTCGACACTATTCTCAATAATGGAAGGGATCATCAATTATATCTCTAACTAAATGTAAATATAAATTGGTAGTATTGTTAGTAATCCAGTCTGTGGACAGCGGAGTCGGCGTTCGTACTATCTGTGGGCACAAATTCGTTTAATTTGCCAAAGTTTACCGCCTTCTTCTCCGCCCTTTGGTTTGCCCTTCTGTTAAATTATCCGTTTTATTTTAATTACAAGTTATGAATTTATAGACCTTGATATTTCAGTTAAGTTTATTGCAACTGCAAAAATATAACTTCTTGAACGTTACCTTGAGTTAATTACTAAGAAAGCAAAAAAAAAAAATGAGAAATGGGTTCCAGTAGCGTTATAATAATTTTCTTCCAGTGACAATTATATTGTTCAAAATTCAAATGAAAATAATTTAATCAAATGATCCTTTAATGAGACACTTTAGAGGAATAGGCATTTTAATATATTATCTAATCGACACGCAGCCATTTCTGTCAAACCAGTACATTGCGCAATGAAGTTAAATCAACTTACGATCTGGTTTTCTAGAAGGTAAATGGGTGGGAAAGACTGAGTTACTATCGTCATAATTAAAAAATATATATTTAATACATTTATTACAGTTTATAAATATTAAACAGCCAGTACACGTGTACGAATTCTGCAATGTGTTAATTAAGTGCTAACTCCCGTCGAAGGCGCGCAGCACCACAACATTTCTAGTTAGAAAGTTCATATCCTCAAAGTCCACGGACGTCGAACTTACTGTGCTCTCTCGTGCTAGTTAGAAGACGCAATAAACTCCATACAAGTATTACGCTTAGGAGTTTGAAGTCAGGGCGAATTAGAAATATCCATTAACTTACAACTTACAACTGTATTTAATGGATGTTTGTTATTCGCATATAAAGTATAAAAGTTAGCCTTTTTTAAAGATTAGACCATCTGCCATTCTGCTAAGCAATTCGTAAATTGTGAACTTTTGGCAAAATTGTTCACTACCATTGTGACTACTAAATTGTAGAATTCCGCAACGTCCTGCCTCAGTTTTGAACCACCGCCTCACCTTTTCCTGCCGCACTGACATCAATGCTTGTCACTGTCGTGTTCCGGTTTGGACGGTAAGGTAGCCAGTAGGTAAACTTATGCATGTGGCATTAGGTCTCGCCACTAGAAGCCACACACCATTATCACCTTTGGTGTATATAGGCGATAGTTGACTCTTTCCACCAGGAGACCCATCTGCTTGTTTGCTATCTTATGGCATAAAAAAAGGTTAGTGTAACCGATTTACTTATGCATATGGTATTATTGTGGTGCCCATCGGTATCGGCGACAAAGAAAAATGGATCTACTGATGGAAACAGTTAACCATCGCCTATAGACACCAAATATGTTATGTGACCATCGCAGACATTGCCGCACTAAAAGGTACTGATGGTGGTACTTAAACTCAGCGAGACGTTGCGAAACTGTACCGCTTAGTAGTTACGATGGTAGTGACAAGTTTAGCTTACGAACTGCTTGGCGGATGGCCTGTTCTGCAAAAGTAGCCCCGGCCCTCACACGGCTATTGAAACTTATGTTTTTTTTTATAGAAGAGGGGGCAAACGAGCAAGAGGTGCACCTGATAGTAAGTGATCACCACCGCCCGCGATCGAGTACTGTCCGAAGGTGGTGTTAAGAGTCTTCGCAACCGGCGTGTGTGTATGAAGAGAATGATGAATGTGGAGGAAGCGAGACAAGCCTGCAAGGATCGTGATGTAGAAGTTAATGAGAGCCAGTGGCTTATCATGTTTCCTATATTTTTTCTACGAATCTTCGGAAACGACAGCTTTATTCGCTAGTCAATCAGCAGATCTAATCGTGGGTGCACTGGTTGTACCTCTGGCTAAATTTTCAAGGATACGGGTTTGAAGATACTAACTTTCTTTTAAAGGTCCAGTCAAATTTTCATAGGTTATTCAGAATCGATAATATGTTTGATTTACGTAATAAAATATAATTTTAAAAAATTCGAAATTTCGTTTTTATCCGACACAAAAAATAAAACAGATAGATATTACTTCAATTACGCAAAATTCGAACTAAAATATTTTAGTGCCTGCAACCAAATTTGAAGGGATCGGGAAAATGTACTTAGAGCGACAGATTACATGGGAGTTACTATAGTAATTATGGGTAAATGCAAAATGACACACTGCCAGCATTACAGAGCTCATTCACAAGACTCGGTGCATTCAATTCATGAATTTAGTGGGAAATGTTTAAACGAATATTTTTATATTATCTTGTAATAATAATCTATACATATAATATAAAAAATAACCTACACATCTACATAGCACTATACATCCACATAAAAGTTATGTAAGTTATTCATACAAATCTTATACATGAGAATAAGAATTAAAAACGCATTCAGAGTTAAATAAGTTTGAATCAACTACATTAAATATAATTTTTAGACAATATTTAGATAGATTTTCATTATTCCTGTTGTATTCGCGATAAGAAACATTCAAAAATGTATAGTCTCATAAATACTCAGATGTTTCTTAATTACCTTTTTTACCAAGTTTTGTTATTAGAAAGACATCTCGCCCTAGTCCGTTTTGACATCCAATCTTCATCCTTACGTCTTCAGTTGGATTCGGGCTTTAATGTCTGGTATACATACATTTCTGATCAGATAGAAACTAAAAAATATCGATTCGTCAAAAATACCCAAGATAAAGTTTTTACTTCCCATAAAATATGAGAAGGTTTTTATTTCGGCTGTATTTTCTTCCCTATTTATTAACTGATTTGGAAAATTTAGTTTTGTTTAGAAAGACATGCTTTTAGTATAGTTCCTTATACTGGCTCAGCACACATTTAGTGAAAGTCTGTTTCAAGGTTCAAGAGATACAGGGAGGCTGAAAGTTACTGCAGTTCTACTTAGTTAACATTTCATTTATTAAATTCATGCTTACCGGCACTAGAGACGATTTTAACATTCAGTCCTTTTAAAAACGACAAAAGTTACTCGCCGTGTTTAAAATCGCTATCAGCTTATTATTCGTACCCAAACAAAGTACTTGAGTCAAAGTGCTCATTATTACAGCACCAACGTAAGTCATACGTAGCAATGAGATATGAATGTTTTTTCGGGCGGCCTCGCTCGCAGCGGCCGGGCCGCGCCTCTCCCGTCGTCGGTGGGCATCGTCGGCGAGTCAGGCCGCTCACACGGGACGCCATATTACTGGTTAATATTTGAAAAGCACTCCTAAGTCACACGCGGCTGTAGTAATGGAGATGTTTGTATTTGTATTGTGCTCACTCCACCTGCTTTTATACATTTACCATATTATAGCATCGTAGTTACTTGTTTAAGAAATATTCTGTTTTTAGAAGTAACTATAGTAAAATGCCTAGAAAGTAAAGCCTCTGTGGTCTAGTGGTCTAGTGGTCCAGCGTAGGCGTTTATCACATGAGGTCCCGGGTTCGATGCCCGGGTCGGGCACTTAAAAAAGAAGTGTTTTTTCAGTTTTATGATGAACATAAATTTGCTCGGGATTGGAAAGTGACCGGTCGGCGATAGGCTTGCCACCTATCACATTTGTGGGACCAAGTATCTTCGGCTAATCGTGGGTACTCTTGTTGAACCTCTGCCTATCTCTTCGGGGATACGGGCGTGAAGATACTTTTAGTAAAAACTAAGAACTTGAGAAATACAAATAATATTTTTACTGGATGGATTCTATTAGCCCTAAAGGCCCTAATCGACGTACGAGCCTTACCGCGGTTTTAAAAAACGAATATTTTACTGCCTCTCGTTGCGGCTGATCAACTAGCAAATAAAACCGTCAAGACCAAAAAATCGTAAAATAAATGTAGAAAACACGACGAGCCGCGAACCAGGCCCGTTGGTATATAAGACCGCGGTATTTCAATGATATACCGGCGAGCTTTACCGACGAACCATAAAACCGTGGTTTAACTCGCCCATCGATCAGGACCTTAAGAGTTCTTATGTTAAAAATGTTTAGGCTTATAAGCCTCTTTAAACTGTTAGTTTGCGGGAAATAACACTGTTTGTTCAAAGATGAATGCATACATGAAAATGTGAGCGACTTACTTATAACGAATGTACCAAACTTTCTTTCTATGACTATTTTTGAAGTGCTGCGAATAAATCCTGTAATTACGTCATACTTAACCTGTCAGTTTAAAATAACGTTTGTAAGATATTATTAGCACTTAATAACATTAGTACCTATATTATTAAACAATTCAATCAAAAATGAATCGCGTCTATGGTCTAGTGATCCGGTGTTGGTGTTGACGACATGAGTCGATTCCTGGGTTGGGCCGGGAAAACAACATTGACCGGGATTGGAATATGTCTGGTTGGTGATAGAATTGCCGCATATCACATTATGGAACCAAGTATCTTCGGCTATTCGTGAAAGCTGCAGTGCCTTTGCCTGTCTCTTCGAGAACACGCGCGTGAATATACAGTCAAAACGAACTAACTATGTATTGTAACGATTCCTGTCCCAAACAAAAATTCTCAAATACGGCAGGTTCACGGTGGGTACACAATCTCACCAGTGTAGTATTTTCGTCGGACAACATTTTTTTTTCGAATTACTTGTTATATAATCTTGTAAACGTATTTGAAATAAGTACCTACGTAGTCACCAAGGAAGAAAATCTTATAAGTTCAGCATTCTCTTTCAGCAAACAAGCAGCTTTTTATTGATCCAGACGTTACGGAAATATGTGATTTAACGTGAAATTAATTAAATTTGCTATTTTCCGCGAACTGTTTAATTAATATCAACTTTTAAACAGGCAGCTTTCCTGATGGATCGATCGATAGACACCAAAGATGTTAATGGTATCCTTCTAGCGAAATCTTAATGCCATATATGCTATCTTTAAAGTGGACTAAGTTTTATAAAATCAAATGAATAGTTTTTATAAAATAACGGTTGAACATTTTGAAGTCTCGCAAATTTGTAATATCACATGTTTTAAAATTGTAATTTCCTTCAGTGGCGCCGGCAGTTTCCTTGAGAGATTCCGATGTACGCTCGCTCCACGTGCCCCGCCGTAATAGAGATGAATGTGTAATAAATGTGGCGGCGCGGGCTGCAGCCGAGTATTACATCTACATAGCGCGCGCGCTGCGCTGCCGTATATCTCACGAGCCACGGAGAAACTGGAGAAACTGTGTGGGCCTAACAGCATTCATGTCATGTGAAGGCACTTCATACATAACAATTAATTAGAATCGTAAATGACCATATTCTCATTATCATGTTAATTACGGCGTTTATCTTACAATATTATTACCCTGTGCTAATTCGAATTCCTTTTGAAGTACAGACCATCCGTCTTCCTACCGAGTAGTTTGTAAAAGCGCACGATTGGCCATAGCTCTTACTACTATTACGACAACTAGGTGATAAAATGCAATACACTGGTATCATCTTCTTATTTACGATATAGACCGTAGTCTATATCGTAACTGATGTTTTTGGATTTGGAGGGTAAAATGCAGGTAAAGTGAGGTTAAGTGCACAAAACATGACGTCGAACGGATAGTAATACATCGCACAGATGACGACGATCCATCAAGACAATCTGCTTTTCTAATAATTAATATGTAAATAAATGTAAACAGCTCACGAGAGCAAAATGGAAATCTAAACATGCCACTATCACCCGTAGCGGTTCGCTTGGAATTATTTCCAAACCGTTAACGTCTAGAAGGTCAACTACTGTGTTCAGCCTAACGACCTAAGTAATTAGTAAATTAAGGCTTACGAGCGTCTATTCTTACTGCGTTGATAAAACGCATCAGTGATCTCCTTGTATCGCTCGTTAATAGTAGAAACATTTGGTTGCTGCTAACTTGCGCTAAAAATGCGAGAAGATATCCGAGAGAAAATCTCTTTTAGTCTACTTTCGATGTCTCTTATAACAAGTTGTCAGGACGAGGATTGGTCACGTACACACAGTAATCTCACAACGTACTACGAACCCATTAGAAAAAGGTTTTAGGTTAAGATTTTTATTGAGATTTCGGCGTATTTTTAGTGCATCAGGGCTGCTGGAGTAGCTCTCATTGATGTTTTTTTTTTCATACGCGAAAAAGAGTAGTATCGCTGATAGATTTTGCTATTGCTTCAATTCTTGTAATTGCCGTGTTGCAGTTTGCAGGGTAAGGTAGGTTGACTTATGCGAGTGACATAGCAATCCCGCCATATCACTCGCATCGATATATCCATATGGATTGCAATGCATCATTAACATGTTCGGCGTCTACAGGCGACGGTTTCAGAAGAGCCATCTGCTTTATTGATTCTGACGATTCAAAAAAAGACGGTGTACGCGGAGATTTAGCAGTCTCCCCTGTTGTCGATGATTTGCAGTCTGTCTTCATGAGGTATTGGAAAAATCGAGCTTAAGCCAGTTGTGCGCTTAGAGTAAACCATCATAATTACTATTTTTATATCATAAAATAGCAAACAAGCAGACAGACAGAGGCAACCATTGCGTACAGACACTGGAGACTTTGACAGGGCATTGCTGTCCGTGTGCCAGGACGATACTAATACATAACTTTACCGCGTCACAAACCATCAAACCGGAGCACAACAGTGATAAACAGTGCCGTAATTGCGGCAGAAGTACGTAGAGTTGTGGTACTAAACACGGGCGAGACGTGTAGAACTCTACCACCTAGTAGACGTGATAGTGGTGACGCGTACTTAATCGTTCGTTTTATACGTACTATAATAAATAATAATAATAACTAAATATTCACGGGACAAATTACACTTATTGATCTAACCCCAAAGTAAGCAAATTATTTGCTTGTGTTATGGGTGTTAGTCAACGATACTAATACATAGAAATACATATATAAATACTTTTACATACATAATAAACACCCAAACCCGGAAATATAAACATTTATCACACAAATGCTTGTCCCCGTCGGGGATCGAACCCGAACCCCGTTGATTGCGTAGTCAGGGTCGCTAACCACTCGACCAACGGGGCGGTCAAGTCTTTAAAATGGCTCCGGACCAACGTGGACCAACAAAATGTTTATATATTACAAGTATAAGTGTACACTTACAAGAAAATTTACTCCTAGTATAATAATAAATAATGTGGCATATAGTAGAGCAGCTGCCCCGGCAAACTCATCGCGGACAAACAACGTGACTCACACTTTATATATATCAAGATATAATCAAACTAGTGGACCGCCCCGGCTTCGCATGGGTACAATGTAAGCGCTCAAACTATGTTCTTTTTTTTATATATATCATACGATAGCAAACAAGCAGATGGGTCTCCTGATGGAAAGAGTCAATCATCGCCTATAGACACCAAAGATGTTAATGGTGCGTTGCTATCTAGTGGCGAGGTCTAATGCCAAATGCATAAGTTTACCGGCTATCTTACCCTTCAAACCGGTACACGACGGTGACTAGCACCGACGCTATTGCGGCAGGAATAGTTAAGGCGGTGGTACCATACCCGGGCGAGACAATGCAGAACTCTACCACCTAGTAGGCACGATGTTAGTGACTCGCATAGCCAATCGGTCGCTTTTTACAACCTGCCTGGCAGAACGGCAGTTGGTCTATTCTACAAAGGAGCCCGGGACCAACACGGGGAAAGTTCTTCCGACAAATATTTGAAATTCTCGGCTTTTCTCTTATATAAACAATATTGAATCATCTGTCTAATGATAAACGCATTAAAATCCGTTGCGTAATTTAAAAGTTCACATATTTTATTAAATAAGTAAATATTTTTTTCGGCACATTTCTACACTAATGTCTAATATATATCTAATTTTACAATTAAAGAAAGTTAAATCAAAGAAAGTTAAGGAAATTTGCCATAAAACGTGGTTTATTTAAAAATTCTCGCTTCTATGGCTTACAGATATTATTGTATTGTGGTACTAAGTTGAAGACCAGTGTATACCGACATAATGTATCGGAACACGAGTTTGATCGTGTAAACTAATTAAAGTGTGTAGTTTGGAGCTGGTCCGACTAACGCCCGGTCGGCTGCGGAGTGCGCCCAGTGTGTGCCGCCAAACCGCAGCCCTCTGTCGCCGGGGGTACGTGGGGGGTTCTGTGTAGTACAACCGGCGTGGTGTAGTGCCGGCCAGCTCCAGAAACTTTAACAAACCTTAACAAGAATACTTTCTGTTATCTATTTCAAAGTACATAATATACATATATCAAGGTTTTGGTTGAGGCATGATTGCTTAACGTATACTTTTAAGCTTTCGCGGCTTTTTTGAACTGAATTATTAATAATTAACGGGATCTTACCGCGATTATGTGATGTATTGTTTTTACATAATCGCGGTAAGATGCCGTTAATTATTAATGATTGCTTAACACTATTAAATTCCAGGATGGATGTATGTATGATAAATACATGTACAGTCACGAGCAGGTTATGTTATCCAATAGAAATATTTTTTATATTAGAATATATTAATATATTATATTAGAATTAATTTCCTGGCTTGACTTTCAAATCCAGTTGTTTTTTCTCGTCATTGACGTAATGATCTCTCCTTGCCGATTAAAGCTAACATTGCTGCAAATATAATTCAATGTCAAAAGTCGAGGTAATAATATGGATATAATCTGAAATAAATTGATTATTATTATTATTATTATTATTATAATATCGTTTACACGCGTCGTGACATCTGTAGCACCTACTTGTACGATAAATTAAATACTTGTTTAGATATTGCGTCTCCCGTGTACGATATATCTCACGTACAGTTCCTAAGTCAGTACCACCTCATGCGTCTGTGTCAAAACCTTAACCATCTAGTGATAACCACCATCATAGTGTTGCTACGTAGTAATAGTCGTATTGAGGATACAAAATAATTAACAGATCAAAGTTGTATACGGACTTCTTTTCTTCGGAATTTACTCGTATATACATATACATGTATGGAGGATAGAATACGTACGTAGATTCGACGTTCTTTTTCTTTTTCTCTGAACTCGGATTCTTTTATATTTATATTTCATCAACGTACCTTCAATACTGATAATATCTAAAACCGCATGTGATTGTAGGTGCAGCGGTGCTCTATTGCTACTTATTTGATTCCAAGCTGGAATTAAACGATTTGTTTTATCACCACCCGCCAGTCTCCGAGCTTCTATCGTGATTTTGGGTTTTTGAGAAAAACCTCGAAAAACCTTAATAACACTTTGGCCTGAAACGGGGATCGTAACCGGGACTTCGTAATCTAAGCCGCATAGGCTAACCCCTAGACCACGAACAAATTATGTGTTGCAAAATAACTCTGGTTCCAATGAAACAGAAATCATTTTTAGAATTAATTTTCTGATTTATTAACGTTGTTGTTTATAAAAATTGGTAACGTAAGAAAATGGTTTCAAGTATTATTTCTCGTCTTGATGTTATTTCTCCTTAACAACTGTAGCTGACAGTGCTGCATACATAATTCGACTTAATGCGTCAAAAGTCGAAATAATACTAACGTGTATACAATTCGTGACATCCGTATTACTCGTTGGATAGACAAGATATTTGTTGATACCGATAAATATCTTTTCTCCCGTGTGCGATATATCTCACGCACATATTCTAAGCCAGCAGCACATCATCACAGTGGTAACATGTAATAATAATTTTATCGAGACCACAAAATAATTAATAGGCGAAAATTCCGTATAGGGACATTCTTTCTGTGGAATCTATGAATAATCTGTGTAATTTCGAGTATGAGATACAAAAAATTTCGTGACACAGTTTTATTTACCACACTCTCCCGAAACGGCTTGATGGCTTTTGTTAATCCACACTACAAACTTGTTACACACTATTTAACCAAACTATTTAATGCTACTTGACTCTACAAAAAATTAGCACTTTCAAGCTCATGGATACGAGTATTTTACAAACGGATCTCTTAATTATTTTTTTTACTGTCGATAGGGAAGCGCGTGAACACGATCACGCCTGATGGTAAGCTAAGATGCGGCCTAAGATGGAACGCGCTTCCCTAAAAGGTACCTGTTCACTCTTCTCTCCCCAGGTTGTACCCGTCGGGGAACACAGACTCAGGTAGCATATTCCAGTCCCTTGCGGTTCGGATCGAGAATGTCGAATCGAACCGCTTCGTTCGGGTACGTGGAACGTCCACCATATGGCGATGTCTAGTATCTGTGCGCCTCGACGATCGATAGAAAAACGGGGATGGCGGAATTAAGTCGTGCAATTCCGCAGCGCACTCTCCAAAATGTATTCGATAAAAGACCGATAAACTAGCCACTCTGCGGCGATGAGCGAGGCTCTGGAGTTTTTTGCCTACCAGATCATCGTCGTTTATGAGCCTCTTGGCACGCCTCTCTATCGCCTCAAGCGTCTCCAGCTGGTATTTGGCGGATCCATCCCAGAGGTGAGAGCAGTATTCCATGCACGAATGGACTTGTGCTTGATAAAGATTGAGCAATAGACTGTCATGTCAGACCCTGTCAAAGGCCTTAGAAATGTCAAGTGAGACAGCTAACGCTTCAAAACAGCTAACGCTTCAGAAATATTATTTTTCCCCGTCTTGGATGGTCCTTTGAAGAATAGACCAACTGTCGTTCTGGCAGAAAGTTCGTAAAAGGCGACCGATTGGCTACGCAAGACATTACCATTGTGGCTACTAGGTGCTAGAATTCTGCATTGTCTCGCCCGGATCTGGTACCGACGCCTTACATTTTCCTGCTGCAATAGCGTCAGTGCTTGTCGCTGTCGCGTTCCGGTTTGTACGGTAAGGTAGCTGGTAAACTTATGCATGTGCCATTAGACCTCGCTACAAGATAGCAACCACCATTAACATCTTTGGTGTCTATAGGCGATGGTTGACTCTTTCCATCAGGAGACTCGTCTGCTTGTTTGCTATCTAATGATATAAAGGAAAACACACACACACACTCGCAATTTTTTTAAACGATAATATTCCACACTTCTGATTATACAATAAAAAAATAAATAAACATCCCCACCGAGTAAAAGAAGTTCCCTAAAAATATTTTTCACGATTTTTTTTATGTATACTTCTGCTAAGGTACAACTACTCAATAATAACAGCCTCAGTGCTAAGCTGCGGACGGATGTAACGAAATAGCGTGATTATAAGAGATCCTAGTTGACTTCAAACTCTTAAAAGAAGAAAGCTACAATTACACTGATTGATGAATAAGAAATGTTGTGCAGTAAAAATGCAATAATCAAAGAGTTGTCAAATATCTTTTCGAAATGCCTTGCTAGTGAAATTCAGTTCTAATATCACATAATTAATAGTTTTCAACAATATTTCAATATGTTGTTATACAAAAAACCTGTCTGATTTGTTTTATGTTTAAGAAAACTGGTTTCTCTTGAATATATAATAGCTCTTACGTTAAATGTTTGTTTAGATGGTCGTGTTAACGCTTTAATTCGTATAGAGTGAAGTGCTAATCGACTCTCCTGAAGATGATTCAGTTGCAAAGTGAAACTGCGTTGAGTACTCACACTAACTTGGGGGAAAATGTGGTGGACGTAGACTTTGTGCCACTGAAAGAGAGATCTGGAAATTAAAGGAGACCTTCCTTAAATTTCTAGACATTTCAAACCATCGGTAAGTTTGTTTCATTCATGACAATACTTGATGCTTTAATGTTATTGCACAAGTCGCAGATAAGATTTTTTTAGAAAGTTGTGAATTAGTAACCTTAATTTCGTTTTTGGATACTTTTATTTTACCGTCCCGTTGGTTGAGTGGTTAGCGACCCTGACTACGCAATCGACGGGGCTCGGGTTCGATCCCCGACGGGGACAAGCATTTGTGTGATGAGCAAAAATGTTTGTATTTCCGGGTTTGGGTGTTTATTAAATATATTCTATTATTTATATATGTATTTCTATGTATTAGTATCGTTGACTAACAGCCATAACACAAGCAAATAATTTGCTTACTTTGGGGTTAGATCAGTAAGTGTAATTTATCCCGTGAATATTTATTTATTTATTTATTTTATTCCTTCCACATGTTCAAACTAAATGGCACTCTTCCCAATATACTTTTGTATGTGAGCCACATATCGGAAGATTAATGGCTTGCAGTAAATTTTGTCTCGCTGTGTACTGCATATATACTGTACAGCCAAGTAACGATAAATAATTGGCTATTTAGAGACAGTCTGAATTGCCGGCCCAACAAATTAGCCATTACGTAAAATGCGTGCAAGCCTTAATGCGATGACTGTTATTTCTGTCGCATTGACACACTGAAACTTCGTAAAACTAGATGAAATGTTTGCTGTAACTATTTGTGGCGGTTGTTAACCGGCGCGAGTCACGGCATGTTGCCGCCGGTTCCGCCGTCACAGGTACCGCGCCGTTCGCGTCATGCCATTGTGGTGTTCCTCGCTAATTTTATAACTTTTGCCAGAGGGAGCGGCTACCGTCTATTGATTTCTTTTGTTTGATGTGTGCTGTGTGTCGTCAGACTCTAACTTAGATTACGGTAACTGAGTTATTATCATAATTAAAGTACAAATGTATGTCACAGCCCACAGGGATCGTCTATATGCTTGAGCCGCACTTGCGTCTATCGTCCCGAAGTTATATGTGTGCTAAAGCCCACGCAGTCCGGAATGTATGCGACAATAACCGATACTAGCCGGTCACATCTGCATTTACCGTGTCATTGCACGAAGCTTTGTGACGATAGCCGAAGTGCTGCTTCAACATTACAATTGCACTAATTATAGATATGTATTAACATCCCCCAAGAAAAACTGGATGATATAACCTACAAATATGGGCTCAGATTTTCCACCTAAAATAAAAACCTTATTAAGTATCAATGGATAATTGGTATATATTTCAATATTTACTAATATTATAACCCGAGAAGACGTGCATTTTTGTATATTTATGTGTAACAATTTACTAGTCCAATTTTTCAGTTTGGTAACCACGACAGTTACGAGTTGGCCAGGCTAGTTAGCAAGGCTGAAATAATATTTTGGGCCTTCTTGAAAGCGAAGACTTAGACGGGTCACCTTCTGTAAGCATTAGCTCAGACATTTTTAGTTAAAAAGGTTTAAAAAAGTTATTTACTAGGTAGTAGGGTTCTGCTACGTCTCGCCCAGGTCTGGTATCGCCACCTTGCCTATTCCTAACGGAATAGCGTCAATGCTTGCCATTGTCGTGTTCCAGTTTGTAGTATAAGGTAGATTAAGGTAGCGTAGGGATGGATACCACACGGATAATAACGCACCATTAGCATCTTAGGTGTCTATAGTCAATGGTTTCTTTTTCCGTCAGGAGTCATCTGCTTGTTTGCTATCTAATAACATAAAAGAACATTACAAAGCTTAGTTTATAAATTTTACGACGACAAAAAATGTATATATGATATTTGTGTTTTAGCACTCACCCCGTGCTTGGGAAAACTTAAAAAAAATTACAACAGTATACATTATCTAAAACGTGTTGTCTTCGCAGTCGACGTGTGCTGTAAGTTGTCGCAAGTATGTGGGCAATGTCCCGCCGCTGCAGTTGCGGAGCGCCGCGGCTCGTGCAGGAATGTCATCGCCGCCGCGCTCGTGTCCCCGGGACTGATAACTGATAACACTGTCTTCAGCTGGGACTGAAATAGTGCTTAAAACGTTGTGATATGTCACAGATTTAGAAACATTTAATACGGTACAATCACATCAAAACATGTCATTTTGACTGTCTCTTTTATGTCAAAACATGGAAATCAAGCAAATGACTCTCACAATGGAGAGATGCCTGGCCTATAGACACCAAAAATGTTAAGAGTGCGTTATCTTCTATGAACCAATGTGATCCGTAGATCTTCCGTGGATCCCCGTGTCGGTCCGGGCCCACCTTGATGAATAGATCATCTGCCATTCTGCCTGGTATTTTGTAAAATGCAGACGATTGGAAAAAAGTCGTGGGATCTTAAGAGTTCCGTAATGTCACGATCGGGTTTAGTACCATCAGTTATTTCTGCCGCTATAGCGTTTACAAACATTATTGTTCTGTTACGGATTTGAGGATAAAGTAATCGATAACTTTATGCATGTGAGAGTGTGTTGTCAGCTCAATAATCCTTACAAATGTCTCTAGATATTTGTTAAGATGGCGAAAAGCTATATTATAATGATATCTAGAATAGTTGGTCGGAATAAAATCACTTCTGAAACACGTTGAAAATAAATAAGTAATTCATTTGTGCTATATTAATTATCTCTTCACAATTTTATACACACATTACCCGTACGCAACATTACCATCTGGTCACGTTTTTGGTGACCAGATGGTAATGTTCACGACAAAGGAGACTGATACTGTTGCATAGAAACTTGGGCCCCCCTTGTAATAAGATGAATATTATGTTAATTAGTGGCTAGTTTAACGTTATATAAATACTGAAAATTTTACAGATTTTAGCAATCTGAGAACAGAGATAATAATAAAATAAAAAAATAAGATATTCACTAGAAGTAAGGTTACGGTACTATGGTATAGTTTAACTCACTTTAACCGTTTACTATTATATAAACAACTGATACTTGTAATACAGGCAACTATGCTTCATGTTTATAAATTGACACAATACTACAACACAGATTTTTGGAAAACACAAATTAAAGGATGCCTATCTGTAGGTAGGTACGTACTACGTAAAATAGCGAAGGGTGAAGTCCGCGACTTGCGAGTGCGACTCTTGCGAGCCGTCAGTGATGTCAGTTATAATTGTCAATTTTAGCTGTATTAAATCCACAGACACTAAATCGTATTAAGTTTGAAGTAACGTAATCAATCGATTATATAAATTGTATCGATTATATTTTTTTCTTTTTATATAATAAATGGTTTGTAAAATAATGATGGTACTTACTGTTGATTATACTAAATATTAATCAAAAATACACTTTTACATATACTTACGAGCTTATAGTTCGATTAAAATTTTTACTTAAATCGATTATAATTATATCGATTATACAATTATAGTACCAAAAACTTATTTTCGTGATTTCTTTTTTCTTAGAAAGCGGATTAAGCTTATATTTTGAACTTTGAAATAGAAAAATAGTATCATTTTTTTGAACCATACGTCAACTCTTTACATTTGGGCCCAAAAATCCCCTTCTCCTTTGGTGTGTATAGGCTATGGTTCTCTTTCCATTAGGGAATTCCAATTCTTTGCTATCTTATGGTATAAAAATGTATTAAAAAGTGAGTTGAAATAAAATGGTTATTCGAATTGATTTCTAATAATTCCATAAAAATGTAAGCTTGTAAAGTTCCATGATGGCTCTCGGTATCGGCTTCATGTGTCGGATATTGTATTACCTCGGCTTTAAACAATATACAATTTTAGATTGGATTCCAGCATCCAGTCGCTGGCGTTCAATCATGCCGGCTTTATGGATTTCAAAAAAGTCATCTATACAACAATTTCATATCGCGAAATAGGAGTTGCGTTCGTCAGATTGTTTATTGTGTAAAATCTAGACTGGATTTTAAAAGATTCAGCCTGGTTTCCGATTGTCGAGAATTGCATTTGATATTCTGATCTCAGGACACCTACGCTGTGTTGAGCTTTTATAGCGTCACGAATATTCCATAACGTTTGGACACGCGGGCTTTAATAAACAAGTTGTTTTGTGGTAGAGCGGTGAGCAGGAGAGCTTTGTCACAAGGTTCGATGAACTCCTATTACTTGATCGGTTTCAATCCAAATAAGTGGGAAGAAAAATGGGATTTTCTAAAAACCAGTAACTTCGAGACAAACATAGCAGGTTGAACTTAAACATGCTTAAAATTAGACAACTTATATCACTGGATCATAAGAACTATCTATATATCTAAACATATACATACAAATAAATAAAATTGGGGTGTCTGTTTGCAATATTAAAATAATCGCTTTTAACTAAATGCTTATAGATGTTTACACGGTACATATACCAAAATAACCTTTTTTACAATTTTTGTCTGTATATATGTCTGTCTGTTTATTCCGGCCAATCTCTGGAACGGTTTGCCCGATTTGGATGGGACTTTCACTAGCAGATAGCTTATGTAATAAGGAGTAACTTACGTTACTTTTTAGATTTTTTTACCATGCGGACGAAGTCGCGGACACAGCTAGTATACAATTAGTTTCTAAAAAAATATAACGATCATTTTGTTATGGTGTTTATCTACTTAGTATAACGCACAAAGTAGCATTTTTTTTTTCATTTTGTACTTAAGGGTTAATTTTAAGTGGCTTGGCTAGAGCGCATCGCCACAGTTTGATAGAAAAATTATAATTGCTTTAGACCTTGAGTATTGGCAAACAAATTAACTGATATAAGGTTTTTATTACGCATAAAAAACATACAAAAGTGTTCGATTCACGTTGGTTTATCGTAAACCAAATGTTACTTGCGACTTCGTTCGCGTGACCCAAAATTATTACTTCTTTCTGCTCAGACAAGAGTAAAAAAGGTTCATTCGGTGCTCGTGGAAGTGTAAGTGTAGTAATTCGTTGTAGAGACAAATTTAATATTTTTCCACTTCCCCCATAAAAAGCATTTATATATAATTAGGCAAAGACAGAATAGTTCAGTAAATGTTATCGTCAGTTTGTCAACCGATTTGTTTGTTCGGTTTGATGTTATCAGAGAAATCATTTTTATAACGATTACGACAACAATTTCCGTCGATAAGCAAACACCAGTTTACATTAAATCGTTAATATTAAAGTAACTATATCTTTCCGGGAAAATGGATATTCACTGTAGGTATAATTCTCAGTATTTATTTCACAGTTTGAAATATGAATGAAAATACTATTATACTTATTCAGCAAAATCCATATCGTCTCTAGTGTGAAGTTTAAGTTAAGCATTGTTTTAAATGACATATTTATATGAAATCCATTGGGCAGAATAAGTTTTCATATTATCTGTCCTTTTATACACTCACACTGGAACGGCTATTACCGAGCTGCTGTTAGCGGTTGGCTCGCACACAATCACACGAGGACTCAGTGCTAGAGACAGCGAGAGTGAGCCGATACATGAGCGGTTATTACCTAGCTGCTGTCAGCACCGGCCAGCATATACATCGAGAATACAATGATAGAGACGGTGAAAGCGAACTGACACCGGGGCGGCTATTACCGAGCTGCCGTCAGCGACAAGCCCGCATATACTCATACGGGAACACAGCGCTAGAATAGGCGAGAGCGAGCTGACACCGGAGCGGCCATTACTAAGTTGCTTTCAGTGACGGGCCCGCACACACTCACACAAGAATATAATGCTAAAGACGGTAAAAACGAACTGACACCGGGGCGGCTATTACTAAGCTGTTGTCAGCGACGGTCCTGCACACACTCACACGAGAGTACAATGCTAAAGACGGCGAGAGCGAGCTGACACCAGAGCGGCCACCACTGAGCTGCTGTCAGCGACAGGCCCGCACACACTCACACGAAAACAAGGTGCTTAAGACAGCGAGAGCAAACTGACACCAGAGCGGCCATTATTGTTCTGCAATTGTTTGCCTTCTTAGGCATTTATTGTTTTTCAGAAATCAGAAGTACTTTATTCAATAAAACTTTTTACAAGTTATTTTGACTCCTCAACATATTTTTTAAAACTACTACCGGATCGGAATTTTTACAACCGAACTCCAGGGAAGTACATTTAAACGAAATTAAGTGTTATTATTTTTCAAAAATATTTGTACCTAACTTTTTCTTTGATTTTATATTTTAGTTTAAAGGCATATCAAGATGTTTTTGTTATCGTTAGTGGCTCAACTTTTAGACGGCGACACGTTTAAATAAAATGATTCGTCAGATTTAAACTGTAAGCGGGAAAGCACGATTATATTTTACGTTTTACGTGCATCACACTAAACCTACTATTTAGTGTGATTCGTGGAAAAACAGCTTTTGGTAAGTCAAACAAACAACACTTCTTAATACATTATGACTTTCTCTCCTTCACATTATTATCCTTAAATTTCCGATATGATATAATTTATACATCGATCAGATGCGATTTAATTATGTTCTTCTAATGTTGGTACATACATAATTTAATTGCATCTGATCGATGTAAATGCATATGTGGTAAATGTTTTAGGACAAAATGTCACATAAATTACTATTTATTGGGGCTAGAGTGTGCGCTAGCCCCAAAAGTGATCCGAGCTCTGAGCCAAGTCATTGCGCCAGTAAATCCCGTAGTTTATGAGCGGCCTGATAAGTCGATACTTGGCGTATTGCTTGGCTGGACATTAATTAACTCCGCCATTTTATATCTGGTCGTGTGCTGCCGACAACTGAACTGTTTCGCCATTGTAACAGATTAAAAAGACATTAGAGAACCGCTTACTGGCCAAGATAAATTATGGTTAATTTTTCTACAAAGAGTTAATGTGAGCTTCGTTAAGTAACAAGAGTCTAGGAATTGGTACAGTTACATACGTAATGTATTGCTGACAATTTAGATCTGCTATCGTTATAGCTATTAATTTAGTGAAAGAATGCGCATACTATAAGTAATTCAGCTACAACGAATTGCATATATTTTGTTTTTTGAGTATTAAATTTCAAGCAAAGATAAAATGGTAATGAACTATGTTACAATATATCTTCATAATTCATAAATTTTGACTTCTCTCTGTGTTGGTCCAAGCCTCATTTGAAGATTGTCCACATTGTAAATCTATTCCTGTTACAAAAACGCTTGTAACTGTCGTGTTCCGAGTTTGGAGACAGACGTAGCCGGAAAACCTATGCATGTCGCTACACACCACAGTGGATAAATGCCGTATAACCCGTATAGATAGATAGATCTAACTCGGATAGCAATGTGCTCGGTGTCTATAGGCGATAGTTCTGTCTTTCCATCAGGAGAGCCGTTTGCTTGTTTGCTGTCTTATGATATACAAAAAAACCAAGCACTATTATTGACAATCATCGCTTATAGACACCAAAGATATTAATGGTACGTTACTATCTTGTGGCAAGATCAAATGCCATATGCATAAGTTTACCGGCTACCCTCCAAACTGGAACACGATAGTGACAAGCACTGACGCTAATGCGGCAGTAAAATGAATGATGAATTCAATGAAAAATAAAATAACATTTTGATTTTGTAAATGATGAATTACTCGTTGTACGATTTACAACAATATGTCATTTCAAAAATAAAACTCAGCTCGGCGAGTAATGTCGTTGAATAAACTTATAATCTGGCAAAGTCGTAATCGTGACCCACTTCCCGTTAAGCTGTACCGCGTCCCGCCATGATACCCATGTCCCGGGCGGATTTTAGCCGAGCCGGCGCTCACAACACCTCCATTTACATGGGCCGGAGGACACGCATTTGACAATCTTCTTACACACACATACACTGATGTATGATATATGGAGCGTTTGTGACGAGTTTAGCTTAACATTTAAATATTTGAAAACAGTTTATAAGAAGTTCAGAGAATTTAAAAATGGTTAGAAGACATATTTTATTTTGAAACTGTAAAAGTATAATAAATAAATAATTATAACAGCAAACCCTAGCGTTACCCTAACAATGGAGCACCTGTCATTCCGGCAGACAGTTCGTGAACGATGAACGATTGGCTGTAGGTAGCAAAACCGTCGTGACACGTGGTTGGTAAAGTTCCGCAACGTCTCGTCCAGGTTTGATACCACCACCTTGCGCATTCCTGCCTCAAGAGTACCAATGTTACTCAAACTTGAAAATTAATGATCGTATTAACTTACAAATTTGAGTTTTTCTCTGCTGAAATGGATCGTAGACACGAATAAGTATTTAAAGTTTACGCGTTGTTGAGTAAAATACGAGTTCTTGACAGATGGATGCCATAGTGATTTTAAAGTTCTTCTTTTCTTTTTGAAATACGCCATTTTTATATCAAAATCGACCACGCTTCTTATCGTTTTCAGAAATACTTTATTCAATAAAACTTTTTACAAGTTATTTTGACACGTCAACATATTTTTTTAAAAACTACTAGCGAATCGGAAACGCGGCCACACACTGAGAAGATCCGGCGGAAGAAACTCAGCGGGCTTGTTTTTTTTTCATATCATATATTTTTTTACAATATCACAATATTACAAAAAATATATATGAGATCGGTATGAGGAGCAATTAATCCCAGACTTTTTTGTCTTCTAAATAATCTCAGATTTTATAATATCCTTTTTACACAGTTTTGTTTTAACACATTTTTAACTTTATTGACTGGTAGATCTCTTATAGTTTCGGGAAGTTTATTGTAAAAGCGTATACATTGCCCCATAAAATAGTTACTTATTCTGTGGAGACGAGATGGATGCACGGCAAGATTGTTTTTGTTCCTTGTATTAAGTGAATGTAATTCACCATTTTTTTTAAAAAAAGCAAATATTTTTACGGACGTACATCAAGTTCTCAAATATATATTGCGATATAACAGTTAGAATATTGATTTCTTTGAATTTTTCTCTCAGGGAAACCCTCGGGCTAAGATTGTAAATTGCCCTAATAGCTCTTTTCTGCAATACAAATATATTATTTATTTCAACAGAATTTCCCCAGAGAAGAATTCCATATGACATAATGCTCTGGAAGTAACTAAAGTATACAATTCTTGCTGTGTCGACATCAGTTAACTGTCACATTTTTTTAACTGCATAAGCTGCCGAACTAAGTCTATTTACTAAGTTATTAATGTGCGTTCCCCATTATAATTTATCTAAATTAATACCTAAAAACACAGTGGAATCCACCAGATCCAGGTTGTTTCCATCCAGTTGTACGCTGGTGGCTTTGATCAAAATATAGTACCTATTTGTTTCAATAAGTTTTATATTGAATTAAAATCTATCAACGCTTTGAAAAGAAAAAAATTAGGACCATTCACAAAATGAAACGGCTACGATCGCACTAGAATTTAATATGTAAATATATTAATACAAAAAATTATACATGTAAAACAATTTGTAGATTAATATTCAGCGTGATAGCACCCTTATTTTTACGTAAATTTTATACATCCACGCACATTATACACCGTTACAAATATGTACTTGACACTTTGTGAGTGACTTCTTATGGGCTAGTCTACTAAACTTTCTCTCTGCGACTTTTTTGAAATTGTTGGGGTTTTCAAATGAGCATGATCGACACATGCTGATTATAAAGTTTTTTTTTTTCATTTTATTAAAAATATAATTTAATAAATAAATTGAATATACAGCACCGATGACCTTATCTATAAAAGGGCAGCAAATAAGCTGATGATACTCTAATAGAAAGAGACAATCACCACCTATAGATACCAGACATATAAATGGTGTATTGTTATCCGTGTCATCCGGGATAGAATGCTAAATGCATAGGTTTACCAGCTATCTTACCCTCCGAACCGAAACACGACAGCGACAAGCACCGACGCTATTGCGACAGTAATAGGTAAGGCGGCGGTAACAAAACCCGAGCGAGACAATGCAGAACTCTACCACCTAGCTAGTGGCCACCATGGAACATGGAACAACGGAATTGGCAAGTACAAACATTTGTATCAGGACCGCGATCGCCACACTCACACATAAAATAAGCATTATTGCATATAAACTACTAATGTAAACATTGTTTCATTGGTCGTTTTCATTTTAAACAACAATAATCCGAAACACACAAACAGAACATTTAAAAATATACCAAACTGCGTTACAATAAATTTTATTTTGCTACAAAAAAAAGAGTATTTACGTCCTTTTGTAGTCTATTCAAAATAGACTCATCTATGTGTACAATAGCGAAACTTAAGATCTTAATAGTTTCGCTATTCTACAATAGATGGCAGTATTGATTTTTCCGTAGTTTTCAGTTGATCATATTTGAGTAGAGAACTTTCTAGAACGATAACGTAATGACTGTCATTACGTATATCTTTCTAGAAAAATTAGGTCAACCTAAAATGAACTTTATATGTAAGGTGTACGTTATTTTAGCTTGACTTTCTATTATATCATTAGAGATTATATTAAATCAGGAATTTAATTAAAATAAAATGAAAATTGTACTGTCGAATGATATGAAATATCTCCATTTTTAATCATCTGTATTCTACTATCATTTCTGCATTCAAGGATGGCACAATATGGCACAGTTCAGTGTATAATAGATTTTTGCACGACGACTATCTCCTAATGATATGGTAAGTATCACTAAGGCAATTTAGAGTAAAAGCGCATAATAGTGACGCACGCGGCACGCCCACTCTTCACTTCCCTTGTTCTATGTTCCATGGTGGCCACCATGTTATTGATACGTGTTACCTTCTCTCGCCTTTTGCCAGATGCCTATTTTTCAAAAGGTAAGTATATTTACACCGAGTTTTAATTGGAGTGACTCTTAAGAATAAATCATCATATATGTTATGGAGTTTGTAAGAGCCAAAAGCGAGATGCATCAATCGCGATATGGCGATGATTGCAGCCAGTGTCCGGCCCATCGTGTAATAGTCAACGGTCCGGTCAAATACGATAGCACCGCTTTTCCCGTGATGTGCTGTAAATAGTGATCAACTGGGTACAATACAATCTAACACGGATGGTATTATGTTATACTTGTATCAGCGTTGATTTTGAAACATAACTATTAACTACTACTAAAAATATAACGAGAATTAGTCACGGCGTGTTATTGCAGTGGGATATGTTCGAATAATTTTCAATCGAATTCATGTACTTGCTCGATAACAGGGTGTATTTGTATTCACGAAAGTGTTCGATAACAAGCTTAGCGTTGTAGTCCAATAATAAACTAGAGATGGCGCACGAATATTTAATTAAAATTATTTGTAAGCTGTACAAAGTACATATTATTACGATTTAAGTTATATTAGCTTTTGCCCGCGGCTTCGCTCGCGTTAAATTCGGGGAAGAAATGGGGGGCTAGAAAGAGAAAAAAAGTAGCCTATGTCACTCTCCATTCCTTCAACTATCACGTCAATTCATCGCTCCGTTTTGGCGTCAAAGACGGACAAACCAACACACACATACACTTTCCCTTTCATAATATTAGTACGGATATGCTTCAGTAATTATTTTAGGCTAGTTGTTGTCCATGACTTCGATCGCGTCACCCACACAAATTACCTTGATTAAAAAAAAATATCTTCACACCCGTATCACCGAAGAGGTCGACAGAGATACAACACGTTGCACCCACGATTAGCTGAAGATTCTTAGTCCCACAATGTGATGGGTGGTCAGCCTATCGCCAACTGGGCATTTTTTTCCCAGCAATGTTTGTCAGAAAACTGAAAAAACAGATTTGAATTGCCCGACCCGGGATCTCATGTCAACTTCGACACTGGACCACGAAGGCGACTCAATCGGGTAAAACATAGTTTGTATGTTACTCAGTGGTATTAAATCTTTATATTGATGAAAGATTTTTTAAATCAGCTCAGTAATTTTTGAGCTTGTCTATTAAAAACAATAATACCTCTTCATAATATTAGGTATAGAGGTGTAGATAAATCGTAGCCATCATATTACTGTAGGTTTTTTTTAACTTCCCGCTACGTATGTAGATAAGGAAGTTACTGATTTTACCGCGATTCTCAAAAACCGAGTTTTCACCAGATGTTCACGTTCTGAGGTCTTAGGAACCTTTTCCAACTATTTTCACGATGACGTCAGTATGTCTGTATGTATGTACGTGTGTGTGTGTGTGTGTGTGTGTGTGTATGTAAACATCTCATAACTTTTGAACAGCTGAACCGACCGAAACGCGGTTGATGACATTCGATTAGAGTCCGCTCAACTTAGACTTCCTGAAAATTCGAAGCGATTCGGTCCAGGAAATTTTGAGAAATTTTGAAAAAACATCAAAAAATTTTTGGCGAAACAGTATTTTTATAATATAACTTCTAGATTTGTGTACCGATTGAATACAAAAACTAATCAGCTCTATTCCTTAAAAAACTACGTCCAATACATTAATTGCATCAAAATCGGTTTATCCAATTGGGAGAAATCGTTGACGAAAAATTTTGAAAAAAGTGTTTTTTCGACATAGCTTCGAAATTTTTCAACCAATCTTTTTTTGGTATTCTACAATATTTTAGTACTAAAAAAACTCAAGTCAAATACCGTTTCAAAAAAAAACAAAATCGAACCTAATTCTCAAAACTTATAGCTTTTCAAATATTAAAATTACGTTGTTTTTAGCAAACTTACATAATTTTTTTAAATAACTTTCTAGTTAATTCACCGATTGACTTGAAAATCTTATCAGCTTTTCTTCTTTAAAAACTTTGTTAAATACCGTTAATTTAATCAAAATCGGTCAATTTGTTTGGAATTTATCAATAAAGAAAATGAAAAATAAAATGCTTTTGACATTGCATCGAAATTTTTTAAACTATCGATTATTTAGCTAAAGCAATATTTTAGATTATTATATATATATATATATATAAAAATTAAGTTGAATGCCATCATCGTTTTCAAAATATAAAGCTTTTCAAAAATTAATATACTACCATTTTTAACAAAATAGATGTTTGAACTGAAAAATCTATGCTTTTACTCTTTTGAGCTTAAAATACCTTAATTAAGTGGGAAGTTTCAGGGATGGCCCGTATATTATTAAATAGCAAACAAGCAGATGTGTCTCCTGATGGAAAGATTTAACCATTGCCTATAGACACCAAAGATATTAATGGTGCGTTGCTATCTTGTGGGGAGGTCTAATGCCACATGCATAAGTTTACCGGCTACCTTACCCTCCAAACCGGAACACGACAGTGACGCTATTGCGGCAAATATAGGTAAGGCGGTGGTACCAGACCCGGGCGAGACAATGCAGAACTCTACCACCTAGTAACCACGATAGTAATCGGTCGCCTTTTCCGACCTGCCTGACAGAACGGCAGTTGGCCTATTCTTCAAAGGAGCCCGGGGCCAACAAGGGGTATTTATGTGTTTCGCGACCTAATGTGTGTATATGTATGGGTGGGTGTGTACTCGTGCATACATGCGTGCTTCTATATTTTTATATCAATAGCAAACAAGCTGATGGCTCTGCTCATGTAAGAAGACCACTACCACCTATACCATAGAAGTTAATAGTGCATTGCTATCCATGTGGTGGATGTAATACCACCAATGACGTATATAATATTATTATACACGTCATTGAATACCACATACATGAGTTTACTATCTCATCCTCTAAACCGGAGCACGACAGTGATAATCGCGTACCCTATTTTTGCAGGGATAGGTAAGGCGGTGTCAGCAAACCCGGGTGCGATATCGTCCGCCGTTAACGAGTTGCCTGGAAGATGTTCTTCTGAGCCGGGATCAACACAGAGGAGTAAAAACTGCAATATATGAACATTTCCGCTACGCCCTCTTCCGTGAACGGTTCTTCCGTTTACCGCAATGACACAATTAAAAAATGAAAAGAGATTCATTGTTCGTGTCAAACACGATAAAGATACCAACAATGCAAGGATGGAAGTACATTTCAAATTATTTTACTCGAACGTACATATCACAACAAGCACTTTATACTTTTGGATTATCTTCGTTCTTATAGTAATGACACTTGGGTTGATATTCACTTGTGATATTTTGTGTAAATGGGTGTAATGGCTAACTGTACTGACGCGTTGTATCGCGTGCTGTTACGCCTTCATTCTGCATTCATATCTTTCTGTCTATACCCTGTAGCTTTGCATCAACCAGTCATATTGACCCGCATTCAATCAAAATCCGCCCTTATGATAGTAGCATTAGAGTCAAAATCCTGAAAACTATGTTCTGTTTAGGTTGGTTCTGTATAGGCCAAGGGATATCTAGTTTGGGGCTGGTTATATTTAAATTACAAGTTAACCTGCTCAACGAGCTTGCGAAAATTGAACTATTCTGCTTTAAGGAACGGAATTATAAAGCTGATGCTAAGATATAATTTGCATGTATAAATTTCACGTAAAACAATTTTGTTTTTGGGTTGAGGCGGAATAATTTAGTTCAAAATGTGCCCTAACGTTTAGTGGAGCTCATAGTCGCAGGGGCTCAGACTTGAGCAGACTACTTCATGATAATCACGCACAGCTCAAACCAATTGGAACGATCGAATTTAAATTTAGCACGACCTAACACGACCATTTCGTTATTTGAATAGTTATTGATTTTGACTACGCAATCAATGGATTCCTCCCGATCAATCAATTCCCGACTAAAGAAAACAATTTTGTTGATGGGTTTAATAGTAATAATCGTATCGTAATAACTTACACGAATTGATCTAACCCCAAAATAAGTCGTCACATAAATGCCTGTCCCTGTCGGGAATCGAACTGGAGCTCCATTGATTGCGTAGTCAGGGTCACTAGCCATTTGACGATACTTTAGTATTTATATGTGTATTTTTATATTGTATACTTCGACAACCTACCATTGACAAAACATTAGACCTATACAATGAGGTGCATAATTATACACGTCATTGGACCTATGTCACAATACTTAGCTAAATTCGGGGCTACATTATTCGAGTAATTTGTGTGACCAAATACAGGTTGTTTTAATATTAAAAGTGTACTAAACAAATATATTTATTGTTATTATTATAATATGTAGAGATTGTTATTAAACCGTGGCTAACGGTACAACGGACGGGGCAAATTGAAATTAGCGCGCGTAAGCTTGACAGCCAAGTCGTGGGCTATAATATGCATTTTGGAAATCAATTGTTTCTTTGTCAGACGAAATTGAAATTCGATGAGATCTGGGTGAGTATATTTCTAGGGCTACCCAAAACAGGTTCGTAAATATACTTCTCTCCCTCTCTCTTTTTATCTTTCTCTCTCTCTCTTTATCCGTATGTGTGTGTGTGTGTGTGTGGTCGCATTTTCGTTGCGGTAGGCTTAAAAAACTGTTAATGCGTCAAAATAACTTATAAATAGTTTAATTGCTTAAGTTTTCCCTCGTGTTGGTCAGGGCTCCTTTTAAAGAATAGATTATTTGCCGTTCTGCCAGGAAAATCATAAGAGGCAGACGATTGGCTATGCGAGTTACTACCATCGTGACTAAGTACTAGGTGCTAGATTTCTGCATTGTCTCCAATACCAATCCTGCTGCAATGGCGTCAGTACTTGTCAATAGGTGGTAGAGTTTTTCATATTCTTGTCCGGGTATATGGTACCACCGCCTTAGCTATTTCTGCTGCAATAGCGTCAATGCTTAGTGTTCCTATTTGGACGGTAAGTTAGCCAGTACCCTTATGCATGCCGCATTCCCGTCTTACCACCTACTTGCTTGTTATCTAATGATTTAAAAAAAACTTATTAAAGCTCAATCGGCAGAATAGTCATTTCTAGTATTCTAAGTAGGAAGTATAAGAGACATATTATATTGGTTTAATAACATCAGTACATAAAGGACCTACGCCTCATATGTTTCAAAAATCAATAACTGCGACAAGAAATGTGTCTGCTTTCACCGCGAAGTCGTCGCAGTAATTAAAAGTTCTAACGCTTCTACTGTAATTGTGATTGGAACAAGTTAATTAGGAATGTGGAAGTTAGGATATTATTAGAGGGCGGCCCTCCGTCCTGCTGGAGACCCTCCACATCATTATGTCGGGTTAATCAATTTGTACTGTCTCCTATTTTGTTGGAAACAGAATTGACGATTCATTTATCTTTTTAAGTAATTTTCTTTTGTTAAATTTAACAGGAAATTATTAACATTGATAAACTGAGTCAATGATCTGAGACAGGCTGTTCACAGATTGCGTTGTTCTGTCGTATAAAACTAGTGACTCGCCCCGACTTTATAGGAGTAGCAATAACTATTTACAACCGTATGAAACAAAGTATTATCACTCCGGTTCCCTTGCCGCGTAAACCAAACCTCTACGACTTTCTGATGCACCACAGTTCACTGGCTTGTAGGTTGGCGAGATTAGTGGTGATCCCCATCGCCGCATTTTACCAATTTGATGAATATTATCGCCTATTTCTAGCAATAACTAGAAGCTTACAAGCTCATCCGTGCTACGGCAGTGGTAACAAACACAATATCATTTGTCAGAATCTGAGCTGCTACTAAGACTTTGTAATTTCGAGAAATCATTCAATAACATTTTTACCTCACCCGGGGATTGAACCTGGAAGATAATGATCTGAACTGAAGTATCCCCTTAACTACAATATTGTGATTCAAATGTACCGAATGCTAGAATAATCTCTTGATCCGATCCCTAACAAATTTAATGCGGACCGCGCCGGGTCGATCTGAAGATTACTTGAAAATTTAATCAAAATCGTTCCAGCCATTTTAGAATGTATTACAGTTCGCAGAATAGGCGTATAAAAATAGAGAATTTAGACCAGTCTGATTATTATATTACTTATTCGTCGAATAGGTATTTGTATCTCATATAGACTTTATTACATCAGTCAAAAGTTCTGGGTGTATAAATCTAGTTAGTTTTGTCAACAAGTCTATTGTCACGATTATGAAGTGTTAGTACAGATATAGGTTAGTCTGCTAAAATACAGGACACTATAAATAAAATAAAAAATAATTATCGCTGGACAAATTACCCCAATTGATCTAACTCCGAAGTAAGCAAATAATTTGCTTGTGTTATGGGTGCTAGTCATCGATACAAATAAATAGAAACACATATATAAATACTGTTACATAAAAATCGAAACCCAGAAATATAAACATCGATGCTTAGCACACAATTGTTTGTCTCTGTCAGGAATCGAGCCCAAACCTCTGGATTCGGAAATTTTTAGTTCAATGTAACATTTCCTATTGAGCAGAGAATTCTAATCCATATCAGTACAATTAATTAAGAAAGATGGTAATGTTTTATATCGAATGCGAGAGATTTAAACAAAGTGCGGGTATTCCACCGCGTGGAACATGGTTGAGGACCGGAGTCGGTTAAATCTGGATAGATAGTGCCCGTGCGTACTCCCCGAAATGTATTCAATTAAAATTGAACAAAACTAAATGGGTAACAACTTTTGACGATAGTCTCTACTATGTAATTTTGAATCGCATCCGCTTTTAACCAGGCGCCTCGATGCGTAAATTAATATTTGTGAACCGGTTAATTTTCAAACCTAAGTCAGCGCATGTACATAAGAAGCGTTTTGCTGAAGGTTTGGCTCTAGGTACTTTAACCCCCCCCCCCCCCCCCCCCCCAAAACAAAAACAATTCCTTACGGAAAAAAATTATAATGGTTTGATCAATAAACCGGTTTATAACGTTTTTTCAAATCTTTTTTTGGTGTTCGCCGCCCGTAATTTTTGTCTGCGTCGTGTTTGACGTATCATTCGTGGGTTTTATTCAGATTTATGAAGCGCTCTAATCTCAGATACGATGTGAAACGAGTGAAAGTTTTAAAGATTCATTGCCTAATGTAAGGCATGTAGATACCAGCGTACAACTGGATGGAAACAACCTGGATCTGGTGGATTCCACTGTGTTTTTAGGTATTACTTTAGATAAGAAATTACAATGGGAACCGCACATTCATAATTTAGCAAATAGACTTAGTTCGGCAGCTTATGCAGTTAAAAAAATGAGACAGTTAACTGATGTCGACACAGCAAGACTTGTATACTTTAGTTACTTCCACAGCATTATGTCATATGGAATTCTTCTCTGGGGAAATTCTGCTGAAATAAATACTATATTTATATTGCAGAAAAGAGCTATTAGGGCAATTCACAATCTTAGCCCGAGGGTTTCCCTGAGAGAAAAATTCAAAGAAATCAATATTCTAACTGTTGTATCCCAATATATATTTGAGAACTTGATGTACGTTCGTAAAAATATTTGCTTTTTTCAAAAACATGGTGACGTACACTCACTTAATACAAGGAACAAAAACAATCTTGTTGTACATGCATCTCATCTCCACAGAATAAGTAACTATTTTATGGGGCAATGTATACGCTTTTACAATAAACTTCCCGAAACTATAAGAGATCTACCAGTCAATAAATTTAAAAAATGTGTTAAAACAAAACTGTGTAAAAAAGGATATTATAAAATCTCAGATTATTTAGAAGACTGATTTTTGATTTCTGATTTCTGAAGAGCAGTTTCACTCTTAAAAATATACTATACATTTAATGTCTTAATTGTAATATGCGAAAGATTATCTGTACGAGTGTGTACCATCGTTGCTTCTAGATGGTAGAGTTGTGCAGCGTCTCTCCCGGGCTCGGTAGCACCACGATATCTATTTCTGCAGCAGTAGCGTTTACGCTAGTCACTTTCGTGTTCCGGTTTAGAGAGCGAGGTAGCCGGTAAAGTTAGGAGTATGCATGTGGCATGAATTTCCTACCAAACGCATGGTAACGCACCACTAACATCTTTGCTTGTCTCTTTTGAACTATTGATTAAGCTTTTTCGCTAACTTATGATATAAAATAAAAAAGTAAATGCAAAAAATTTTCTAAATGTCTATTTTGTGAAATAAATGGTAGTGTAGGTAGTAGACGAGGCTTGAAAAATGGAACCGGAAATTGGTTGGCGGTAAACGTTTTACAGCGCTGTTATCTGATGGGGCGAGGGGCGGCCGCGGGAGTTTGTTTTGTGCGAATACAGGCAGAGCCACGTAACTCCACCCGTGACTGAATTATAATATTGTCATCAATGTAAGAAATTTCATACAGTATATCACTCCCTATTAAGGTTCTTTAGGAATCGATTTTTGAAAAAAGTAGCCTGTTTAAAAACTTAATAAAGAAAAACAGATTTGATTCTGTGGCTTTGCCTTTAGCTGGCAAGCTCTATGCAACTGAGACACGTATCGAATAGTTCGTGGCTAAATTACTTTTTGATTTGTGATCGATGCCGTCGGTTGTAATGGTTGCTAGATATACGTATAAGTACTACTTAAATGAGTTCATCGTTACAGATAAAATTCACATTTATAATATTGATCACTACTTTTTTGTTTCTGTTCAATTCTATACATATTATACAATTGTAGGAAAGTCAATGTATGTCCGGGGTAAACTCAAAAAGCACGGCATGGATTTACTTCAAATTTTGCATGAATATTACTAACAGGTCGGGTCAACAAATAGGCTACATATTATCACGCTATCATCTACGGGGGAGGAGCTGTGCGGAGTAAACAAAGTCCGCGCGAACGAAGTCGCGGGCAACAGCTAGTATATATATATATATATATATATATATATATATATATATATATATATATATATATATATATATATATATATATATATATATATATATATATATATATATATATATATAATACAGCACTGTCTCAACTATTTCGTCGTCAAATTTCCTCTAAATCAATTTAACTTAGCTGTAAAAGCATCAAACTCGTGAAAAAAAAATCAAACCCTTGGATTTAAATCAGGATTGAAATCGTGTTAAAAACTATATTAATAACATATAAATTGTACTCGCGTATTTACAATGCTATATTAAGGAGCGTCTACGCTACGAGAGGCGAGCACGAGCGGAGCCGTTCTCGGCTTTGTCATTCGCGGCGTCAAGTGTGGACGTACAACGAACCTACAACGATCACTGTCCTCGAACGTAGTTTTCCGCAGTGAGCTCGCGGCTCTTGGCGAATATGGACGATATTAATCTAGCAGCAGCCGCTGCTATTGCAGCGATTATTATAGCGATGGTCAAAAATAGAAAAAGGCCAAGACGATGGGGATCTACAAATCCATTTAAAATGAGATTCAATCAACCACGCATCAATCTTTTTATTTTTTTATAGTAATTCGCACGATTTGGGTCCTATTTCAATGGATTATTTTGATATAATTCAATTAATTCTACGGAAGCATCTTCGGCCCATGTTTCCATCACGTTTGGCTCGAACGACCGACGTTTGTCACTAAACACGTCCTCGAGCGCACTTCGAGCGCGAAGCAAATCCTTTGTGTTCATCAAAAACCGACAACAAGCGGAACGCAGCCGAACACGTACGAAATGCTCGCAGCGCGCTCGTTCGAGGCTTATTAGTCGGTTCACACTAGACGAATTATGTTCGGCTCGTGCTCCGCTCGTGCTCGGCTCTCCTAGCGTAGACGCACCTTTACGAGTTGTAATACGTTTACGAGGAGTAACCTGTTCAAATTATGGTGCAATAGTTTTTATTCACTACATATTATTCAGCAAAAATATTAAAGCATTAAAATATTTAGAGCAGGCAAATGTCTTAATTAGTTGTTTGTGTAAAACTGGTGGCATAAATAATGAATAGGGCAAACATTTGGACCAACGGAGCCTCATTACGGATGTTAAACAAACGGAAATAATGAGCTTACGTTTGAACATTGGTGTTTGTGTTTGCACCGCGTGTTTTCCGAAAGAAATGGCCGATTAATTTATTATATTTATTCGTGTATAAACAGAGTTATGCCGAATATTTTTTATACGTTTTTTAAACTCATAGAATAGCAAACAAAAATAACAAACAAGCAGAAGTAGAGACCCTCCCAAATAAAAAGAAACAAAGTAATACAAAGATGTTTAAGTTGTATTTTCAGCCGTGCAGTAAGTACTAATGCCGCAAGTATAAGTTTACCGGTCACTTATCCTCCAAAACAAGAAACGACAGTTCCACTAGATCCGGGCGATATGTTGCATACTCTACCAAGTAGGCAGTGAGTTTCTTATCTTCTATTTATCATGGCGTTAGTGTAGCAGGTAAGGAGGAAGACAGGTCTCGAGTAGGTTATAAGTATAATATATACGGTGGAATTTATTATAACTTTATTATAAACTGGTCTCCTTGAAGGTCTCCATGAAGGTCACACATTGACACATTCAAGCCAATACACTATAAGTTACATCATATGCACCACATTCATTTTGAGCGTACCGTCGCGTTGGTCGAGCAGGCAGCAATCATGACCACGATCGATTGCTTAAATTCCTGATATCTCGTCTATTTTGGGTTTGTTTTTCTTATTTTAGATGTTTATTAAATATATCTCAGTATTTATATATGTATTACTATGTAATGGTATAGTTGGGTAACACTCACATAACAAGCAAATAATTTGCTTCCTTGGAGTTAAATTAATCGCGTCATTTGTGCAGGATATTTATTTATTTGTTTATAATGAACTCTACATTTATGTAACATAATATATACCTAATAATCATTATTTTTCTATATTTTATACTTTTTTTCGTAGGTATTTGGTGAAAATACATTTGTAATTATGTAAATGTACTCGTATTGTTTCACAAAATACTTTTTATTTTATTTATATCGCCAACCAGTTTCGCTTTTACGGCATCTCCAGGGCTATAACATGCCATGCCTTTTAACATATTTTTAGAGTAAAAGAGAGTCATGAATTTGGATTGAAGTTGTAATGTCAGAGAAGTAGAGTTGTGGGGGAAGAGCGCCTAAACTGCTGTTAGACGACGTCCCGTCGGAATTTGTGTTAAAGCGCACAAATAGTAAATAAAATAAAAGACAATTGTTAAATATAGAAAAAAAGTTAACTGTAATGAAGAAAGCCGTTCGAAAAGTATAAAAAATTAAAAAGTTGATAGCAGCCTAAAAACTACAATAATTCACGCTAGAATATTGGAACATATAAGTTGTACAAAGATTATATATAAATATTTATTTATTTGCAAGAATATGCTGATTCGGTAATAGTGATTCACTACACGTAATTTACTTTACTTTTAACTTTCTTATATTTAATTTATATCTCTCAAGTACCAAAAATCATTATATTATACCGATTTTAAAATTCTAGTACATTGTTGGATAGGTGTTACTGGTAGAGTGTTCTGCCGCCGCGACGTTTAAGTTCAACTCGACAGGTAATCCAACAGCACATTTGTATAATTTGCCCCGTTGATTTTTTTGAAAAACCTCAGTTTGTACTGTATACATATTCGCATATTTGAGCCAAGCGCGCATACCGAAGGTTCCATATAAATGTGTATGTTGGTGATGTAACTAAAAATTTACGGTTTTCGGATATTTTATTGTCAAAGTTTAGAATCCTCGGTCAATAAGAAGTACCCTATAGGTTTTGATTCCCTCTTGAAATCGTTAAAAAATTGCAAAATATTTGATTATAGTCATATCCCCGTGTTTTTCTTCGTGTTGGTTCTGGGCTCCTTTGAAGAATAGACCAACTGCCGTTCTGCCAGGCAGGTCGTAAAAGGCAACCGATTGGCTATGCGAGTCACTACCATCGTGGCTACTAGGTGGTAAAGTTCTGCAATGTCTCGCCTTGGTCTGGTACCACCGCCTTACCTATGCTGTCGCAATAACGTAGATGCTGGTTGCTGCCGTATTACAGTTTCGGGGGTTAAGCAGTTGGTAAACTTATTGACGTGGTATTCCAATCCCGCTGCAAGGATACCAGTGCACCATTAATATATTAAATACAACAAATTTTGTTGTGTGTAGGCGACATTTATTTCTTTTTTCATCAGAAGAGCCATCTGATTGTTGGCTCTTATAATATAAAAAAGCTTCTAAGAGATACTCTTTAAAATACCAAACTTAATATACTTCGTTAAAAGTTCGCCTTTGCGGCTTTTATATCAAGCTCTGCTTTGACAAAGTTCCACGGTGCTGCGACTGAGATAATTTTGCAACTATGACAAACTAAGCGTACTTAAAGTTTGTTTCGCAAGTCATTATAGTAATGCTAAATTGGCCGGATTTAATATTCCTATTAAAAGAAGCGAAAGTTAGTAGTTTTTCATACTTAGTTGCTGGCAAAGGAAATTTAAAATACTTTTCCAGCACCAAGAATAGCTAAGTTGCACTCATCTTTAACAGGAACTTACTAAACAATACGGTTAGATACAGTTTTTCGACTCTATTATATTTTAACTGTAATTTCACAGTTTGCATTTAAAAACTTTAATATGAACATAAAAAATTGACCACTTAAGAGTAAAAAACAAAAACAATCTTGTTGTGCATGTAGCTCGTCTCCACAGAATAAGGAACTGTTGTATGGAGCAATGTATACGCTTTTCTAAGGCAATAAATATGCTTTCCGGTGTTTTAAAAATTGACCGATTCAGAAATTTAAAAACAATACTGTAAAAAATCTGTTATAAAGTATCTGAATATTAAGACGACAAGAAAACATAATGGCTGTGTACAGAGTAAACATTGTGTAATTGTTCTGCGTGTCAATCCGGACTCCTTTTGAAGAACGGACCATTTGCCATTCTGCCAGGCAGTTCGTAAAAAGCAAACATTTGGCCAACCGTGTTCTGCAACGGCTCGCCTGTCTCTGGTACTGCGGCCTTATGTATTCCTGCTGCATTAGCGTCGGCGCTTGTTACTTTCGTATTCCACTCTGGAGGATAAAATAGCCCGTCAACTTATGCATGTGGCTGCTAACCCGCTACGTGGGTAGCAGCGCACCATTAACATCTTTGGTGTCTTCAGGCTACGATTTTTCTTTCCATCGGAAAAGCCATCTGTCTGTTTGTTTATGCCTGGATTGTCTTCGTGTGTTTGCCACGTTTCCTATCCGGTAATCGATTAAAAATTGTTGACGCGTCAAAATGACTTGTAAAATGTTGAATTGAGTAAAGAATGTCTGATTTATAATTTCATTATTTAAATATATTATTATTATAACTATACCTAGAGTAACACAAGAATAGAAAGATGGAACTTTTGTCTCAAAGTAAACATCAACTAGCTACGTCAAATTTCTCCGTTCGAGCGATTGCCGAAAATGGAATACAAAGTTTTTTCTTTACGTCTTAAAATACAAATAGATAACGATATATACGAATTTATAGAATATAAATTCATTTTATCTTTTCTGTCTTTCACAAAAATACCAAAATAATAGATCCAAAATAGGTTTCTATTTATTGATCGCAAAGGATTTCTTACAAATGCTTACAAACGAGCATATTCATCGTAAGTAAAATCAGCCGATAGAGGCTCATATCCTTTATGTATATATGTAGGTATAACCGCTTTGTATAACCTTTATGTATAACCGCTAAAAACATGAAATATAATATTATATTTCATGTTTTTACCGGTTACTTTAAAGGTGACAATAGATCCCTAAAAGCCTGATCTGTGGGCTATAATGGCCGCTATTTCAATTTTTATCATTTACTACTTTTTTATTACGCGAGGGTAGATAATTTTGGAAACAAAAGAAAATTATAGTAGGATGAAACCCATTGCAAATGGACGAAAATAAAGTCAAAATAAGAGGAAAATAAATTACGGGCGATTTGAGTTTGGGAATTGTGAGGGAAGGTTTGAAAGGGGAAAAACGGTTTATCACGATTTTCGGCAAAACTACGAGTCCTATCGAAAAAAATTATGTGGCAAAGTTATCGGCAATAAGGAGATCTACAACTTTTGTAATTGAACTTTTTCATATAACCTCAAAATTATGCGAAAAATTGGAAAAACTGACTTTTTGGTTTTTTATTTGTAAAATTTTACATTATGATTAATAAATAATTTTCAAATTCGAGTTCTTTCATTATTTTCCATTTTTGCGTCAATTTTCCACAGGGTTGCGTATTTTTTTGATACCATCAAAAAGTAGAGATTTCAAAGAAAAAAACTAATACAGATTATTTTGATCGAAAAAGATCAGATATTTTGACGTGAGAATTTTCGATTGAAAATGATGGTGTTTTCTTAATATTAAGTCAAAATAAGGAGAAAAAATTAATATTTTAAATAAAAAAATTACAGTGTATTCGGGATATAAAAAAGCAACTTTTTACCGAGTTTCGTAAAAAAATATCTATTTTTGTAGGAGACAAAAATTAAAAAAACCAAAAAGTCAGTTTTTCAAATTTTTCGCATAATTTTGAGGTTATATGAAAAAAAAGCAAATACAAAAGTTGTAGATCTCCTTATTGCCGATAACTTTGCCATTCAACTTTTTTCGATAGGACGCGTAGTTTTGCCGAAAATCGTAATAAACCGTTTTCCCCCTTAAAATCTCCCCCCCCCCCTCACACTTTCCCAACTCAAATCACCCGTAATTTATTTTTCCTCTTATTTTAGCTCTATTTTCTTCCATTTGCAATGGGTTTCATCCTACTATAATTTTCTTTTGTTTCAGAGGGATCGGCCCCGGTCTATATATTTAACATTTTTTTTGGAAGATTTTAATGTATAAAAGTTTAAATTTAAGTAAATTAGTGGAATATTACTAGTATTGTATTTTTAAAGGCACACTGAAATACTAGTGAGGGGATTTTATATCCTGTTAAAGTCATTTATTGAATAAATCAGGATGGCATACAAACACCGTAAAACAATGTGACAGTCAATTTCCCGCTCCCAGGGACACACGCGGCTGACGAGACCTGTCCTCGACAGGTTAAACTGTTTCCATTATGAGGGGAGTAGTGTGGAGACAGGCTAGTGATGTACCACCCTCGATAAATTATTTTAAAATGTTGTTAATGTCTAATCACTTCTTATTTGAACAGACTGTATTCTTAGAGTATACACGTCTCATCACTCATGTGACATAAGGGCAAACATACTTAGTATGTTTATTCTGTTATGAATGAATGTAATGTCGAAGTCAGAGGAAATGGTGTGTCTTATAATGTGTAAGGCCATAGGATAGCAAATATGCAATTAATGGCAAAAGACATCAAGATGTTAAAGGTGCGGTGCAATCCGTATGGCAGTGATGTTATGCTACATAAATTAGTTAAACGGCTTTTTTAGCTTTCAAACCATTTATGCTAATTGATGTTATCGACAATTATGGCCTCTGTTGCGGCGGAAAAAAAACAACCCATTACGTGTCACCAACCCAGTCGAAAGTTGGCACAACTCTACCAACTAGTGTTCACGATAGGAAGCCTTTGCCTACTTCTTATGAAATGCCTGACAGGACGATCGCTGATCTTTTTTCAATGGATAATTCTCTTGACCAAATGTTAATTAAATTATGTTAAACAGCCATCACATTACGTAATGATTCTTGGGTTCTATGGAATGCGATTAATAAAATACTCTATCGATAGGCTTCGGTTAGTCAGACGTCACTATTAAAAGTACATACCTGTGCGTAGTTATGAGCCAATGAAATAAAAATACAACGAAGCATTTGATTGGAAATTTTAATTGCTACTTTCACTGAATACCAAGTGATCTTTGATCAAATGTTTGTCTCCATCGAATTGAAATATGGTAATAACTTTTAGAAACTTAATTTCAAAGCCTCGTGGTCAGTAATTTATAGGTTTTATCCTCGTTAGATTAGATCCTCGAGTCACATAACTGTGTTATTGCGGTTTTTATAGAAGAGGGTCAAACGAATAGGAGGCTCACCTGACGGTAAGTGACTACCACCACCCATGGATATCTATATCCATACTAATATTGTAAAAAGGAAATATTTGATTATTTGTTTGTTTGCTTGCTACAATGCAACTCAAAAACTACTCCACTGATTTTAAAATTCTTTCACAAAGTACACTATCCAGCAGTGACATCAGATACTTTTTTACCCGACTGAGTAAAACAAAGTTATGATTTTGGGGTGACGCGAATGCAGTCGCGAGTAACCGCTAGTCTGCCAATAAAGTTTCGGTTATCGCAAGAAACAAACGATATCTCACTTCATGTTCATAAACGTAAAGTCAGTTAGTTCTACTGATACATAGAAACCACATAGAAATACTTAATAAGATACTGGAATATATTTCCAACGCAGTAGTAAAAACATTTATGCTCATCACACAAATGTTTGTCTCTGTCAGAAATTGAACCCAAGTCCCTTCGATGGCATAGCCAGGGACGCTAAACAATCGTCCATTATAATAAAATACTTTTATTATTTCTTTTTTATGTTAGAATGGGTATTATAACTTGTACATTTTCGGATTTTCCAAAGTGTTTTTAATTTGGTTCACCCACCGGTCGAAAAAGTTAATAATCGCTGTTTCCCCGTCTTGGTCCCGGCGCCCCTTGAAGAATAGACCATTTGCTGTTTCGCCAAGCAGTCGGTAAGAGGTAAACAATAGGCTTTTCCAGTCATTGCCATCGTGACTGCCTACTAGGTAGTAGAGTTATGCGTTGACTCGGTGGATGACTGGCGATGGTTGCCTCTTACCATCAGGACAACCATCCGCTTGTTTGCCATCTTGCGATAATAAACACGGATTATATAAGAAGCAGGATCACAGCTGTTATTTTATCTAAGTAAAGTTGTTTCCTGTGTTGGTCCTGGGCTCCTTTGAAGAATTGGCTAACTGGCGTTCTGCCAGGCAGGTTGTAAAAGGCGACCGATAGGCTATACGAGTCACTATCGTGGCTACTAGGTGGTAGAGTTCTGCATTATCTCGCCCGGGTTTAGTACCACCACCTTTCCTATTCCTGCCGCAATAGCGTCAGTGCTTGTCGCTGTCGTGTTCCGGTTTGGAGAGTAGGGTAGCTGGTAAACTTATGCATGTGGCATTAGACCTCGCCACAAAATAGCAAACGCACCATTAACATCTCTGGTGTCTATAGGCTATGGTTGACTATTTCCATCAGAAGACTCATCTGCTTGTTTGCTATCTTATAATCTTATAATATATATTAAAAAAAGTTTTTTAAACACCAACTGCGTCTACTGTTAGAAGAGTTGCTTGTCGTTCTATTAAATTAATTTCTATAAAACAGCGTATATTATCTGCAATTACTTATTGTAAATACAGACTTATGATACATGTAACGGGGCTATACGCTGGCTGAGTGTTATTACCCGTAGGTAGTTGAAGCGCTCTCAATCCCACCGTATAGATTTTCCCGAACGACTGCTCCGATCCCGATCGCGAAGGCAATTTCCTCTCTGAGGCCCGTCAAACTGTTGAGTAATCCGCGCGGCACGTGGTTTGCATCTGTGATGCTTGTCTCAAATATTATCACCTGAATAATAATAATACATACTCGCTGCAGTCACTCTGTGCTCTCGACTGTACACTTAACAGTAAAATCTCTTTTAACCTTGACAATAAAATTAGCCGTTAAGACAATAGTATATAATATGTGTGTGTAAGCAAACAAAGTCTCTGATTACGTCAGAGGGACGACTGTAATAAATATTGTTAAAATTGACAATATACCAGGGGGCGGATTTACCCTCCTGGGGAAAGCTTAAAAAAATGTGTATGTACAAACACAATGTTTATTTTTATTAATTTAACGTATTCCTAATGTACTAATGTAGGTGTGTGTAGTGTTTCACAAAGTAAACTTGTGCCAGTTTTCGCACTCCACCCACCGTCCACCGTTGACGTACTTGTCTCAAAAGGGGTACAACGGTTTTATTTCACAATAGCTGTTGCCAGCGACTTCGTTCGCGCGGACTTCGTTTACTCCGCACAGCTTCTTCCCCATAGGTGATAGCGTGATAATATGTAGCCTCTATGTTGACCCGGGCTGTTAGTAATATTCATGCAAAATTTAAAGTAAATCCATGCAGTACTTTTTGAGTTTATCCCGGACATACATACAGACAAACAGACAAAAATTCTAAAAACTATATATTTAGCTTCGATATCGATTGTAGATCACGTCCCAAGTATTCTTTTAAAAAAATACTCAATGTACAGTTTTGACTTTCCTACGATTTTATTATATGTATAAATAATAATATATAGACGTAGAAAGTGCGCTCAGTGCCATATTCATTGTATAGTATTTTTATTATTTTAAAACAAATTTAGTTATTAATTCTGTAATAATAGAGTATCATCCATACTAATATTATAAATGCAAAAGTCTGTCTATCCATTTGTCTGTTACACTTTCAAGGCTGAACCGCTAAACTAGATAGCTTAAGATCCAGGTTCAAACACAAGCACACAATTTTTTTTTAAAACCAATACCTTATTGGCTGAAATAGATCTCCTAGTGTATGAAAAATTATAACGTCAACATGCTGATCTATTTGCGGGCAAAGCACAAATTAAACAAAAAAACAGAACTAGTTATAGATAATTCTACACAGACGTGCATCAAGCCGGAGCTTACGGCAGCAGGAACATGATTCGAGTAAATTTCTGCTTGAACTTACAAAACCCGAAGGGCAACGATTTTTTATATATGTGAGTGGTTACGCAAAAAGGGACCTGAAGGGATTGGAAACGGTTTTTTTTTTTTGATAAATTCTGATTCTATGGTCCTTCATCTTTGTTTTGTTCTAATCAAAATAATTTTAGGTGCCGTAGTTTTTTTTAAATGATTTTTTATGTAAGCCGAGGCAGTTTTGAAAATATTACACCTTATACACAGCCCACACTAGTTTCTTTTTCTAGCGCGCACATAAAGACAAGTAAAAGACGAATAAATAAGTCACCAATAATACAGCTATCGCAAACACGTGCTATTTCTCACTGACGAAGTCGCTCACTAACGACACTAACATAAAACACCCCGCGCCTCTCTCCCGCACTCGTGGCGAAACTCATTTCGACTCAACATTTTAAACGTAATTTACTCGAAATCAATTATTTTCCCTTGAGGCCCCAATTTGCGTAACCACTCACATATAACTAATTCCGAAAGTATTTTGTAAGCTATCATATCCGCGGGTAATCCAAGAAACCGTATAGATGTGTATTATAAACGAGTTATTTTGAAAAGAACTTCATATTTTTATTGCTTTTATTTGTAAACTAGCGACCTGCCCGCGGTTTCACCCGCGTAGCTTTCGTTCCCGTGGGAATATCGGAAAGGTTTATATATTAAAACCTTCCTAAAGACTCAATCTATCTATTAAAAAACCGCATCAAAAGATTTTAAAGATTTAAGCATACATAGGGACATAGGGACATAGGGACAGACAGAGAAAGCGACTTTGTTTTATACTATGTAACGATGAGAATCATCAAAAACATCCTGTAAAAAAAACCAAGTCTCGCAGCTCAGTTTTTCTACCGTAAAAAGTCGTGAGATCCATGTAATACCAAGTCGGTTAATTTATTTAGTCCCTACTTAAGGGACCTTCTGTCTTAAGTTATTACGTAAGTTGTTATCATATCAATGTTAAAAATCTTTTACGTTTTAAATAATCAGTAATCATATTGTTACGAATAATCTAGAAACGTGTAGAGTTGGAACGCTGGAGAAATCTAGAAATAAAAGAAAGAGATAGCTACTCCTATTGACAAACAAATACTTGACCTAAGCTATGCCATAATGGACTTTGTGGGATATGGCATAAGGTTGAAAGTAGCGTGTACTAAGATTTATGACTCATAACATGCTTACGATAAGAAGTGATTCATTGTTTCCCGATACATTTAGATTTTCCTGGATCCAGGTGGAACTTTACCTTGGCTATAAATAGAGATAAGTTGACAAAACAGGGTAGTTTTTATCAAGCGATCGAGAGCGATACTTAAAGTGTCCCCAGTGCGAAGCGAGGTGTTTTATTGTCTAGTTCAGTGATAGTACAGTGAGTGACTAGTATGTAAAGTGTATTTTAGTATTACATTGTGTTGTCTTGTCTATTTGTATACTAAATACATGGATTTAATATAAGTGGTGTTTTCTTACAATTACGAACCTGACCATAACAATATGTAGAACTTTCACATAAAAATATAACGGATCTCCTGAAGTATTTAGAAGAGCACCAGCTGATTAGCGACCGTCAGTACGGTTTCCGTCGTGTTCGCTTTTCCTTTCCCGGGAACACGTCGACGAGGGCCGGAACAAGCTCGTGTCTGAACTCGAGAATTGACTAACCGATGTCTCAAAATGGGGTCGTCAAAATCTTGTTACATTTAATCCCAAAAAGACGCAACTTTGTGAGTTCACCGCTGAAAAACACCCTTTGTCGTATCACCTCGGTTCGAGAGCATTCGCCTGACAGCCTCACTCAGTATTGGAATACTGGGAGTTGACATATCGAATAACGTTCAGTTCTGCGATTACTTGGAAGGAAAGGCTAAACTGGCCTCCAAAAAGATTGGCGTACTCAGTAGAGCAAAGCAGTACTTCATGCCAGCCCATCGCCTTCAACTTAACAATGCCCAAATTCGACCTCACACTACCAACTTCTTCCTCTTGATCACATTCAACGTAGAGCGGTTAGAATCGTTGACGATCAGCGGCTTGACTCTTTGGCGTTGCGCAGAGATGTGGGTTCGCTCTGCGTCTTTTACCGTATGTATCATAAGGAGTGTTTCGAGGAGTTGTTCGGACTAATTCCTGCCGCTAAATTCCATCATCGGACATCGCGTCAAAATTTAAAGTTCCATCCTCACAACCTCGATTTCTGGAAATCCACAACCGTGCGCTTTTGTCGGCACTTTTTGCCTCGCACAACTCCTTTATGGAATCAATTACCCTCGGGGGTGTTTCCGAACGGATACGACTTAGGGACCTTCAAGAAACGAGCTTATTCATTCTTAAAAGGCCGGCAACGCAACTGCAAGACCCCTGGTATTGCAGATGTCCATGGGCGGCGGTGATCACTTACCATCAGGTGCACCACCTGCTCGTTTGCCCTCTCTGCTATAAAAAAAAATACATTTTCTCATTCTCATATACATTAATGACTTCCCCTATTACTACGTGTGGAGATTAGCATGGAACCGTTCAGTTTGCGGATGACACTTCTCTTTTATTTAAAGTGAAATGATGAGTTTTAGAGAGAAATTATGGCGAAATGTATAAAGCGATTTTAAAAGTTGTACACTGTTTTAGTTAAAAAAAAATCTTGATTAAATGGAAACAAAACCAAATGTATTAAATTTTTAATTTCTAATGTAATGATTAACTCCTGTCGCAGAATTACATCATCGGACATCGCGATGAAATTCAAAATTTCATCCTCATCATCTCGATGTCTGGAAATCCACAACTGTGCGATTCTTGGGGAACATTTTTCCCCGCACTGGTCTTCTGTGGAACCAATTACCGGTTGGGGTTTTTCCGAACGGATACGACTTAGGGACCTTCAAGAAAATAGCCTACTGTTTCTTAAAAGGCCCGTCATCGTCACGCCCAGTTCTCTTGCGCGGTGGGCAGAATAAACCGAATGTCTATAGATTTTCCGTTTCACCACGTATACACCGGACGGGGATTCATCGGACGGATTCATCGGTTTGTCGGTTGGCGAGATGAATGATGATCCTCATCTCCGCATTATACCAACCTGGTAACGATTATCGACTATTTCTAGTGACAACCGGGACCAACTGTTTGACGTGCCGCACCGCACGCCGAACTTGTTTTCTACATAACTAGATAGCAAACAAGCAGATTGCTCTCCTGATGGAAAGAGAAACCGTCGCCTATAGACACCAATAATTATGTTTACAGTTCGTGGCTATCTGTGTGGCGGGATGGCAATGCTACATGCATATGTCTACCGGCTACCTTACCCTCCAAACTGGAATACGACAATGACAAGTATTGGCGCTATTGCGGCAAGAATAGTTAACATTGTATCACATTATTTAAAAAAAAAAATAGACACTCCCGCCGAGCTTCTTCCGCTGCACATACGGGTATTCGAACCTAAAAGCTGGCCAAAACTATTTTTTGCCTTTAAGTGGGTCTATAGGTGTCAATAATCAAAAATTTAATATTTTGTTATTTATTTCGTCACACATAATAAATAAAACCAAAATTAAAATGTATTAAAAAATCATTTAAACTTCGTCGTCACAATTTAAACCCGTGTCAGTTTACTGAATGAAAATCATTGCTTGGCGTTTCGACAGGTTCTAATAAGTTCAAAGTGTCTTTATGGAACGCTTTGGATTTCTTTTTTGGTGTTTTTCTCACACCAGCTATGAGAGGGTCTGACGTCAGAAGGAGTCTGTTTATAACATCCAGGTTACAGGCTTCTCGAGATTTTTTTCTTGGATAATTTAGCCTGTAATCTCTAGGGTCTCTCTTAGGGTAGCAATCGGTTTTAGCTCTCTGAAGAATATTTTAACAAGGATATAACTTCTTATTGCTTAATCTATTTTATTTTGTGTTCTTATTAAACCAGCTTCCACATACATACATAAGGCCTCTAAACTGGATACTTGACCACTCTTCTCTTAATTACTCTTTCTAAAAGCTTATTTACATTTTGAGGCTCGTGTGGGACTTTTTTTTAAATCTTTGACAATATTCGATGCGTCTACTTTACCTGAAGCTCTTAATTTCGTCCGAGTCGCATAATTCATCAATTCAACATTATGTAACCGAAGCTCTTCAGTTTTTCACCGATTGCTCCTCTTACTGGATTCTGTGAATGTTTTTTCAGTACGATCAGGACTTATTTCTGGGAAAAACATTTGAGTATTTATTTAATAAATAAAAAAGGCTAAAATAGTATCCATAAACCGCAGCAACACATACACATTAATGTCAACTGTCATTACATCAAGCCAATCATTGTTATGTTTTTTGAATACATCTTCCTTTTTATGTACTGCATGTCATCTGGATTTAAACTGATGCTTTATCAATGATAACTTTTGTTTCCAATCTTTCTGTTGATCTTCATCTTTACAGAACTTACTGATCATTTTTCATTCTTCCATTTAACTCAACTTTTTATCAAAATTTGCTTCCTATGAACTTCCCACTACATTATAAATGACTTTCTGGGGCAAAAATTTGACACTAGATGGTCCTGAAAGAAAAACAAAAATAAATAAATATCGTTTGTAATTTTTTCTCTACTTACCCTTACTACAAAAAATATATAAGAAATACATCCGCGATATTCCACGGTAACTTTTGCATTGAGCGTATTACTGGATCTGTCTTCGTCAATTATATGTATATTTCATTGCATAGAAAAGCTTAGAAATTAATTAAATCTCTTAATGATTATATTTAAAACGCCTAAATTCACATATTTTATATAACGTTTTGTTCTTTACAATAAATACTAAAACTAAGTAGATTTAACTACAAATTGTTAAAAATGTAACTACATACCTAGTTTTGACAGATCCATCACAAATATTTTTTATGCAGCTTCAAAATAAAAAATAATAGCAAGTATTGTGAGATCACACAGGGAGAATACCGACAATCATGCAAACACTTCAAGCGAACGGTATCTTTCGACTGCTACCAGCGGGCGCCGCAGGAGTCGAGTAAAATCCAATGGCTGCCACGTGATACACGATGCCTTTAGCTATTTAAGCGTCCAAATTGTTTTTCAAAATCAACGATTACGTAAAAATGGTTTTTGGCCAGCTTTTAGGTTCCAATACCCGTATGTGCGCTGGATCTTTGCGGTATGTTTGTTTTGTTCCGATCCAACAGTAATTTTAAAAATGTCAGCTCGTCAAAAATGCCTTTAAAATGTTATATGAATAAAACATTGTTTGATTTTAATTTTACGATACATTTTTATTCGTTAACGTTATCAAAACTTTTGTGAGCCATTGTCGACTAGTAATTCAAATTTGTAAACTAATAATATTATAAATTGATGTACACTTTGATTTTATACGAACGCATGGCTCGTGATTTTTGTAGCGCGGTCAAATCGGAAAAGTCTATAACTCACAGTCACAGATAGGAAGAATATTGTTTGTACCCACCACCACACCAGACGAAAGTCACTGAATGCTTTTAAGTCAAAATGTGTTAAATATTCCGACGAATTTTGTTTCATATGAACAGCCCTTTACATTTCTTTGTAAACGTCCGATGCTATTAATAATACAGTTAGTTCCGGCCGGCTCCCGCAAGACGAAGCTTGGCCAGCTACAATAGATTGCTCGCTCTATAAATTTTTATTGGTTTTCGAAATGGAATGTCCTCAATAAATATTTATTGACATACGAGTACAATGGACCATCTTAAGATGATTACATGAAGATGATTCAGTTCTGTATTTAAATAATACAAGCACTAGCATATATTTAGAACGCGGAGAAAAAGAAAAATAGTCCAACTTTGTTCAATTTTACTACAAGTCCATACTTCAGAACTTACCGCACCTAAATTACTGGTGTAAGTTTTATTGTCATAATTTCTGTGCTTTAAACTAAATAAAACAATTGCAGTGCTGCTACAATTCGAGTGAACGGAGGTACCGGTACATCTACGGTAGCGTAGGGAATTAAAACCTTCTATAGTGAGATTTGTTTTCACGTGTTGGTCCGGGCTCTTTTGAAGAATAGACCAACTGCCGTTCTGCGAGGCAGGTCGTAAGAGGCGATTGGTTATACTTGTCGCCATGGGCGTACCGAGGGGGGGGGGGGCAGGTAGGAGCAGCTGCCCCCCCTGGAATTTGGGTACCTCTCTACTAACTACAGACTGTTGTAGATAAAAATATAATAACATAAAAATATAGTCTTAAAATGTTACGGTTGCCCACCCCCCCTGGCCCAGAACTTGGGTACGCCCATGCTTGTCGCTATCATCGTGATTATTAGGCAGTAGAGATCCGCAACGTCTCGCCCGGCAATTTGGTATCACCGCCTTACCTGTTCCTGCCACAATAGCATTAGTGTTTATCACTGTCGTGTTGTGGCTTGGAGGGTGAGGTAACCGGTAGACTTATGCATGTGGCATTAAGGCGATGGTTGTCTTTTTCCGAGATCAGGAGAGCGAACTGCTTGTTTGCCATCACAAGATATAAAAAAGTTAAGAACAATTTAAACGAAATAATCGCCCAAATTGTAATACCAGATTTTATAGTGCTTATTGTCAACACATAATTGTGTAAGTTTCAGTTCGGACCTCCTAAATGGAATGGAGCTACTATTGATAAAATTGTAGTAGTGTGGCTGCAACATTCTATCAGAATCTCTTGGTGCCACGTGATGTCATTGCTTCTATTTTCTTCTGTTGACTTTGCCCTTGAAAATATTATGTCGCTGAAGCCTTTTTACCATTTTACATTATTATTTCTATTTATTAATGATCTTAAGCAGCCCTTGGCTGATACATCCATACCTACTTTCAAATTTTATCATTTTTCTATTTATCAAATTGGTTCTATTTTATATCATAAAATAACAAACAAGCAGATGTCCCTCCTAATATAAAGAGACAACCATAGCATAGACACTAGACGTTAATAGTGTGTTGCCATCCTTGTAGCCGAATCTTGATGTCACGTACACCCTTCACATCACCCTTACCCTTCCAACCGGAATACGACAGTCACTACAAGCACTGACTCTATCTTGTCAGGAACACGTACGGCAGTAGTAATAATATTTGGTTAAGACATTATAGAACTCTACCAAAAAACATTTCATATACGACTTGGGGACCTTCAAGAAAAGGCTTACTCATTTTAAAAGGTGACAATGCGACCGTAAGATCTTTGGTATTACAGATGTTCATGGGCAGCTGTGATCACTTACATCGCCTCCTGTACCTTCTGCTGGTTTGCCTCCTCTTCCATAGAGGCTAAAGGCTAGCCTTTAGAGCACGAAGCATGATACAGATCACAGACCACATGAATACTCCGTGATACAGATCTTTTTTATTGCTTATTTATTTCAACGAATCAGCAGTCGGATTGTTTGGAGGGATTTATCAGTAATGACGCGGAGTCACGTATCAACGAGTTCCGGTCGAACGTGTCGATATATATGCCACACGGCTTTTGCAACATTTCATGTTTGAATACGTAGAATAAAACCTTCAATTTCTTTAATGATAATGAGTCTGTTATCGGCGTGTTCCGTTATAGCGGGAGGATATCCGTGTGGACCCGCGCGGTTTGTTTTTGCAACGCTTCATATTTGAATACCACCGTATAGTCGGCGTTTTCAACAATTTGTCATTTGACTTTCTATACAAAAAAATGACTTTATTCACCATAGAACACAACAAATCTATTTATATAAATGAAATTTTACCAAAAACATTTTTATGTAAAACATTACCGCAATGAGACCACATGGCTCGCATTATCAAAAAGTTATCAGATCTTATGTAAAACTAACCCTCCAACTCTACACACCCTCACTCCATAAGCCCTAGGTACACAAGTTTTAAACCTTAGTCAAAATATGTCGTTTGGCCTTTTCACTACAACACATGGGCGCAAAGTGAAAAATTTATTCACGGTTCATTAGTTTTCTGTTATACAATAGTTGTTATAGTAATGAAACGGCCAAGCGACATATTTTGACTAAGGTGTAGAGTTTAGAGTGTAGAGTTAGAAGCATAGTTCTATATGTGATATTTGACAACTTTTTGAGAGTGTGAGCCATATGGTCTCGTCGTGGCAACCATTTACATAAAACGTTATTGGTGGCATTAAGTTTTATTATATAGTATACTATATTATGTATAGTGCTTCTGCGCTTCGCTTGGCCACTCGATAAACTAAAAGCTACTCCATAAACTTAGATCAAAATATTTAATGTTGCTTCTTAAATACATAAGTTATTATCTAAAAAGGTATCACTTTATTTTAATTTAATATAAATTATTTATTTTAACTAATTACGTTCTTATAAGCACTGCGAGCTCAGTAATGTCTGTTGAAATAATAAGCAATACTGGCGAATAAAAATGCAGCTAGTGTTGAATGGGAGACAACAAAATAAATTAGTCAAAAAGTGATTAGTTGAGAAAATATGCTTGACAAGAAATGAGAAATGTTTTACAAACGCAGGAATGCTGCAGCATCGAACTTCCAATTCCCTGTATATCCGGAACCCTGCATCAGATATATGAATATAAGAAAAGCAACAAAAACATAAAACATATGTAATCAAATAGATATTATCTACACGGCGGGTGTCCTATCGGCGAGTTCCGTTAGCAGGCGGAGCTTCCGCGCGAACTCGACCTGTTTTCACACTTACAAACTTTATTCAAACGAAACACTATTTTGTTTTCAAGAATACAGATCCTAAACAAATTACAATTACTACTTTACTCAATGAACAAACATCCCTACTTATTATATTATAAATGCGAATGTTATATATGTTGCTTTCACGCAAAAACTACTTAACCGGTCATCATACAACTTTGTACACATATTTTTGAAGCTATTAGAAGTAACAAAGGATACTTTTTATTAAATAATACTTATTTAATGGTTTAAATGCGAGTGAAGCCGCGGGTAAAAGCTAGTATATGATATAGTAAGTAACTGACCTTTTCCTTCTTGCAAGTGACTCTGGTTTGTTTAATGTTTTCTATTTCTTTTGGTTTTCTTTAATATCGTAGGATAGTAAACAAGCAGATGGCGCTGCTGAGAGACGGAAGAGAGGAGCCTATACATACCAAAGGTGTTATAGCTCGTCGCCATTAGTGCAGCGGGTTCAAATACCTGCGCCATAACTTGAACCAATACTGAAAAACAGTACGAATTTTTTTTTTAATGATTAGCTTACAAATTAATAATAGTTTAAAATAAACTAAAAACACGCTTTTATAAAAACCATAGTGCTTTTTAAGACATCTATGGACACCATGCACCCCACGCTGTTTTACAATGCAATACATTTTTTTCTAATTTATACTATTCTTAATTTAAATTTGTTTTTTTAATTTTTTTGGTTTGGTTTTTATAAAAGGGTTTTAAAAAAATGTTTTTTTTAGTAGAAAAATAGCTGAATGGGTTAAGAAGAACAATTCGGTAATTCTGAAGATCCTGGTAAGGATAACAATACTAACTATTTATATTATTACATTGTCGTCGATCCCTGATAAGACTGGAAAGTTTCAAATTAAGTCGACGATTCAAAGTATGTCAAATCCATGTTCAAAGGTTCCGCTGCATACTAGCATACAAACATACGACCCAAGCTAATAATAATAATATATTTGTCGTTGTTCTGTAAGCACGGTTTAACTTGTTCTGTTGAGTTCAATGGGTTTAATAAAATTTAAAATGGTGGTGTGTTAACATCTCTGATGAGCGCGTGTAGTTTTATGTTCAGAAATCAGAAATCAGAAGTACTTTATTCAATAAAACTTTTTACAAGTTCTTTTGACACGTCAACATTTTTTTAAACTAATACCGGATCGGAAACGCGGCCACACACTGAGAAGATCCGGCGGAAGAAACTCAGCGGGTTTGTCTTTTTTTCATTATATTTTTAAATAAAATATTACATAATATTTAATTAGTGTCTAATTTTTACATTAATAATAAGGATTGCCGATGTGAGGCTTTCATGTCATCAAGGTATTCAGATATTTTATAGTAACTTTTTTTACACAGTTTTGTTTTAACACATTTTTTGAATTTGTTAACTGGTAAATCTCTAATAGCATCAGACAGCTTATTGTAGAGGCGTATACTTTGCCCCATAAAAGAGTTGCTTATTCTGTGGAGACGAGACACATGCACAGCAAGATTGTTTTTGTTCCTTGTATTTATGGAGTGAGTATCACTATTCTTTTTACATAAGCAAATATTTTTACGAACGTACATCAAGGTTTCGAATATATACTGAGAAATTACAGTTAAAATATTGATTTCTTTGAATTTTTGTCTCAGGGACGTCCTTGGACTAAGATTGTAAATTGCCCTTATAGCCCTTTTTTGTAATACAAATATTGTATTTATTTTAAGTATAAATGATTGTACCATTATTCTGTAGTGTGCCGGTTGGTGAGAAGGTTGGTGGTTACTATTATCACATTTTAACGATTTGTAACGATTATCATTTGTTGTTGTGATTGTCAAAACAGTGAAATTTTTCTTTGAAAACAATCTCAAATATGTGACCTCTGTGATTACTGGGGGTATAGTTCTGCATTGTCTCGCCCGCGTATATGGTACCACCGCCTTACCTATCCCTGCCGCAATGGCGTCAATGTTTTTTATTGTTGTGTTCAGGTTTGGAAGGTAAGATAGGCTTATGCATGTGGCATTGCCATCCCGCTACACGGATAGCAACGCACCATCTTTGGCGTCTATCGGCGATGATTACTCTTTCCATCAGAAATCTGCTATCTAACGATTTAAAAATATTTTGCTCCAATATAAATTACTATTTGATTTTACGGTGTGTACCCAAAACCATGTCCAAGCGACAACATCATTATCTGCCAAATCAATATGAATGTGGGTATACGTATGTAATTGTTTTGTGGATGTTTTGAGAAAAACATTTCTAAAACATATGCTTATTTTAAGGAACTAGCAACAAAATGTGCTGAGGGACTGATGAGCACACGGTGTGTCCGAAACTCGGTTTAGGCTTTATATGCATCAGTGAGGTTCTTATTGGTTTGCATGAATTTTTAGGCAGCTTATAGCATTTAATTGAGTACAATTTGAGAGTCAAAAAAATCACGTCGATATATTCACTGGAATTTAAGTTAGTCTTTTCGTTCTTTGTTTACAAAATGATCATAAAAATACACCCTTCGATTCAGAGATCCCCATGTCAATATCACTGCATGTTACCTCCATTTGGTACATTTGGACAATACTCAGAGCACAACAAGAGTATTTTCGCGTTGTGAAAGAACGCTGTTTTCTCCGCTCGCCCTATCTCACAGTTCAGGTGGGCAACACAGGTGCTGTGCGTTATAAATTGAAGCCAATTGCCGGCAATTTCCGTCGCCGTGTGTTCGTCGACAGTTGTCTTCGCCGGAAGTCACCACATTATAGCAACTACAGACCAAAAACATTTATTTAAAGTGAGGCAGACGGGATAAACGCGTTACATGGCGTACAAAGAGTTATCTAAATACTTTCTACTAACAATTTTATTGGCACATTACTCTAAATAATTTATTATACATATTATACGCTATGTAGCTCGTTAAGTAAAAGTATTCAGGACTTCTATACAAACGAAGCAGGCTAGATTTTAAATTGTTTTAATGAGTGGCTTAGTATATAATCTATACTGTGAATCGTCGGTACTTAGTGAAACTGTAAGTTTAAATATAAAACACTTTTCCTAGTTTCTATTACTTACTATAGTAATAGTTTCTATTAGTTACTAAATATTTTTTTAAAGTCTATCAGTTCTGCGTATTAACGCATAATCAGTACTTGTAGCTTAACAAGATTCAGTCTTATCTAATCTTTTAAAAGTCTACCAGTTTTAGCTATTAATGCATCATCAGGACTTGTAGCTTAACAAGATTCAGTCTTATCTAATCTTTTAAAAGTCTACCAGTTTTACCTATTAATGTATCATCCGGACTTGTAGCTTAACAAGATTCAGTCTTATCTAATCTTTTGAAAGTCTACCTGTTTCGCCTATTAACGCATCATCAGGACTTGTAGCTTAACAAGATTCAGCCTTATCTAATCTTTTGAAAGTCTACCAGTTTCGCCTATTAACGCATCATCAGGACTTGTAGCTTAACAAGATTCAGCCTTATCTAATCTCTTGTTAAGCTACAAGTCCTGATTACGCGTTAATACGAGAAACTGGTAGACTTTTAAAAAAAATTGCAAAAATATATATAGTGAAACTAGAACGCATTTTGAATTAAAAATAATAAATTATATTGCATTCACAAATCAATAACATTCTGTTGATTCAGGTGTTACTTTGCGATCCATAATTCAAAGATGTTATTAATAAAATTTAATTAATTTTATCTTTTACTTTTATTTTTTAAAACGTATGTAAAATATTTTTTGTTTCGGTACATTTTTGCGTAAAATTGCAATATCTGGTTGACCGAGCTTTGCTCGGTTTTTCACATATCCATATCTTGGGAACCGAGCTTTTCTTGGACCTGGAACCTTGATAAATCGATTCCTATAGAATAATATTTTTTTTGTACCTGGTTGACCGAGCTTTGCTCGGTTTTTCACATATCCATATCTTGGGAACCGAGCTTTTCTTGGACCTGGAACCTTGATAAATCGATTCCTTGACCCGAAAAACCCCTAATTTGTGACTTTCATGAAAATCGTTTGAGCTGATTCCGAGATTTCAATTATATTATATTATATATATAACGGAGCGAGGACCCCTAAAAGGTTTTTAAAAAGGTTGACGTCGGTATCACCGACGTCATCCACACTTTTATCACTCATTTTTAATTACTATTACAAAATCAGGAATTAAAATTAATGAATTTAGATCTATTTCTATTTATAATAACTCTTTATAAAATTAAAACTGTTAAACTAGAAGATTAATTATTAACTTTATTATTGAGAAGTAGATAATTAATTTGTAAACTGTTACCGACGTTATTCAAACTCTTTTTACTTAAAACTAATTAGTGCTATGAAATTTGGAATGAAAGCAATTAAAATTTAATCCATGTGTAATATGTAATTATAATATTTTAACAATCTCTAAATAATTAAAACCAAATACTAAATGATTAATTCTTAAATTTATTATTATCCAAAACTAAAGTTGGTTACAAAAATTAATTTCAATAGACAAACTAGAAGATCGTTAAAGTTATTTAAACTGTGTTCAAACCGAAACTAGATAAATGTTCGAATTAGAAACAAAATAGACTAACTCTTTGCATCCACAGTTAATGTTTTACTCTAAAAATAAACGTTTCACTTTCGAATTTGAATTATTATTATAATAAACGCTTTACTCGCAGCCAGTCCACGCCGGTATCCAAGACACTTGCTTTCACGTTGAAGGCTTAAAACGAACTGAATTCGTAAAGTCGTGCAATAAAGCAAGATGGCTACCGGCGGGGACTGTTTGGCGCGCAAAACTAGCGCCAATTCTTATTTTACATAGAAATTGATCTAATTTAAATATTTGTAACAAATTATGTTGATTAAACAATAAATAATAATAGCTAAAGTTTAATATTAATATTTATAAATTGTTTTAATTATATTCGTTTGTTTTGAGAGTTAGATGGCGTTATCTAGTTTTATATTTGGAATTACTGAGCCATGTAGCTGTCTTGTATGTGTATCGATGGAGTTGGCAACTCTCAAACCATTCGATAGCTAATTATTATAAATCAATGAAAACGTTTTCAGTATTAAATTACGGATATTCTAAGTTTTCAACGTGACTTCGTGTTTGCGCCGATATATATATACATATACACACACACACACACATATATATATACATATATATATATATATATATATACATATATATATATATATACATATATATATATATATATATATATATATATATATATATATATATATATATATATATATATATATATATATATATATATATATATATTGCTCGTTTAAAGGTATTAAATATGTCTATCCATTCACACATAATTCCAAGTCATCATCTACCTTGGTGCTAAATTTTACCCAAATTCGTTCAGTAGTTTTGTGTGATTGAGTAACAAACATCCCGCTGTATTATAAAAGTTTTTGTTGAATCCCGCGGGATTCCCTAATTTTTCCGAGATAAAAAGTAGCCTGTATGCTATTTCAAGTCATAACGTACCTGTGTGCCAAATCTCATTCAAATCCTTTGAGCAATTTTTGCGTGATTGAGTAACAAACATCTATCTATCCATCCAAACATCCATTCATCCAAACTTTCGCATTTATAATATTAATATAGATGAGAATATTGTTAACCGCATAGTAAACCTCAAAGACATTATTAAAGTAATATTCAGAATATCGTCACCGTACGTTGTAATGAATCTAGTGACGAGTTCTGTAAATCGCTGTTATAAACAATTCGCTTCTATGAGCTGTACGTGGGTGCCTACACTTTACATTTTTATTGGATAATTCTGTTAAAATTTAAGTAAACATATTATAGGGTGTCAGAATCGAAAACTGAACACCCACCTAAAGTACGTACAGTATTTTACCAGCCTGTGTATAATCTGCTAAAAACGTAGTAATGAGTGGTAGCAGTAAGGTAGAAATAGCAGTAAGGTAGAAAATATTCGACAAGTTTTGTTAATAGATTTTTCTAACTTTAATGCTATCTGGTTCACTAAATTCTATTAAATATTACTTTCTACTATTTCCGCCATACAGGTTTTGCATTTGATGGATTTTAATAAATCTCATATGTAAGACAAAATATTGTTTAAAAAATAGCTCAAATATTAATACGGGCCATAAACTATGTATTGACCAAAATTGATCTATTTCTGCCCAGCTGTTATAGCTCCACGTAGTGACAAAGCTACTTAAGCAAGCTTTTTCACTTATAAAAGTTAGTGAAATTTAATTTTCACAAATTTATAAAAAGCCTTTGTGTATATTTCCAGGCCAAATCAACCTTTTGTCGTACAGAAGGTTGATTTGACCTAGGAATTTGTGGGTGGGAACTAACCAGAGATTAACGTAAGCATTGTAAAAGCAGAATCAATCATGCATTCGATATAGCTGTGAATTTTCATCAATGTAATTCGAAAAGAACGTGTCTACCGCAATATAAGCAAATATCTTTGCCAGGAACACGCTTGCATACGAAACAGCACTTACATTAACACGAGCTACATTGACTACGCTACGACTATTTATGGCTTCAGATATCTTCCGCTCGGAATAACAATTGCGTGAGCAAAACACTGAACTATACGTTTTGAGATTTTATTTCAAAATTTGTTTGTCCATTAGTTATCTTACAATTCTGTTAATAAGCCTGTTTGATTCTGCTTGTGAAATATCGTTTTTAACGCATCTTTTTCTCAGTAATATTTACATATATACATATTACGTACTAGGTATAACATAATTATGACAAAAAAACTATCTGCGATACAATAATAAATATTTGTCTAAATTACTGAAAACTATAAACAAGCAGACAACCATTAACCCCGTGTTTGTTCCGGGCTCCTTTGAAGAATAGACTAACTACCGTTCTACCAGGCATGTCGTAAAAGGCGACCGATTGGCTATGCAAGTCACTAACATCGTGTCTACTAGCTGGTAGAATTCTGCATTGTATCGCCCGGGTCTGGTACCACCGCCTTAACTATTCCTGCCGCAATAGCGTCAGTGCTAGTCACTGTCGTGTTCTGTTTCGGAGGGTGAGGTAGCCGGTAAACTTATGCATGTGGCATTGGACCTCGCCACGACATGGCGACGCACCATTAACACCTTTGGTGTCTATATACGATGGTTGACTCTTTCCATCAGGAGACCCATCTGCTTGTTTGCTATCTTATGATATATATTTAAAAAAACCAACTAGGACCCTTTGTTCTTTAAGTTTAAATTAAGGTTTTTGTTGTGAGGTAAGTTTAGTCACAAAAATGATACCTAATATATTCTATACTTTCCATCGTCGACACTTGGTGAAATCCATTATTGTTTCACAATTGATTAAGCACTTGTACTTTAGTTTCACTTCACAACATATTTTTAGTATTTATAACTCAACCAGTTCCACTTTTTAAGCATACTTCAGTATAGTACGCTCTTATTAAGGTTGTAAATTGAAATTAAGGCACAAGTGCTTACTCAGTTGTGTAACGATTATGCACCTTACAGAAAATGAAAGTAATGAGTTATATTTTTATTACTGTTCGTAACTGTACTCAAATTCTTAGCCAGTATTTCTTAAACTTACTATACATTACTATACAACCGTTAAGCATATACCATTATGTAAAATTTATCAGTATTCAAGAATATGTTATGCAAGCATATGAATTAACGTATTCAAATCGATGTTATGTTTAATATATTTTTTAAAAAAGCATTAAAGTTGATCATAAGATATTAATGAACGAAATAGTATTCAAAGGTATACATGGAAATTTATTACGATGGTTTGAAACCTACATCTAAAACAGATCCCTAAAAGTAGCCAATAACGGATTCCAGCCTCGAAGTATTTCAATCACATCCAGTTTGTCTCAGGGCTCAATATTTGGACGACTATTATTTATCAATGACGTAATTTTTTTAATTCAAAATTCCTTTTATATCCAGATGATCTTAATACCTATAAAGCTATAAAATCATTCGAAGACTCAGTGTATGTCAGAATAATCAATGTAAGCCTGTCCTGATCTTCTTTTATACGGAAGTACCGTTTATAAGAAGATCAAGACAGGCTTACAATAAAACATAACAATAAGCTTCAAGTAATTAAATATTTCGAATGCTCCGACCAACCGAAATTATATAGACTAGGCGTCTCGAACATTTTATTGAAGTCTCTAAAACAAACTAAGAACAAATAATTCTGTGGTATTTATTACCATATAATAAATACCACAGAATTAATTGTTCTGTGATAAATAATGCTCACGCCCACTCTTATACTTCAAAACAGCTGATCGCTGTCAGTGCATATCGAGGCGTCATAAAGTAAACACAAAATGTATGTGTCCAATATTTTTTTTTATCTGAGTTCAAATATAGTAACACCACAAAAAGTGAAGGTCCGATGAGTAGCATTCACGTCTCCTATATTTACTTACTACGTACTTTAGATGTGAGAGGACACATAGTACACAAGCAGAAACAGCCTCTTTGTTTGTTTTATTTTTCGCTATCAAATTGTTAGGTTAGCGTATTTCAGAGATAAACGCTTAGAGCCGACGCTAGATAACTGACCCACTTCAGGGATATCAGTCGACATATCAAACACAGAACCTTTGTAGCGGCGACTGGCCCCTTCCACAGCGAAATTTGATGTTCTTTTAACCCAAAGAGTGACGGGTGTAATAAAATATGATATGAACTACTTATGTTTGATGCGGGCTGATTTGAAACGTTTACGTGCGAGTACTGACGCTACAGAATATTTAAACAACGCAATTAATCAAAATGCTACAGAGATATCATTTTAAATCAATAAAACGGCAACAACCCACTTCCCGATCTGATGGCCTCTGATCTGGAACAAACAATTTCAAATTTTTCGTATCTCAGATCAGATCTTCACCAAATTTATATGGGACCAAATGGGTATTAACCCAAACAAAAAATACGTTTTTTATAGTATATGCAGGCATAAGAGCCAGTGGGCCACCTGATGGAAAGCATGTATGTAACTGGCGTATTTAGAATGTGAAACGCACGCGCACGCGGTTTCCAACCGAATGTTCCACGAGACTTCATTTCACGAAGATCCTCTCGTAGCATATTATTATTGATCCACGTACTACACGTATATTGTGTGTTTGTTTATACCTGCATAGCCTGTGCGTACTTACTGGCTGCCTTGGATTAATAAGCGCATAATTGTGAGGGGCAACAGCCAATACAGTACAATTTTTTCGCTTAGCCCCCATCCATTTTTGTTACAATAAACACCGATAATTTTAAAATTTCACAAGTCACAGTTTCCCCGTGTTGGTCCCGAGCTCCTCTGAAAAATGGGCCAACTGCCGTTCTACCAGGTATGTCGTTAAAGGCGACCGATTAGCTATGCGAGTTACTACCGTCGTGGTTACTAGGTAATAGATTTCTGTATTGTCTTGCCGGAGTCTGGTACCACCGCCTTACCTATTCTTGTCGGAATAGCGTCAGTGCTAATCACTGTCGTGTACGGGTTTCGAGCGTAAGGTAGCCGGTAAACTTATGCATGTGGCATTACATCTCGTCACAAGATAGCAACGCACCATTAACATGTTTAGTGTCTATAGGCGATTGTAGCGGTTCAAGCAATCTACAAACGCTACAAAAAAAAAAAACGAAATTTAAAAATAAAATCTTGAATCGCGATGTCCCAATTATTTATCTTGAACACACTATATACAAGTTTCAGCACTTCTCAAATAGACTTCGGTCCCCAGGCAGTACACCTTGCCTGGCTGGGAAGAGCTTCCTTTTCCCCTTCCTTGTTCTTGTGTGACGTCATCAACCTCCACAATTATGACGTTATCCTGACAAAAGTTATCCCGCTGGTTACATAACTATGACCCTTCAGCAGTACGGACCAACGGCCACAGCGATGGTTGACACTTTCCAACATGAAACCCATCTGCTTGTTAGCTATCTTATGATATTAAAAAAGTCATTTTTAATCTATACTATATATTATTATTATTATTAAATATTTTATTATGATATTATAAAATTGTAGAGTTTGTTTGTTTGTTTGGTTGTACGTGCTAATCTCGATATCTGCTGAACCGATTTGAATAATTCTTTTTGAGTTGGATAGCCGGTTTATCGAGGAAGGTTATAGGCTATATAACATTATGCCTCGACTAGTACGAGCGGAGTCAACAAAGTTTGCGCGGATGAAATCGCAGACGACAGCTAGTATATTATATATTAACTATCGATTTGCTCTTTTAGCGATCTTCATACGAGTATCAATAATCATTTGCAGTCGTATGAAAAAATTATGGTATTAGGTAATTTATATTAGGCTAAAAAATATGATTTTACAAACAAACTTCATAAAACTACAGTGCCAATCTCAAAATTGTCAGAAACTTTCTTGTAAATCGCCCCACTCCCTTTCGAATCCCCGGGGAACGTACAGCTTATTACAGTACAGACATATATTATATTACATTGATATTGATATTTCCTTGAACTATGTTGACGATTCACAAAAATGGTCTACATGTATGTTTCATAAAAATAGATTTTGTTTGTTTTTGAAGAACAAACTATTACAATTATTCTGAAATTTCTTTCTGCAAAAAAAACTGCAGTTAGTTCGTATAGGATTGTTGCGACTCCCTAAAAAAACAATAATTACACAAAAACATATGATGCGGAAGCAAAATATAAAGGCTACAAACAGATTAATAATTTTCATTGCCTCTTACGAAGAATAGACCACCCGCCCACTTGCCAGGCAGTTCGCACAACACAAGACAACGCTACATGTATTACAACTCACTACAATCCTGTCACGTGGTAAAGTATGAAATAATATAATTCTGATCTAAGGATGGATTATAGCTACTTTTATTTCACTATCACGTCGTGAAGTTATTTGTTTTTTGTCACTCTTATATCACGAGTGATAAATCACGACCGATTTATTTTATTGCATTTTATCCGTATGTTACATTTTATAAGTGATTAGTAAAGTGAAGTAACATATTAAACAAATTCTCGCTTCTAGCTGGTGGCGCGGTGTTGCTCAAATTTTTTTGCTTTATCTCTTTCGCATAATGTATTTCTGCGAATTATACGATTAAGTAGTAGCTTGGCCCGCGTGAAATTAAATCACGCTTGCGTTATATATAACGGATGGTTTCGATGCATATAACTGGTGTGACGCGTGAATTATTTTAATAACGAGTAATATAACCAGTGATGCGTGAAATGTGCCATGCCTATTCAGATCCATTATATATTCTTAGCGCCATAACATCTGTGCCTATTGCTGACGTATGATCGCTTGGCATTTTCTCTCCGTTTTGGTCCTTTGAAGAACAGACTATCTGCTAGTCTGCCAGGAGGTTCGTAAAAGGCAAACGATTGGCTATCCGTGTCAATACCATCGTAACTACTAAGTAGAGTTCGGCAACGTCTCGCCCGGGTATATGGTACCACCGTCTTACCTATTCCTGCCGCAACAATGTCAATGCTTGCCATTGTTGTATTCCAGTTTGTAGGATAAGGTAACCGGTAGACTCATGCATGTAGCATTGCCGTCCCGTCACACCGATTACAATGCACCATTAACGTCTTTTTTGATTGAATTTAATTGTATAAAATTTATAGCGCCACCTCCACTTTATATTTAATGTCTAATGACACCGTTGTCTTTTCTTACTATCGGGAGAACCGCTAGCTTGCTTGCTACCCTGTGATATAAATATACGTGAGTCGAATATAATTAGACATCAGATGCCTTTTCAACCAACTTTTCAAAAATCAAGGAGGTTCCCAATTTGTTGGAATATTTTTTAAATATGTTGATCGATTATGCGAACACGCGTGAACCAATTTGGAAAATTCTTGTTTGTTTTCAAGGGTATACTTTGCAGATGGGGCTATTTTAATTTAGTGAAGTAGTAATACTTCACTAAATTAAAATTTTTTTACTGCGTTTTAATTATTGTCTGTTCCAAAAAAACATTAATTATGAAGAGTTGCAAAGAAACTTTGGAACAAACGAGACGACGTGATGTATATTACTTTAAACATACTCGACGTAATGTATCGGAATTAGTTTGGTAACTTGTCGTTAGCACTGACGCCCTCACAACATAAATCACCCGTGAACTCGATTCCCCAAACAAACCTGAGTTCAAAACAAGCGGCGAATAAAAAACGAGTTTGCCAACTCCATTAGAAGCGGATCCCGAATGGGATTGTGCAAGTTTCAATAAGAAAATTTCCGGCGAACACGCGCGCTGTGCAGCGACACTCACACACATGTACAGCGCGAGCGGTGCTTGTGTGTGAGCGTAAAGTGGTTTCAATGTTATTACTCAATATAGACATTTATATGTTTATGTTAATACAATTATATCCCATCAAAACACAAATGTGAAATGAGAGCCAAGTTCAATATATGAGTATGCGTCTCTGTTAACTTCGCAGCAAATAAATTGAGATTCATTTGGGTAATATTTTATCACTTATACGCTTGTACCGTTTCACAATAAAGGAATTATAATTTATTTTCAACCGGTTTCGCTTACATAAGTATCATCAGGGTATTTAAACTTACAAACTTAGAATAGAATATATATCTAGCTCAAAATTTCAGTTGGCTAGATATATATATTCTAAGTGAAATGTAGTATAAGTAATACTGTTGGTAAAAATTGTCTGTAAAAATTTAAGAACTTATTTACTTTTTAAGTAGCAAACACTGTGGAAGTACCAAAAAAATAATAAATTGTTGTTTAAGTTTATATAGAATGTTACGGTTCTTGTAATTAAAATTTTAGGAGTTTCTTTTCAAAACTTGGCACCCGAATTATTTTGTCAACCACCTCAATTATTTTGTCTGCGAAGTGGACAGAGACGCGTATTCCTATATTGAACTTGGCTCTCATTCCACATATGTGTTTTTATGGGATATCGTTTCTTTTTTGCTCTAAAGATACTCTTTTTCCTACGTTTACCCTGTATTGCTTTCCTTTTTGTAGTTTTTCAAAAGGTTTTTGGTCTTTTCAAAATATTAAAGTAAACAAACCATTTACTAATTGTAACGTTTCTTATACGTTTTCTGTTTACGAGTATTTTTAATTTTGCCAAGTTAGGGCGATATAACGCGTGCAGGCAGTCGTATTCTAGTATAAAACTTTCTTGTGCCTTCATTTGCTTTGAATCTAGACAATAATTAAGCTGTACTCTGTCTAAATTCTACAGAGTTAAAACTCTGTAGAACGCTAAGTAAACCTACTCTTTTCTAAATATCAAGGAGTTTATTTGGAGAGGATTGCTTTCAACATTAAAGCCTTGTGATTTGTGTACAATAATAATAGCATATGTTAAGAAATATAAGTGAACCAATTTTGATGAAACTTGGTAAGGACAAAGTTGAAGATCAAAAACCTAAACCACTTTTTTAAAAACTCAACCCCTAAGAGTATTGAAGATGGTACGTGTACACACATCACTGATCCGTTTTTCTTCCAACTTCCTATTTCATTTAAAAATTTATAATTTCTTCGCGCCGCTTGCGCTGAGCTAATCGGACGCGCGAGCGCTCGTCATTGGTGGACGTGATGAAAAGACATATGGCCGTTTGAGCGTTTGTTGCGTCGCTCACGTTCAACAAGAACTAAGATTTAAAAACCGAAAAACAACCCCGCTAGTAGCTAGTTGACGTGAAATCGCCACCTTGACCAGCGCCAATCGAGGAAAACAAGACAAAGAAGATCTCCCAGGACTCCAGACCCATCCATCCCGGTGAGTGTGTTTTTGTTTCTTCCTGCTTGAGTCCACGGGTTTCAAGGTACGATTGTAACGATCAATGCAGCAGCCCCTATCGCGAGGATTATACAGTACGAAATTATAAATATTTAGGTATGTTGTAAAAGCTGCGCGTATGTTTTACATTTATTAAATTTTGGGGACGAAACATCAGCAAGCCTATTTATTAAATCATTATGTCAGTTGTAACTCAGATCTGTTAAATAAAGCATAATTACGAGACTACTACGGTAATTCTTTTACCCAGGTAAGCAACAGAAAGTAATAATAACATTTATTGTATCACGCGAACTAAGTCGCGGGCAACAGCTAGTTATCAAGAATTTTGAGTATTCAGATTTTTTCTTTATATATTCATGAAAATCTACCTTCTTTTGTAATGGATTTTTTTTTCTTATTTACACTATTCTTTATTTTAATTATTTTTTCATTTTTAGCTTGGTTTTTGCAAAAGCATGTTATTTTAATAACTATCGTTTATTTTTCATTTTTTAGTACAGGAATAGTTGATCGGGTAAAGAAAAACAAATTGCTAATCCTGAAGATCCCGGTAAGGATAACAGGACTAATGTTTTATATTGGTTATTGCTTTGTCACCGTTTTTTGTTAGGACTCCAAAGTTTCAAATTAATCCGCCGATTCAAAGTAAGTCAAATCCATGTTGAAATTTCCGCTATTATACTGTACGCGGCAAATAGCGTTGATGCTAGACCTCAGTACGACAAAGAAATATTTTATAAATACTAACAAGTTTAAAACATTACTTCTAACACGCCTTATCTTCAAAAATACCTTTTCTACAAAGTTATTATAATGTCTTTTTATATCATAGGAAATCAAAGAAGTAGTGTTGCTCCTTAATGAATAATATTACTGTAACAGACTTCATCTATCCCTTAAGAGGTTTAGTGTAATAAAAGAAAATAATAAGAATCTATACTATTTTTTTTTTTTTTGTTAAAAATATGTCTGAATTATGTTTAATAAATAATATCAATGGAATTAAAGACGAAAATAAATAAAGAAAACTAATTCTCAATAATATATAAGACCTAAGATATAAACATATAAAACCTTAAAAGAGAATGACAGAAAAAGAAAATTTGAGGAGAGAAGAAAAAGGACAGGATGGAAAAAGAGGAAAAAATGGAAAGAAAACGGGGGGATTTGTTTTAAAGTTCTGGACGTTATAAAAGAGATTCTTCGTTTGAGACAATAATATAGATATATCAGGGATATTCCGGAGTGTAGGAAATATTGTTAATGTGAGAAATATAATTTGTAAAAAAAATATTGATCAAAACCGTGAGTATGTAGAATAGAGATTTATTCAGGGATTACGTATGTATTTATGCAACTTCGTATTTGATATAGTATTCGTTGGGTTTATTTAAATCTAGCAGTATTGGTAGAATGTAGTTTTATTAGAAGGTAAATCTTTTGAATGCTGTCTATACAACTTTAGTAAACATATTACCGATAAATATGTGATTAGGTTTACAAGAATGAAATTGTGCAAAATGTTGTGTAAAGGTGGATCGATCCTTGACTGAGTGAAGAATGTTTGTTGTATGAAGAAAGGAAATTATTTATTTTAAGGAATAGCTGTTGAAAAGATGTTTAATAACATGGGAGAAACGTGGACTTGTTTACTTTATAGAAATTGTGTGATATTATTATTAGGGAAGTCTATTTTGATTTTAGGAAAATAAAACCTTAATTTATGCTGTTCTTTTCTTTCCATAAAAATGTGAGCAATGGTTGTGGAGCTATTGCTGCCTCACAGTCTCGCAGCAGGGTTGCTCATCAGGACGCAGGATAAATCGAAATTCTAAACAACACAGGTGATGTAGTTTTCCAATTTAAATTAAATTAGTGTGTGTGATAAATAACTCATTTTGATTTTATTTCAGCAGAGTCGTACCAGTGACTAAGATTATTATGTTTGTATAACTATACTAGACTAAGTAATGGCTTTACTTTATCAAATTTCAGTGCTTGACGGATAACAGTTTATTAATTAATTAGGAAATGGATTTATGGACTTAATTATATGTATATAGATTTTCATCATCGGTATTTAAAGGAAACCCATTGCCTTTAGACACTATTGTTATTATACCTATACCTCGCAAGTGACTAAGATTGCTATGTTTGTTAATTTTCATATAAGTAAAGAAAAGGCTTTGTATTATCAAATTTCCGGACATGTTGGCAAGACAGTTTATTATTTAATTAGGAAATAGAAATAAATGACTTAATTACTTTATATTATACCTTTATCGTCGGCATTTTGAGGAATCCTGTTGTCTCTAGACACTTATTATTGCATCTATACCTTACAATTGGCTAATATTGCTATGTTTATTTTTCACAGGAATAAGTAATGGCTTTGCATTATCAAATGCCAAAAGCATGTTGGCTAAATAGCTTATTAACTAACAAGGAATAGATTTATGTGCTTTAATTGTTTATACTATACTTTTACCATATGCATTAGAACTATCATTATTGCATCTTTACCTTACAAATGGCCGATATTGCTATGTTTGTTTATTCTTCATAGGAGTAAGAAATGGCTTTGCATTACTAAATTCAAAAGCATGTTGGCTAAATAGCTTATTAATTAGGAATAGATTTAAGTGCTTTAACTACTTTATACTATACTTTCATCATCGTCATTTGGAGGAATTCCATTGTTATTAGTTACTAATACTACTGCACCTGAATTAATATTATCAACTAGTTTCAACGTACAATTCGCAACATTATAGAAGCGAATCCCGCTGGATCACTAGATTTTCCCGGGATAATAAATAGCCTATGTGCTAATCCAAGTCATCAACTATCTGTGTGTAAAATTTCATTCAAATCCGCTTCGTAGTTTTGCGTGCGTTTTTATCTTTTAAAATCTATTAACTGGTGATAGTCACCACATATCTTTATAGATGAGAACCGGCTAAGGAAGTTCTTAGAATAATTTCCATAGTACAGTTGATCCTGCTTGTTATTTAAACTTTAGGGATCGAGAGCTGATTCCTTTGGAGTCTCCGAGGCCGCGTGGGGACGACTACTTAGCTGTCGTCGGAGCTGAATGCAGAGTTACTGTAGGTTTGTTGCAGAGTTGGAGGTATGGCTAATACGATTTTATTTCTGCATTGTTATAATTTTGGGCAGTTATAATTTTTTTATGAGGGAACAATTAGGTGATAGGATAGGGCATGTAGATATTAGGTGGAAGAACTGATATTTTAATATATTGAGGAATTTAAGGAATACTTTGTTTATTATTGACTTTCAATTAAAACTAGGTAATTCAAGCTTAGGAAATATTTATTATAGAAACTTTCTCTAGTTTAAATGGTTACTTGAATTAATGCTTCAAATTGGAAATATTGTTAGGAGGAAATAGGATCTTTTAGGAGTTGAAAGCAGGTCTGTTATTGTAGGAATAATATATTATAACCAATAAGCGGGGGCATAAACCTACACAAAATTCACACGAAACCCTACCTTAATATGAATTATTAAAATTATGAAATGTTAATTCGAATTATTATACCCTATTATAAAACTAAATATTAACTAATACGTAAATTAATTGCATAGGCCAGTCTCTTAAAATCAAATCTTCATAAAACATTATTTTATTTACAATCAAATTTAAAACCGAGTACAAATATTAAACGAGATAATCACAAACTAATACAAATTACTCTCTTCGTATTTAACACAGGAATAATTAATATAAACTGAATTGTTGAATTAAATTTGGAGCGAAAATCTTAAATGACTTTAATAAAGCTTCAGGGAGTTAGAGTACAAGAGAGGAATGAATGAACTTTAGTCCAAACGTAGTATGTTTATTTAACCATATTTTGTATAAATTATTTACTTAATTTAATTAATTATTTATTTATTTTATTCTTATTTTATATTATTTATATAGGGATTTAGGAGGATAGGAATTATAATATTAAACTTCTTTATCAAATTATTTCTTTTGGATAATTGAAATATTATTGTTTATAGTGACAGTGCATAACAGATCTTTTAGTAAGATAGGAAGTTTACTAAATAAATCTGAAATTAAGGTTAATTACTAATTTTGGATTAGATATTTTTACCTTTTACCTTGGTAAATAGATCATGTCATCTTCATCTCACGGGAATATCGACTTTACGAAGGCAACAAGTTGTGCTGGGTGTATCTATATAAGGACATACATGGAATGTTGTCATTATGGTCATCTTCTCTTTACCAGTGCAGACACACGGTTCATATGCCCCTCTGTCGCAAGCATGGTATTTGGGGCGATAACCCAGATAAACACCCAACTATACCGCCAAGCAAAGTTGATCCATTTTCATATCTAATCATCTCAGACATGAACTATTTTACAGAACTAGAGTTATTTGTCTAAATTGTTTATCTGTATATATTCATATATTAACCTGGATTCCATGATTGAATCTATACATCATAAGGATTGTACAAATGAACTTTACTTATGATTATTCGGGTGGATAGATGTTTCATAATACTGTTCACTTAAAGCAACAATAGATCTAATAAGCGTTGATTTCTAAAAATTCAGACCTTATTAAATTCTGAAATTTGATTAAAGAGAAATTGAAATAAGAGTAATAGAACTCTAATAATCTGGAGAAGACATAAATAACTTAGTTTCATTAGAAAACGAGTATAAGACGAATTGTTTGGATTCTAAGATGTATTGAGTATTCAATCACAATATTAAAGAGTTCAAAGATCTTACTAAATTTCATCTATAACTTCAAATTCAATTAATAAGTAATATTTCATTGCTTGTGATGACTATAAATTATTAGGGTTATAGGAGGAAATTTGACTATAATAACTTTAGAACAAAGGTTAATTTCTAGTTCAGTAATAATTTATTTTAATTATTTGGCTTTTTGATTGGACCATACCTTCGTCACAAGATAGTGTCGGCTTTGCGAAGGCATCAGAGTTGTATGCATGTCGCATGCATTGTGTATATCTATATAAAGGCACATATGTAATGTTGTCGTTATGGTTATCTCCTCGTTACCAGTACGTGGTCCTCGGATAAGCCCCACCGCAAACTGTGTATTCAGAGGGTTAACCCAGATAAACACCAACTATCTATCGCCTAGCAAAGTTGAACTATTTACATAATTAATCAAATCGTCAACCAGGTATGAGCTACATCACAGAGCTGGATATATTAAATTGCTTGTTTTAATGTATTTTTATACACTAACCTGAGTTCATTTGACTTTCGTCATAAGGATTATCTTAATTGATTTTACTTATGAAATTTTTATGATTTGGATTATTTGAAGTTCATTGCGAGCAATGATTACTTTTATATATGTTTATTTATCGCGTACCGACTATTAATGTTTCGGTATTGTGATTGAAGACAACATATTATCTGTCTTAGTTTTGTCAAGTAATTGTTAAAACAAACTTGCACAAACTTTAATTGTAAACTTGAGAATTATATTTATTATTTGGCTTTTGACTGTGCTCAATACAAATGATGCACCTTGGTCATGCCAACATTTATTATTACTGGCTGTTACTAAAATAACAACAGTATATACTTTATCAACATTTATGTACTCCAAGTCAATGCTATCGCAAACTTGAGTACTTTATATATTATTTTAATTATTTTACTTTGATCAAGTCAATGCTTAATCGTATACTTGAGAATTATGTTTATTGTTTGGCCTTTTGACTGTGCTCAATACAAATGATGCACCTTTGTCATGCCAATATTTATTTATTATTTTGTTACTGTTTGTTACTAAAATAACAACAGTATATATTTTTATCAACATTTATTTACTTCAAGTCAATGCTTAATTGTATACTTGAGAAACATATTTATTGTTTGGCCTTTTGACTGTGCTCAATACAAATGATGCACCTTTGTCATGCCAATATTTATTTATTATTTTGTTACTGTTTGTTACTAAAATAACAACAGTATATATTTTTATCAACATTTATTTACTTCAAGTCAATGCTTAATTGTATACTTGAGAAACATATTTATTGTTTGGCCTTTTGACTGTGCTCAATACAAATGATGCACCTTTGTCATGCCAATATTTATTTATTATTTTGTTACTGTTTGTTACTAAAATAACAACAGTATATATTTTTATCAACATTTATTTACTTCAAGTCAATGCTTAATTGTATACTTGAGAAACATATTTATTATTTGGCCTTTTGACTGTGCTCAATACAAATGATGCACCTTTGTCATGCCAATATTACTTTTTATTTTGTTACTGTTTGTTACTAAAGTAGCAACGGTATATATTTTTATCAACATTACTTACTTCAAGTCCATGCTTAACTGTATACTTGAGAAACATATTTATTATTTGGCCTTTTGACTGTGTTCAATACAAACGATGCACCTTTGTCATGCCAATATTTATTTATTATTTTGTTACTGTTTGTTACTAAAGTAGCAACGGTATATATTTTTACCAACATTTACTTACTTCAAGTCCATACTTAACTGTATACTTGAGAAACATATTTATTATTTGGCCTTTTGGCTGTGCTCAATATTAATGACGCACCTTGGTCATGCCTATGCTCATCAACTTCCAAACAATGTATTCACATGTTTGGACATTAAACTATATGGCTATCACTTTGTGACCCCACAATAGTAAAGCCTATCTGCCAATAACTTGGTTCTTCATAATATATTGATCTTCTCTTTGAGATTAAGGACTTTAGTTCCTTTTAGTTTCAATATACTTCTGGGGGATACGGTAGGAAGGCCTTCAGCCGGCATGGTATCCACACATGTGAGGCGAGGCGGCGCCTCTTACATATCCCACAATAATAAAATTGCGGCACTAAAGTGCTTTACAACTCCCAACCTAAATGTTACAATAATTTTATCCATATATTCCATACTACCGTACTTCTTCCCTTTAGATGAAGTCAATGTAACTATTAATATCATCATATTGCTCTCTTAAGCTATAGATTTATTATGTATTTTATGTATATATTTAATATATTACTCCCTTCCTTTAAGTCAAATATCTTTATTATGTATTTATGTAATGTATTACTCCTTTTCTTAATTCAAATATCTTTATTATATTTATGTAATATATTACTTCCTTTCTTAAGCCAAATATCTTCAATATACTAAATTTTAGTCCTTTAAATCAATTTATAGTATACATTTCCTAATAAAGTATGATTGTTTATAAGAGATGAAATGTACCTTTGAAAAGAATGAATGGGTAAACTATATAACACAAAATGAGTTCTCAAATTAACACTAGATGAATCATTTGGCCAGATAATATGATTATAACTCTGTTGACTCCTTTATAAACGAAATATAACAGACAATTTTGTTATATTTAAAATGTGAGTTTAGAGGGTCTTCGGGAGAGTTTGTTACAATTTGGTGCCGTGACCAGGATATAATTTTGAACACAGTTAATCAGATTACAAGAAAAGTATTTCTGAAATTAAAAATTATCTGTGACTTATATGACAAAACATAGGTTTTGTCACAATTTGGAGCCGTGACGTGTGACAAAGGTCTTCAAACATTTCATCTCGGTAAACATTTAAGCTAGACAAACATATTTTTGAGCAGAGACCTTAAATTTATGGATAACTTGGTATTGATTGCTAGTGTGAAAGGGTAGAATGATTTGAGTTCATAATACAAAATATTAGGTTGTAGTAATATTAAAACAAATTCTAAATAGATATTTTGATTCATGGTAAAACATGACAAAAGATAAATATTTACTAAAATGAGTTAATCGAGTACGATCTTAAAGTACAATAAACATAATTTTAATCTAGACATAAAATCAAAATCAACTAGTAATTACTCGTATCTTCATCCAAATGACTAAAACCAATACTTTCTTTTTCTCTGTCGGGTAAGTAGCCTATATCAATTCTTGTTGACTCTTTTATGGATAGAGTAGCTTCTAATGGTTAAAGTGTTTTAGTTCAGTCCAGTGGTTAGGAGTCTATTCATTACAAAAATATAAAAAAAAAAAAACATAATAATAAAAATTCCGAATAGTATTACATATTCTCAATAAAAAGGATAATTAAATTTTAACATAATATTTATAAAAAATATAAATAAACTACAATGATTATACTTAAATTAAGACCCTTAAAATTATACTCTATCGAATTAAATTTAAGAATTACTAAGTTTTAGTTCTAACAATCTTGAATTTCTATTCAATCTAATTTGTTATACACGAATAATTAGTAGTAACTTATTTAATAACTAGCTGTTGCCAGCGACTTCGTCCGCGCGGACTTCGTTTGCTCCGCACAGCACCTGGCCGCTAGGTGATAGCGTGATAATATATAGCCTATATATTGACCCGACCTGTTAGTAATATTCATGCAAAATTTGAAGTAATTCATGCAGTACTTTTTGAGTTTACCCCGGACATACATACATACATACATACAGACAAACAGATAAACAGACAAACAGACAAAAATTCTAAAAACTATAGTTTTAGCTTGATTTCGATTGTAGATCACGCCCCAAGTATTTTTAAAAAAAAAAAAATATTCAATGTACAGTTTTACTTTTCTACGATTTTATTATATGTATAGATTTAGTTTGCGTGATCCAAAACCAATAACTCTTTTATTTAGTTGAGTGAAGGAAACCAACAATAGTGTTATAACGAAATTAAGCGATAAGTAATTCACAACAGTTTATTGCACATTGATTCAAGTGTTGTACTTACATAGTTATAAAAATTCACCTACAAGTATATTAACATGTAGCTAAAGTAAGGTATATAGTTTTCATATAAACTTTGTCTCTTATTTGGTTTTATCTAAAGGGTTTATCCCTTATAGGGAAGATAAAACAGATATTCATATATGTACCCGGGCCAAATTTCATCAAAATCGGATTAGGCGTTTAGATGTAAAAGGGTAACAGATAGACTTCGTTTTTATATCTATGTTGATCCTCAGTGTCCATATATACCCAGAACAAATTTCATCAAAATCGGTTCAGGGATTTAGTCGTGAAAATGTAACAGATAGACAGACTTCCGCTTTTATAATATTAGTATGGGAGTATGTACTTGTTCATTCGAAGACCTTAAATTATTACTATATAGAGTTGCATCATAATCGACACAGCGGATTGGCCGTGATAGCGTTTAATACAGATATAGTTATTTTAGAATTTATATATATTGTTATGGATTATTTTCATGTGGATTTATGTTTTATAAAATTAAATTAAGATATAAAAGTATGCGAGATAAATTATTTTTGTTTTAAAAACAAGCTAATCCTTTTAAATTTTATTCATAATATTAAAAAAATATGTAGTTTTGCTATTAGGGTTCGGGTTGTTAAAACATATTATTGCGGTAATATATACATATATATAAAACCTTAATGGTGAGACCTAAATTCAATTTTAATGACGTTATGTTTATAAATATTATTTGAAGCATACGTCAGAAACTTGGACTTGATAAATCTGTCACAATCAACAGTTATGTTTTTTGTCATTTACGTAAATAATAAATTTAAAATATAAAATTTAAATTGAATATAAATAAGAAGAAATATTGATATTAAATAAAATTAAAATAGGTAAATTAAATCTCTTTATTTTGTTTGAAGTAGGGTTACAAGGTTTACTATCTAATGTTAGTGTACAAATCTATTTGCTACAAATAGTATACGGGATCTTTAGTTTTGAACATTTTAAATATATATAAAATTAAATATTTTAAATTTATTTAATGATTATTTAAATGAAATGAATTGAATTGAACAATGTTGTTGAATCATATTACATAGTATAACTGTAAAATATATAAACATTTACTTTTAAAGTGATTACTTTTTTCTTAAAATGAAATTTCAAAGTATCTTCACGCCGTATCCCCAAAGCGGTAGGCAGAGGTACAACTAAATGATTTGTTAATTATAAATTAAAATGTAATAATATAAGGATAATAATCTGACTTTTAATACCTTTTATCAGTGTATTTGATATAATTTTAAAATAGATAGCTAGGTATATTCAAATCCGGTTATTTATTACTTCTAAGGATGAATGCAATTATTAAATAATTTGGGAATTTCGGAATTCTTATAAAAAAAAAAGTTTATTTAATACTTATGTAAGTAAATGAGAATCATTATTACACATTATTTTTCGATCTGTAGGGAGAGGTGCACTTATAAAAAACATTTTCGCAACTAACGGTTGAAACATATCATACCATTTTTAGTATGAATAAATGTGGTTACAATAATTTAAAAATTCAAGGGTAATTTAATTCAAGAGCTGTTATTGATAATAGAGAACAATGATTAATGTAAAATTTTCTAAATACGTAACCATTCGTTATTACATAATATCATACCTAAAATATAAATATCAATTTAATCGAAACCCTTCTAAAAATAAACTATACCATTAAACAAATAATACAGGTTAATAAAGAATTTCCTAGACTGATTATCAATTAATCTAATGCTAATAAATAAGGATATTCAAGTTATTCAAACCATTTATCATATATTTAAATAGAGGCATTCAAATAATTATTTATATACACAAACTTAATAAAGTAAACCATACCTTAGTATCAAAAATGATTACAAAATTATAGTATGCTTACAAAGCTAAGGGAATTTAAGAGATAGTTGTAGAAGTTTTAGGATGTAGCTAAATTATTGTTAAGATGTATGATTGGAGAATAAATTAAGAATTGGTAGTTCAAAATCGTTCAATTTTCATAATACTATTATTTAGATTATTATAATTTATTAGGTAGAATATTTAAACGAATTTAATACATAGAAAGGAATAAATATATTACTTTATATTTAAATAATATAGAATTTCAAATGTCTTTACTTAAGGTTTGTCAAGTATATACAGGAAATTTAAGAATTGTCGGAAGTTTATTTCATGTTATAGTAAACTAACTACTAACAGGAAATAGGATTGATATTAGAAAACACAAATGATTCGATAAAATAAAATAAATTTTATAAATATTATTACACAACACCAGATTAACAAGAGCTTATCATTTATAGATCGATAGTTAAGGAGTAGGATTAGATAAGGTTATATTGTCACAGTTATAGGGAGAGAAGGAAAGTAATAGGTAGTGTAGAAAATTTAAAATTGTTTGGCTCAGGTTGACAGAAACTAAATAGGAATTTTGAGAAGTAAATTTATAGTTGAAAAAAAAATTATTTAACTTAAGTGGGGGCGAGAATTAATCACTAACTCTTTAATTTTTAATATTTGTTTGGTTTAAAAAAAAAGGTTATGTCGTAGATTGTGGGTCGTCGGATATTACATTTAAAACAGTTGTTACTCCAACAAGAATATTTAGGATAAAAACATTTATGTGTAGGTATGGTTAGGCAATAGTGTACGTATATATAGGAACAGATAGGGTTATAAATTGTTAGTTTGAGATATAAAGGTTTTAAAGAAAATAAATATTAATTAAAATTTAAAATATTACTTTCATTGAATATATACAAAATAGTTAAAATTATGTAATATTTTATCACTTATACACTTGTACTGTTTCACAATAAAGCTATTATCATTTATTACCAACCGGTTTCGCTTATACAACATCATTAGGGCACCTTATAGATGCAAATTCATTAATAGTTCTTATAGTTATTAGTAGATTTACAAGAGGGATTGGACAACTTCATTATGTTTATGGAATAATGAGTTAGAATTGAAAAGAGTAGGTAATATAAAATAATAATAAAAGAAAAAACTTCTAATGACGTGTCACCGTTTGTATTTTTCATGATAAACGGGTATATACTTACGCATGTCGCTCTATAGGAAACTTAGTTTTCATGTCTTGAAATTGAGGCTGATGACTGTTTCATATTAGTGTTTGGAATTGTGAATGGGCCAAGTTCAGAAAGGTGTTAGTCTTTGCTTTGCTTTGGCACAAAGAGATGCGCGAATGCAGCACTATAGGGGATCAGGGTTATTCTTCCGTATTTGAGCAATCGCCCTGATAACTACGCAACACAGTCAATCAAAATAAAGGTTGTGCCTGAACAAATAGTCCTTAGTGTGAGTTGTTGTGCAGGACTAGCTAAATATTAAGGAATTAGAATATTTATTAGGGACGGATGATATTGATATACGAATAGATAACATAATAATAAAGCGAATGTTCCAAATTCAGACAATTTGAAAAAAAAAGGATAAGATTTTAACTTACGACTCCTGCTTCGCGAATTTAAATAAATTTATAAAAATGTCATAACGATAAAACTAAGGTCTTTCAATTTTCTTTTAACAATTATTTATTAATTAAATCACAGAGATTCATGAGATGGGGGATTAGGTTATATTTCGGGTTTTGTTTTTAATTAATTTAGTTTAAAGAAAAACTTATTATTATCACAGTTAAGAGAGTAGGGTGACCGCATTTTCCCTTCTTTCTTAGAAAGTTGGATTATTGATAAATTTTATTATAACATGATCGTTGGCAAATCATTTATAATAAAATTTAGGGGGCGATTGTAACAGACTTCATCTATCCCTTAAGAGGTTTAGTGTAATAAAAGAAAATAATAAGAATCTATACTATTTTTTTTTTTTTGTTAAAAATATGTCTGAATTATGTTTAATAAATAATATCAATGGAATTAAAGACGAAAATAAATAAAGAAAACTAATTCTCAATAATATATAAGACCTAAGATATAAACATATAAAACCTTAAAAGAGAATGACAGAAAAAGAAAATTTGAGGAGAGAAGAAAAAGGACAGGATGGAAAAAGAGGAAAAAATGGAAAGAAAACGGGGGGATTTGTTTTAAAGTTCTGGACGTTATAAAAGAGATTCTTCGTTTGAGACAATAATATAGATATATCAGGGATATTCCGGAGTGTAGGAAATATTGTTAATGTGAGAAATATAATTTGTAAAAAAAATATTGATCAAAACCGTGAGTATGTAGAATAGAGATTTATTCAGGGATTACGTATGTATTTATGCAACTTCGTATTTGATATAGTATTCGTTGGGTTTATTTAAATCTAGCAGTATTGGTAGAATGTAGTTTTATTAGAAGGTAAATCTTTTGAATGCTGTCTATACAACTTTAGTAAACATATTACCGATAAATATGTGATTAGGTTTACAAGAATGAAATTGTGCAAAATGTTGTGTAAAGGTGGATCGATCCTTGACTGAGTGAAGAATGTTTGTTGTATGAAGAAAGGAAATTATTTATTTTAAGGAATAGCTGTTGAAAAGATGTTTAATAACATGGGAGAAACGTGGACTTGTTTACTTTATAGAAATTGTGTGATATTATTATTAGGGAAGTCTATTTTGATTTTAGGAAAATAAAACCTTAATTTATGCTGTTCTTTTCTTTCCATAAAAATGTGAGCAATGGTTGTGGAGCTATTGCTGCCTCACAGTCTCGCAGCAGGGTTGCTCATCAGGACGCAGGATAAATCGAAATTCTAAACAACACAGGTGATGTAGTTTTCCAATTTAAATTAAATTAGTGTGTGTGATAAATAACTCATTTTGATTTTATTTCAGCAGAGTCGTACCAGTGACTAAGATTATTATGTTTGTATAACTATACTAGACTAAGTAATGGCTTTACTTTATCAAATTTCAGTGCTTGACGGATAACAGTTTATTAATTAATTAGGAAATGGATTTATGGACTTAATTATATGTATATAGATTTTCATCATCGGTATTTAAAGGAAACCCATTGCCTTTAGACACTATTGTTATTATACCTATACCTCGCAAGTGACTAAGATTGCTATGTTTGTTAATTTTCATATAAGTAAAGAAAAGGCTTTGTATTATCAAATTTCCGGACATGTTGGCAAGACAGTTTATTATTTAATTAGGAAATAGAAATAAATGACTTAATTACTTTATATTATACCTTTATCGTCGGCATTTTGAGGAATCCTGTTGTCTCTAGACACTTATTATTGCATCTATACCTTACAATTGGCTAATATTGCTATGTTTATTTTTCACAGGAATAAGTAATGGCTTTGCATTATCAAATGCCAAAAGCATGTTGGCTAAATAGCTTATTAACTAACAAGGAATAGATTTATGTGCTTTAATTGTTTATACTATACTTTTACCATATGCATTAGAACTATCATTATTGCATCTTTACCTTACAAATGGCCGATATTGCTATGTTTGTTTATTCTTCATAGGAGTAAGAAATGGCTTTGCATTACTAAATTCAAAAGCATGTTGGCTAAATAGCTTATTAATTAGGAATAGATTTAAGTGCTTTAACTACTTTATACTATACTTTCATCATCGTCATTTGGAGGAATTCCATTGTTATTAGTTACTAATACTACTGCACCTGAATTAATATTATCAACTAGTTTCAACGTACAATTCGCAACATTATAGAAGCGAATCCCGCTGGATCACTAGATTTTCCCGGGATAATAAATAGCCTATGTGCTAATCCAAGTCATCAACTATCTGTGTGTAAAATTTCATTCAAATCCGCTTCGTAGTTTTGCGTGCGTTTTTATCTTTTAAAATCTATTAACTGGTGATAGTCACCACATATCTTTATAGATGAGAACCGGCTAAGGAAGTTCTTAGAATAATTTCCATAGTACAGTTGATCCTGCTTGTTATTTAAACTTTAGGGATCGAGAGCTGATTCCTTTGGAGTCTCCGAGGCCGCGTGGGGACGACTACTTAGCTGTCGTCGGAGCTGAATGCAGAGTTACTGTAGGTTTGTTGCAGAGTTGGAGGTATGGCTAATACGATTTTATTTCTGCATTGTTATAATTTTGGGCAGTTATAATTTTTTTATGAGGGAACAATTAGGTGATAGGATAGGGCATGTAGATATTAGGTGGAAGAACTGATATTTTAATATATTGAGGAATTTAAGGAATACTTTGTTTATTATTGACTTTCAATTAAAACTAGGTAATTCAAGCTTAGGAAATATTTATTATAGAAACTTTCTCTAGTTTAAATGGTTACTTGAATTAATGCTTCAAATTGGAAATATTGTTAGGAGGAAATAGGATCTTTTAGGAGTTGAAAGCAGGTCTGTTATTGTAGGAATAATATATTATAACCAATAAGCGGGGGCATAAACCTACACAAAATTCACACGAAACCCTACCTTAATATGAATTATTAAAATTATGAAATGTTAATTCGAATTATTATACCCTATTATAAAACTAAATATTAACTAATACGTAAATTAATTGCATAGGCCAGTCTCTTAAAATCAAATCTTCATAAAACATTATTTTATTTACAATCAAATTTAAAACCGAGTACAAATATTAAACGAGATAATCACAAACTAATACAAATTACTCTCTTCGTATTTAACACAGGAATAATTAATATAAACTGAATTGTTGAATTAAATTTGGAGCGAAAATCTTAAATGACTTTAATAAAGCTTCAGGGAGTTAGAGTACAAGAGAGGAATGAATGAACTTTAGTCCAAACGTAGTATGTTTATTTAACCATATTTTGTATAAATTATTTACTTAATTTAATTAATTATTTATTTATTTTATTCTTATTTTATATTATTTATATAGGGATTTAGGAGGATAGGAATTATAATATTAAACTTCTTTATCAAATTATTTCTTTTGGATAATTGAAATATTATTGTTTATAGTGACAGTGCATAACAGATCTTTTAGTAAGATAGGAAGTTTACTAAATAAATCTGAAATTAAGGTTAATTACTAATTTTGGATTAGATATTTTTACCTTTTACCTTGGTAAATAGATCATGTCATCTTCATCTCACGGGAATATCGACTTTACGAAGGCAACAAGTTGTGCTGGGTGTATCTATATAAGGACATACATGGAATGTTGTCATTATGGTCATCTTCTCTTTACCAGTGCAGACACACGGTTCATATGCCCCTCTGTCGCAAGCATGGTATTTGGGGCGATAACCCAGATAAACACCCAACTATACCGCCAAGCAAAGTTGATCCATTTTCATATCTAATCATCTCAGACATGAACTATTTTACAGAACTAGAGTTATTTGTCTAAATTGTTTATCTGTATATATTCATATATTAACCTGGATTCCATGATTGAATCTATACATCATAAGGATTGTACAAATGAACTTTACTTATGATTATTCGGGTGGATAGATGTTTCATAATACTGTTCACTTAAAGCAACAATAGATCTAATAAGCGTTGATTTCTAAAAATTCAGACCTTATTAAATTCTGAAATTTGATTAAAGAGAAATTGAAATAAGAGTAATAGAACTCTAATAATCTGGAGAAGACATAAATAACTTAGTTTCATTAGAAAACGAGTATAAGACGAATTGTTTGGATTCTAAGATGTATTGAGTATTCAATCACAATATTAAAGAGTTCAAAGATCTTACTAAATTTCATCTATAACTTCAAATTCAATTAATAAGTAATATTTCATTGCTTGTGATGACTATAAATTATTAGGGTTATAGGAGGAAATTTGACTATAATAACTTTAGAACAAAGGTTAATTTCTAGTTCAGTAATAATTTATTTTAATTATTTGGCTTTTTGATTGGACCATACCTTCGTCACAAGATAGTGTCGGCTTTGCGAAGGCATCAGAGTTGTATGCATGTCGCATGCATTGTGTATATCTATATAAAGGCACATATGTAATGTTGTCGTTATGGTTATCTCCTCGTTACCAGTACGTGGTCCTCGGATAAGCCCCACCGCAAACTGTGTATTCAGAGGGTTAACCCAGATAAACACCAACTATCTATCGCCTAGCAAAGTTGAACTATTTACATAATTAATCAAATCGTCAACCAGGTATGAGCTACATCACAGAGCTGGATATATTAAATTGCTTGTTTTAATGTATTTTTATACACTAACCTGAGTTCATTTGACTTTCGTCATAAGGATTATCTTAATTGATTTTACTTATGAAATTTTTATGATTTGGATTATTTGAAGTTCATTGCGAGCAATGATTACTTTTATATATGTTTATTTATCGCGTACCGACTATTAATGTTTCGGTATTGTGATTGAAGACAACATATTATCTGTCTTAGTTTTGTCAAGTAATTGTTAAAACAAACTTGCACAAACTTTAATTGTAAACTTGAGAATTATATTTATTATTTGGCTTTTGACTGTGCTCAATACAAATGATGCACCTTGGTCATGCCAACATTTATTATTACTGGCTGTTACTAAAATAACAACAGTATATACTTTATCAACATTTATGTACTCCAAGTCAATGCTATCGCAAACTTGAGTACTTTATATATTATTTTAATTATTTTACTTTGATCAAGTCAATGCTTAATCGTATACTTGAGAATTATGTTTATTGTTTGGCCTTTTGACTGTGCTCAATACAAATGATGCACCTTTGTCATGCCAATATTTATTTATTATTTTGTTACTGTTTGTTACTAAAATAACAACAGTATATATTTTTATCAACATTTATTTACTTCAAGTCAATGCTTAATTGTATACTTGAGAAACATATTTATTGTTTGGCCTTTTGACTGTGCTCAATACAAATGATGCACCTTTGTCATGCCAATATTTATTTATTATTTTGTTACTGTTTGTTACTAAAATAACAACAGTATATATTTTTATCAACATTTATTTACTTCAAGTCAATGCTTAATTGTATACTTGAGAAACATATTTATTGTTTGGCCTTTTGACTGTGCTCAATACAAATGATGCACCTTTGTCATGCCAATATTTATTTATTATTTTGTTACTGTTTGTTACTAAAATAACAACAGTATATATTTTTATCAACATTTATTTACTTCAAGTCAATGCTTAATTGTATACTTGAGAAACATATTTATTATTTGGCCTTTTGACTGTGCTCAATACAAATGATGCACCTTTGTCATGCCAATATTACTTTTTATTTTGTTACTGTTTGTTACTAAAGTAGCAACGGTATATATTTTTATCAACATTACTTACTTCAAGTCCATGCTTAACTGTATACTTGAGAAACATATTTATTATTTGGCCTTTTGACTGTGTTCAATACAAACGATGCACCTTTGTCATGCCAATATTTATTTATTATTTTGTTACTGTTTGTTACTAAAGTAGCAACGGTATATATTTTTACCAACATTTACTTACTTCAAGTCCATACTTAACTGTATACTTGAGAAACATATTTATTATTTGGCCTTTTGGCTGTGCTCAATATTAATGACGCACCTTGGTCATGCCTATGCTCATCAACTTCCAAACAATGTATTCACATGTTTGGACATTAAACTATATGGCTATCACTTTGTGACCCCACAATAGTAAAGCCTATCTGCCAATAACTTGGTTCTTCATAATATATTGATCTTCTCTTTGAGATTAAGGACTTTAGTTCCTTTTAGTTTCAATATACTTCTGGGGGATACGGTAGGAAGGCCTTCAGCCGGCATGGTATCCACACATGTGAGGCGAGGCGGCGCCTCTTACATATCCCACAATAATAAAATTGCGGCACTAAAGTGCTTTACAACTCCCAACCTAAATGTTACAATAATTTTATCCATATATTCCATACTACCGTACTTCTTCCCTTTAGATGAAGTCAATGTAACTATTAATATCATCATATTGCTCTCTTAAGCTATAGATTTATTATGTATTTTATGTATATATTTAATATATTACTCCCTTCCTTTAAGTCAAATATCTTTATTATGTATTTATGTAATGTATTACTCCTTTTCTTAATTCAAATATCTTTATTATATTTATGTAATATATTACTTCCTTTCTTAAGCCAAATATCTTCAATATACTAAATTTTAGTCCTTTAAATCAATTTATAGTATACATTTCCTAATAAAGTATGATTGTTTATAAGAGATGAAATGTACCTTTGAAAAGAATGAATGGGTAAACTATATAACACAAAATGAGTTCTCAAATTAACACTAGATGAATCATTTGGCCAGATAATATGATTATAACTCTGTTGACTCCTTTATAAACGAAATATAACAGACAATTTTGTTATATTTAAAATGTGAGTTTAGAGGGTCTTCGGGAGAGTTTGTTACAATTACCATTACCTATAGACACAAACGATGTCACCAGTACGTTGCTATCTATGTGACAGGATCTTTATACCACACTCGTCAGTTTACCGGCTGTAACCTCCAAACTGAAACACGGTAGCGATAAGCACAAAATTCTTGTGGCAGGAATACCAAATCTGGGCGAGGTACCCGCCCGCTCAGAGATATATAATATTTTTGGTCAGAAATCCAGATCAAGTATTTGTTCTGAGAGAGTTTTGCGTGAAGATTGAATATGTGCCCAATACATATCGATAGATTAGTTACCCGTCATTTCATGATACTAAATAGCGTTGGCTAATTGTTGAGCTATTGTGCCAGTGAAGTCTCCTGTAATTTTTAGACCTTCGGTAAGTTTGTTCCATTCCTTACATTATTTTTTACTTCAGTGGCATTACAGAAGTCACTTTGTCATATTTAAGATTTCATGGAAGTCGTAAGTGTTCTTGAAAAAAAATCAATGATAAAATTAAAGAACCTTTTTATGTCATAAGATAGCAGACAAGCAGATGGCTCTCCTCGTGTTAAGAGAAACCATCACCTATAGAATTGACGGAATCGATCATATATAGCAAAGAAGAATTTCGCCATGTCGAGGCTTTCAACTCTAGTTCAGTGGTAGACCATCCCGGGTTTAGGGAGAGGGTCGCAGGTTCAAATCTTATTATCGATACTGTCGATACTTTTCTTTGTTGTTTTTAAAAGTTTCTATACAATCTAGATACGATGGTCAAAAAAAAGCTAAATGTGCCTTTACGACCAACAGTTGGAAACAGATGTGCGTGACATTTGTTTGAGAATGAGTCCGGATACACTACCACAACCTACTTTAAGCTTACTGCCAAAACGTTGGTATCTTCTTCAGTTCAAAGGACAGAGTAGCCGGTAAATCTTTCATTATATACTTGCTACATATTTAGCAAGAAGATGCGTCTGTGTGCGTGTTGCCTGTAAACAGTACAAGGTGCGTCTTTTCATCTTGTTATTATATAAATTAAAAATGCCAAACATAAAAGAAATTGCTCAGCGTTCTTGGGACTTTCCACTTTCATCACCCCGACCTGTGACGTAGGATGCAATCTAAAACAGATGAATTGCTGTAAATTTGCGAGCCATGTTAATATCTGGTTCGCAGTATCGACCTCCCCCGGGTACATACCCATTGCCCGTCCGCCCCGCGCTTGTAATGAGCACATCGCTGCTCAAGCTAATGGACGGGCTACATCGAAATATCAAACAGAACTTAATTTGAATACACAATTTATATTACGAGTACATACGCCATGGAGTGATATTTCGATTTCATGTTAATTTATCATTTAAAAAAGATTTAAATACTATTATGAACTAGCTGTACCCGCGACTTCGTCCGCGTGGAATTTTTGACGTGAATACGTCTTTAAATTTGCCTTCATAGGGGGACAGTTCAAAAAACGGATGATAACAAAATTAGGGGATATAGTTTGGTGTTTTAACTACATAACTATCACCAATATCCAAAATCTAATAATATCACTAAATAGCCAAGGAATCAAAAAATTTGATAAGCTAAACGCCAATTGCGATTCTTCGCGGGTAGTGGAGTAGGCAGTGTCGCCATTTTCAGATAATTTTACTGCGTTACATAATTTGCTTAATATGGTATATCTTAGATTCAGAGCAACTATAAAATTCGATTAAGTTTTATTCGAAAGCTCTTCTAAAGATTTATTGATTGTATAGTTTCAAAAATAATTTTCAATGCTTATAGTGCCATATATCATTTAAGTGATAAATTCAGAGAAAAATTTTAATCAGTCAAAAAATCTTAAAAAAAGCCTTATCAAATTACAAGGAATGTACACTATCTGAAAGGGATTTTAAATAGCAATCTAACCCTCATATTAAAAGATGATGAAGTTTCGAGAACGCAAAAAATGAAGGCATCCGAAGCAATCCGTGGCGAGGCTTACGTAATTTGGGATCGAGATTAGAATCTGAGATGTAGTCTGTCGCAGCTAACACAAGTGGGTTAAGGTGTGAGTTGGTAAAATTGCAATGTATTTTGGAAATATCTGTAATGCCTAGCTAAGATCAGCAATTCGAGATCTCTGCTGTGACAATACGCATGTATTTGTTCTGTACTATTTGCAACGGATGCAAATTAGTACGGGGGAGATGGGCAAATGCTAAGCAGTATGTATGATAGAACAGGCCTTACGAAAATCTTGCAAAGTGTCACCTTGTGACACGAGTGCGGGACACCTGCTGTGATCGACCTATGAGTGGAAAATGAATCCTCTAAACGGAATTGAAATCAGCGGTTGGTAAGGTACTCTCTTATGATGAGTACGAGTCTGTCGGGCATTCCCATTTGATCTAGCTTGTATATTAGGCCATCATCATACAGGGATCTGGCACAAATCTTATCGAACGCCTTCGCGACGTTGAAAAATAGAGCACCAGTGGGAATTTGCAGCCCCGGGGCCGCATTTAAAGACTTTAGAATGTACTATGTGAGTCGGTGTACTTAATAAGTGCAAGAGTGAGCTGCTTGGAAACCGAACTGCTCATTTACTATGAGACCTTTCTCGTGAACAAATTCCTTAAGCCGAGATAGTAGGTACGATATTTTCGTAGATTATGCCTAACGAATTGAATGGACTAATGGGACGGTAACTACTGACATTATTTCGGGGTTTTCCCGGTTTGTGTATTCTTATGACGGTGGCTTCTTTACACTCGTCTGGAAACGGGCAACCGGCTTGTAATGTATTGAAGATGCACACTAGTAGGTATATAAGGGAGGGAAGGATCCACCTTATTTGTGATTATATCAGGCCCCGGGGCTTTTTTATCCCGTAGGTTTTTGATTATTCCACCTACTTCTTCGATATCAGTAGGTAACAGCGGATCACTCTCTGATAGTAGCGCCGCCCTACGCTCTAATTCGCTATCCACAAGATGAACGTGGTCTAGATCACCTAGGTCCGTAGATTGGTTTGATGGGGAACATTGTGACTGGAACGACGAATGAAAAATGTTATCATCGCAAGATATTACTCGTAACGTACACGTATTCACGTAAAGATGCACAGCTGCGTCCATGACACAAGCTCAACCCTTTTTTAAAATTAAAAGTACCCTACATTACTTCTGATTACATTAGCTATCTGCCAGTGAAAGTCCCGTCAAAATCGGTCCAGCCGTTTCAGAGATTACCCGGAACAAATGCGAATATGAGCAAACGCTCCTATTACTGTCAAAATTTTCATCCGTTTGTAGGTTATATTATGTTGTGAAAAAATATAAATAAGCCATATTGTAATGTTTTATCGTACCGAACGAGATGACATGGTTTAGAAATTACCATTTAAATGATTTTATTTCATTATTAAGTAGTATAACACTTTATTTTTGAATGTAATTGCAAGCTACGCTGACAAACTAAAAAATTATAGTATCCATTTAATTCGTGATGAGTCGTGCTTCATGCAATTGAATCACCGGCTTTTAACAGTATGCACGCACTTTAATCGGAGGTCGGTAAGTCGTTGTCGTCTCTCCGAGCTGTTGGAGAGAAATCATTACACGGAGCGGGTGTGCGAGATATAAAAGTACCTTAAAATAACACGGTCGTAAATTTTCAGAATTCAAGTTGATCGGGACAGAATTTCAAAATTTACATGAATGTTATAAAATTGTCGTACAATGATTTTACAGAAATTATTAATATTATAATATCTGATAAAAAAATAGACATACGAAGAGAAAAAACTTTATCCACCAGATCATCAGCGTGAGGCCGCGTTTCCCAGTCAATCTAAATTCAGAAAAAATCAATGTAACATTCGATACTGTTACAAACTGTACGGTTGTACTGCACACACAATACAACTGACTTGTTACACATTAAACAGATAGAATAGAATAGACAATACAGTTAGTTCCTTTAAAGGCAAATAAACAAAAAATTTAGAATAATTTAAAAATAGAAACTGATATATTATACATATATATAGAATATCGAATTGGTTTTTTTTTTACTTTTGTTACTAATTGTCAGCGTGTGTTCCGGATTTATTGGAAATTACGATTGTCTGCATTGTCTGCATCTCAAAGTCTGATTCCACATTGGGCGTGCGCGTTCGTCGAGCGTGTGGCGACACGAACGCCGCCTATGGCCCGCTACAAAGTCTGTGACAAAGACAGTCGCGTTTGAGCGTCGTGTTAGTGTATAGCGTGAATGTCGCGTGCACGCTGAGTTCGTGTCGCGTCCTATTCGCGCGTTCAAACGCTCGAGGAATGTGCAAGCCCAATGTAGAGTCAGCCTAATGTTGTGCGCCAGACAAAAGCTGCCTGTCTGTTACGCTTTTAAGCCAAACAATTGAATCGATTTTGATCGAAATGGGGCAGTTAGAGACAACTGAATTCAAACATAGACTATTTTTTAATAACTCTCTTAATTCGGCTGAAGTAGAGGATGAAAGTTTGTATGAAAAAATTATATCGACTAGCGGGAGGAGCGGCGTGCTCCGGCCAATTATTATACAAGTTTATTTTTATTTAATACAAATTAGACAAAAGTATCTTCACGCCTGTATCCTTGAAGGAAGCACGACCAGTGCATCCGCGATTAGCCGAAGATACTTAATCCCACAATGTGATAGGTGGCAAGCTTATCGCCAACCGGGCACTTATCCAATCTCCAGCAACGTTGTTTTTATCAGAAAACTGAACACACTAACACACACACACACACATACACACAATATATATTTTAATTGCCCGACCCGGGAATCGAACCCGGAATCTCATGTGGTCAACACTGACATTAAACCATTAGACCGATTACGATAAATCTTATTTATTTACAAATAAATAATATTTATCGTATAGCGTAATGGGCTGTCGCCCATCTGATGAGTACGTGAAGTACGAAACGCTTTGTCATAAGCTAACAATTTGAGTTTCGGCTTACGCCTAGACCAGCACAGGGGGTGGATGACCTATCGGTCTCTGGTTTCCCTCTTAGCTGACAAATCCCAAAGAACTCAGTCCGACCTTAGCCGTGCCAAGCCGTAATGGCGATTACACTGTTTCGTCTTCTTTTCGTCTCTTCAGGTGCGACGAGATCGCACGACAGTGTTTATGCATTGCTTCTCTCTTATGAGATTAGTTGTGTATGCTTATCCGCATAGGATACCAGTGAGAATGGACCCCGTCAGGGGAGGATCATCCACTCTTGAGTCTATTGGAGCAACGCTCGCTAGACCAAGGGCCGCTTCAGCGGTTAGGATTGGAACCCGTTCAATTCTACACAGCTAATCTCAAAGGAGGGAAGCAATGCATAATATTTATTGTAGTTGCAACTTATTTCCGACAAAGTAGAGTTAAAAAACCGTAATCCTAGATTTATGTACTGGATGGAAACTGCGCAATGTAAAACAGCCGGCCGCCGCGGGCGAGCAGTAAAAGGTTTTTTGTTATTGCACTTGCGGACAGATATAAAAGTTAGTGGAGCGCGCGGCGGCGCGGCCACTCGCAAAAAGCCGACCGCAGGCGGATTGTTTTGTTTGGACTAAACAAATTGAACTGTAGCGCTTTACACTTGTTTACTTTTGTCTTGCCGAGTAGGTACCTGTTTTAAATTAGTGTAACATCACAAAATAAAATTAACCATAGAGAACATACATCTTTCGTCGAAAACAATATTCTTTAACCGATTTACTGCCGCAATAGCGTCATTGCTTGTCAACATCGTGTTCCGGTTTGGAGGGTAAAATAGTCAGCGAACTCATGTATGTGGCATTAACTTTTTAGTTGAAACTAGTTTATCACTCACTTGTACTTTTATTTCACTATTATTATACACTAAATTATATAATTTTATCGACCGGTTTCGCTTTTTAAAGCATTTTCAGGACATAATATTCTTTACTTAAAGTAAAACTTTACGTTTTACTTTAAGTAAAGAATTTTCAAAAAAGCATTTTCAGGACATAATATTCTTTACTTAAAGTAAAACTTTACGTAAAGAATATTATGTCCTGAAGATGCTTTAAAAAGCGAAACCGGTCGATAAAATTATATAATTTAGTGTATAATAATAGTGAAATAAAAGTACAAGTGAGTGATAAACTAGTTTCGACTAAAAATAATGGAATTTCACCAAGTGCCGACGATTGAAAGTGTAAAATCTATGTGGCATTAACGTCGTACCACACGGACGGCATCGCATCATCTATCTGGGCGACGGAATCTTTTTATTTTTCATAGTTTCATCCATTTATCATCATCATCTTTGACTGTAGGTGATGGTCGTCTCTTTACATCAGGGAGTTCCCGTGGGAATATCGGAAAGTTTTATATACTAAAACCTTTCTCAGGAATCAATATATCTAGTAAAAAAACCGCATCATAATCCGTTGCGTAATTTTAAAAATTTAAGCATACATAGGGACATAGGGACATAGGGACAGACAGAGAGAGCGACTTTGTTTTATACTATGTAGTGATTCCCGTGTCACAATGTTAGTTACCACACTCCTCCGAAATGGCTTGACCGATTTTTATGAAATTTTATACTTATGCATATAGGTCTAAGAATCAGCTGGTATCTATTTTTCATCCCCCTAAGTGATAAAGGTTGTCCACTCCTAACATTCGATGTTTATTATTTGGACAACATTTTTTTTTATAATATGGCATTAAAAATAGATACAGCCCTAAATTTCTTCACCCTTCTATCACCTACCCCTATTTTTAATTCAATAATTTATAAGGCAAAACAACGTTTGCCGGGTCAGCTAGTATAATATAAAAAGCAATATATGGAAGCCACGCGACCCAAGTCGCGGGCAAGTGCTAGTATGTTATAAATACAGTGATACCGTACCATACAACAGAATTAATTAATAACGCAAAGTTAGTTCTAGAGCATATTGCGGCCTTTGTTGGCGGACTCCACAGGTGTGTCGGAAGCCGGTAACGGGCTCGCTGCAATTCGATTGTAAATTAATTATTAACTCTACAAGTATTTAGTTAGTTTTAGCCTTTATTGTGTGTCGCAAACGTATTCACAGTATTTGATCGAGTGGTTACTGGTGACCCTGACTGCGCAAAATATGGGACTCCAGTTCGATTCCCGACAGCGAAAAACACATGTGCTATGTCCGCCGATCTTTCTATTACTACTACTACATACTACTTAGTGATAATGGAGCTTTATATTGGTGAAAGAATTATTGAAATCGGTTCAGTAGTCTTTGAGGTTACAAACAAACAAATCTTACCTCTTTATGCTAGTGATGTATTTTTTTAAATATCATATCAAGATAGCAATCAAACGAATGGATAAATATTAATGGTGCGTTGCTATCCGTGTGGCGGGGTAGCAATGCCACATGCATAAGTGTACTGACTACCTTAATCTCCAAATCGCTTACTATGAATCATCGGGCGAAACGGGTGGCAATGTTCAACGACATATACAACAAAAAATGTGTGGTATTTTTTCATATAGCAGCAAATAAGCAGATGGGTCGCCGATAGAAAGGTCTATAAAACACGTAACACACCAAAACATTTAATGGTCCGTTGCCATCCACTTACCACCAGATGCACCACTTGCTCGTTTGCCCCCTCTACTATAAAAAAATGTCGTACTGTTTTATCGTGCCGAATGAGATGACAAGGTTTAAAAATTACCCTTAAAGTGATTTTATTTCATTGGTAAGTAGTATAACTCTGTATTTCTGTGTGTAATTACAGGCTACACTGACAAACTAAGAAATTGTCTTGAAAGGCGTATCCATTCAATCCGTGACGAAAACAAAAGAAATGTTTAAGCTTTAAATTTGGATATGCCATTTTATCCGTGATATGCTATATCAATATATCAAAATGGATATGCCATTTCATCCGTGATATGCTATTTAAAATTGGATATGCCATTTAATCCGTGGTACTGACACAAGTCTACTCGTGAAAGTATTGTATAACCGCTGTGGTGTATGTACACTGATGTGACATACAGCAATTTAAAAAAATTAACTTTTTTAGTATATGATGGCTCTTCTAATGGAAGCCCATCGCCTATGGACGCCAAATATGTTAAGGGTATGTTGCTGTGTGGCGGGATGGTTACGTCATATGCATAAGTTTACCCGTCACCTTGCCCTCCAAACCGGAACAGGAAAGTAAGCACTGATGCTATTGCAGCAGAAACGGGTAAGGCGGTGGTACCCGTAAGAAACGTTGTGGAATTCTACCGCCTAGTAGTCGCGATGGACACGTACATCCAATCATACGCGTTTCACAAACTGGCTGGTAGAATAGCAGGTGGTCTATTAATCGAAATGCGCTCGAATCAACACGAGGTAATACGCCAAAATCACATTATCCTGTTATTTTAATTTTGTAAACTTTGAAACAAAACCTTTTTTAACGCAAACCAGTAAGTTGACAACCGTAATGTATTTATTACTCGGCAGCCGATTTAAAACAATCTCTAAACGGTTAACCTGGCAGGCCATACCTGAAACTTCCCGCTAAATTAAGATATTATAAGCTTAAAAGAGTTAAAACTAATGCATCAAGACTATTTCAGTTCAGTTTTTGAAAAGCTGTATATTTTTTATCGATCTTGATCTTTCGAATGGCATTCAACTCAATTTTGACGCAGTTTTTAAGGAGATAAACTTCAAAGATTTTCAAGTCAATCGGTGTATTAGCCTGATAGTTATTTCAAAAATATTAAGTAATATTGTCAAAATCTACATAATTTTAATATTTGAAAAGCTGCAACTTTTGAAAATTAAATTAAATTGATTTTTAGTTCGCGCGATGTTCGCAAGAAACATTTAAAGAGCATGGTAATTTTTCAGCCGCGGATTCCACTAGCATTTCGTTTAATCAATTTAACATAAGTAAACTAAAACGTGCCCGAATTTATTTGACTTCAAATTTACTTCAATTTTATTCTAATTTAGAAGCTGCCACGAAATCCAATAAGATGGTATTTGCATTCCGAGTGCCAACGCAAATAAAATTATAAACAGCAGCACAATTTCATTACAATACAGCGCCGTATTTTGCATATAAAAGAGTGTATAAGTTGGAAATAACATCGTTGGCTCGCCGGGGCTGGGATGCAGTTGAAATAAAACAGAAATTCATGTGGACGAAGCAGTCCAAATGTCGCCGGTGCGCGCTTGGCCATAAGCCAACCTTATTTTTACTATCAGTAATAACACAACTACAAATCAATTTTTTAATTATTCAAATCAAATTTAAAATTATACATAATAGTAAAAAATAGAGTTTTCTGTGTTCGTCGGTTGGATTTATTTGTTTATGTATATGTCGCAGTAATAGTCGTTAGATTATAATCTACTTAGGGAGTTTATAATTTGGTTAGGTTAGGTTAGCAGTTAAATTATTATATCACTTAGATTATAATTTAACGGTATTGACAATTTCACTGCGACATATACGTTAAATTTGTTTCGATTTTATTCTATTTGTCAGCCATATTTATTTGTAATTGTTTAGTGTAAACGCTGATACATTATTTCGGGGAAACATGGCAACTCGGTTCGGATTCTGTGTAAATACTTAATTTATGAAATATTTTAATAAAAATATATAAACAATTATATATTTATATCAATATATAAATATTATGTTCATAAGCATATAGTCAACGATCAAAGATTTTTTGTTAGGTTTTAGATTTGGTAGGTTTAGGTTATTACAAACTTACATGCAACTAGTCGTTACCCACGGTATCGCCCGAAAAATTCCCAAGCCCGTGTAAATATTGAGATAAAATATAGTCTATATTACTCCTTTTTAAGGTTCCGAAGCAAACTAGAAACGCTTACAGTTTCGCTGCGTTCGCGAGTACATCTGTTTGTCCGCAGACTAGCTAAGAAATCCTTAAACTAAAAAGCTGCAAATCAGCCTCAATATACATATTAATCACGACTACGAAGTGGTAACATAATATCTTGAAAAAAAATTATAAAGTAGCTCCTCTGCATGTAAAGTGGGGATTTTTCTCGTGTACCCTGTGATGTGGAGTATCGTTAGATAGATCTATAAAAATATTGTAGGTTTGTGAAAAAATGTTTCGACTAAGAGACTCGTTTGTGAAATATTAATTTTTTGGAGTTGGTTTTCGGGGTGGAAAAAATTCACGGTAGTAGTATAATGTATAATGGATTTAAGAGGAAAACTATCACGATTTAGAAGGCTTTATAAGTTTTTCAGTAATAGTCGACCAACTTATAAAATGTACTTGGAGATTTTTTTATAGTCGGTGAACCTGTAGTGCGGATATATCCGTAATTGAGGTTAAACTAAATTTATGGTTTATTTTGGTAATTAAATTATTTTTTTTGGTAAATATTCATAGTATGGAACTATAAAAGCCCTATCTCTTCTTAGACCGCATTATTGTGATGGGCAACTTTGGGACCCTACTTTCATTCGTTAGATAGCAAACAAGCAGATGGCACTCCTGATGGTATGAGGAACCATCGCCTATAGACACCAAAGATGTTAATGGTGCGTTGCTATCCGTGTGGCGGGATGGCAATGTAACATCCATAAACTATCTGCTACCTGAAACTATTATTACTTTGAGTTTGACACGTTTTTTAATGTGAAAGACTTATTTCGATTTAATATATTTTTTCTTGCTTGTTATAAAATTACTGTAATATGTAATGGTAATAAAATAAGATTAAAGAACCAATAAAAAAACAGTGACTGTCTTGTATAAAGTGAGTATGGAACAGTCGGTTATGTTTAAGACACTTCAAAAGCTTGATATTTATTAGCCGTACGTGCGTATCGTACTAGCGACAGATATACTAACAATTTTCTTGTAAAAGACTGCAAAAGAAGAGGCCAGGCTGTTGTTAGAACTACAATGATTGTTAATGCTGTCAAAGTCAGAATATGTCGGCATCATTTTAAGAAATAAGCAATTTTATCAGAAGAAATGAAGATTCCCGCGAGGCTGTGACGTGTAATAAATCAAGCCCTGAAGCTCAGAGCTTACAGTCAATATACACGACATGCCCTAAATCAATCACTACAGTTAAAGGGAGTGGATCGATCGAAATGCCTTCTATCACGATACGCAGTTGAAGAGCATACAAATAACCTATTTACTGATGATAAAAAAATATACAATTGGAGAGCACTACAAGAAGCAAAACGACAATCTGTACGCTCACAGTTGTAAAGAAAGAAGAAAGTAAAGAAAGTAGTCGGAAAGGTACAACGTGGTCAACGTCCAGGGTTGGTGATCACGGAGTGATAAAGTGTCATTCTTAAAAAAACTAAAAATCGGTTTAAAATTCGTGTAATGAGCATAAATTAATCATCGAAATTAATCAGAAGTGTATAGGAGGAGTAGGAAAATACATCCACCAATATAATTTTACTGTTCCTGCCCCGGAAAGGAACCGACGTGACGATAGTTTTATTTCATAGTAGCGGCAAATAGAAAACAAAAAAAATTGGAAGTGTCGTAAATTCTGGAATACAATACCCGGTACCCGTAATAGTCCAAAATACAAGTTCAATAGTGACAAGTTTTTATAAATCGCTGCCAAGTTTTTACACAAATATGAAGCAGGTATAATACGTGCGACCTCCACACCTAGGAAAGGAACCCCATACCTGTCAACTAGGATCTAAAATTGTAAGTGACACTGCAATGACAAATATCAATTTACGGTACTGTAAACAATCATACTATTGAATCGAGCTTGAGCGCGATTCCTGACAGGAACAAGCGGTAGGTCGGTGTTAAATATACTTCAGTGTTTATACATTTCTATGTATTAGTATCATCTAACACCCATATCATACCTTTATTACTTATCTTAACAAATTCAAAAAATATGTTAAAACAAAACTGTGTAAAAAAGGTTACTATAAAATATCTGAATACCTAGATGACAGGAAAGCATAGGATTAACTGCTCCTCATATTGGCAATCCTTATTATTAATGTAACAATTAGATACTTACTAATTAAACATAAAGTAATATGTTATTTAAAAAAATATGAAAATAAGACAAGCCCGCTGAGTTTCATCCGACGGATCTTCTCAGTGTGTGGCCGCGTTTCCGATCCGGTAGTAATTTAAAAAAAATATTGACGCGTCAAAATAACTTGTAGAAAGTTTTATTGAATAAAGTACTTCTGATTTCTGATTTTTATTATAGATAAATAAATATTCACGGGACAAATAATTACACTTACTGATCTAACCCCAAAGTGAACAAATTATTTGCTTTATTAAGGACAATGGGTCCACCTCTCGTTACCACCACTGTAACTTCTGTAAACCAGAATTAACAGCGGCAAACGTCCTGATAACCACTGAGTTGCGAGCTCAGGGTGCCCTGGGGGAAAAGCTAAGCTGTCTTGGAACCCGCATCGAATTTAATCAGAAGTGTATAAGGAGAGTAGGAAAATACATCCAGTTTCCCTCCAGCAGCAGCAGGAGACAGCGTAAAAATAAAGCAAAAAACTGCTAAGAAATGAAACGCTTACAATCAGGTGAAGCCTGATTGCTATTGCACCACGTTGATATTTAGGTATTTGAGGTCCTACGAAAATGGCCTATTTAATTGTACTTCCAGTAGTACGTATGACAAAATCTCTTGAAGGCACGGGAGTTCCCACGTGTTGTCGAAATAGTAGATTACCCCGGATATGCATTGTATAATATCAAGCATTTGGCTACGTTCGTTTTGCCAGAGATTACACTCCCAAAGAATATAATGTGCAGTTTGTTCATATTTACAGTTTATGGTGAATTTTCGCAAAATTCGCAAAAAGAAGAAGGAACTAATTTGAACGAGAATAATTTAGCTTTAAAATTACCGTGGCTAGTAAAGAACTGTGCAACGCAATGATCTATTTCTATCCACGTTTTACTTAATCGATTAAAATTATTTGCTTGTGTCATGGATGATAGTCAACGATACTATCACATAGAAATATATAATTATATAAATACCGAAATATATTTAATAAACTCAAAAAAACCCGGAAATACAAACATTTATGCTCGTCACACAAAAGCTTGTTCCCGTCGGGGATCGAACACGAGCCCCGTCTATTGCGTAGTCAGGGTCGCTAACCACTCAACCAACGAGGCGGTCAAATATGTCCTAATACCTACCTTGAGGTTACATCCATTTGTGTAATTTGTCAAAAGATATTTGTGTTTATAATAAAAACATTCCATTTCACAATCATTAACTATGTATAGAAGCCTTGCAAATATCGCAAAACAGAGCCCTGTGTAAAAAACATATGTTAGAGTGTAAACTAATTAAAAAGAGAGTGTTGCTAAACTAATTAAAAACCACTTTCTAGATCATACAAAGTTTCGATTGAATCGATTCATTTTCGATTTTAATAACGTTTTGCAACGTGCATCGCTACTTGTCGCCATTCTAGATTGAAAAATATCGAAATGCAAATATCAATCACGATTTTAATTGGAAGTTACCGTCTGCCAAAGAGTGCATAATCACAACGTTTTACCGTATGCTTTCACTCAGTTAGCGAGCTGGTGGACACTATTTTTAATGAAATTCAGTCTATACTTCAATTACTTAAGTTTTAAAATTATTATGTTTAGCTTGGCTGTCTTATATTCTGCCTAAAGTGCGAAAGTTCGAAAGATATCAAAAGTATTATATAATATTTTCATTAACTAGTACTGCAGCTGATAAGTAAAACAATGTTATAACAACGGAATAGCTTTTTGATGAGTATTAAAGTTCCTAACATCTAAGCGTTATCAACTACCAGTAAACCGCCAAAACGACGCTGTGAAAAAATGTTTGCTTCAACACAAGTTTTATAGCATTAGAGAATTCTTTATTTCAAAATAGAGTTTTTATTATAACAGTGATTCACGGATTCTGTTGTGACATGGAATTGTTCCTTACCGGACAATTTGAGATCATTGAATTGTTTATAAAAGACTATTTTATGATTTAATTAAATTTTGTGATTATAATATATAGACGGAGGGGCTATAATATAGACCATTTAATTATTACTTAAACACTAACAGAGGGCGGGGGTATTGGCTTTGCTTATTTTTGATGACATGGGGATGGAGGGATCTGGATCGCAATTAAGTCAACAAAATTCATTTTATTGCTCTTTTAGATTCAGTTGGTTTTGATTTGAACACTTATGACATCTTTGCTTGTCTGTGCTTGAAAGTGAAACTCATCTTCAGGGATTGCCCAAAATATGGAGATCCTTAGTGAACAACCATGTTCTCTGAATGCACTATGCAGCAAACAACCAATGCGGTCAAAGACTAGTCATGGAAATATCTGTCATGAGCTAAGGGCTGTTTACTGTTTGGTCCAGTTGGAATGACCATGAGGCTATTCTAAAACATCAGCGCATATCTATTTTTTTGTTGATAATATTGAACCAATGAATATAATAATTTTTCCCCATGTTGGTTCCGGACTCCTTTGAAGAATAGACCAACTGCCGTTCTGCCAGGCATGTCGTAAAAGGCGACCGATTGGCTATGCAAGTCACTAACATCGTGGCTACTAGGTGGTAGAGTTCTGCATTGTCTTGCCCGGGTCTGGTACCACCGCCTTACCTATTCCAACCGCAATAGCGTCAGTGCTTGTCACTGTCGTGTTCCGGTTTAGAGCCGGTAAACTTATGCATGTGGTATTAGACCTCGTAGATGGTACATAAAAAAAATAATAACTGTTTTTATCAGTGAATTATATATATTTGAATTAAATGTATGATAAAAATTGGAATGCTTTAACTTTATAAATAAATAAATTTTTATACTTATTGCATGCCATGAGGTCAAATATGTGAACAATGAAATTTATAACAGCTTAAGATACCATATTTAATGCAATAAATAATTATATATATATATATATATATATATATATATATATATATATATATATATATATATATATATATATATATATATGTGTGTGTGTTATTGATTCTCATTTTTATACTTATTGCATGCCATGAGGTCAATTATGTGAACAATGAAATTTATAACAGCTTAAGATACCATATTTAATGCAATAAATAATTATGATTATATGGTAAGGTGATAATATTTATCACAGCTTTCCACCTATCACATTATGAGACTAAATATTCTCCCTGCCTACTCTTCGGGGATATAAGCGTAAATATATTTTTTATCAATTTTAGTCACAGGCATAAGTTTCCCTTAAACGTAACATGCTTTGTATAAAAGTGATACATTGCACAGCTTAGATCCACGAATGTGTACGATATTTATTTACAGATCTGCAAAAATATTGGCAAATAATATTTTGGAATAGACCCGACGTTACCACAAATCGACTTGGTAGAATTTACAAGCAATAATTGAATAAATATCGCGAAGCTGAAATTCGTGCGGAGAAGCGAGTAGGATGTCTTCCATTTATTTTGTAATTCAAGGCGTTAGGGTGTACACAAATAAAGGCAATTTGTGGGAATACGAGCATTCGTAAACCAATGTATTGAGGTAACCATATTTATAAAAATGTAGGATAGAAAAGATGTTTGTAAAAAAATAATAGAACTATCCAACATTTTTTTAACTTCCCACTACGTATATAGATAAGGAAGTTACTGATTTTACAGCGATTTTCGAAAATCGAGTTTTCACCAGATGTTCACGTTTTGAGTTTCTAGGAATCTTTACCGACTATTTTCACAATGACGTCAGTATGTCTGTATGTATGAATGTGTGTGTATGTGTGTATGTAAACATCTCATAACTTTTGAACGGCTGGACCGATCGAAACGCGGTTGATGACATTCAATTGGATTCCGCTCAACTTAGATTTCCTGAAAATTTTAACCGATTCGTTCCAGGAGATTTAGAGAAATTTTGAAAGAACACCCAAAAAAATTTGACGCAACAGTATTTTTTAATATAACTTCCAGATTTATGTACCGATTGAGTACAAAAAATAATCAGCTCTATACCTCAAAAAACCACGTCTACATAAATTCATCAAAATCGGTTTATCCGCTTGGGAGTAAACGTTAACGAATAATTTAAAAAAGTGTTTTTTCGACATAGCTTAGAAATTTTTCAACCAATTATTTTCTGATGTTCTATATACGATATTTTAGTACTAAAAAAACTACTTCAAATGCCGTTTCAAAAATCAAAATTGAATCTAATTCTCAAAAGTTATAGCTTTTCAAATATTAAAATTACGTTGTTTTTAGCAAACTTACTTTTTTTTTAAATAACTTTCAAGTTAATTCATCGATTGACTTAAAAATCTTGTCAGCTTTTTTTCTTTAAAAATATCGTTAAATACCGTTTATTTAATCAAAATCGGTCAATTTGTTTGGGATTTATCAATAAAGAAAATTAAAAATAAAATGTTTTTTGACATAAATTTTTCAACCTATCGATTATTTAGCTAAAGCAATATGGCGCCGCTAGTTCGTACCGCTGAAGGGTCATAGTGTGATTGAATCAACGGGCTAACAATAATTGTCAGGTGACGTCATAACTGTGGAGGTTGATGACGTCACACAAGGACAAGGAAGGGGAAAAGGAAGATCTTCCCAGCCAGACAAGGTGTACTGCCTGGGGACCGAAGTCCATTTGAGAATCGTTGTAACTTGTATATAGTGTTACAAGATAAATAATTGTGATATCGCGATTCAGGATTTGATTTTTTAATTTCGTTATTTTCTATTTTTTATTATTTTTTCTTGTAGCGTTTGTAGATTGCTTGAACCGCTACAGCAATATTTTAGATCTCAAAAATTGAGTTGAATACCATCACTGTTTTCAAATATACAGCTTTTTGAAAATTAATATACTGTCATTTTTAACAAAATAGATGTTTGAACTGAAAAATCTATGCTTATATTTTTTACTCTTTTGAGCTTAAAATACCTTAATTTAGTGGAAAGTTTCAGGAATGGCCCGTAGGGTTAACCGTTTACACTTTTTTTTCAATTTTATTTCTAATTATTAAACGATAATAAAACACATGGCTTTGCTTATAGACATTTGTACCATAAAATAAGTTTTTACGATATACGAAATATCTGTGGAGTACGAAAATCAGCAGAGACACGAAAAGAATATTTTTTTCTAATTTATTTATTTATTTATTAGAAAACCAACGGCAGAGTTATATCATATCATCCAATTTTACAAATAGATAGTAAAGCTAATTACAGGTTTTCCTTTTTTAACTATTAGTGGAGAATGATTAAGTAGGCTATGAAATACAAATTTAATATAAGTATCATACTTAATTATTAATTACAATAATAAGGAAATACTATAATCTTATAACATCTGTTAGCACTAATTGTTAATAATAATAATAATAACTTTTTATTTCAGACTTAAATTGTCCATATACATTTTGATGTTAGTTATTTAAAATAATTCTTAAAACTAGTGTTAGTTATTAATAATAAAAATAATAATAATAATAAAATACAAATAATTAAACGCCCTTTGAATACGACCAGTCTTTGCTAGAGGCTATGTAGCCGTATCCAGTGTAAAAAAAATTAAATTTAATTTAAAAGTTAATTAATTTAATTTTAATTTTAAATTAATTTTAAAACAATTTTAAATTTGATAATGATTTATTTAACGAATTACATAAATTTATATAATTAAACTAAACAACACAATCAAATTATTAATACTAATGTCCTTTTTTATTTATTTCAATTTTGGAAATTAATTCAGAACAATCTGATTTTACCCCGATTTCCGAAATAGATATCACCGAAGAACGATATCAAATAAAAAGCACATATCAGAGACTACACATCTCTGCTCTAGAGTTAAAAGATCGTAATGCATGCAATCCTGCTCCTAACAACCTGAACTTCTACGACAGCGGTAATTTAAATGATTAATAAAAATCTTTTGAATTCGCTCTATTTGATTTTTATAAATAAGGTATTGCGGTGACCAAATTGGGCAGGCATAATCTAAAATACTTCTTACATATGTAAAATAAATAATTTTATTAATACGTCAGTAAATGGCTTTGAAGCACATAAAACGAGTCCTAGGTTACGAAAAGCCTTAGCTATATAATTAACATTTTACTGTCAAAGTTTACACCCAAGTCAATTACATTTTGTGATCTGTTTATTAATTTACTATTAAATGTGTAATTAAATAAAATAGGTTTCGTTTTACGCGAAAAACTGATGCAAATGCATTTGTTTATGTCAAGAGTTATCTTATTCTTAGTATAATAATGAAATAGGGCATTAAGATCTTCCTGAATTAAAGAACAGTCATTTATATTCTTTATTTTTGCAAAATTTTTTTTATCGTCAGCATACATGAGAAAGTTAGCATTTTTAATATATGCATCAATATCATATAAGTACGCATTATAAAAAAGTGGATCCAGGTGAGAGCCCTGAGGGACCCCTGTTGGTACCACGATAAAATCCGATCTATAGCCACCTATGACAACTGCTTGAGAACGATTTGTAAGATATGATTTAATCCAGCGCAGCAAATCTCTATGGATACCGAGATTCTCTAGTTTTTACAGCAGAATAATGTGATCTACACGATCGAACGCCTTCTCAAAATCAGTGTAGATCACTACCTGTCCACCGTGCTCCATATTCTCTAGAAGGTAGCTTGAAAAACATGCTAAGTTAGATAAAGTACTTCTTTTTTTTAGAAAACCGTGCTGTTGATTCGGTATTGACGGTATATTTTGTCATAGACAATACGCTCGTGTTTAATATAGAAATACCTCGATAGTTCTTTATCTCGGTTTTGGATCCTTTTTTGTGGATAGGTATAATGTGTGCAAGCTTCCAAACGCGTGGGAAAATTCCTTCCTGTAAAGAACGATTAAAGATAATCGTTATGGGAACAGCTTAGTGCTAGCTTAGTTAGCTAGTGAATTTTAAGCGAATGTTTTTTAAGCATAAGCTGGTATAGATTATTAACACGTAAAGCAAAAAGTTTGTACCCCATTTTAAGATAATTACGCGAACGGTGGAGTATTGGCACAGTTAAAGCTTACATTGCGAAGGATTTTGCTTTTTTATTACTAGATAACAAACATATACAATAGCTATTCTGCTCTTTCTTCTTATATACTCTGTTTTTTTTTAAATATTATTTGATAGCAAACAAGCTGATGGCTTTCCTGAAGGAAAGAGAAACCATCACCTGGACATTAAAGATGTTAATGGTGTGTTGTCATCCGTTTGGCAGGACACCAATGTTACATGTATAAGTCTACCGGCTATCTTACCTTCCAAACCGGAACACGACAATGACTAACATTGACGCTATTGCGGCAGGAATAAGTGGCGCAACTTTACCACCGCGTAACACTACCACCATGGTATTGTCACGTATAGCCAATCGGTCGTCTTTTGCGACTTTCCTGGCAGAACGATAGTTGGTCTATTCATCAGAGGAGCCCGGACTAACACGTGGGAGAATACATAAAAATAAACATCATGCACATTCACGTGACATACATAATAATATTGACAGTATACACACATTTAATTTATGGCTGAAGTCTGGTATCAAATTTAAAAGAGATTTATAAATTATATAAATGGGTTTGGTTATAGATTTGGGTTTGTGTTATTAATTCAATAAATAAAGTCCTGTCTAGAAACGCTTTTGACTCTAGCTGCGTAGTATTTTGTAAAATATACATATTTTTTATAAAAGTTTTTTAATTATCTAATTACATATTTTTCCACAAAGCCAATAATATCAAATACATTGTATCAAGGTGTTAATAAACTTAACGTCACACTGATGATTTATGTGTAATCAAATAAAAAATATGTTTTTAAAGTAACGGCCAACAATTTTATCGCTTCTGCATTCTGCAATACGGCTACACAATGAAAAGATCCAACGGGAGAAACTCAGCGCTCTTGGTTTTTATACATATGTATTTTTCTATATCTATATATTAGGTACAATTTTGAATTTACCCTAATTAATAGAGATTAGTATGAGGAGTAATAAACCCAAGGTTTTTGGGCTTAGAAATCACCAAAAATTTCATAATACCTACCACACGACATTGTATTAAATTTTTTTTAAATGCACCTACATTAAATGCACCTGCAACAACAATGCAAGCGATACATTGAAAATGTTATTACTCGTTGTTGATCCGTGGACAGCGCTGTGGGTTGCATTATTATTAATACTCATAAATAAAATACTTTAATTTTTAAGTTTATAGTGTAAATAACTGTTTGTTGTTTCCATAAAGAAAATAAAAAATAAAATTGCTTTCTTAAAAATCTCGTAAAGTTATGTGCGTCCCTTCTGATATTATTTTTTAAGCCAATATCACTAATACTGCCAAATAAAGCAACATTTTTATATACATTGCCAACCATATTTGTGCAATACCTAAGTACTTACATAGTGTGTGAAAACATTAAAAAATAATATATAAAAATTCATCCCTAAAAGTTACGAAAATTATCTGGTACGCAGCTAGTCTTATACAATTTTTAAATTATCCTTCTTAATTTTAAAACATGGTTAACATGCGCCGTCAGCGTCACATTTGGACAAACAGAATAATTTCATACATATGAATGAGCGCTGTCGTATAATTATTTTCACCCCACTATCCGCTCGTGTCTAAATTTAGGACGAAAAATTGTTATAAAACGAGTAAAAGTATCTCCATTAGTTGAGGCTGCGGCCCCGCGGGCGGCGCCGACACATCGGGAAACGATGATTTACCCGAATATCATTTCCTAATGTCACACATGTCTCGTCGACATAATGTTATACTAAAGATTATTTTTAAACAACTTATGAGTGGACTGAAAAGTCGACTTTCAAAATTTCTATGCGTACCTATACCTAATAGGTATATTTAATAGATAATAGAATAAAAAATATCAAAAATCGTTCAGAAAGCACAAAGAACAAAACAATTCAACTTACAAACTACCGAGGATTTTCACGTAAAATCTAAGAGCGAGTAACGCTTGAATCGTTTAGATTTTTTTTAAAACCTTTTTCTTCATTTTAATATACTAAAATACTTTACGCCACCTTTCGTTCTAACCGTTCTAACCGCCCCGTTGGTTGAGTGGTTAGTGACCCTGACTACGCAATTGACGGGATTCGGATTCGATCCCCAACGGGGACAGGCATTTGTGTGATGAGCATAAATTTTTGTATTTCCGGGTTTGGGTGTTTATTAAATATATTCTAGTATTTATATATGTATTTCTATGTATTAGTATCGTTAACTAATACCCATAACACAAGCAAGTAATTTGCTTACTTTGGGGTTAGATCAATTCGTGTAATATGTCCCGTGAATATTTATTATTGTTATTGCTTTACGCCTATCAGCCTAGTTAATGGCGCTAGCTAGTTATAAAACCGCTGTTCTCTGTACAGTCATACCGCAGTTAGTATTTTAGTTGGGTATTAACGACTTTTTCAGGATCATTTAGTGTCCATTCCAGAACAGTTATTTTTATAAAAGAAAAGTATGAGTAATAGTTTACTTGTGTATATTTTTTTGTCCAAATCCACACAACCGTCGGCGGGCTTATAAAAGAATAAACATGCGGAATAGAAATTTAACTTACATTGGACTTTTGGAATAAAAATTATACCACGCCACAACAAAATGGCTGTCGGTTTTCATAAGAGCATAGCTATTACAGCACACAATAAACCTTATGGATGTTTTTATAAATCCATTAAAATGTTTTCCAGTAAGGCAGGAGCCGGCGGCCATTACGCGTGGGAACGGCCGGGTGGCGGGAGCACGCGACTCTCGCATTATAACAAAACAATCATTTCGCATTACCCAGCCTGTTCCCGGCTCACAGCTCAGCCATACAAGTACACAGGAGAACACTGGATTATTAAATTAAACTGGCGGTCGCCCTCTAGTCGAAATTCGACCATAGACTAAAAAATATAATCTTTTCTAACACAACAGACTTTATCAACGTAATATTATACATATGTGTATATTACCATGTACGTTAAATGAATGTAGTGTGAGTAAAGTTTATTTTTATAAGTTTAAGATACATATTTCTAACTAACTGTGCCCGCGATTTCGTTCGCGTGGAAAATTTTCTAAAATGAAAGTAGCTTAAACTACTCCTTATTACCGTGGTTTAAAAGATAGTAACGGGGATTTACCCGCATACATCCCGCTACCGTGGGATTTCCGGGATAAACACTATCCTGTGTCCTATCTCAGCTCACAAAATATGTTTTTACTAAATTTGATTAAAATCGTTTTAGTGGTTTAGGCGTGAAGAAGAGATGGACAGACAGATAGACAAAGTTAATGTTGCATTTATAATATTAGTATGGGTATATGGCATGGATGTATGTTATTTAAAAATGTTTGGTTTCTGCACTTATTCATTGTGCAAATGTTAACTATTTTTTTTCTCGTGTTGGTCCTTCAAAGGAAGAATAGACCAACTATCGTCCTGCCAGACAGATCGTAAACGGCGACCAATGGTCTATGCGAGTCACTACCATCGTGGCTACTAGATGGTAGAGTTCCGCATTGTCTCGCCCGGGTCTGTCCCGTCAACTGTCGTGTTCCGGTTTGGAAGGTAAGGTAGCCGGTAAACTTACGCATGTGGCATTAGACCTCGCCACAAGATATCAACGCACCATTAACATCTTTGGTGTCTATAGGCGATGGTTGACTCTTTCCATCTGTTTGTTTGCTATCTTTTACTATATTAATATGTAAACAAAAGTATAACATAATAGCTATACTATTGTACGTTGTACTATTTTGAATATTACATAGATAAGACAAATGCGACAGTTTGTGTACGTGTGTGTGTGTTTGTGTGTATGATTTGTTATATATTCGAGTAGTGTATGCCTGAATTTACGTGAAGGTGGTAGGCATACCCAGGTGATATATCAATAGATATTGACCGCCCCGTTGCTCAAATGATTAGCGAATGTAACTACGAATCGATGGGGCTCGAGTTCGATTCCCGATAGGTACGAACATTTGTGTGATGAACATAGATGTTTGTACTTCTGGGTTTAGGTGTTTATTATGTATTTTACAGTATTTATAAATGTATTTTTATGTATTAGTATCGTGGACTAAGACCCAAAACACAAGCAAATGATTTGCTTACTTTGGGGTTAGATCAATTCGTGTAATTTATCCAGTGATATTTATTTATTTATTATTGTTTATATATCATTGCACCACGTACAACCAGTTTGTGGATTGGTGTCATCGCAACCTACCAACTTGATAACGGCTGTTCCTTGGGCCTAGCGGTAACGGGACTGACAGCTTTACGTGCTCACCAGAGACACGAACCTCCCAATTCACGTAACAAAACGTCAACTGAGTCGGAGCGCATATTGTTGTCACACACATAAACACGATACAACGTCGCGTCGTGCTACCACGCGACATAAGGTGTAAGAAAATATGCAAGAGCCCTAAACACTTCAATTCGATTAACGTTTCGTTAGATGAATAGTGCCCGAAGTCTTTTGATACATTACCACTAGTATCGGACCTTCTACTAAAACTAGGGGTCTTGTGAAATTGCTTCATAACCTTTTTATATACAAAAGGGTTATTAAGCAATTTTTATATTTTTATCAAATTGGCGACTTCATGAACTTAGACAACTATTCTAGATTCTCTCCGAGTTGATCCGGGCTCCTTTGAAGAATAAACCATCTGCAGTTCTGCCAGGCTGGGCGTAAAGGTGACCCATTGGATATACGTGCCACTACCATCATGACCACTAGGTGGTAGAGTTCCGCAACGACTGGCCCGTGTATTTGGTACCACCGCCTTATCCCTTCCTACCGCAATAGAGTCAATGCTTGTCATCGTCGTATTCCAATTTGGAGGGTAAGTTGGCCGGTAGACTTACGCATGTGGCATTGCCATCCCGCTATACAGATAGTGACGCACCGTTAACATCTTCGGTGTCTACAGGCGATGGTTTCTCCTTCCATCAGGAGAACCATCTGCTTGTTTGCAATGAAAATTTATTAATGAATTTTCCATTAGTAATTAAAAAAATAAATAGAACATAAATATTTAAATTATATACTTATCCTATATAAATTTTAAATGCCTATCCATATTAATAAAATTATCAATAATATTTAGAGATAAATAACACGAATAGTCTATGGATTTACCTATAACATGGGCGCTAATATAATCGACCACTGATATTATAAAGTTGTTAGATTGTTAATAATGGATAGACTTAAAAACTACTGGATCGATTTAAAAATAAATCAATATATACTTTATCACTGGGTAACATAAGACACTTTTTACTTTTTGCTGAGTAACAGGAAGTAATATGTATGTCACGCGAATAAAGTCGCGGAGCTACTAATATATATACTTCAAATTTATACATATGAATGTACGAGTATAAATTTGAAATGTATTATATAACAAATTCTGATTTTTGAACTCTTGCCCAACGATGTATAAAATATTAGCAATTTGCTTTAGCTATAAGATTGGAATGTTTTCTCGACAAAATAAAACTCTCGAATGTGCAGGGAGGTGCTGGTTAAGTCGGTGCGAAGTCGGTGCGATACAGTCAAAACAATTGAATTCGGTGGAGTGTGTGCAGTGCCGAGGCGGAAGACGCCGCGAGCTGGAACATTTGGATCGTGTTGCATCTTCGCGGTGAAATTTGGCAGGTACTTGTGCTACGTGCGGGCCACGAACTAGGCGATAGGATTTTAAAAGTGTTTATTATAGTGTGTGATTACAGTAATAATAATACCCATATTGATATTACAAATCCATGATTGAACGAGTTAATTTAACATTGCAGCAGGTGTTGCCAATCTAGTTTATTTTAGCCTTTCAAAAACCCAAGCGTGTCTCTTCAAAAAAGAATAATTTCGAACTAACACTTACATTCTAGCGTATATTCCTACCACTTACTAACCATTTAGGGCTTTTGGTCATTAACGTTACGTCCAACCAAACCAATCAACGTTGGCCAACAAATTGAATCAATGACACAGACAGCTTCCCAAAAATTGGAAATAATTTCGAGGATCCAGCGTCCAGGTATTTCAGGTCTAAACAACTACTACACCTGTTCACGGCCCAAGTTCGATCTTTTGGGAAGTCCTGTCAAGTATCAACTCGAAGCTTTGGAACTGCACACTTGAGCATAGGCATAAGATTAGGCGTAAGATAAGTTTATTACGGGGTTTTTATATCATAACAAACAAGCAGATGGGTCTCATGACGAAAAGAGTGCGTTGCTACCTTGTGGCGAGGTCTAATGCCATATGCATAAGTTTACCGACTACCTTACCTTCCAGACTGGAATACGACAGCGACTAGCACTGACTCTATTTCGGCAGGAATATGTAAGGCAGTGGTACCAGACCCGGGTGAGACAAAGCAGAACTCTACCATCTAGTAGCCACGATGATATTAACTTGCATAGCCAATTGGTGGCCTTTTACGACCTGTCTGGCAGGACGACAGTTGGCCTATATTTCAAAGAAGCCCGGGACCGACACGAGAAAAAAAACGGGGATGCACTTTAGCGAGTGAGTTAAAGCTCTTTTCAAACTTATTGGACCCTCACTGTTCCTTTATAGGACTACTAGACACAGGTAGAAGTTCTATCCTTAGTGGTAGTAGATATACCAAAAATCAAAAAATAGTTTAACAACTCCTTTTTGGTTCGAGTAGCAAAGTTTTGTACCCAATGCGAATGCGACGCATTGTGGCTTAGCGGTAGAAGCAGCGGGCCAACTACTGTCAGGGTGACGTCATAACTGTGGAGGTTGATGACGTCACACTTGTGACGAGGATTTGGTAAAGGAAGATTTTCACAACCAAGCAAGGTGTACTGCCTGGGAACCGAAATCCATTTGGGAAGCGTTGAAACTTGTATATTATAGTGTGTACAAGATAAACAATTGTGATATCAGGATTTAGAGTTTTATTTTGAAATTTATTATTTTCTATTTTTAACTTCCCGCTACGTGTTTAGATAAGGAAGTTACTAATTTTACCCCGATTTTTAAAAATCGTGTTTTCACTAAATCTTCACGTTATGAGGTGCTAGGAACTTTTTCCGACTATTTGCACAATGACGTCAGTGTGTCTGTACATAATATGCGTGTGTGTGTGCGTGTGTGTGTGCGTGTGTGTGTATGTGTGTGTGTGTGTGTATGTAAACATCTCATTACTTTTGAATGGCTTAACCAACCGAAGCGCGGATTGTAGCATTCAATTGGATTTCACTCAACTAAAACTTCCTGAAAATTTAAAGCAATTCGGTTCAGGAGATTATGTGAAATTTTGAAAAAACCTCAAAAAATTTGGTCATAACAGTATTTTTTAACGTAACTTTCAGAGTCGTTGAATGTGCCGATATATTCCTCAAAAGCCTGCGTTCAATGCATAAATTGCATCAAAATCGGTTTATCCGTTCGGGAGTAATCGTTAACAAAAAAATTTAAAAAAAAATATTTTTCGACATAACTTCGAGGTTTAATAACCAATATTTTTTTTTACCTTCAGTTTTCTAATATTTTATTTAGTACTTAAAAAACTACATCAAATGCAGTTTCAAAAGTAAAATCAAGGCAAGTTTCCAAAATATACAGCTTTTCAAAAATCAATATACTGTCATTTTCATTGTTCTGTATTTAAACAACATTGATGTTTGAACTGAAAAAATCTATGGTTATAGTTTTTACTCCTTTGAGCTTTAAATTCCTTTAAAGCTCAAAGACTCCTAAAACTAAAACCTCAATTTAGCTGGAAAATTCAGGGATGGCCTGCAGCGTCAACCATTTCCAGATTTTTTCATTATTTTTTCTTTTAGCTCGTGTAGATTGCTTGAACCACTAAAATTTCATAAGCTAACAAAAAACCAATAAAATAATATATTAAGTCGTAAGAGATAACCATCGCCTATGGAAACCCAAAATTTTGATGATACGTTGCTAAAAATTTTGTGAATAGGGAAACAAACAATCAGACGGTTCTCCTGATCCTAACAGATAACAAACGCCTATAGACACCAAAGATGTTAATGGTGGTTACTGTCCACGTGGCAATATTGAAATGAGGTGCATAAGTTAAACGGCTACCTTTCCCTCTAAACTGGATCACGACAATAACAAACACCGACGCTATTGCGGCAGAGGCTATAAGGTACCGAATTAGATCGAGATTATTTGTAATAATATTAGCTGATCCGGCAAACATTATTTTGGGTTTACAATAAATTACTTAAGAGCGGGGTTAATTTAAAAAAAACTTGAGAGGTGTCAAGGGACACCCGGATGGAACGAAGTTCCTTTCGATACAAAAAACCTGTATACACTCAACAAAAATAATCGTCGCGACACCACACTGTTCAATGCGAAATAGAAATGAAAATATCTGGCTTGCTTTCTATAAAAGAGAGAGAGAGAGAGAGAGAGAGAGAGAAACATGCGCACGCCGCACAGCTTACGATAGCTTACTATAGCAAAAAGTGTCGTGACATCTTTTCGTAAGAATTTTTTCCGTCTAGCCCCCTTTCACAACGCGCGTTAAGAAACTTCGTTCCAAAACTATCCTATATTTTTAGGAAGATAAAACAGCAGATATCTTCCAAATTTTATTGAAATCGGTTCAGTAGATTCAGAGTACACCGCGGAAAAACAACGTGATATGTCATTTATATATACAGGGTTACCTCTAAAACACCAGCAACCTCGCAGAAGTAGATACCTAACATTACAAGTGTCAACATTCGTTCTATGGCTTTTAACTCGATACGTTAAACAAAAATGATTTTTTAAGTTTTCATTGTTCTGTCGTGACATTACTAACTCTTCATTCGGATGCGCTGCTGGTATTAATAATAGTAACACTTTTCTACCTAATTTTTGCGATGCACGTAGAGTTAAGAATGTTCAAGCGAAAAATTTAATTCATATTAATTTTTGTATGAAAGTAAAATCCAACAAATTATCAAAAGTCGTAGAACAAATGTTGTATATGATGTTAGCTACCTACGAGGTTGCTGGTGTTTTAAAGGTAACCCTGTATTAGATATATTATTAAGGATTTTCAAAAGTAAACCATAATTTATTTATCTGAAAATACAAAAGTTTCGTTTTATTTAACACGCTAACATTATAACAATTATCAGTGTATGACATTACAACTATCAATTTATCTCACCTAAAAATACAAGAAACGACATTTTAAGTTCACTAATATCGGTTTCTCAATTATATAATTTTATTTATGTCTATATAAATCAGACATTTTTATAACATTTTCATTTTCCGCCGTGTTGGTCCCGGGCTCCAAAAAGACTCAAAGAGATCAAAGAGACCAGAGAGACCAAAGAGACCAAAGAGACCAAAGAGATCAAAGAGACCAAAGAGACCAAAGAGACCAAAGAGACCAAAGAGACCAAAGAGACCAAAGAGACCAAAGAGTCCAAAGATACCAAAGAGACCAAAGAGACCAAAGAGGCCAAAGAGACCAAAGATACCAAAGAGACCAAAGATACCAAAGAGACCACTGACTGATGTACCCTTTACTAACCTCTACAGATAACTCAGACCCGCGCGAAGCGCGGAAAATTTGAGCATTTCATTACATATATATTAATATTTTACCTACTAAACAGATTGTTATAATTCTATTATATTATTTGCCGTCCGCTTGTTTCGTGGCATATCACTTAAGCTCCCAGCAAAGTTGTTTAAGGCCAGGTCTGGCGCAGCGCCAGCAGCCCGCGGAACAAACGCTACACCTTCATCCGACCAACCGTCTGCATGCGGCTGGTTGTTTCTTTTACAATGCGGAGGTGCGCTTACGTGGATATTGAATATTGAAATTATGTTGCAAAAATGCAGGCGAGAAATACAATGTTTATTTATTTTAGTATTTTAACACACAAACATTAAACTCTACTGCCTATAAATTGTTAAGTTGCGGTCGTGTTAGTTAATCCGTTTAATCAGGCTTGTGAAATTACTGCTCATTCTGTTGTTTATTCAGCGGTAGGTACTTACCATTATATTTATTTATTTTATTTCATAGCATGCCAGCAGATGGTCTTTCCTTTGAAATAGATATACAGAGCACGAATATATAGACATGAATGTTAAGGGCACATTACAGTATCCGTGTGACGGAGTTGTAATACCTTATGCATAATTTTAACAGCTACCTTACCCTTACAGGACCAAACCCGGATGGGATGTCACCAGGAATCACCTCGTCAATAGTCATGAGATAAGTGATATGTATAAGCTTTCTCTGGCTTTTTACGAGATTCCTCGCAATAAGACACTTCTTCTTTTCTTTTAAAAGGGGCCGATGTTAACACGAGAAGAAGTAAACAGTGGCAGGTCACAAATACAAACAAAGAGGATGGTTTTTGTAAGATCCTTATTGCCTGAGATCATAGTGTCCTCGGAAGCCTTTAAAAATCTAAGATACTCTTTTTATCTTTAAATGTATGAAATAAGAATATACACCAATCGATAAATCTTTTAAGTTTTACAATGTTTTATAATCGTATACTGTTTTATAGTTTCTGTTACAAAAAAAAAGCGTAAAAATGTTTTTTAATTAACAAAATCGTAATTCGCACAATTGGGTATTTGCATGAAAATGATTTTTCAAATAAAGTTCAGTTAATAAATTCTTTGATACACATAAAATACCTATGTAAGATTAAAATTTAATTTTTACAAATAATTTTTAAATAAATAAATAAATAAAAGTGGTCAAATATGATGTAAAAATCACGTGATGTGAAACGTGATGTGATTGGTCTGACGTCATTGTGCATATTATTGGCGCGTCATTTGAATGCATGATAAACCACGAATGATAAATTATTGAAAAAAATTTCAAGTTGGTTTTTATTTAAAGTGAGTTTAATTATATTTTATCATTAAGATTAAAATTTACTGAAAGTAGCGTAAATATTTTTCTTTGAAAATTGACAAGAATAATTAGCATAGATATTATGATCATACTCTATATTACCATAAATGCTGAGTGGTACTAGTAGTACATGTGAACGGGGTGATAGTGACTGACAATAAATAATTAAAAAGAAATAAAAATGCCTCGAAGAAAAGTCGATCCTGGTTTCAGTGAAGCTCGATCCGATAATCTACCACGTGTTGATGCTTTAATGGTCGCATCTTACTTAGCTACTAACTCAAATTTTGTATCTGCAGAAATGCAAGGTGTAAAAGCTAACCTGTAAGTATAAATTTTCAAGATACTTAATTTCATCATTATTTAATAATTTTTGGATTTTTTGGTACAATACACCAACAACCACTGTTTTTTAATGACATATTAAAAAGTTATAAAGTTTATGTTTTTGCTTTGAAATAATTAAAACAGTTGTTTTTTTAAATAACAATCACAACAGCTGATCAGGCGTGTTTATAAAAACATTCTGAGTGGATTGGCGCGAACAAATTTAAATGGAATATGCACAATGACGTCACATACGCGAGAGGGAGCTACCTATACGTTTAAATTTTAACAATTTTTTGAAGTGAAAACTTCTTTAGGCGCGTTGAGCGTTTTGGTAGAGGGTAAAATCCTCGTTTCGCGTCACCGACATGCTAATGATAATAGTATATCTATAGCTATGTTTTGCATATAGTTTTAATTACTCTCAACTTAATAGTTCCGTTTTCACTTCTATCGGCAGGCCCACGACTGCTACTGTTTTTTTTTATTGTTAAATAGTTTAAATGTTTATAAATCAAAAAAAAAAAATTCAAATTTTTTTTTTTTTTTAATAATAATAAGACATAACTATTTAATGGATTGGAAAAATCATGCAAATACCCAATTACATACATTACACATATTCAAAGAAAACATTAAATTCTGTTGGTTTTTAATTTAAGTATTATAATCATTTGATGACATTACTGGCTATCAATCGCTTGGCTGTCTGTCTCTCTTACAACCCTAACCCTTAGTCGTCTGGACGAGCGCAAGTTAACAGCCGCCGGGACAGTGCTCTCAACATTCTGCAAACATAATACAAGTATTTCATACCGTTTGTTAAACCGCAACCTGTGCTTATGGTTAATTTTTATTACAAATACGAAAGTTTATAAAAATTGTAAGATATTTGTAATTGAATTACGTCCTAAAGGTAGAACGCACTTGTATAAATATTCAGAATATTGGGCTTTGCTCTCCTAATTAGAAAGTCTAAGTTTAGATTTAGAGTTATGAACCACAAAAACCTTTTAACACGCAGCGGCTTGCCGAGCACATCTAGTTATTTAAATGGCTATACATCTGGTCGTAAGTTTTTTTACTATTGATTGACTGTTCAATGGTAAAGTATTTTTACTATTTATTGACTATTTAATGGTAAAGTTTACTTGTTAAGTAGCTATGATTGAACAAAGAAAGCTAATCTTTGAGTCCTATGTAGGAAAATCTTTATGTACTCGCATTATTTGTGAAATGTTGCGACAGAAACATTACTCTAGAGGACCGCCAGACCCGTGATATTAGAGGGTAAATTAGCTAGTAAACTGCATGTGGCATTTTAACTGCGCCACACGGGTAGCAATGAAGTGCTAATACCTCTGGTGGATATAGGCGATGGTTACCTCTTTCCATAAGGATAGCTGCTTATTAGCTATGTCATGAAATAAAATAACTAATAAATAAAGAACAAAAAAAAATATTTTTATTTTATTTTTTAGGTAGTTTTTACCGTAAAAAATACAAAATTCAAAGCATGTGCCAGTTTTCATTACCTTGAAAATGTATAACGTAACGTCCTTCTAATACTGCAATAGCGTTAGTAGGTACTATAACTAATCTATTTTCGATTGGAGGATAAAATATTTTGAAAAATAACTTTGTACAACTAGATTACCCCCGTTTTGGTCTGGTCTCTTTTGAAGAATAGACCATTCTGCCAGGCAGTTCGTAAGAGACGAACAATTAGCTATGCGAATTACTGCCGTTGCTGCTACTAGGTGGTAGAGTTTTGCGCTGTGTCGCCCGGGTCTGGTACCACCGATTTACTTATCCCTACCGTAATATTGTTTTTGCTATTCAATGTCGTGTTCCGGTTTAAAGGGTAAAATCAGCTTACGCATGTTGCATTTTGAAACCCCGACAAAGATCGCAACGCACCATTAATAATTTTAATGTGTATGATGTTTCCATCGGAAAAGCATGCTTGTTATCTTATGACATAAAAAAATTGGAAAAACACATATAACTTCGCCAGAGCCTGGTTCATTTAATAACATTGAAGACGTAAAGAAAGCTCTTGTAATGGCTGTACAACTTATAGCCTGCACACTAAATAGTTAATTAGAATGGCGTCCAACTGACAATTGAATTAAATAAAACTAGATCACTTGCCAAAATAAGTTAAACTGAACCCATTCCAAATCGTCCAGCTGCGAAATATAGCGTGCTGCTATGAGCATAGCGTTAATCGTAGACGTTGGCGTAGCGCCAGCTAGCTACGTCGCTACGCCTCTACGCCATATCTACGAAGTTATACTCACAATTAAGATTTGAGTTACAGCCTATAATGGTTAACTTAAGGCTATGACTTGGCTGTTTGGTCAGTTCCGGACTGGAACAGCTTTTATGTTTTAGAAAACTAAGACTTTCTACTGAATTGCGTAAGGGAGGTAATGTTTTTTTTCCTAGTGTTTAACTAGATACTTTGGAGAATATCAATAAATGATCCTTCACATTTTCCATCGTACAAAATATGTAAAAAGTATTTTCTTTGATATTGTAATCGCCCTAAAGTGTAGGTGAAAACTTACCCATTTTCCCCTGTTCAAAAAAATATATGCATATTTGATAATATTGTCTTGACTGCCTCGTAGTCGAAGGATAGTCTATTCGGCTCAGAACTTGAGGTCCCGGGTTCGATCAACAGGTCAGGCAAAAGTATTATTGAGGTTTTTTCGAGGCTTTTCTCGAAAATGCAAAATCTTAATAGGAGTCATGCGGATGGTGTGTTACCATTCCCGTGCCTCGGATGAGCACATAAAGACCTCGGTCCCGATTATCGCTGAAAATCGATATCAGAGTGCTAAGTGTGAGTTTTTCTTTTCGCATTCGATCGTGAGCGCGTTTCGAGTTTACTAGGAATTTGTATGTGATTTGTACAGCGCCACCTAGTGGTAAACTGTTTTCTCACGTTTACCACTAGGTGGCGCTGTATAAATCACATACAAATTCCTAGTAAACTCCAACGCGCTCACGATCGAATGCGAAAAGAAAAACTCACACTTAGCACTCTGGTCGGTAAAATGCTTTGATTGAGATCACCACTCATCTCACCAACCGACAAACCGGTGAATCGTGTTTAACTAGAAAACCGTTAGTCGTTCTGTTCTTTCTGCCTACCCCACAAGGGAACCAGGCGTGATGATACTTTTTTATTATCAAATATACACATACGCCATATGTATTTTATTATTTTAAGTCGTAATCATCAAAAGTTTTTGCAAAATCTTTCCATGTTCGAAACATATACAACAATAACTTGATAGGTACTACTATTTAAATAGAAACTGAAATTATTTTCATTTTAATTTCCTATTGAAAATCTGGCCTAGTGACGCCACATAATCAACGTATCAGACATTTTTTTTATTCAAAAGAGGGGGCAGACGAGCAAGAAGTACACCTGATGGTAAGTAATCATCACCGTTTATGGACATCGGCAATACCAGAAGACTTGCAGAAGCGTTGCCGGTCCTTTAAGAATCCGTAAGCTCTTTTCTTGAAGGTCTCCAAGTCTCATCCATTCGGAAATACCCCTGCTGGTAATTGATCCCACAACAGAGTAATGCGAAGCAAAGTGTCGAAAGAAACGCATGGTTGTGGATTTCCAGACATCGAAATGGTGAGGGTGGAATTTCAAATTTTGATGCGATTTCTAGGCCTATTTAAAGACACTAAGTTTATTTATTAAATATAGGAATACCCGTCTTGTACAGTCAAATTAAAAACTTAAAACATAGTTGCTAAAATACTAATACAAAAATTAACTATAGAAAAGGGGTTATTTGATAAATGTATGAATAAGTACATAGTACTTTACGGAATAATAAAATGTACCTTGGTGTTAGAATAATTACATATTTGTTACTGTGGTATTTGTGACCTTAAGCTCGGTGTGTGTTAAGTGGACCGTTCATATCATGTAGTTTCTGTTTGTAGCAGATAAATCTAAAAAAGTACTAATTTCTATCATTCCTATAAATAGGAATATATCACTTGTACGTAGTCATTTAGAAAATTATAAAATATGGACTGATATTAGAGTAATTACATTTTTCCAGAACGCGATATTTGCCCCAGATCCTATGAAAAGCGCATCGCGTTTTTCAACTCGCTTTTTACTATGTTTTTTTTTTGGAAGGCGGAAGAGAGATAAAATAAAAAATAAATGAAAAGGGCTAGTCGGTCAAAATTTAAAAAAAAATAATAAATACAAGTGATTGAAAAAAATATTCTAATAATGCGTAACGCGTTATTCATTTGAAACAAGATGGATGCATAACAAAATTACCTAGTAGTTTAACTAATATAGTTTATATTTCACCTTTTTTTACATTTTAGACATATTATTTTACCTTCAACTGATCATTTGTAATGACAGTTCGGGCGTCGGCTGGTACAACGACTGGCACTGGCCCACGACGCGGACAAACTTTACTTTTTATAGTTTAGAACAACTTTAAATTAGTTTCTAGTTTAATAAAATTTAAATTAAAACAAACAATTGGCTACTTCATTGTTATAATGCTTATTCATTGCTCGTCTCACGAGATCCTAGATTCAATCCACGGGTTGATAAAAATCCCCGTTCATCCACTTCCTTGGTAAAGCACGTAATGCTGTCGGGCTCAGTTATCGTAAGAAACGCGATAATCATTACACCTCAATAGATTATTGTGATGGATCTTCCTTACTTCCCAGACTATCAACTGACAATACTAGTGAATCGTAAAGAATCGAAGCATTTATTAACGTGTAATGCCCTCTACCTACCCTGCGAGTGAGCCGGTGTTGCAATATTAAGACTGGTTTTGGTGTCACGCTGACCGCACGCTGAAGATCGGCGCTAATGGCGCTGATGAGTCCATATGTATGTAGTCATAGGTAGCGCTTTTAATTCGTGCTGATTGCTCAGCGCTGACGACCGTATGCCACATACATCAACGCCGACCGTCAGCATACATACGGTCAGCGTGACCGTAAAACCAGCCTAACATGTTATTCAATCCTTCTTGTCCTTCTTATCTACGCGAAAAATTTGAATTTCTTCACCCAATAGACCGTCCTTGTCGTCCTTGTGTAAGAGCTCACTTGCGAGTTCCGGTACATAAGACGACCTATTTCTCCTCTTCTTTTACTATTCGTGTCGTTAGGCTCTGGAATTCTTTGCCTCATTTCATTAGAATAAGTGAATCTCAAGATACCTTTAAGAGTCGCCTGAAACAGCACTACTTATCAATTTCATAGTTTGTTTGGAGACATAGTAAGTAGTTATAAAAGTTGTATTAGTTTAGTAGTTAAGTTTCTTTGTATTTTGTTTTCTTTGTTCTATAGTTTTGTACACGTGTTTTTCTACCTTATGTTTTTTTCTCTTATTTTGGGCTTGCTGGAAGAAATTTCTTTAGAGATAAGCTTGCCTTTTGTACTAATTTTGTCTTTAGTTTTACTTTTGTTATTTGTGTACAATAAATGGTTAAATAAATAAATAAGTACGAGTATATGTGTTATGTATGTATACATATAATACATGTGTCGATCCTACGAGAACATAATTGCGTAGTAAACTACCTTTTACTACGGGCACCGAGTTTCATTGCTTACTTATAAACACTTTTTAATCGGCCCGTTGGCCGAGTGGCTAGCAAATCTAACTACGAATCGATGGGGATTGGGTTCGATTCCCGACAGGGACAAACATAATAATAATAATAATATAATAATGTTCACGGGACAAATTACACTTACTGATCTAACCCCAAAGTAAGCAAATTATTTGCTTGTGTTATGGGTGTTAGTCAACGATACTAATACATAGAAATACATATATAAATACTGGAATATATTTAATAAACACCCAAACCCGGAAATACAAACATTTATGCTCATCACGCAAATGCTTGTCCCCGTCGGGGATCGAACCCGAGCTCCGCCGATTGCGTAGTCAGGGCCGCTAACCATTCGACCAACGGGGCGGTCAACATTTATGTGATGAGCATATGTTTGTTCGTATTTCTGGATTTGGATATTAATATGTATGTATTATGTACGGTATTTATGCATTTCTATGTTTAAAGGTCGTTGATCAACACTCACAACACAAACATATAACTTGCTTACTTTGGAATAAGACTCATTCGTGTATTTTTTCCAGTGATGTTTATTATTTTTTATTTATTTAAATTATCCGACTACTTCGATATTTAAAACATAAACAGACAGTAAAATGTATTAGCGTTTTAGGTATACTCAATTAAAACTTCTCCGGAAGCGTAGGAGCGGTTTTCTTGTACGTCAAGAAATGTAACAATATCGATTTACCACTTTTTAATCAAATTCTTCAGTCTGGCGAAACATTGACGGAACATTAAAGATCACCATAACCGTTGGTAATATCTGGTAACTATAAATCAGTGCGCTATCTCCTCAATAACTTCGCTTCACTCCAATTGTGCTGTCAATTTAGATAAAACTTGCGCGATTTCGTCGATAACAAGTATTTATGAGGAAACTTTTAGCCCACAATATCCTGAGTAGCGATTCATTTATCGGTAAAAGTATTTATTAACTCTGGATTAAGGAAGCACATTCGCCGCAATTCAAATATACCAACAAGTTACTATTTACTCGACGACCCGATAACCCGACTGCGGAAAGAAAAAGCGAGTAAACATCCTATCGTACGTACATTATGAATTGTGTCGTTCAAATTAATATAAAAATTCCATTCAAATACACATAGCTCATTGCATGTAAAGGCATAGTTATTTTCTGCGTTGACTCTTGAATAATAATTTTATACATATTTATTGCTTTAATTGTAATCAAGAGATAATATATTATCTTCTTAAGTAGTAGCTTAATTAAGTGACAGGAAACAACCATTTTTAGAATCAGATATACTTCCTTACCATCTTGATAATATCGATGCTTGTCGCTGCCATGTGCTGGTGTGGAGATATGAACCAACACAGGAAAATTATATCTATTACACGGACCACAATGAACTACTAATGCACCATTGCACTACGAAGGTTTTCTCTTTCCATTAAAATAATTGTCAGCTTGGTAGCTATCTTATGAAATATTATTATAGTGTGTTTCTATTCATGTGAAAAGGATACAATACCACATGGTAACAGAACTCCCAAACAGAACATGACAGAGAAAACTGTTGCGGCGAGAAGAGATACAGAAATTTATAGTCGGACTTTAATGAAATTAACAGTATTTTACCATGTGTTGTGTCAAGACATAATATTTCCATTTAATAATTATATACAAATCTTTCCAGTCGTTGCGAAGAAAGAGAAGCATTTAACTTGTTTACATACAAATATTTTTGCTAACTTTTGTATTTGTAATATCTACATTGTTATTATCAAGTAGCAAGATACTATGAGGTAATTATAATTTTTTGGGAGTCTCTTGAGCAAACAATTCTAATATCTACTAGCTTATTAAAATCCCCCTATAAAACACTAAAAAGCTGAAATATAAAACTAAAATGCAATTTCTCTTAAATGTATGCAAATCCTATAACTTAAGCTGCGTAACAGTCTGAGTAAGAACAGTTTAAGAGGATTAAAGTAAGTCCGGATTAAATATAAGCCGGCGACTCATATTCGCCATCTAATGATGTTTCCGTTTTATTTATGCCTTTTTGTTGCGATAAAACAACATTATTTTTACCAATTCTTTGTAATAAAAGTAAAATAGTACGCTAATTATAATTTTACTAAGAAACTTTGCTGCAAAATAGCTCGCATATATAAGCAGTCAATTGCAGGATTAAAGTCAAGCAACACTAATTTGAGTACACGATACGTCTGCATCACTTTCTGATAAGATTTACATTACCACATACGTAACGTTAATATTTGATTCTATCAAATTATTTAGTAAATCACGGTCGTCTGAATTATAAAATAACATCCGCTAGCAAAGGCGATAAAGACTGGAAAACAGAATCGATCGTTATTAGACGCTCCGATTCATTAGAATTTGCCGGATTATTGGAAGCCGAGATGGATTGCGAATTGCAAAATACAGTGATATTTTACCGACCTGTAACGGATGTGGCTTAATTCTTGTGATAATTTGGACCAATAGCGTCACGTGCTTATTCAAAAGAGTGCAATTACTGAACTCCGTAAAATCAGAATAACTATTATTAGATTACGGAATTTATGGTTTCCATTACATATTAAAAATTCAAAATTTTATAAAGTTATTTGTGTCTGCCAGTGAATCGTAACACGTCATAATGGATCTAAACACGTGATAATGGATGGATGGATTTGCATGTATTTTGGTACACATGTAGACAATATTTCAGGGACTAATTTCCCAGGAAAAAGTTCGAATAATGAAGTGATTGTAACATTACAGAAGAACATTTGTGCGGAACTAGCTTCTTGTCATCCAATAGGAACGTAATTTTATAAGCTATCATTAATCACATTATCTAGTAGCTATCACTGGATCACAAACAACTACATAGTTCTCCTGATGGAAAGAGAAACCCATCGCTTATAGACGAAAGAAATTTATAGTGCGTTGTCATCCGCGTGACTCGTAAGTGTACTGCCTAATTTGCCTTTTTAACCTCAAGTTCCCGGTGATGGTCCGGGCTCCTTTGAAGAATAGATTTTATTTATTTATTTATTTAAAATATATACAAGCATAAATATATATTATGAAGGTGCTACAAAAAGTCGCTTGAATTTTTCTGAGCACCAACGAGTCTTAACTTTATCTTAATAATAATCTTTACACAACAAACGTATAATACGTACTTTACTACACAAATCATAAGTCTTAAAATATGCTAATAACGAGTAAAAAATAAGTCGCTGCCGGACTTCACATTGTCACATTCACTGCCCTTAACAAAACATGATTTTATGATTTATGATCTGTACACCTGCAGGTGATAATATACTAAGTTATTTAAGACATAATGTTTCTACTAACTAAAAATAATATGTTTTGTACAGAATGTAAACAACCTAAAATCTAAAGCTCCACATTTATTTGACGCCATATCACGCTTTAATGCATTCTACATCAGGTATCAACTGCCTTTCTGCCATGCAGCTTGTAAGGGTCGACCTATTGGCTATGCGAGTCACTACCGCCGCGGCTACTAGATGGTGAAGTTCTACACTGTCTCGCCCGGGTCTGGTGCCACCGCCTTACCTATTCCTGCCGCAATAGCGTCAGTGCTTGTCACTGTCGTGTTCCAGTTTGGAATGTAAGGTACCCGGTAAACTTATGCACATGGCATTAGACCTCGTTACAAGTTAGCAACACGCCATTAACATCTATGGTGAAGGCGTCTATAGGCGATGGTTGATTCTTTGCATCAGGAGATCCATCTGTTTATTTGCTATCTTATGATATTAAAAAAACTCGACAATGGCAAGCACTGACGTTTTTGTAGCACGAATAGACAGCACGGTGGTACTGTAATACCTCTATGGTGAGGCATTACAAATAAGCTGGCAGCCTTATCTGCTTTTAAATATTTTTTTAAAGATAGAATTTCATGTTTAGTCTTTTATATATATTTCAAAATGTATAATAGAATAAGTTCTGGAAGGGCTAAGACGTATGCCCAAATAAATGAAGATTAGAAAATATCTTTTATTATTTTAATATAATACAAAAACCAAAGGTTTCGCGTACCTCTAAAGCAGTCAAGCAAATAAAATAAACGTCCAGGCGATTGAAGAATTTTACAATTGGTGCAAACACCGTGAACAAGCCTCCACAGTACCAAAGCCGCGTGATACGTTGCGTCTTAACCCCAGTCACTATTGCAGTGACATGTTTGTCCAATCATTGGCCTTTTACGAACTGCTAGAGAGGCGGTTGACCCATTATTTAAACATATTAGAAGCCCGTATAAAATGTACGATGTTGGTGTTTCCATCAAATAGTTTTACCCTGTAGCTTATATACAATGTTCATGTATTTATATATTTTGTATTGAAGGATTTTTATTAAGGGTTGGGTGTTGAATAATAAACGCGAGCCGCGGTTTTACCTCTTAGTATTAGCAACCTTGTTCTATATTATTAAGTGCGGGTCAAGGTCGATCGTGCGCCATGATTTTAGGAACCTCTTAACTGTTACTGTATATTCGTTGTTTGCTATTTAAAAAGTTTTCTGATATGTTTTTCCCGTATTTTTCCGGATCCCTTTTGAAGAACAGACCATCCTACCCCTATATTGCCAGGCTATTATTGAAACGTGAATTTTTTACGAAAACTTAGTAAATATATATACACAATGTTGTATATTTAAGAATTAAGTTATATAATTACTATACAGTATTTTTCATAAAATAAAATAAATTTATCACTACCATCGTGACAACTACGTGGTATCTTTCTGGATAAGTTTGAGAGTAAGGAAGTGGGTTCTCCCCGTTACATGGATGGCAACGTAGTAGATTAACAAGTCGTCGATATAGATTTTTCTATAATTTTAAAAATTATAGAGAAAAAAAGTCAGCCTAGTTTGACCCCGGATATTCAACTATTTCCATGCAAAATTGCATAAAATTGGTTTAGCGGTTTAGCCGTGAAAGCATAACAGACAGACAGATTTTCGCAAATATCCGCACCACAGGTTCATCGCCTATAAAAACTTCTCCAAGTACATTTTATAAGTTCGTCGACTATTACTCATAAACGTGTAAAGCCCACTTAGGTGTCATAATTTCCCTTTACTTTGTTATATTTTACTACTACCACGAATTTTTTTCCTCCCCAAAACCAACCGTTTAGCTGGCAAAGAGGAGGAGGACACTCTTACAAAAATTAGCAGACTTGAGACTTAATATTTCACAAACGGATCTCTTAATCGAAAAATTATATACAATTTTATAAATCTACATACTTGTAACTTAAGAAGGGTAATTTCTAACTCATATTTAAATTTATTAATTACAACATTTTTTATAATTATACAATAAAAGAGTTATAATTAAGAAAGAAAAAAAGAAAGAAAGAAAATATTTATTTGCAAGAATATGGGTGTTACAAGTTGTTCAAAATAAATTAAGTTACCGACATATTCTATCAATATATGGTGTGCAAATATTTAAAAAAATATCATTATATAATATTACATTTAAAATTATAAATTGTATCGATTTTTCAGAATTACTACCGAATCGGAACGCGGCCACACACTGAGAAGATCCGGCGGAAGAAACTCAGCGGGCTGGTCTTTTTTTCTCTATTTTATGTTCTTGTTAGATTAGATTAATTAGATTAGATTAATTAGATTAGATTAATATTTATTTTTTACTGTCGATAGGGAAGCGCTGGAACACGATCTCACCTGATGGTAAGCTAAGATGCAGCCTAAGATGGAACGCGCTTCCTTAGAAGGTACCTGTTCACTCTTCTCTTGAAGGTCCCCAGATTGTACCCGTTGAGGAACACAGACTCAGGAAGCATATTCCAGTCCCTTGCGGTTCGGATCAATGATGTCAAGTCGAACCGGTTTGTTTGGGTACGTGGAACGTCCACCATATAACGATGCCTAGAATCTGTGCGCCTCGACGATCGATAAAAAAACGGGGATGGCGGAATTAAGTCGTGCAATTCCGCAGCGCACTCTCCAAAATGTATCCGATAAAAAACCGATAAACTAACCACTCTGCGACGATGAGTTTTTCGCCTAACACATCATCGTCGTTTATGAGCCTCTTGACACGCCTCTCAATCGCGTCAAGCGTCTCCAGCTGGTATTTGGCGGATCCATCCCAGAGGTGAAGAGCAGTATTCCATGCACGAATGGACTTCCATGCACGATGCTTGATAAAGATTGACCAACTGTCCCGGGCTGAAATACTGTCTCACCTTGGCCAGAATACCAAGCTTTTTTAGGCAGCTTGGGCTCTCGATTCGATGTACGAACCATAGTTAAGAGTAGGCGTTAAGGTAATACCAAGGAGCTTGAAGTGGTCAGTTATCGGCACGAACACACCCTGAAAAGACGAAGATAGGTGGAATGGACTCCGTTTAGCGGAGAATAGACACGCCTAGGTCTTAGCCGTATTAAAATTGACCAGATTGGCAACGCCCTAATCGAAGACTGCCTGTAAGGACAGGTTAATACGATCGACCATCGCCTCTCTGAGAGATCGGATCTGTGCCGTACTGGCTCGGGCGCTGGATACGTAACTCTCTACAATAGTGCTATTGTCTGCGTACCCATAGATACCGGGCTTTAGCAGACCGTTGATATGTAGTAGGAATAAAGTTGCGGAGAGAACGAATCCCTGAGGGGCTCCGACATTTATATTCATTTGGTCGAACGAGCAGCCTTCGACGACTACACTAATCGACCAGCCACTCAGAAAATCTGAGATCCAGGCACAGAGACCGTATGAAAGAAGCTTGCCAATAAGACTGTCATGCCAGACTCTGTCAAAGGCCTTAGAGATATCAAGGGAGACAGCTAGCGCTTCACCATGACTCTCAATGGCTGCACTCACTTTATCAGCAAAAAATTATAATAATATTTGTCTAGTAGTAAATCAAATAGTTGTTTGCGGAATTTATTAAGAGGTAACGATTTAAGACTATCAGGAATATAATTTTATATATTAATTGCCATACAATAGGCATTTCTTTTAAAAATGTGGAGTCTGGATAGGTACATGCAGTTTCTCACTATTTCTAAAATATGTGTTACCTAATGCTTCAGCATTTGTTTTAAACAAATGTTGATGTTTTTTTTGCAAATACGCATACCGCCAAAATATACAAACAAGGCAATGGTAGTATTTTAAGATTTTTAAAAAGTGGTTTACAAGAATAAAGTTGATTCACATTACTCATTGTACGTATACATTTCTTTTGTATTCTAAATATTTTGATTAAATCTACTGAGTTTCCCCAAATAGGGATTCCGTATTGCAATACAGATTAGACATATCTTTGATACGCTAACAAAGTAGCGTTTAAGTTTTCTACTTCTCTTATTCTTCTTAACACATACACAAATCTATCAATTTTATTACAAAGGGAATCAATGTGTGCTTTCCAATTACAATATTTGTAAACTAATATTCCTAGACATTTAGTATTATCTGTATTTTCTATATTGGTAATGTTAAAAAATATGTTTGAACTTTTGATATTATTACTATAATATGTTTGAAACGCAACTATTTTTGTTTTAGTCAAGTAATTTTCAGATTGTTGCTTTTAAACCATTCTGAAACTTTAAGTAAGGTTTCAGATATTTCCTTTACTAAAAAATTTTTGTTTTTACATTTAGCGGAGCTGAACTGCAGATGAATTGATGGATATGGCGAAACTGTAAGTGTTCTTAGTTTACTTCGGAACCCTAAACATTTTCATTATTATTATTTACAGCGTGACTTAATGTAAATGGGAGCCAAAATTAAACTGAATGTGCATTCTTTTCACTATTTCCTCATTTTTTACGAGTGAGAGAATGAAAAACGTATGTACTTCCAGAAGTCCCAAGATAAAGATTTTCGTTAGCAAGCAAGCATCATAAGAGTGAATCAGGTAAAGATGGTTAAAGCATAATATCAAAAAACTCTAAAGCTACTGAATAAAAATAAAAGCAGCCAGTTAACAGAGATACCCGCCCGCCCGGGGGAAATCTCCACTGAACCGCACGCTACAGGATGTTGCCAAACTAGAGCGGTACAAATTAAACGACAGTAATGTTTTACGAGCGTCAGTCAGTACTCGACATGAGGGTTTATGGCGCTTCCGAGACCGGCCGGGAACCTTGGCCGCAGTCTTCTTATGTTTTATTGAGTTTTGTCAAAATTTTCAATTTTCAGATACGTTTGTCTACTTAGGATAATATAATGATAACGTTGTCTGATCGTTTTCGCGTCAATACATTATCTCTACTATACTATTATACGTATAACGGACACGTCCTTCGACCTAATACTTCTAAACTAGAATCTTGTAAAATAGTAAACAAGCAAGAAAGATAAATTATCGCCTATATACACCAAAGATGTTGATGGTGCGTTGCTATCCGTTAGGCGGGATGGCAATGTCACATGCATAAGTCTACCGGCTACCTTACTCTCCAAACCGGAACACGACAATGGCAAGCATTAACACTATTGCGGCAGGAATAGGTTAGGCAGTGGTACAATGTACCCGGGTGAGACGTTACGAAACTCTACCACCTAGTAGTCACAGTAATATATATCGCCATTGCCTTTTACAATCTGTATCTGTGTAACCCGGATCAACAGCGAGCAGATATGACGTAGACCGACCAGCCACACAGGACCAACACGGGCATTTACACATCGTTAAGACATAATTGTTTTAAACACGTTATCATAATTATTTTGTAAACGAAGTAAGAAAATATTGTGTTGGAGATTTTGGTTCATTATAGATAGTTTAAACGACGGCTATATTGCAATGATGTTATAAAAATTTACAACAAGCGTCAGGCCTGCGAAATATAAAGAAAGAAATTAGTTGTGCGATTAATTTGTTGTAACGCGCATGTGAGAATAAATGAGATATTAGTCGTCGTCAACAAATCTAACATGTCACATGCTGTTTACCCGAAGCAAGCTGGTGTTTATGTCGTGGCTGACGACAAATTCCTTAATTTGATTTATTTATTTGGCCAGGCCGTTTGCGTTGTATGACGTGACAGTCATAGAGAGGGGCATGAGAGACAGGGCATAGAGAAAGATCCTTTCGCGTTTGAATTGATTTGCGAGGAATGGAGGTGTAACGCCTGATGGTAGTCTGCAGAGCTCTATATTTAAATAAAATAAATATATGTTAACCGGGCAGGTATTCTGTATTTTTTTTTATGGTATAAGATAGCAAACAAGCAGATGGGTCTCCTGATGGAAAGAGTCCATCATCGCCTATAGACACCAAAGGTGTTAATGGTGCGTTGCTATCTTGTGGCGAGGTCTAATTCCACATGCATAAGTTTACCGGCTACCTTACCCTCCAAACCGGAACACGACAGCGACAAGTACTGACGCTATTGCGGCAGGAATAGGTAAGGCGGTGGTACCAGACCCGGGCAAGACAATGCAGAACTCTACCACCTAGTAGCCACGATGGTAGTGACTGAAATAGCCAATCGGTCGCCTTTTACGACCTGCCTGGCAGAACGGCAGTTGGTCTATTCTTCAAAGGAGCCCGGAACCAACACTGTATATTGGCGTCTAAACGCCGCCAGCTATCTAAAGTTAATTGCGTCAGCAAACTCTAGTGCTAATTCTATATCTGCTTTACTGCTGTTTAGTGACATTGGTGCAGCATTATTATTTGCATGCAGCTGAACAGAGAATAAACAAACAAACTAGGTAGGACTGCGAAAACACATCGCTAGGGCGATACAATTTTACACCTCTCGCATATAATATTAACGGGACAAATTACACTTACTGATCTAACCACAAATTAAGCAAATTATTTGCTTGTGTTATGGAAGTAGTCAATGATACTAATACATAGAAATATATATTATACATATAAATACTTTTACATACATACCTAATACTGAATACAATTCTTTTGTATAGATTTAAACATACTTAGTCACTATTTATTAATCTGTGTAAAATCACATCTTATTTAAGGGTGTTGGGGGTAATTTTTGAAAATCCTTGCCTCTGTAATACCAAATTTTATGTATGTAGCACATTGACTTACAAATATGTAGCATAAAAACAGCGGAAGTCTCAGACAAACTTCCACCCCCTAAATTTACTGGCTGAGTAAGGTAAAGTTTTTGAATTTCCCTGTTGTTTTTGCAGGAATATTAGCTTACATACCAAATTTCAACTTTCTAGGATATCGGAAAGTGCCCTATAATTTTGATAATCATAAGTCTGTCAGTGAGTGACGAAATTAAGTTGCTTACATATTAATAAAATCTAAACTATAATAGTAATAACAATAAAATTTGGCATGTTTAATAAATGTGCTATGAGCAGCATAGCTTAAAAATGGCCGTCTAGCATTAATGAAACCGATACTACGAAGGTTCGATAATTCGGCGAAACGGTTCAATAAAAGGTAGGTAGTACCCTAGAGCTTCGCTTAACTCGTCAGATTAGTCAAACTAAAATACTTACTTATAAAATGTACTCAGAGAAGTTTTTATAGGCGGTGAACCTGTGGTGCGGATGTATGTTTATCATTGACGTTAAATAGATTAAATGTTCATAGTTTGAAACTACAAAAGCCAAGAGGGATTTTCCTTCTTCATCCGCATTATCGTGATGGGCAACTTCGGAACACTACATAGCGCGTGGCCCGACACTCACTTTACAAATTTTTCTTTTGAGGATCCCTAAAATTAATCTTAGATCAATTTCATTGTGTGTTTGGTGAAATTTTGCGGCATACTCTTGCTGTTACTATTGTTATTTGAATATTTAAATTTAAAAATATAATAAAATTAGATTCGCATCGCTGACAAGCGGCGATACAAGTGACATAACCTCGAGATTTTCATTACGTACGAAATTTCGGTTTAAATAATTTTATTTCTCAAAAGAACATTACAATTGTTCACTTAATAGAGAAATTTTAACAAAGCTTATATAAAAACATATAAAATATTTTAAAATATAAGTTGGTGCCTATCGGAACTACATGCATTATTTAACAAATATCTACTTGTTCAATTAAGTGTGATTGTAGTTTTAATTTAAAATCATTTAAATTTTGAATATTTTTAATATACTTCGGTAAAGAATTCAACAGTTCTTTTACCATAAAGCGTTCTAACTTTAGGTAGTTCTAAATTATCTTTTTGTCTAGTGAATTATTTATGGTTTTTTTTCTTTAAAATAATTTGCGAATGTATGTTATGTGTTAATGCTTTTCTTATTAATAGACATATATTATCGCTGGATAGGTAGAGTTTTTGCTCCACTTGTCACCATAAATCATTTTGAATTCAATAAGTTTAGTGACAACTCATTCCAGGTTTCAACTGTTAGTGAGGACGAAATTCGGAAACATATACTAAGCTTACATTCAAATTCAGTGGGTGTAGATGGAATTTCTCCCGATATGTTGGTAAGCACCCTCCACACACAATATCTGCTCTTACAAAAATTATAAATACCTCTATTTTATCAGGAATTTTTCCTACAGCATGGCAAGAGGCTTTAGTAAAGCCACTTCCAAAAAAAATAATGTAACTGAATTAAAGGACTTACGTCCTATAAGTATATTACCCTGTCTATCAAAGGTACTGGAAAAAGTAGTTTACTATCAATTGTCTAAATATCTAGAAAGGAATCAAATTCTCCCTGAACATCAGTCAGGATTTAGAAAGGGACACAGTACAACTACAGCTTTGTCCGCTGTAGTGGATGATATTCTGGCAGCTCAAGATAAAGGGCAGGGCACAGCACTCGTTTTCCTAGACTTTTCGCGGGCCTTTGACTCTATTATTAGGCCATTACTTTTTTCAAAAATGAAGTTTTATGGTTTTAGTCCCCATGCTATTAAATGGTTTATAAGTTATTTAGAAAATCGCACACAAACGGTGCAAGTGCAACGTGATGATGGAACAATCGTTTCATCTGAACGTTGTCAAGTAACCCGTGGATTACCACAGGGATCAATATTATCTCCTTTAATTTATTCACTTTATTCTGCAGATGTGTCTAAATGTGTAAAATATAGTAAGTACCACATGTACGCAGATGATATTCATTGTATGCCTCTTTCCATCCTTCGCAAACACACCAGGCAATTGAAAATCTAAACAAAGATCTAAATTGTATAAATGCATGGTCTGAAAATAATGGTTTGGCGTTGAATGCGGATAAAACTAATTTCATGATTCTTGGTACAAAACATCAAATAAGTAAAATATCTAATATGAAGCCACTGATTAAAGTTAAGAGTACACTTATAAACAGAGTGAGAGAGGCGCGCAATTTGGGTGTACTATTTGATGAGCACATGAGATTCCATAATCACACTATAGAAACTCTAGTGCTATCGCGGTTTAACTACGCTGATGCGGTAGTTGGACCTAGGCTGTTACAGCGAAGTAAAAACTTAATACAAAGGGTACAAAATGCTTGCGCTAGATATTGTTTTGATATACCACCTCGAGCCCATGTCACTCCCTTCTTTAACAATGCAAAAATACTAAAGATGGACTACCGACGACAGTTACACTTTGCAACATTACTCTTTAATGTTATCAAATTTAAAGTTCCTAAGTACTTGTACAATAGGCTACATTGGGCTAGTGACTCAAATCTGTCGCAGGTTACAAGGGCGTCATCATATTTACTTCTTGTAGGTCAACACCGGTCAGGGGCTTTTTGTGGTAGTTTTAGATACGCTGCAACAAAGTGTTGGAACAATTTACCTCCTCCTTTATGGGAGTTGCAGTTAAAAAACAGTTTTAGGAATAAATACAAGGAATATCTGATCAATGCTCAACTTCAGCAATAATAATAATACATTGTCTAAATATTATTTTTGGTTAATGTGTTATTATTTTCGATTCTATTCTATTATAACCTTGTAACATAAACAATTCTATTATCCTAATATAAAAAATAAATATTTAAGTAACACAGTTAATATGACTTGTCCCATCATACTTATCTTGTTATTAATTAAATAATAATTAATTATTAATCAGTATTTCCTAAATTTCAATTTTACAATTTTAATATCACACAATTTTATTAAATCTTATGTATATGTATGTATGTGTGTATGTATGTATGTGTATGTGTATATATGTATATATATATGTATGTATAAATGTGTGTGTATGTGTATATATATTTTATTTAAATTTAAAAATGACAATTTAAATATCACACAAATTATTTAAATCTAATATGTATAGATTCATTTAGCAAAATGTTACTAATGAGAATTTAAAAATAAATATTTATTCAAAACGTACTTTGATAAGTTGTACTCCTTACCCTTCCCATGTCTCTCTCTGGTCTAAAGTTAAGGATTAAGTTGTTAGTTATGATTTACATCTTCCCATTTCAGTTTTATTTAATACTACTACTTATTTCATTTTTCCGATATTATTTTTATTTTTATTTATTATTCCAAGAAAATACTTATTTCAACGACTCTCCCTGTATTATATATATTAATGTTTTAACGGTCGTGCTGTAATTACGTATATTAGGTATGTGATTTTATTTTAAACTAGGTGTTGCCTGCGACTTCGTCTGCACGGATTTCGTTTACTCCGCACAGCTCCTCTCCCGTAAGGGAAAGCGTGATAATATGTAGCCTACACCCGACCTGTTAGTAATATTCATGCAAAATTTAAATCCATGCAGTACTTTTTGAGTTTACCTCGGACATACATACAGACAAACAGATAAACAGACAAACAGACAAAAATTCTAAAAACTATATTTTTGGCTTCAATATCGATTGTAGATCACGCCCCAAATATTCTTTTTAAAAAAATATTCAATGTACAATTTTGACTTTCCTACGATTTTATTATATGTATAGATTAATCGATATAATTCTGCCACCTTTCGGTAACGCTTAGAGTAGTTTGGCTGACACTGAAAACCAGCGTTGAGGTAAGAACTTCTCAACATTAGCTGAGTGTTGGCCATTTTGAGACATCACACCACTCAGTACAGTGGACATCAAACGATAGGTTACACAGACTAATTGAATTGTATTTAAGCTTATTTATTAATTATTTGTATAAAGTGTTGCTTTTTGTCTTAACTAATTACTATAGTGTAATGGCTACTAGGACTGGCGCTTTTTTTACGTATTATTTTTTTTTCATGCTGTATATATACATTTTATTTTAAGTTGCTATGTATCTGTACATATTTTTTTTTTAGTTATATTGGCTTATAATTCTTTAGTGTAGGTTTTTATTTTGCTTTGCTTTATGTCCTTATTTTTTTTTGTTTTTTCTTTTCTTAAGGTTAAATTTTTTTGATGTGTTATGATATTTTTCTGTAGTTTTGTGGTGTATGTCTTAAATAAACATTTTCTATTCTATTCTATTCTATTCTATTCTATTCTATTCTATTCTATATTATAAGTATATAATTGTTGTATATTTAATAATTTAGTTTTAAAATAAATTAAGTTGGTAGATGTTAAATAGTTAAAATTAAAAAGTATTTTAATCAATTTGTTCTGTGTGATTTGTACATTTTTCAAATTAGTTTTGGCTGCTTGGCCCCATATTTGTATCAAGTACTCTAGATGCTTCTTAACAAGAACATTATATATAGTATAACGCAGTTTATGGGGAACATATTTTGATACATTGCGTAGCGCTCCAGTCAGAGGAATAGTTTTAGATCGTAAGTAATCTATATCTGCTTTAAAAGTTAATCTACTCTCTAATATTAATCCTAAATACTTTTCATGATTAGATTTATGAATTATTTTATTATTTATAGTTAATGGAGTAAAATCAGTAATCTTTTTATTTTTAGCAGAGAAAACAATCTATGAGGTTTTTGCAATATTAATAGTTAATAAGTTTTGAGTTAACCATGTATGTAATATATTAAGATCTTTTTGTGCTTCGCTAATCACACTTTGTATAGAATGTCCAAAATAGAAAAGGCATGTGTCATCTGCGTAAAGTGATGTATATCCTGATAGTCCCACGTTACTTATGTCATTAATATATATCAGAAACAAGAGTGGCCCTAAAACTGATCCCTGCGGAACTCCATACATTAACTTTGCAGGTAATTAAATTTTTAAATTAAATTTTTAATTTAATTTAATTAAGGTAATTAAATTTAATTATATTAAATTTCACTTCATTAATTAACTCAAAAAATTAAATAACAATTAAATTAACTAAACGAAAACTTTACTAAACTTTAACACTTACCATAAGATGAACTTATACAAGTTACACATGTGGCATTAATTTCTGCCACAAGTATTGCAACGCACAATTAGCAATTTTGGCATCAACATACGATCAAATATGGTGATCTATGACAATGACTATGACCACATACATACTAATTTTCAAGTCAAATTCTTTCCTGAATAAGCAGAGAGAATCTATTGTTGTGTGACCCTGCCTGGTAAGTCTGCCTAGCTAGGCAGACTTACCATGCTTCTTTACTTTCACAACTTAAGAATTACCACCTCCCATGGACAGCCACAGCACCATAGCTCTTGCAGTTGCGTTCCGATACGGTAGTAATTGCAAGTCAACTTCTCAAAAGTGCAAGTAGACCGTACTTGAATAAAACATTTTTGATTTTGATTTCGTTGCTGGCCTTTTTAGAATGAGTAAGCTCTTTCCTCGAAAGTCCCTAAATCGTATCGTTCGGAAACACCCCTGGCTGTAATTGATCCCACAGCGGAGTAGTGCGTGGTAAAAAGTGCCTAGAGAATACTATAGTTGTGGTGATTGTGATCGAGAAGATGACGGTGGAACTTTGAGTTTTGCAATGATGTCCGATATTGAAATTCAACGGCAGGAATCAATCCGAACAGTTCGTCAGAACTCTCTCTATGGTAAATACAGTGAAAGATGCTGAGCGAATTTACATCTTTGCGTAATGCCAAGGAAACAACCCGACTAGCAAGCGTGTAATATACATGGAATGGCAGATATCTTGTACGTACATTATCTTGTAGTAGCGTGGCACAAATGTAGCGACACACATTGTTTTACGAGTGTCGGCACTTGACTCGGTAGTTTATGACCACGCCGCCAGTACCGAGCTCGCTCACACCCATCTCATGTTTTATTGGCTTTTATGAAAGGCGTCAAGTTTTGAATACACACAAAATTTTATTGGACTTTTGTTTGCTTTGAACACCTTATTGGGAAAACATTTACTTTATTTTGTCCTATATCATCATATCGACATTCGTAACAGAAACAATTAGCAAACTATTTATTAATAACGAGACATTCCACAGGTTGTTGGGCCATTTGATAATTTGACATTCATAGGAATAGTTTTTGGGGTTTACTACGAAAACGTTAGTAAGTACTCGTAACTAAATGAGCTGTTTTATTAAAAAAAAAATCTGATATTAGTGTGCATCATTACTATTTTTCTTAATTTATTAATATACTCGAGTTAATGGACTTGTATACGGTGTAATGTGCCTATATGCGTAATTTGACTTCGATTCTTGAGTTTTGGTTAACATTATTATCAGGTATATAATATAATTGACGTAAAATATTCCTAGTGACGTAATTATCAGCTCGAGTTTACATCGGCGGCATGAAAAGCTTAAATATAAGTTTGTTAAAGTTAAAGTTTGAATGATTTTTGCACATATTGCCTATTTAAACCATCTCTAATTTGCGAGAATTGTTGTTTTTGGTGAATCCCGCGGGATCACCTAACTTTTTCGGGATATAAAATAGCCTAAGTGCTATTCCAGGTCATCGTCTACACGTGTATTAAATTTCGTTCAAATCCGATTAGTAGTTTTTGCGTGATTGAGTAACAAACATCCGTCCAAACATTCAAACATACGCATTTATAATATTAATAATATATTATAGATACTAAATCAATACCAAGTCAATTATCAATAGCAATTTCATGTTTACTCTCTCAAAATTAAAAATTAATAATCAAAAATACTCATGCCAATGTCTAAAAAAACTAAAATGTATTTGTTATAGATGTCTAATATGTTAAATTGATGCGACAGTAATTTATTATTTTTGAAAATGTTAATGTTTGAGTTTATAGGCTATTAAATATATTTGAGTATTTACCTATATATGTATTTTTATGTATTAGTATCGGTGCCTGACACCCATATTACAAGCCATTATTTTGCTTACTTTGGGGTTAGATCAATTCGTGTAATAATTTGTCTTTTTTTTATATATATCATAAGATAGCAAACAAGCAGATAGGTCTTCTGATGGAAAGAGTCACCCATCGCCTGTAGACACCAAAGATGTTAATGGTGCGTTGCTATCTCGTGGCGAGGTATAACGCCACATGCATAAGTTTACCGGCCACCTTACCCTCCAAACCGGAACACGACAGCGACAAGCACTGACGCTATTGCGGCAGGAATAGGTAAGGCGGTGGTACCAGACCCGGGCGAGACAATGCAGAACTCTACCACCTACCACCAGTATCCACGATGGTAGTGACTCGATAGCCAATCGGTCGCCTTTTACGACCTGCCTGGCAGAACGGCAGTTGGCCTATTCTTAAAAGGAGGCCGGGACCAACACGGCGAAAATGTCAGTGATATTTATTATTTATTATGAATTCAAAATAATTAAATTCTAATAGCAAAAAGTTATGGAAAATAATGTCATATGAATAATACAAAACGACAGTATACCAGAGCGAGACGTGGCGGAACACTACCATCAGACACGGTGGTAGTGACAAGTATAGCTAATCGGTCGGTCAGAACGGTAGTTGGTACATTACTTAAAGTACTCAGTCAGCTTTTTCGATAATCTGAGGAGTACCAAATGGTATGAAACATTCATGTGGTGGATTTTGAAATCTACCAACAGCTAGGAACACTTAAAGAAATCCTGATAAAAGTGGCTTCTCCATGCCGATTCCATCGTATAGATCGAGCTTGTGATCGTATTGATCAATACAGGTGTGCGTAATCTCCTGCTAATCTGACGTGGTCTTTTGCTACAGCATGGAAAATTATTTTAGCAATAAGTGGTTTTTGCGCCAACTTTGGTCAACTTGATCCTAACGACAGAATAAGATTGAATTCAGACCAAACTGTTTCGTCTTCTATTCAACTCTTCAGGTACAAAAGTATCCGTACGACAGTTTGTTTGTTGTTTGCTGTCGTTAAGATGCAACTCAACAAATAGTCTGTTCACCAAAGCGGGCCCGGACCAACACACAGTAAAACGAGGGGACCGCTGTGGCGTCAATACTTGTCACTGTTATGTTCCGGTTTGTAACATGAGATAGGCGGTAAACTGAAACATATTGCAATACCATCCCAGTTGAGACATTTTTGTGTAATCTTCTCAAAGGTATACCTATTATTTTATATTCTTTTAAGGTGAGAATTTACGTAACCCAATTTTGTATTAATTAGCTTCGTTAGTTGTAGACCACTTGTAGTCGTTACCAGATATCTGTGACGCATATATAAAGCGATAGAAATTAATTTGTGCGCCACGCAATCGAGAAAAATATTCAAATTTCGAACGCTTTGTAAAAGAAACTTGAGGCGTCGAGCCTCACCTATTAATTACATTATAATAATTAAAAGATTTTTAATCAAAGTTTTCCGTTTCGCTTTCGCCCTTGAGCTGAGCGCTAACTTTGATCCGAACCTTTTAATTATTAAAGTCCTAAAAGCATCGGAACAACTCCCACCTTAATAACCGCTCTCGCTAACTTTGATCCTCTAGTTAGTTAAATGCACGGAGTGGAATAATAAAGTATCTGTAATTAAGATATCCGTAGTTTTACTATCCATAGTGATGTTTAATTAGCTCAATGAGAGTAAATTAGTAAACAAACTTATTGTTTCGATAACTATTTATTATATTATAGGAAAGTACCGAATTCATGGAAGACAGCTTTGGTTCATCCCATCCCTAAAAAAGGAGATCGCTCTAATCCGTCTAACTATCGGCCCATAGCCATAACCTCCTTGTTCTCCAAAATTATGGAGACGATCATCAACTCTCAGCTCCTCAAGTATTTAGAAGAGCACCAGCTGATTAGTGACCGTCAGTACGGTTTCCGTCGCGGCCATTCAGCTGGTGACCTTCTAGTATACCTAACTCATCGGTGGGCGGAAGCAGTTGAGTCCAAGGGGGAGGCGTTGGCAGTTAGTTTGGACTTAGCGAAGGCCTTTGATCGGGTATGGCACAAAGCGCTTCTCGCGAAGCTGCCTTCCTATGGGCTTCCCGAGAAATTATGCAAGTGGATCACCGGTTTTTTGGCTGATCGGAGCATCAAGGTCGTTGTCGACGGTGCGTGCTCCGACCTTAAATCTGGTCAATGCTGGTGTTCCCCAAGGCTGCGTGCTATCACCGACTCTGTTTCTTCTGCATATCAATGGCATGATGCGAATTCGCAACATACATTGTTATGCGGATGACAGTACTGGTGATGCTACATACTCCGGCCGAAGCGGTATTTCTCGGGAACACGTCGAAGAGTGCCGAAACAAGCTTGTGTCTGAAGTCGAGAATCGACTTACCGATGTCTCTGAATGGGGTCGTCAAAACCTGGTCACTTTTAACCCCAAGAAGACACAGCTTTGCGTGTTCACCGCAAAAAAGACACCCTTTGTCGTATCACCTCGATTTGGGGACACTCTCCTGACAGCCTCAGCTAGTATCGGAATCCTGGGAGTCGACATATCGAATTACGTTCAGTTTCGCGGTTATTTGGAAGGCAAGGCTAAATTAGCCTCTAAAAAGCTCGGTGTGCTCAGCAGAGCGAGACAATACTTTTTGCCGGCCCATCGCCTTCAACTTTATAAGGCACAGATTCGGCCTCACATGGAGTACTGTTCTCATCTCTGGGCCGGAGCTCCCCAATACCAGCTTCTTCCTCTTGATCGCATACAGCGTAGAGCGGTTCGAATCGTTGACGAGCAGGCTATTTCGGAACAGCTCGACTCTTTGGCATTACGCAGAGATGTAGGTTCACTCTGCGTCTTCTATCGTCTTTATCATGGGGAGTGCTCCGACGAGTTGTTTGGATTAATTCCTGCCGCCGAATTCCACCATCGGACATCGCGTCAAAATTCAAAGTTCCATCCTCACCATCTCGATGTCTGGAAATCCACAACTGTGCGTTTCTCCCGACACTTTTTGCCTCGCACTACTCTGTTGTGGAATCAATTACCGGCAGGGGTATTTCCGAACGGATACGACATAGGGACCTTCAAGAAAAGAGCTTACTCATTCTTAAAAGGCCGGCAAAGCAACTGCAAGTCCTCTGGTATTGCAGATGTCCATGGGCGGCGGTGATCACTTACCATCAGGTGCACCTCATGCTCGTTTGCCCTCTCTTCTATAAAAAAAAAAGTAATTAAGCAGATAACTCACCTAATGAAAACATATAAGCATCGCATATAAACTACAGAAATGTGATTGCTGGTTGCCATCCATATGGAGATGTTATGTTTTACCGACTCCTTTCGGAACACGAAAATAACAAACACTGATGCTATTGCGACAGAAAAAGGTAAGGCAGAACGTTGCTTTTGATATTTCTCAGAAATGGAACAGCATTTTGTAACGACTCGCTCGGTTTTGATACGGACGCCTATACAGTTAGATGGTAAGAGTCCTATTTCTAACGCAATAGCATCGGTGATTGTTGCTTTCGTGTTTCGGTTTGGAAGGTAAGGTAGGCGATAAATTTATGCATGTAATATTTCAACCCGCCGCATAGGTAATAAAATACACACATCATATTTGGTACAAACTGTTAGCAACTATAAGAATCTTTAAAAACTTGTTCCGTACCATGTTCTTGCGAATAAATTATATTTATTCTCTAAAAATAACATCCGATTTATAGACGATGATTATCTCTTTAATTAAAAATACCATGTGAATGTTTGCTATCCTACAAAATAAAAATGGCAGGTCTAATAGACTTATTAGACTATCTGGGGGCCGGCTGGTCTATTTCTCTGGGCCAATAAGGGGGAAATAAGCCGCTAATTGAACAGCAAATCACAATGTTTTAACAATTTCAATGCTACTTATTTGTGTTTCTGCGTGGAAAATCATTAAGACTAAACATATGTTATTTGAATATCTCTGATGATACTATAAAAAGCAAAACTACTTGAGTTTTAAAAAGTGATGTAAACGTATACTATAAGTAAAAATTTATTCGAATTTATGAAGAAACAGTACTAGTTTTTTAGCGGGAGACATTGGATCTCTATATGTGTTTCACCGTCTTTGTAATGGAGAGTGCTATGCTGAGCTTTTTGATCTAGTACCAGCATCCAGGTTCCAACATCACCCTACTCGTCTTAGTGAGGAATTCCACCCAAACCATCTTGACGATTAGTTATCTACGAGTGTTTAATTGTGAGGAATTACTACGGAGTGAAGAGCAATGGCGGAACGTGGATGACGATACTAAATCAAAAAGTTGAGCAAAGCACTACTATAGACGGTCCCCATGACACCTATAGATCTAATGTTTCTCTGCAATTTCGCCACCTAAAATATTTATGATGTTAGAAATGGTGGAAGATGACGATCTGGAATAGAAAAGCTTTCTTAAAATGCAAACCACTCTAAGAAGCACTCCAGGGATTTTTTAATGTCAGGCGTAATGCTTATTACAACTCTTATGAAAAAGAGCTCATTGCAATTGATCGCCGCAAATATTGCAATTTTACACGATTACATAATCATAAATTTATTATACTTTCGAGCTTTCTTCTCTTTAATATTCAGAAACTGAAAACATTCTTGCTAAATCTTAGTCAACCATACTCAAATACATACACAAACACACACGCATACACACACACACACACACTCATAACCAATCCTTCTCTCACATACATACACACACATAAACTCACGCACAGAATAAGCATTCACTTACTCATACATAATTTACATAAAACACTCAGCAAACTAATATTATTAGTTTATTTTAATTTATTATGCCTGATGTAGTAATTTTTTCTTCTTGTTTTTATTGTATAATTTTATTACCTCCTGCGATATTTTTGTTAATTTTATTTGCGGAAATCGCTGCATGGTATCCATGGCACAGGCTTTGCCTAGTGTGGAATCTAATAGAAGATATTATAATTGTTTTTTTGAACTAAGTAGTAATAATAAAATCTTATTTATCTTTAATCTAAATTACCTGTGCATTCGAAGATTCGTATGGCTTGTCTATATAGCATCTCCTGTATTGTTGTCTGTGTAACAATGAATGCTGTTATTTTGCAGCATATCATTGATGTGCAGAGAAGAAACAGCGTAGGCGACAGCACAGAGTCTTAAGGAATAACGATATTAATTATTGTTTTCGCCCTAAGGCTTTACCCTTTGTATGCCGCCAATAACGACTTCAATGCTTGATCTTTTTAAAAGCTAATGCTTCACGTTTGCAGTTCCACAAGTAACGGCTAGGGCACACCAAGAGCAAAGCAGAGCAGAGCATTTTTGATAGTATTGAAAAATTAACCTTATGAGTTATGACGAAAAACCTACATTGCAAAATTAAATGCTCGTCCAAACTTGATGCTCGACCATTCTCCAGCTGGTAAGATGCCGCGGGGTTGCTCATAGGCTAACTTTTTGATATTAAAATATATTGTTACCATACAATAGAAACAAGTCTATTAATAAAATCATACTACGTACAATTATAGAAAACGTAGTCTACGATTTCTCTAACTTTAACAGAGATCATTGACTTATCAACCAATTATCCAATACGCCTTAAACTTCGAAACTTTGGCACTCAAGCATCCAGCACTTTACATTCTATCGCTTCTCGATCGAGATCCTTCAACTCAACTTATGGACTTGGATCAAGTTAACCAATTTTAAACCTAAAGAAACGAGAATAAAGTTAAGATTCAGTTGTTTAGGTGTGGATGTAACCTTCTTTAAATAGGGGCAAGAGTCGTTTAGCAAACACTGCTGATTGGCGGGGTGTTTGTATAGGACGTATCGAGTTGATCGCAGTCAATTATATTTCTCACTATCCCTTCAATATATATCTAGATTTAAGTGAATTGTAACGGTCCATTTTATATACTAGCAGCCGTTTGTGATTTTATTGATGTTGTTTTCTCCCAATAAAGTAACCTTCTATAGTAAAAATCCAAAGCTCTCTTTTCAGCCATCTCGCCAGCCGTCACTCTGGTGTCGACTACGACAACTCGCAGTAAGGTCAGTAAAACACATTTGGACAATTCTTTTGCGTTTCAGAACGGCCTGGCAGATAATCTATTCTTCATTATAGGCCCGGAGCAACATGAGGAAACTGTTGATGGTAGAACAAACTACCATAATTTTTCAATATCTACAAAAAAGTTACAATACCATTTGTCTAACCTCGCGGCTACATCTATCGGCTTACAGCGAAGATTCGCGTTATCGCGATGTGAGCCGATACTTACATCACGACAACTAGATGTCATAATATAAGAGGTGTTCAAACTGAGGTCCGTATGTGATATTTGTGTGGCCCGCTTCCAGACGACAGTTTGACGACTAGACGCTTTCCGCAATTTGACGACCACAGCAGTGACGCGCTGAGCCCTTTCGCGATGCAGTTCCGCGATAGTCCAATCACATTGCGTCAACGCGAAGCTTCGCCAGATGCCGGCGAAGGTTCGCGGCGTCCGACCGCGAATTCTAGTGAAAGCCGCAGAATCTAGCCGCATCAAGGCTATATGTACTAATATATTACATACGTATAGTTATGACACTGTAACTCCTTTATATTAAAAAGTAAATAAAGACGCCGTTAGAAACTAGACCACGATTTTTGCACCTCAAAACTAATCCTTATCTAAATAAATATGTATTTTTTAGTATTGAAAGTCTTATCGGCATTCAGTACCCTTCGATTACCTTGACCATAGTTAAAGGATATCATACATTTAAAAACGTTCTCAAAACACTAATAAAATACATAAAGATCTCATAAATTCAAAATGTTCTTAATACAGTAGTTTAAGCCCCTAAACCCATTTGAACATGCGTGTTAATAATCGCTCATTATATCCCATTGACTACGTCGTAGCAATACGTGAGAATAAACGAGACAGAATAAGCGCTAACTTAATCACACGCTTAAACTTTTTTATTAAAACCGGAAAAAAATAAGTATTATAGCACTTTAGGTGAGTCAAACGGTACCTTACGCAGCATGTAGTAGTCGGTAGTCGTCACCAAGTTGCGGAAAAGAGGAGAGAACTTCTACAAATAATTAACTATAGAATATGGGGTAGAATTAAATGAAACGAGGAAAAGCACGGACAGCACACACTCGCACACACAACAATACAATACATACACACACACACAAACACGACAACAAAATATACAGAATACGGAAACGTTATTCTTTTTCTTCATACCGCATCTAGGAATATTTTTAGACTTTACGCAAAAAAGCAACCCAAGAAAGTCAATAGTTTAGACACAGAATATTATTTTCGATTTCATCATCTTTACACATGTTGTATTGTTTATACTATTTACTAAACGTTGCCATTTCGTGTGATTCATTCGCTAACGATCCAGTGTTACGCCGTCGCTGAAAACGGTATCGTAAATGTTAACTCATAGTTAATGAAAAATATTGCGAAGGTTTGATATGATATGACAATGAATTGATTTGTTTTAATTTAATTTTCCCCGTGTTGGTCCGGGCTTCCTTTGAAGAATAGGTCATTTGCCATTCTGCCAGGCAGTTCGTAAGAAATGAACAATATGAGTCACTATAATCGTGGCTACTAGGTGGCAAAGTTCTGCATTGTCTGGCCCAGGTCAGATACCACCGCCTCATCTATTCCAGCCGCAACGGTGAATCAAATACCAGTGATTGCGACAATTGTATTCCAATTTGGAAGGTAAGATTGCAACGCACCATCAACATCTTTAGTGTCTATAGGCGATGGTTGCCTCTTACCATCAATAGTGCAATCTGCTTGTTTGCTATCTTATGATATACATAAATTTATTTTAAAAGTAAACAATTGCTTCATGATAACGAAGTATTTATGACTAGAACTAGTGAATGCCGTGTATAAAATTAAACTGAAAGTTTCAACGGCTCTTATAATCTCTTTGTCTAAATACATATAAAACGATTTTACATGACGGACACGAGTGATTCGAGAGCCGGTCGGTAATAGATGTGTTTAAAGTGATCCATTGCGTGGGCCCGGACACGGCGGCCATCCGTCTTGTTCCGCCGCAAATTGACACTCTATTGGCCAGCACATACATTATGCCGGCCTCGCCACAATATATTAGGTTGTTCTTATCTGACATCTTACAGCCAGCCTTCCTCTGAGACACTAACACACAAATCTTTTTATCAGATAGACGACTCTTAAAATATGGAATACTGAAAGTCAGAACCAGAAATCAGAAATACTTTATTCAATTAAACTTTTTACTAGTTATTTTGATGCGTCAACAGTTTTTTAAACTACTACCGGATCAAAAATGCGGCCTTCGCCTGCCTTTCTTTTGCGGCAGTCTCACACTGAGAATTTCTTTCGGAAGAAACTCAACGGGCTTGTCTTTTTTCATATCATTTTTTTTACGTAAGATATGACAATGTTTAATTGGTAAATACCTAATTGTTACAGTAATAATAGATATTGCCGATATGTGGAGAGGAGTTAATCCCATGCTTTCATGTCATCAAGGTATTCATATATTTTGTAGTACTTAACCTTTTTACACAATTTTGTTTTAACACATTTTTTACTTTGTTGACTGGTAAATCTCTAATGCCATCAGGCAGCTTATTGTAGAAGCTTTACCCCATAAAAGCGTTGCTTATTCTGTGGAGTCGAGTATGCACAATCACAAGATCATAGTAATGTTAATACAGTGGTAAGATTGTTTTTGTTCCTTGTATTTAGGGAGTGAATATCACTATTCTTTTTAAATAAGCAAATCGACGGTCCCTGCGTACAAAGGGACTTATCAAAAACTGAGGTTTACAGGAGAGCGTAATTAATATTCAAATCTCTCTTGAAATCATTCTATGTATAATTATAAATATTTTTTTTCTACAATGAGTTATTATATTCCATAATAGTATTTAAGTATTTAATTTTTTTTATATATTTTCCCGGAAAAACTGATAGATGACTGTTTTTACATTGATATTCATATCAGACAAGTCGGAGATACCTCTTTATACGCTGAAAACAAAAAAAAACTGAAAACATAATTCGATAAATTCATAAAATATAAATGTTTTATGAAAAACAAGAACGTATTTTATTTTTAATACAATACCTTAAACAACTTAAGATCACTATTACGTTGGCTAAACGACAGTTACACATTGGTTGGTAAATGTGTTTATTGAACTGTAATTTAACTGGGTTTACATTCATCTTATTTGGTAGATTCACGTGTATGCTGCGTGATGAAATCTGATAACGATGTTGCGATAAGATACCGATGGTATCTGTGCACGATAAGTGTGAGCGTGTTTTATCGCGCCCTCGTTACATCACTCCTCCCCTCGAAAAAGATGTTATACCTGATGCATCTGGTTGTGCCAGTAAAGCGTATGTGCCTTGAGTGCTCAGGTCTGCGATGAGTCGAGACGAGCAAAATATCCGCGGTCCTCGGTAGTCGGGATGAGCAGAATATGCGCGGTCCTCGGTGAGTCGGGATGAGCAGAATATGCGCGGTCTTCGGTAAGTCGGGATGAGTGTGCGCCGCTGTTGTTCGCAATGAGTCGGAACGCGCGGGACAGAGTTGCTGCATGGAGATCCAGTGGACGTTGGCGGTTCGAAGTGGATTCCGGAAAGCTTAGATGAGGCGTAGCTTCATCGCAATCAGAATATGTAGCGGAGAGCCTTCTGGGCTGGTTGTCCGGAGACCTTTTGATGGTCCCGGTTTTGGGTGATTTTATTATTATTATTATGGAGGACTGCAGAAATTTGATATTTTTAAACAAAATGCGTTAGAAATAAATTAAATTAATAAAAATATAAATTACACACACTACATTCATAAGACATACACGATAACACACATGTTTAACATAATATTTTCTTTACGGCTTAAGTCAGTTGTCAAACATAAAAGAAATTTTATTGTTTAGTTTACGGTCGAATTTCGGCCACAGGCAGTCGCCAGTAAAGCTAATTTAGCATTGGCAACCAAACCAAGGTTAGAACTTACCATTAATTGATACCGCAAGGAATGGAATAAAACGTTCCATACCCCGCAGCACAACTTCAGTCAGCGACGACCTGGATCAGTCAGTATTGAGACCTAGATCATCCAGCGAGAAGCATATCTCTAGTTCCAATCTGCTGACCTGTTGACTTAATGCGTCTATCTATGTATATTATAAAAGACAAAAGTGACCGACTGATGTATCAACGCACAGGCCAAACTCTTAAGGCTAGAAACTTTAAATTTCACACACGTATTTCTCTTATAATGTAGGCATCCAATAAGGAAGAATTTTTCAAAATTCAACCCCGAAGGGGGTGGAATACGGAATAAAAGTTTGTATGAAACTTTTTATTCCCTGGACATATTTGCATGAAATATCGTATAAAAGTACAAAAAAAAAAATAATGAAACACGATTGTTTTTATTAAGCGTTTAAACGTTTTTCAAAATTCGGTCCCTAAGGGGGTAAAATAGGGGAAGTAGCTTATAAAGAAAGGTTAAATTAGTCATAAACTAAATATGCGCGAGCGAGCCGCTGGTAACGGCTAGTTTATTATATAGGCCATGTTGCCTGAATTAAATGGTAAAAAAAGTTACACATATTGGTATAAAAAATTCAATTATATTTTTTCTCGGTTTGTAAATAAAACTTTATTCTAATGAAACTTTTAGAACTTTGGAATAATAAGTGTAATTTCATTTCGTTATCATTTATAAAGCTTTTTCATGATCCCCTTATAAGTCAGCCTACTCAGTAGTCAGAACGCCAACACAATATCCAGTAGCGCGTGCAATTTCATTTGTTTAATCTGACGTAGGCGTGACAGCATCGGGCGTCTCGCTCCGCATGACTAGCCGGAATCTGGATTACAATTACTCAGGTATTGTTTAGTGGGCATTGATGCTTGACTAAACAAAAAATATATATCTCAACTTTTCGCCCGTAAAATAAATTAAAAATAATACAAACATAAGCAACTCTTAACAATCCCGAATAACTTAGCGAAATAATCTTTGCGAATCTGATAAAATTATGTTAATATCATTTACAACTCTACGCTGATGTGTCTCTTATGTAATAATACTTCAACATTCAGGCGGCGTAATAAGTTCAATTACTTAATTTTGTTCTATAAGGTATATCCCCTTGTTGGTCCCTGGCTTCTTTGAAGAATAGGCCAACTGCCTTTCTGTCAGGCAGGTCGTAAAAGACGACCGATTGGCTATGCGAGTCACTACCATCGTGGCTACTAGGTGGTAGAGTTCTGCATTGTCCACCACCGCGTTACCTATTCCTGCCGCAATAGCGTCAGTGCTTGTGTCAATGTCGTGTTCCAGTTTGGAGGGCAAGGTAGTCGGTAAACTTATGCATGTGGCATTATACCTCGCCACAAGATAGCAATGCGCCATTAACATCTTGGGTGTCTATAGGCGATGGTTGGCTCTTTCCATCAGGAGATCCATTGCTTGTTTGTTGTCTTATGATATAAAAAAATATGTAAAGTATCCCAACTTACCTTAAAGTGTAAAGTGTCTAAATGTTTAGTGTAAAGTATCCAAAATAAATATTAAGATATAACTTGAGTTTGGCCTAACAAGTCAGGTTGTTAGTCGACGGCACTAACACATAGAAATATGGTGATAAATACTGGAGTAAATATTACAAACAAAGATCCAAAGATAAAAAAATCTGCGCTCACTGCGGGCGCGTTTGTCCTTGGCGAGGATCGAACCCGAGTCTAATAAATAGTGTAAATTATTTTCGTACATCATTGACGATTGCGTTTTTTCGGAATAGTTGAATTAGACCTTAGATGCAAGGATTTGACATCTGACGCCAAGACAAGTCAAGCGAAACGCTAGGGCACCTATCTTTTTTTGAAAAGTTTCACCGAATATTTGAACCCTAATAGCTTCGGTCCCGATAATGCTAGATTGCCAAAATTTTCAAGGTACGGTGTACATAGCACACTTACTAAATTTGCCAAGTTTGACTATCATTACTATTGTACTTTAGATTTTATAAACATGTAAAAAACCGAAAGTTTGTCATTCACTGACCGACTTATGATCATCAATATTATGGAGCACTTTCCGATGTCTTAGTAAACTGAAATATGGCATGTAAGTTAATATTAGTATACAACAAAAAAATTTTAAAACTTAACCTTACCTAATCCAGGCACTTAATTTAGGGGCTGCGAGTTTGTATGAGACTTCCACTGATTTTTATGGTACAGACCATAAAATTGGTAATACAGACCTTGTTATAAATTAAAAAATACCTGTTTCAGGATTTTTTTAATTAACCCTCAATACCCTAAAATAAGGTGCGGGTTTGCACAGATTAAGCGCGCCTATTCGTTTCGTAACAAAAACTTCATATTTTCAATTTTTTTCCAGAGCAATATCGTAATAATGTGAGCAGATTATTCGAAGGATATTACAGTTTTTACAAGATTAAGTCTTGGTTATTCGATTTATCGTAGATTCAAAATTTGAATGGTACAAGATTGCGCGCGAAGATTTAAAGTGTTTTTTTAATTAATTCTTCTAAATAAATGAGTTCATATAACGGACTTAAAAAAAAATTAGTATATTGAACATTACCTTATTTCACATATAATAATATTTTAGGTTTCTATTAAGAATACTTACTGGTGAAAAAAAAATGTTAAAGTAATCTGATTTTGTAATTTTTTAATATTATTTTTTAATTATATCTAATAACAATATTTTCGTCATTTTGGCTCCATAGTGCACTTTAGAACCATATATCCTGTTGAAAAAATTCATAAAATAAAATATTTTGGCACTTTACAATGGTTGTATTTGTCTTGAAAGATAACTCTGACGCCTATTTTCGTAAAACACTATGCAGAAATTGTCTTCGTTTTAAAAAACCGTTATCAAAAATTATATTCTTGCTCTGTAGTGCACTAAATCAAAATTAATCTTGCAAAAACTGTAATAACCTTCGAATAATCTGCTCACATTATTACGATATTGTTCTCGAAAAAACTTGAAAACATGAAGTTTTCGTTGCAAATCGAATACGCGCTCTTAATAAATAGTGACTACATATGTTTGAGTCTGTAGAAAAGAAATTTTGTATTAAGTAGAATTAGTTCCACTGTGTGATACTAGATGGTGAGATGAGTAAAATGAAATCACTTTAACGGTGTGCTTTCGCCGACCTTCCAAGCTTTTTTTTTTTATTTTCTGTTCAGTTCCATATACCAAACAGCAGTTACACAGATCTAAAAATAGCAGTAGAGTTCGCTGGTAGAGTTCGCTTATGCAATTGACTATGAGCTGGCGGCGTTTAGACGCGAATATGTAGAACGCCCACCCGCTTAACATAATATAGACATTTATTTTATTTAAATATACAGTACCGCTGACTACCATGAGGTGATACATGCCCGCTCCTCGCAATGATTAACAGACACGAGAGGATCTTTCTCTACGCCTTGAATGTTACGTCATACAACGTAAACGACCTGGCCAAATAAATAAATAGATCCAATTAGGGTATTTGCGTCACGTCGAACGACAACCGCCTCTAGCTTAGGCGGAACAGTCCTTCATTGCAAAAGATTTTAAAACTCCTTTTGAACTGCCATCACTAGCCGATGCTAGTATGAGATAGATCACCGACCTATCATACCAGCATCGGCTTATCACTCTCCTATTAAACCCATGTTAGAAAACTATTTACAACCACTATTTAATATAAGTGACTCGTTCTTTTTAGCAAGTGACCTTAACAATAGGCACGCGTTCTGGCGCTGCAACCCTACTAATGAATACGGTAGGGTGTTAGCAAATGTCATAAACAAACTAGACTTGACTGTAGCAGACCCGTTGAAACCTACTAGGTACCCGTTCCTGGACCAAACTACCGACAATAGACCGAGTACACTAGACATAGTACAGCTTCGAGGCGTATTGGAATGTGGATTATAGATGAGAACAAATTTATCAACATAATTTAGTTTTCACAATCGGAGCATATTGACCTAATCTCTAGAATCATCAACTCGGTAGAAAACAACAACAATAACAACTACGCAACAGAGCTGTTAACCAATAATATCGAGGCTGCGGTAAGTAGTTCTACGCGAGCAATCCCTGAAACCCACCTTGGAAGATAGGAACTCCCAGAAAATATCAGAGATCTCACACGCAGAAATAATGCTGCAACGCGGCGCTACGATGCATAGCGAACAGACGGTTTTCTGCAATTCTACAAGCTTTAACTTCATAAACTATACACTCAAGTCAAAATGTGTGACTTGGCCTTTTTATTGATCTAGAAACTGTGGCTTAACAAAAAGTATCAACATATCATATATAATGCAAATGAATTACATGTTACTTAGTGTATTGAAACGGCCGAGTCACATTTTAACTAGAGTGTAGAGTTTATGAAGTTAGAGCTTGTAGAATTAGGGCATGCAGAGTTAAAGCACGTAGTGTTAGGGCATGTAGAGTTGTCCTCCGTCTTTTGACAGCGGCCGCCGCTCTTGCGCGGCTGCTGCCAAATCTCGGGGGCCCTGACGTGGCCTGCCGCCGCCTCTACCTTGGGGTGGTGCGCTCGATGGCCCTGTACGGGGCCCCAATCTGGGCCCCGGCGCTGCGAAGCGTCACCATCGCCCTTTTGCGACAACCGCAAAGGGTGATGGCGATCAGGGCCATCCGAGGATATCGCACCATCTCGACAGAGGCGGCGTGCGTGTTGGCGGGATCGCCGCCGTGGGATCTAGAGGCCGCGGCACTGGCAAGGCTCTACGAGCGGCGCCAGGAGCTGCGGTCCGGCGGCGATCCGCCAACGGTGACGGAAAGGTGGAAGTCCCACGCTCGACGGTTAACCGTCCGGAGGTGGACGGAGCGGCTGGCCGAACCTACGGCCGGTCGCCGAACTCTTGAGGCTGTCCGGCCGATTCTCCAAACCTGGCTGGACAGGCGGCACGGGCGGCTCACGTTCCGGCTGACACAGGTGCTTTCCGGGCACGGATGCTTCGAAAAGTACCTGTGCCAAATCGCCCGACGTGAGCCGACGACCGATTGCCACCACTGTGCGGCCAGCGAGGACACGGCGCAGCACACCCTCGAGGGTTGTCCCTCTTGAGCAGTGCAGCGGCGTGTCCTACGCGATGCTATCGGGGCTGATCTCTCGCTTCCGACCGTCGTGAAAGCCATGGTCGAGAGCGAGGAATCGTGGACGGCCGTCCTCTCCTTCTGCGAGGACGTGATGTCGCAGAAGGAGACGACGGAGAGGGAGAGGGATGCTGCGGCCAACCCCGACCCGATCCGCCGGAGACGCACGGGGGTGCGACGTCGAGCCTACCAGGCCCTGCTTCGTCCCCCGTGATCGAGGCCGGGGCTCTGCCCCAAAAGGCCTCGAGGTGGTGCGCGCGATGTCGTAAAGCCGCGCGCTTCCTAGCCGTCTGCTGGGGCCACGACGGCCCCAATCCCGAAGGATGCCGGCAAAGCCGACGGGTTGGTGGACGCGTGCGCGAGCGTTCCCACCTCCTCGCCACCACGGCACAGTGGGGCGGACGCAGGGGTTTTAGTGGGTAGTGGTCGGTTCTGTCCGGCGAGTCCCACACTCGGGCCAGTCCACACGGCCCGGCAGTGCCTAAGAGCATTTTAGATCATGAAGAGTTAGAAGCTTGGCGTTATATAAGATCTGATAACTTACGCTCGCTACGTATGTAGAGATAAAAAAAAATCTGATTTCGCCCCGATTTTTAACCGACTTCAAAAAAGGAGGAGGTTCTCAATTCGGCCGGTATATTTTTTTTATGTATGTACACCGATTTCTCCAGGTTTCTGAACCGATTTACGTGATTCTTTGTTTGATGCGAAATGGTTTCGAATTGGTCCCATAAAAATTTGATTCAGGTAGGCCCAGTAGTTTTTATTTTATAAGTATTTTTTTAGTAATTTTACCTATCCCGATGTCTGAATTCAAATCTCGCAAGTAAATTTGATCCACTTCCCGGTTACCGATTGAGCTGAAATTTTGTATACATAGGTAAATTGGATGACAATGAAAACTTATTATGGCATAGAGCTGATCTGATGATGGAATCGGAAGGTGACTACAGGAACTCAGTAATTAAATGGTTACTATTAGGTTAATGGTTATTATTATTTAATTAATATTAAATATTTATTATTTTTTAGTTTTTAGTTTTTGAAGTCGTTTTTTTTAACGTAGTTATTTTTATTTTAACTAAACTTTTTGCCAAGCAGAAAAGTAAGATTCATTGGATCTTAATAAAGACTTCACAGTTATTGTAGTAACAAAAATCATTAATGGAATCATGATTGTGTTAGGTTTTTATTTAATAAAGCAGGATTTTGTCCGACATTGTTATTGTGCAAATTATAATTATTTACATTGGTATCACTGCCACAATGGCGGGTAAGATGAGTTGGAAACTCGGGCATTCAGTCTCCTGCATCAGGTACATCAGATGATTTGTGAAACAGTACAAGTGTATTAACAAAATTTATTTTTATTAATTTACTAGCCGACCCGGCAAACGTTGTTTTGCTAAATATATTTATAACAGTATTTTTCTACTCTATAATGGATATTATTATACATGTAAACCTTCCTCTTGAATTACTCTATCTATTAAAAAACCGCATTAAAATCTCTCTAGCTGTTCAAAGTTATGAGATATTTATTTACACACACACATACACACACACACACACATACATACATACATACAGACATACTGACGTCATCGTGAAAAAAGTTGGGAAAGGTTCCAAGGACCTCAAAACGTGACGATCTGGTGAAATGTCGATTTTCGAAAATCGGGGCAAAATCAGTAACTTCCTTATCTACGTAGCGGGAAGTTAAAAAGCATTTTTTTATGTGTTTGCCAAGTTTTATTGAATTTTGAAATACATATTGTAAATACGAGTGCATAATAGAAATATAAGAAGCAACACATATTTTTATGAATATATAATTATTTGGATTGTCAATACATTTTTTAATTTTAACAAAATTAACGCAACTCTCAACGAACATCTTATTTTCTAGTCGTCTCTATATTATATAAAAAGTTCTGATTGACTGACATGTCAACGCCCAGCCTAACACTTGGACAAACAAGACTAACATGTTGCACAGGGGTTTATTTTACGATGTAGAATCCATCTCCTAATAGGGTGTGAAATATTGTATGTAATTTCTTACATTAACGCCATGTTAGCTAGCATTTTATAATTATAAATTGTATAATCTTTACTGAGTTTGGTAGAACGATTAACAATTCCATTAGCATTGTTATCTCGTGTTTATTAAATTCGCGTGTTGCTGGGTGAAACACGTTTGCCAATAAGGCCATAAATGCACACACATTTATGTATTACGTAATAAAATCAGCTGCTGCACTTGCTATAGGTAATAACAGTAGTGTATGTAATTAGTAAATACCCAATCTAACGAGTGGCTGTTCAAATCAAATATTTTTTTTCATTCAAAGTAACCGTTACAAATTCCTTAGGTGAGTCAATAACTTTACAGCTACTACGCAAATTCGTAGAGGAAGAAACTAGGAGAGCTTGTCTTTTTATATGTATGTATTTTGTTAAACAAGGATATCACGTACAATTTTAACCAATTCAAATAATAATTAGAAATTGGTATGATCTGCAATTACTCCAAGAGTTTTGCCATTAAATAAAATGAAATTTTAGAATATCACTTTAAAATTTGTTAAAGCGTTTACAATGCCCCGTAAAAGAATTACTTTTCTGTGTAAACACGCCTGTACAAATATAATGCACAAATTATTATTATTATTATTCTCACTTTATTTACATTTTTTTAAAATTTAAATACATTTATAATTATAACTTTATAAAAAATATACAAAATTGATTTTCCGCCTGCGTGAACCTTACAGCTAAGCCACCGGTGGTCAAAGCGACAGAGAGAGAGAGAGAGAGTATTTCCTCACGATACGTACTATTTTTAACACTGCCGCCTCCGTATCTGGCCTATGATCCAGAATTGTCGGAAGAACCTCCTTAGATGTTAAGTGAGACTCTTCGCTACAAGACCGTTAACAGAAACGACTATGGGAACAATCATTGTTAAGTCCACATCCCACATGTCAGTAATCTCGTGAGATACGTCCAAATATTTAGATAGTTTTTCTTTTTGTCCTTCACAAGATTATCGTCATACGGGACTATAATCTCAAAAATAATTGCCCGGTGATATATTTGATCAACCAGCACGATATCAACATATTGCGATTTTGTGACGATTCACAGTTGAGTTTTTTGTTTATATAACAATTACTCAAAGCATGAAAGAGAACGTCTAAAGTGTGAAAGAGAATGTCTCAAAGCGGAAGAGAGACTGGCGAACAACTTCGAGGCAAACACCAAACCTTTTTGGAGGGAGGTGAAAAAGTCTAGGAGTTGTTCGGCAGCCTCCAGTATGAATAGGATTAAGTCTAAGGACGGTGAGATTCTTACAAGCACAGACAGATGGAGTGAATAATTTGGAGATATGTATGATTCTGTTTAGGACGCTGCCTCTGTCTCTGACTCAATATGTGATTCAGAGACAGTGGAAGCATGCCAAGACATTATTATGCAAGAGATCGTATTGGCGATAAGAAGTATGAAAAATGGAAAGGCCGCGGGAATAGATAAGGTGACTGCTGAGGTGATCAATGTATGCCCTTGTAATAAAGGCAAGGGTTCACGTATAGACTGCAATATTATAGGGCCATAAGTTTGATCAGCTTAGCATCGAAGGTGTATGGTAAAATCATTAAAAGGAGAATGCAAGAGAAGTCCAAGGGAATGTTGTGAGAGGTACAAGGGGGTTTTAGATCTAGAAGAGGATGTATGGATCGAGTTTCTTAACTCCACAAAATCGTAGAGAAGTATCTGGCTGTCGGCCAGAAGGTTTTCTGTGGTTTCGTGGATTTAGAGTATGCGTTTGATAGAGTTGTGCGAAAGAAACTTTGGGACATTTTGTCCAGTTATGGGATGGATGGGCATCTGCTGTGTGCTTTGAAATCCATGTACTGAGATTGCAAAGCATATGTGCGGGTGGACGACAACATATCGGCCTAGTTCGATGTCAATATCGACGTCAAGCAGGGTTGTGTGTTGTCAGCTCACCTGTTTATTCTACATCTGGATAACTGTTTCCAAAGATTAAAGTCATTGAATGTGAAAATGCGCATGCGTAGTGTAACACTCGCGGACCGGGTTAGTAATGTGGAAGTGAGAGAAAGATTAGGCTTGAAAGAAAGTGTCGGTGTAAAAATGGGTAAGGGCATGCTCCGTTGGTTCGGACATGTAGAAAGAATGGTAGATGAAAGGTTAACAAAACAGATATACAATGCGAGAGTGTGAAGCATCTCGTACCGGGGAAGACCAAGACTGAGACACCATGATCAAATTGATCAAGTACTGTCCGAAGGTGGTGTCAAGAGTCTTCGCAACCGGCGTGTGAGAACAGAAGTGAGACAAGCCTGCAAGGATCGTAATGTATGGCACTCGGTTCTGTCTGCCTACCCCGTAAGGGATCTGGCGTGAAGATATGTTATATGTTATAACAATTACTTATTGTTACGTAATACTTCGATTATGCAACCATACCAAACAAGTTTATTAAGGGCCTTAATTAAAGTAAGTGTTCGATACTGCTAATGAAGGCACATACGTAGGTACATAACACGATATCTTAACACATTAGCTTCAATATAAAAGTTAATAGTCGTATAACAATAACGTGCATCACTTTATCGCAAACAGGTTTAAATTAATCAAATTTTACGAAATAAATATTAAATTTTTATTAATTGCATAAAAAGTTTGAATGTCTAGCTGTAAATAAAGTTATTGATCGTCTGTAACGTAATATATCTCTTGAAAAATCAAATAGGCATTTCTGAAAAAGTGTTAATAGGAGCTTAAAAAAGATTTAGTTTTCAAAATGGATCCGATGAGAGTAAGAGCACATACAGCAAGCATCAAGAATGCGTTCAATGTGATAGGAACTCTGATGCTCACGGCGTATTTATTCCCAACTAAAGTCACCATTTCTGGTAAGCATCAAATTTAAAAGACTAAACGCTATTTAGTTTTGAAATTAATTAATAACGCAATGTTATATAGGACAGTTGCACCCAACTTCGTCCGCGTGATATTAGGACATTATTTCACTTTGCTTTATTTTTTGCGTCTGCTTTCTCTAAAACCATATTTTTTATATCAGAAGATAGCAAACAAGCAAATCACTCTCCTGGAAAAAAGCAAACCATCGCCTTTAGACACTAAAGATGTTAATGGTGCGTTGCTATGCTTTTGCCACGGGGTCTTAATGCCACATGCATAAGTTTAACGGCTCCTCACGCTCAAACCGAAACACGTGACGTGACAAGCACTGACGCTATACCGACAGGAATAGGTAAGGTGGTTGTACTAGACCCCGGCGAAACAATGCAGAACTCTATCATCCAGTACACTTTACTATATCAGTATTGTCTTTTAAATGAAACCGATTTGGGGTACCTCAATTGGATAATTTCAAAGTCTATTAATTTAAACCGCTACTCGATACAAGTAATATCGGCCGGTACACCGAAATACATTTTACTCAATTTTTCACGAAACGCTTCATCGCAATATAAAAGTAAATACAACACTTCGTGCTCTCCAGGTCGCGTACCGGGAGAGCACGAAGTGTTGTCTCTTGAGCCCTCGGAGCTAGCTGGCAACATCTTGCCACTCTCTCTCTGGTATGACACTATATTTTACACTTATTTTGTTGTTCATGCAGTAAACTAAATTTTGTCATTCTATATTTTCGCTAAGATTAGTAAAACATTCTTGTATTCTAAGTATTTATTTTTGTTAGTAAAATTATTTCAATTTAAACATACTTTTAAAAAACTACTAACAATATTAATTTAAAATATTTCTTATAATTAAGGGTAAAATTGACGTTGGGTACGGAACATTCGTAATTTATTCCGCTGGTATTTATTTTTATATAAATTCAATAAACAGTAATGTTTAAGATTATATATCGATTTTACGGTGCTCCAAATTGGGCCAGGTTCTTAGAATACTCATAAAAATACGATAAAAACGAACCATTAGGCATACATTTCTATTATTTACTATTTATATTATTTATCATTCCAGCATCGTTTCATGTATAAATCTGCTTCTAATACGGCAATGTACCTGAGCAAAAAAATAAGACTGAAAATGATAAAAATAAATTTTCCACTTTATTTGACGATAGTAAATAGACAGATTTTTAAAGAGTAGTAAAGTTATATCTGCACAAATAACTGGCATAATAAGTTGTATCGTATCTAATTTGGTTTTGTTGCAAAAAATTGTTTTGCAAATTTTTAAACCCGGATATAGGCAAACTTTGAAAAGTTTTTAAAAAAAACTAAAAGCTGTATCGCATTAAGAGTTTAACTCAGAAGTTTGTAATGATATTGACTATAGTATTTTCGAATAAAAACAAAGTCAAATAAAATTGATATTTTTAACACACTGTGCGACGATAAGGCTTTTGAATCGATAACATAATATTGGCTCATTTTCATTGGTCAATAACTCGGTCGATAAATAGCTTGCGGGAAGTCCCCGAATATGGTATAACAACTAGTGAAAGTGCGTCGTCAATATGTAGTTGATATACAGCATGCGTGTGCTCCTCCAAGCCTTGCACCTTTCTATTTCTCAGTAAACTACGCACCCAAAATTTTTTCTTTTTCTTTAGTGAAGCTAATAATTTCTTCTTAAGTATATCAGAAATAGCTAAAACTACTCCACGAAACATTAATTGGTGTTCCATAGCATCACAATTTCAAAACTACTGTCTAATGTACGGTGAGGAATATAAAACATTCCGCATGCAGGTACCATCGACTAATGAAAACGGTTACCGCATGTGGAACATACGGTATGCTAAAATTATAAAGTATTTTGTGGACACGCGATGTAGACATCGTTTAAACCTGTTACCTACTTTGTTTTCTTCCTGCTGCTTTTGTATTTAGGTGTGTAGTGTATCAATCGCAATGAAGTGTGCAACCCACGCAGATTGTATTAGTAAACTATAATATATTTATCAATATTATTCACAGATACCCTGTTTTGGAAATAAGTAATGAAGTTGTCATATTGCTTACTACCGTCACACAATGCAACCTCTAAAACATTTAAAATCAAAATTCTTCAAGTTCTGGGTGTCACGGAAAAAACCTTTGTTTATCAATGCTAAAAATAAATACTGTATTTTATTATATATTTCTCATTTCAAGACGCTAGTCAGCTATTGTGGTGTTTGAGAGTTTGCCGACGTTCTTTATGCAAGTAACATTAACGACTCGCCGCATGGATAGCAACGCACCGTTAACATATTTGGTGTGTATAAACGATGGTTGTATCTTTCCATCAGGAAATCTATCTGTTTGTTTGCCATCTTATGACATAATTATAAAAAGCTACCACTGAAAGTTCAATAGTTTTAACAAGTTGCATCCTTAGAATAGGTAATCAAAAACTGATGAGGCGGAAGATTACATAGTCCAACCAAAAACGCTTATGTATACATCTAAATTTACAAAACCCATTTTTCTGCCTCATTTGCATTATTTTACAACATAAAACAGGATTTCCATTTGTAAATCATCAGCTATTTTAGTGATGATTTTCAAATAGGAATCCTGCAACCTCAGGTAAAAGTTACTACATCATTGCAATATAATTGTAATAACAGAATCCCAAAATTCATATCGTTCAGGTTTAATTTTTAGGCAATAGACATTTGCTTAATTCTTTTTATGAAGTAAAAAAAGGTTAACGACATAGACTTGCTCAGGACATAGAGCTAACGACGTAGAACTAAGACATTACCCATTCTTGCTGGCTCAATGTCAGTGAATATCAATATAATTGGAGTGTACACAAGTCGAAGAATTGGCCAGTGTGGCTTTACAATCTATTAAAATAACGATACAATACAATATCTTTGATTTCTGATTAAACAATAACGTATCCAGATTTCGATGAATACGATTTTGTGATCGTTGGCGGCGGCTCAGCAGGAGCAGTAATTGCTGACAGACTCTCAGAGTGCGAGAACTTTAATGTGCTAGTTTTGGAAGCAGGAGATATCCCCCCTATACAATCTGTGGTAAGGTGACAATATAATTATATATTTATAATAAAAGTAACTATTTCCATGCCTGTAGCCCCGAAGAGGTACAAACATCTACCTGTCTGCCTGCCTGGTTGTCCAGTTCACCTACTATTAGCCGAACAATGTGATAGGTGGCAAGCCTACCACCAACCGGGTTCTTATCCAATCCCAAGTAACGTTGTTTTTATCAGAAAACTGAAAAAACACATTTTTTCAGGCAGGCAGTTCGGAAAGCAAATTGAATCAACTGTGCCAATAGATACAGTGTCCAAAAATGTCTCTTACTTGTAATCTACTTAATTTCTAGACAGAATACGCATCGTTAAACCTTGACTAATACAATGACAAATAGGATAAGAAACCAAAAGACGATTCACGTAATGGAGGGATAATTGTCGCTTATAGATGCCAATGGCTATATGTGTTATGCGTGTGTTAGGTTCGGGATGCCATGTGCATAAATTTACCGGCTACATAACCCTCCAAACCAGAACACGACAGCGACAAGCACTGACACTATTGTAGCAGAAATAGGTAAGATTGTGGTATCTAAACCCGGTCGAGACGTTACAGAACTCTACCATGTAGTAGATACGCTTTTAGAGACAAAAATCTTCCGTCGACTTTTATAAGATACCTTTTCTTACTTACCTTAGCTATAAATCAGTTGATCTATTTTTCAAAAAACGCCTCGGATCAACATGCGGAACTTACTACTATAACAAAGTAATAATTGTTGTAACGTCTTCTAGGAACCTTCATTATATCCCTACCTGACGCAAACTCAATATGATTGGAACATCACTTCAGAAGAATCAAACACTTCAAGCTGTGTGAGCAACAGCGCTATTCACAATGCAGGTCACATTCTAGGTGGAGGCAGCAGTATCAATTGGTTGATTTACTGGCGAGGCCTTCCTGCTGATTATATTTCCTGGGAAGAGGCAGCACAAGACAGTACGTGGAGTTGGGAAAACATTTTTCCCTATTTTCTGAAAAGTGAAAACCTTAGAAGTAGAGAGATCTTAAATTCTCCTGATAGAATATATCATGGCACAAGAGGATTTTTAGGAGTAACAAGAGAAAATCGCACTGATTCCCAGAGGTATTTGAAACATTTAAGTGAATTGTATCCTGAGACATTAGATATAAACGGAAGAAAACCTTTTGGACTTACGTTACCACTGTACACTATAGCTGACGGTGTTCGACAATCAACTGCATTAAAAAACCTCGGAGTACACAAAAGCAGAACTAATCTTAATGTAGTAACCAAATGTTTGGTAACAGAAATTTTGTTTGACAATAATAATAACGCAATCGGTGTTCGAGCCGTTATGACTGATACAAATCGTGAACTTACAATAAAAGCAAGAAAAGAAGTCATAGTATCCGCTGGTACCTTTAATTCTGCCAAGTTGCTTATGCTGTCTGGTGTTGGACCTAGGGAACATTTAAAATCTTTTAATATTGACGTACGAAGTAACTTGCCGGTTGGTTTCAATTTAAGAAATCATATATCATCTATAACTGCAATTAAAACTGACACATCGAATGCTCCACCAGCCATTCCTAATCCTCACATTACGCCTTACCCTGCTGTCACTGGCCAGATAGCTTTAACTAACAATCAAACGCAAGCTGACTATCAGCTATCAGCACTCATTCTAACTCACGATACCAACGCTCTTTTAAATATTTGTACAAGTGAGCATTTAGAAGACTATATTTGTGAGAATTTGTATGAGTCTGCTAAAGGTAGAAACACACTATTTAATTATGTCAGTTATCTTCATCCTAAGTCAACAGGAAGAGTATTATTGCAGAGCACTGATCCCAAAGAAAATCCTAGAGTGTGTACGGGAGAATTTACTGTAGAAAGTGATTTGGAATATTTACTAAATTCGACATTAGATTACATCGAAGTTGTAAACACACCTTACTTTAAGAGCGTGAACGCTGAAATTGTTGATTTAAAACTTAAAAATTGTGAAAATTACAAACTGTTTAGTCGAGAGTATTGGAGATGTTACGTGAAAACCGTACAAAGAACGGTACATCACTACTGTGGAACTTGTGCGATGGGTCAAGTAGTGGATAGCAGGCTGCGGGTGTTTAACACCTCCAGGCTACGAGTGGCAGACGCCAGTATTTTTCCAAACATCCCCGGCGGTAACACTAACGCACCGGTGATAATGGTCGCTGAGAAAGTCAGTGACATGATTAAATGTGACTACGGGTGCAAGAAATGTTACTGTAAAAACCAGTAACAAATTATTTTTGTTTAAATTTTAAATATATGAAAATATTTATAATATATCGCCATCTCAGTGGCTCCATAATAGAACAACAAACCCTCTGCTCAACCTTTTTTTGTAAGATAGCGAACAAGCAAATGGCTCTTCTGATGAAAAGAGAAACCGACGCCTGTGGACACCAAAGATATTAACTGTGCGTTGGTATCCGTGTGGCGGCATGGCAGTGCCACACGCATGTGTCTACCGGTTACTTTATCCTCCAAACCGGAACACGATCATTGACGCTATTACGGCAGAAATAGGTAAGGCAGTGGTACCAAATACCCGGGCGAGTCGTTGCGGAAATCTACCACCTAGTAATCATGATGGTAGTTGCGCGTATAGCCAATCGATCACCTCTTACAACTTGCCTGGCTGAATGGCAATAGGTCTATTCTTCAAAGGAGCTCAGACCAACAACCACACTAACTGCCGGCCAACTCACAGGAAGCAAGTAAAACTTAATCATGTCACTACTACTGTCAGACTTCTTTATCAATTCGCCGTCCGTATCACTATCTCACTCATACCCCACACCGTTAATACATGTTTATCCAGCGATATTACGACAAGAATAGGAGAGCTTTTTTCGCTTTTTCACGCGATTCCTGACATTTTCTCCATTTGATGCATTCTCCATATAAGCCTGGACCAACACAGGGAACGTCAATAAAAATTAACATTTTAAAGCTATGGACCTCTAAATATGTGCACATACAGTAAATAAATCATCATACTGCATTTTTGTTTAGTTTTAAATAAGAGAATAGATTATTATTTACCAAAGAGGAATACATTTGGATGTCGAATTTGTAACAGCAAATTTTTTTCTTCAATCGAAGTTTAAAAATAAAACTGGCTAAACGTATAACATTTTAAAAAACCCTCTCTATCCAAAAAGAGCATTAAGAGTTTCTTAGCTCGCTAACTAAAGACACGTAAGAATTTAATTCCAATCAGCGTCACGGCTTACGGAGATGTCCGCCTCCCGGATATTCCGTAATTACCGCTTGAATAATTACCGGAGCTTGTCCGGTGCGCGGCTCGGCGCACCGTCTCCGAGAATAAGAACTTAATTAGATGAGTCTGCAACTTTGTAACAGCTCAGTCGTCGTGTTGCTTATTTACTTTAATATTTCAAAACGTTATGTATAATTTCTCTATTATTTTTGTTGTAAATATATTTATTATAAAAAATAAATTGAAGTCTTAAAAGTAAACAGAGAAATTAAATAGAATAATATATTCTTCTCAATATATTTGAATTGACTTAAAATCGATTACATGTAAAGTAATAACGATGTGAAATGACAAACAAGCATTACCTACTCTCGTGGTAGTAAGATATAGCCGAAAACTATACGAAAATACAGGATACGAGCCTTTCACTCCTTCCCATGGACATCTGGAATACAATGAAATAGTTGTGACGCTAGCCTTGGAAATTTACATAAACAGTTTATTCTCCACATTAGAGTCTTTGGTTTAAGGAACCCTGTTCCAACGTTTACCGACTAAGTAAGAAATGTGCATGAAAACGATCAGTAGTAGAGAATTAGTTAATATATATCACTTCGGTGTGCTTCCTCTGTTACCAATCCCAGGGGCTGCCCACTCACATTTTGAATGCGCCATCTATATTCAAGGAACTTCAGCGTAGCTGGTCATTGGCTGTTTACACATATCGACCTTTGCCGTTTGGAATTTTGAAAACATTTCGAAGCGTATCTATACATATAATAAAATCGTAGAAAAGTCAAAACTGTACATTGAATATTTTTTAAAAGAATACTTGGGGCGTGATCTACAATCGATATCGAAGCCAAAAATATGGTTTTTAGAATTTTTGTCTGTTTGTCTGTTTGTCTGTCTGTTTGTCTGTTTGTCTGTTTGTCTGTTTGTCTGTTTGTCTGTTTGTCTGTTTGTCTGTTTGTCTGTTTGTCTGTTTGTCTGTTTGTCTGTTTGTCTGTTTGTCTGTTTGTCTGTTTGTCTGTTTGTCTGTTTGTCTGTTTGTCTGTTTGTCTGTTTGTCTGTTTGTCTGTTTGTCTGTTTGTCTGTTTGTCTGTTTGTCTGTTTGTCTGTTTGTCTGTTTGTCTGTTTGTCTGTTTGTCTGTTTGTCTGTTTGTCTGTTTGTCTGTTTGTCTGTTTGTCTGTTTGTCTGTTTGTCTGTTTGTCTGTTTGTCTGTTTGTCTGTTTGTCTGTTTGTCTGTTTGTCTGTTTGTCTGTTTGTCTGTTTGTCTGTTTGTCTGTTTGTCTGTTTGTCTGTTTGTCTGTTTGTCTGTTTGTCTGTTTGTCTGTTTGTCTGTTTGTCTGTTTGTCTGTTTGTCTGTTTGTCTGTTTGTCTGTTTGTCTGTTTGTCTGTTTGTCTGTTTGTCTGTTTGTCTGTTTGTCTGTTTGTCTGTTTGTCTGTTTGTCTGTTTGTCTGTTTGTCTGTTTGTCTGTTTGTCTGTTTGTCTGTTTGTCTGTTTGTCTGTTTGTCTGTTTGTCTGTTTGTCTGTTTGTCTGTTTGTCTGTTTGTCTGTTTGTCTGTTTGTCTGTTTGTCTGTTTGTCTGTTTGTCTGTTTGTCTGTTTGTCTGTTTGTCTGTTTGTCTGTTTGTCTGTTTGTCTGTTTGTCTGTTTGTCTGTTTGTCTGTTTGTCTGTTTGTCTGTTTGTCTGTTTGTCTGTTTGTCTGTTTATCTGTTTGTTGTCTGTTTGTCTGTTTGTCTGTATGTATGTCCGGGGTAAACTCAAAAAGTACTGCATGAATTTACTTCAAATTTTGCATGAATATTATTAACAGGTCGAGTCAACATATAGGCTACATATTATCACACTATCACTTATGGGGGAGAAGCTGTGCGGAATAAACGAAGTCCGCGCGGACGAGGTCGCTGGCAACAGCTAGTCCATACATATAATAAAATCGTAGGAAAGTCAAAACTGTACACTGATTATTTTTTTAAAAGAATACTTGGGGCGTGATCTACAATCGATATCGAAGCCAAAAATATAGTTTTTAGAATTGTTGTCTTTTGTCTTTTTGTCTGTTTGCCTGTTTGTCTGTATATATGTCAGGGGTAAACTCAAAAAGTACTGCATGGATTTACTTCAAATTTTGCACGAATATTACTAACAGGTCGGGTCAACATATAGGCTACATATTATCACGCTATCACCTACGAGGCAGGTGCTGTACGGAGTAAACGAAGTCCGCGCGGACGAAGTCGCTGGCAACAGCTAGTATTAATCAAAAAGTGAAGTCATTAAGTACTACTTAGTGAATATTTATGCACAATCGTTCTGTTAGACGTTGAATATGCCCCTTTGCCTAAGCCGAACTTTGAGTAGAGCCAGAATACAGATTTGTGAAATTGTGAAAAAAATCTTACAAAGTAGATTTTAAATATTTAATTTACCGAATAAAAATGTATACTTTCCAAAGGATCGTTTTGATTTATTTTTTTGTAATGTTAAATATTTATTCTAAATACATTTAAAATATAATATACATCTTAGAAAATGTTAGGACTATTTAAATATCAATAATAGTAAGCTATTTTTTACATCATAAGATAGCAAACAAACAAATGGCTCTCATGATGGAAAGATAAGCCATCGCCTATAGACATCAAAGATGTTAAGTTTTGTTCAGTTTTGCACTTTCTACGTGTAAATTTCAACAACACTTTTTTGGCTCCATCTTCAAATCCTCGTCATCATGAGTATTACTTAAACTTAATCACCAAAACCAGTAAGTCATAATTCAGTTGTCTTGGCACTCCACATCCGAGAGTTAATCTTGGCACTATATCCAGGCTCCATCAAGAGATCAGCGCGATGGTACCAAAATATTGCATTATTACCACATTTACATAAATATGCCAAGTTTCAGTTCAATCGTACATGTTTTGAAAAATCTGTTATTAAACACGAACACAGCAAGTTAAACTTGTAAAAAGAGCTGATGATCTTCAAATGAAGATCTTACAGTATCAACTCAGCATTACTGTGTCTTTGCAATATCATATAAAGTAATAGCATACCAAATGTCGCATCGATCAGGCCCATACAAGTTACTTGATTCCTTTCATCAACTTGAAAAGAGCTGATTATCTTGAAACGGTTAAACCGATTCTTCTGAACTATAGCTAAGAACCATCTTGATAAATAAGGCTTTCAATTAAAAACAAACTGCAACCAAATTCGAAAATGAACTTTACGATTTCTGGAATTTGAGCAAAAGTAATGAAACTAAGAAAACACATATGCAAATGGCACACAAGTACACCCACACATACACATACATAGACAAGTTTAATTACAGTGTCCTAACACAGATGTCTATGGTGAACAATGTAGTACCGAAAATTCAAGCGAGAGGGCTCACACAAAGTAATTGCTACTTACTTCGTCGCCTCTGTGGCCTAGTGTTCCGGTATCAGTGTTGACTGTATAATGTCCTGATTTTTATTCCCAGGTCGGGCTATTCGAAATGTTCAAAAAATGAGTTTTTTCAGATTTCTGATAAAATCAATGTCGCCTGGGATTAAATAAGTGTCCGGTTTTACCAAAATTAAAACCTTTACATTCGTCGAGTTTTAAATCAACAATTTCAGACTTAACCATTCTGAAGTAAGATGTGTTAACAATTCTTATAAAATCTTCTATATAATCTGTAAATGTTTCAAGATAATTTCTATCTGAATATGTTCCAGTACAAATTTTAGGTGTGTCCAAAGGATTAACGCTACGCAACTTTAATTTCCCTCGGGACCTTGGATGCAAATGAACTAAAACGGTTAGTAACAAATTTCGTCCTTTTCCAGCATTGTATAAATTATTACAAATATAATCTCTTTTTCCGAAATTAAAAGCACACAGTTGTAAAACGCCTGTTGAGTCATGTGGTGTAATAAAAGTTACTGTTTGGTAATCAGGAATATTTTTATATTTATCTAATGCTATATAACCAGTGAAACTAGGATATAGAATGTTATATGGTTTCACTGGAGGTGGTAGCTCTTGCGATTCATCCATTTTAAAACCAATGAAAACCAAATATTGGTCATGATAATTTAAGCCTACAGGTAAATCACTTTTTACTGGAATTCCAAGTGATTGTAAGTGGTTTTTCGGGCCAATACCAGATAGTATCAATAATTTATAGACCTATAGAGTATTTATAGACCCTGCTGAAAGTATGACTTTTTGAATTAACAACTATTTTTTATTATTATAATTAGCCATTACGCCAATCGCATTATTATTGGCATCGAATAATACTTCCGTGACTAATGTATTTTTTAAAACGAAAAGATTTGGCCTATTTTTATTTGCTCCTAAATTTGTGTAGGCTGTTGTCTGACGTAAGCCATCTGCAATTGTATATAATGGCCATGTGTATCCTTGAGTTTGATATCCATTAACATCATACACTATGTCAAACAGTTCTCCAATAGAATTCAGATATCTATATGTTTCCGGTGAATTTTCTCTGCTGACTCCTAAAAATCCATTCGTACCGTGGAAAACGCGGTAATAGGAAAAGAGAATTTCTTCACTCACCAGTCTTTCACTCTTTTTATAGTAAGGAAAAACACCATCCCAACTCCAAGTATCATCGTTAGCTGCTTTTGCCCACGAATCATAGTCTGCGGGAACGCCTCGGGCATAATACATGTAGTTCAAACTACCGCTGCCTCCCAATACGTGGCCACATGTTAAATTGAACGCTATACTTTTACAGTCCTGCTGGAGATTTTCTTTTTCTGATGTTATATTCCAATCATAAATCGTTCGGGGTAGAAGTGGAAATAAATCTGGAATCTGAAAGAGGAAAAGCAAATGTAAGGTCAAACTTTTAATATAACCGTACAATACGACCTCCTGTTACACATGCGGATTATTACATTGAAATATAACATGCTTTTGTGCTTATCGTGCAAAAGTCTGAGGACGTAATTTTATTTTTTTAATGTTAACAGCGGGCTAGAGTGAAGTTAAATCCATGTTTATGGGGTCACAACCTTAGCCTCGTTGCCACCATCTTGAAAAAAGGTTTTTACACTATATTGGGCAAATTATATGTCACACAAAAAATCTACCAGAACAAAGTTTTTAACAAATATTTGTTATCAAACTTTTATCTTTTAATTATCATTATTGTAACAACTATGTTGCACATGGTTCAACTACACAACATAAAAAATTATAAACTTTAAATATGTATATCCAACATCAATAAATACTGAGTTAATAGTCTCAGTAACAGAACAAAGCTAATGCATATCCTTAGGTACACGATGTAGGTACAATACACATTTAACAGTTAAACTTTCGGAATAGAAAAAAGACTTTTGTACAGCACAGACACCTTTCGTTGTAAATATTAATGTAAATAGATAGTAAGGCAGGATAGAATTGTATGTTTCGTTTAGTTCGTGTTTAGTTTGTAAGTTTTTGTAATAAATGATGTTCGTTTTCGCCTTTTATTCGCCCTAAGACCTACATACAGCTTTGTTGTGTAGAAATAATAAGGCTTTATGTAGTATGATCTTTGCCTAATAGGCATATTACGAATAAAGCGAGTTCCACGCAGTCGACGACATTACGAGTCGACTCTTGCGAGATAGTATTTATATGCGGGAACTCACTATTACGAAAATCCGAAAAGTGCAAAATTCTCTGTTAAAACAAATGTTTTATGATTGTAAATAGTATGTATAATGTAAGTATAAGCCTTAGGCATATGTATAGACACTTTTCGGTACTATAAAGATAGTTAACAGGATAGTACGACCTGAAAAGGCGTACAACTCTATAATTGTAAGAGTTTCCGAGGTCCTGTGAGAACGTACAATGTATATAGCACTCTTGTTTGTTATTATATAAGTTTATTTGTGTTAGATCCTTGTATGTAAATAAGAAATAACACATTGTAATTAGTTTTCGGTAGGTCTTAGGGCATTACGTACTTTGTTTTGCATTTATTTGTAAAAAGGTAGTACCGTTGCACTCGCTAGAGGGCCACACTAGTTGATTAGAGGTAGAAGAAGCTACCTAAGATAAAAGTATTAAGATTAGATCACGAAAAATAGGATTTTAACAAACCAAGACATTGTGGCGCCATTTGCCTTTGAAGTTTGCCGCCGTCCGTCTGGCCGCGCACTATAAATATCGGAGAGCGCGGCCATACAGTTAGTTCCGTTCCAGTAAAGTAATAGTTTCGTTACGACTCAATAAGTTTCCCAGACAAGTTCCTGGGCTTTAGTATATATCCATAAGGTACCGGCTTTAGAGTAGGGCAGTGCTAGGGCAAGTACTGGCTCTCCTTAGAATAGGTCAAATATTTGCAACGGTGCTAGCTTTATTGCTATTTCGTTACAATAAAGCACCTGTGCAAGAAAAGTTGTGGTCTCGCTTATTTCTCCGACACATCCGGCTCAACAGAAAAGCACTACGGCTGGTGGGGCATCGAAGAGAGAAGAACCAGATTTACAGTCCGCTGGCTCCCCCGGCTGTAGTGCACATTTTCTGGTCCTTCGAGCCGGATCACTGAGCCATGCCGATTGAAACAAGAAGTACGTCGAGTCGCCGAGAGGAAGAGGCCGCTAGTCACGAGGAGGAAACGAGCGGTACCACCACGTCCGCTACGGAGACTAGCGTTACAACAGAGAACACCGAGGCGACCGAGACCACAACGAGCACCGTTGCAAATAGCGAAAAGCCGGTACCATCCGCAGTCGAGTCGCCGCGTATAGTTTACTTACGCGCCAAATTAGAGGAAGCGCGCTTACGAGCAGAAGAGGCGCGCTTACGGACGGAACTCGCGCGCGCTGTTTACGAAGAAGGGCAAGCAACTGCCATTACGAGGGTCGAAGATTGGATGGACTCCGCTCGGCCAACCCATACGGATCGCCAGCCGGCACCAGAGCCACTGGCAATCACCAGTTCGGTGGCACTTATGCCACACCCACTACGAGAGGCGGCACCTAGGCCGCAATACAAAGAGGCGGCGCACGCGCCGCACCAAGAAGATTCGGCGGGCCATGAGTCGCCCGCACCACGAGAGGTGGCCCAGGCGCCACAAGCTACGTCGCCCGCGCAGTCGGCGGGCATTCCAGCGCGCGCTGTACGTCCGGCGGAAGATGATGTGTCCGTCGTAGAGAAGGGGAAGATTTCGACGCCTACTGAAAATACGGCACCAAAACAAGAATCTGGTGCATTGAAGGCCGCAGATATCACCGCGCTCGCGTCCGCCCTGGCAGAAGCATCACGAGGGGCGCCGCGCTACAGTATGGAGTTACCAAGTTTCGATGGCGCTGGTGAAGAATGGTTGCAGTTTAAAGCGGCATATCGAGATACGGAGAAATATTTTAGCAAGGCGGAAAATCGGGCAAGAATTCGAAGATGTTTACGTGGAAACGCCAAAGAAGCCGTCGCTTGCATGTTCTACGGGGAAACCGACCCAAGTGAGATCGTCGACCATTTGGAAATACAGTTTGGTCGGCCCGACGCACTAGTGAACGCAGAACTAGAAAAAATCAAGTCATTGCCGCGAGTGAAAGAAAGTGCGCGGGAAACGTGTGTGTTCGCCAGTAAAGTGAACAATATCGTCGCTACGATTCGAGCTCTCAACAGAGAGAGCTATCTACACGATACGGTGGCAGTGAATAGTTTATTAGCGAAGTTTAATTATACGTTGCAGCACAGTTGGTTCCAGTACGCAAGACGGGAAGATAGAAAACCCGATCTACAAATGATTAGTGAATTTTTAATGAAAGAAGCCGAGATGTGTGCTGCGTTGGTGCCACATGAACCTACGAAAGAAAATCAGCAAGTTTTTAAGAAAACACAGCGAACACACACACAGAAATATGAACAACAAGTGAAGAGAGATAAATGTGCGATATGTCAAGATGCACATACTAGCTCTATATGTGAACAGTTTACGAAAGCTAGTGTTGACGATAGGTGGGCTATGGCAAAACGTAATAATTTATGTTTCAGGTGTCTACAAAAAAGAAAGCCAAAACACGAGTGCAAGTTTCGGCAGTGCGGCATCGACGGGTGTAAGAGTTCGCACCATCGGCGGCTACACAATAGCCGCAACAGTTATACGAAGAAGACATCTGAAGATCAAGCAGAAGACAGCGACGCCGTGGTGACGTCAACGCAGTCAAGCGCGCCACGCGCCTACCTTAAAGTTGTACCGATTGTCCTGACAGGTTCCAGGGGCAGCGTGAACACATACGCACTATTGGATGAAGGTTCTACAGTCACGCTGGTAGAAGAGAAGGTGGCTGCACGAATAGGAGCTCGCGGGCCGGTAGAGCCGTTCCGCATAGAAACAGTTGGCGGCACGCGACTCAACGCAGAGAGGTCGCGCCGCATCGCAGTCACCATCAAGGGCCTTCATCACCATCAGCGACATCGGATAATAGGAAGAACTATAGGTAACCTTAACCTATCGCCACAGTCTGTTAATAGATCCATCGTCAACAACTGCAGACATCTGAAAGATATAGAAGAAGATGTCATCATGGAGCGCGCCGTGCCAACCGTGCTCATCGGCCAGGACAACTGGCACCTGATCGTGACGAGGGCTGTGAAGAGCGGAAGACGTGGACAACCAGTAGCATCGCTCACGCACCTTGGCTGGGTGCTACATGGTGTGGACTACCGCCACAAGCAGCGAGTCCACCTAGTGCAGAGAGCTGCCTATGCCGAACAAGATGAAGATATAGAAAAGGTAATAAGAAATTATTTCGATTTGGACAGTGTCGGCATCACTCCGCGCCAGCCCATCAACCAGAACGAGCAGCGAGCCCTGCAAATTTTAGAAAATACGTGTAAGCGTTTACCTGACGGGCGCTACGAGGCAGGGCTATTATGGAAAGAGGATAGCCGCGAGTTTCCTGATAGCCGCGGCCTGGCTATTAAAAGATTATACAATACAGAGAGACGTCTGGACAAGGACCCCGCGCTAAAGGAGGCATACGAGAAACAGGTACAACACTTATTAGATAGTGGTTACGCCGAACCTGCCTACGAGTCACCTAGCCAAAGCAGCTGGTACCTGCCTCACTTTGCAGTAGTGAATCCTGCAAAACCTAAGCCGCGAATAGTGTACGACGCAGCTGCGCGAGTCAATGGAGTAAGTCTCAACGACATGTTATTAGCTGGTCCAGACCTTCTACAGAACCTACCCGGAGTGCTAATGAGATTTCGACAGCTGCCTATCGCCGTGACAGCAGACATAAAAGAAATGTTTCTGCAAATACGTGTACGACAACAAGACCGGGACGCATTACGTTTCCTATGGCGAGGAAGCGATAGAAAAGATTCGCCACGTGAGTATCGGATGACCAGCGTCATATTTGGAGCTGCGTCATCACCAAGCACCGCTATCTTCGTAAAAAATAAGAACGCACAAGAATACGCCAACCTCTATCCCGACGCCGCTACAGCCGTGGTAAGAAACCATTACATGGACGATTACCTGCAGAGCTTCGATAGTGAGGAAGATGCCATAAGAATAGCCTCGCAGGTTAGCCTCATTCATCAACAGGCGCATTTCCAGCTGCGCGGATGGAAAACGAACAACTTGGCCGTAGCTAAAACGCTACTAGTAGCGCCATCTCTGGGCGGCGATTGGGAACTAAGCACAGAAAGCGAGAAGGTTTTGGGATTAAAATGGAGACCTCACAACGATAAGCTAGGTTTCAATGTGAAAGCAGTGTACGATGAAGATAAAACACCTACAAAGAGACACGCGTTACGGGTAGCTATGTCTATTTTCGACCCTTTAGGTTTAATTACACTTGTAACTATTCACGCGAAACATTTACTTCAAGAAACGTGGCGAATCGGACTACCATGGGACGAGCTTTTACCTGCGGACTTAGAGAAGACATGGAGAAGCTGGCTTCAAGATGTGAGAAGAATGGAACATCTGGAAATACCTCGCGCACACTCTAACCTGGCGCGAGCGCGAGATCGGCAGCTGCACATCTTTACGGATGCCAGTGAGTCTGCCTATGCAGCGGCGGTCTACTGGCGCATAGTCAACGAGGACGGCGAAGTCAGCGTCAGCCTAGCAGCAGCCAAAGGAAGAGTCAGTCCGCTCAAGTTTACCTCCATACCAAGGTTAGAAATTCAAGCAGCTTTACTAGGTGCCCGCCTAGCTCAGCACGTCATGGAGGAGTACGAGTATCAGCCAAGCCGCAGGGTGTACTGGACAGACAGCCGCACAGTTCTATCGTGGCTACGCACAGGCTCGCGAGCATTCAAGCCGTTTGTTGCCCATCGAGTAGCAGAGATTGAAGATATTACGAAGGTCGCAGAGTGGCGATGGGTGCCGTCTCGCGACAATGTAGCTGATGATGCTACTCGCCATATCCCGGAAGAATTTGGAGACCAACATAGATGGTTCGTTGGTCCGGCCTTCCTATACTTAGAAGAGGACAAGTGGCCGCAAGATGTCGCTACCAGTAGCGAAATAACAGGCGAAGAAAAACCGTCGGCAGCTGTAAATAATGTAAATATTGTAAATAACATTAGAAAAATTGTGTGTATTGCAGAAGCACTTCCGGAAGTGACAAGATTTTCGTCGTGGCTTCGACTGGTGCGTGCAACAGCGCGCGTGCTGCAGTTCATAGAGCTCTGCAGACCAAATAAGAAATGTGTCGCCGGTGTGCGTAAGCGCACAGCTCCGAGTGCCTCCAGTGATGAAGATTGGGGAAAAAAGTATACGAAAAGCTCAAAGAAAATAGAGAAAATTAAGAAGCCACGAAGTACAGAAGAAAAACGACAATACTTGCCGCTAGATGGCGCTGATATCATTAGCGCCGAGAAATTGTTAATAAAATTATCACAGCAAGAAAGCTTTGCTAGCGAAATAGAAGCTATTACGGGCGGGAGCGCGATAGCAAGAGACAGCCGGTTGAAACAGTTATCATTGTTCATCGATCAAGAAGGCATTTTAAAAATAAAGTCACGAATAGCGGCGGCAGAAGAGATAAGTGAAGATTTACGAGAACCGGCCGTACTAGATGGCCGTCACCCATACACCCGCCTCTACATAGAACATGAACACCGGCGTCTTCACCATAGCGGGGTGGAAGCAACTACGAGTGAAATATTACAGAAATTTTGGGTTTTACGGCTTCGCCCCACCGTGCGCGGCATAATAAAGAGCTGCGCGCTTTGCAGAAGAAGAAGCGCCATCCCGCCACAGCCGCCTACAGGCGACCTGCCGAAGTCCCGGGTCGCGCACCATCAACGAGCCTTCACCTACGTGGGCCTGGACTTTCTTGGACCATACAGCGTGACCATCGGGCGGCGCCACGAGAAGAGATACGTGGCGCTTTTCACCTGCCTTACTTCAAGGGCGGTTCATCTGGAGATAGCCGCCAACCTGACTACGGACTCCGCAGTAATGGCACTGCGGCGCATGATGTCGCGCCGCGGGTGCCCCACCGAGGTTTGGAGCGACAACGGCACCAACCTGCGCGGCGCTGATGCAGAACTGAGGCGCGCCGCACTAGACGCCACTAAAGAAGCAGCAGCCAACTACTCAATCAAATGGAAGTTCATCCCGCCGAGCGCGCCGTTCATGGGAGGCGCATGGGAGCGCATGGTGCGCTCTGTCAAGGCTGCACTGTTCGCCGTGCTGCAACAGCGGCATCCACCAGAAGAGGTACTGCACACACTGCTGGTAGAGGTCGAACACACGCTCAACAGCCGACCTCTCACACACGTGTCGGTTTCACCAGAAGACCCGGCACCACTGACGCCCAATCACCTCCTGCTGGGCGGACCATCACGCGTGCCTGTCCCGGGCGCGTTCTCCGAAGGCGATACCATCGGCCGCCGCCACTGGCGGCACTCACAACAGCTGGCCAACCACTTCTGGTCACGCTGGGTACGAGAAGCGCTTCCGCTACTCCAAAAGCGGCGGGAGCCTCATGGAAGAGGAGCAGAGCTACGCGTCGGCGACATCGTCCTCATCGCTGACGGCGCGCTGCCAAGAAATACGTGGCCAACGGGGATCATCGAGGCAGTACACCCTGGAGCAGACGGCGTAGTACGAGTGGCTGACGTACGTACGGCTGCGGGAGTCATGCGAAGACCGGTTAAGAAGTTAGTCTGGCTGCACCATATTTAGTATAACACTGCGTGTTATAGGCGGGAGAATGTACAGCACAGACACCTTTCGTTGTAAATATTAATGTAAATAGATAGTAAGGCAGGATAGAATTGTATGTTTCGTTTAGTTCGTGTTTAGTTTGTAAGTTTTTGTAATAAATGATGTTCGTTTTCGCCTTTTATTCGCCCTAAGACCTACATACAGCTTTGTTGTGTAGAAATAATAAGGCTTTATGTAGTATGATCTTTGCCTAATAGGCATATTACGAATAAAGCGAGTTCCACGCAGTCGACGACATTACGAGTCGACTCTTGCGAGATAGTATTTATATGCGGGAACTCACTATTACGAAAATCCGAAAAGTGCAAAATTCTCTGTTAAAACAAATGTTTTATGATTGTAAATAGTATGTATAATGTAAGTATAAGCCTTAGGCATATGTATAGACACTTTTCGGTACTATAAAGATAGTTAACAGGATAGTACGACCTGAAAAGGCGTACAACTCTGTAATTGTAAGAGTTTCCGAGGTCCTGTGAGAACGTACAATGTATATAGCACTCTTGTTTGTTATTATATAAGTTTATTTGTGTTAGATCCTTGTATGTAAATAAGAAATAACACATTGTAATTAGTTTTCGGTAGGTCTTAGGGCATTACGTACTTTGTTTTGCATTTATTTGTAAAAAGGTAGTACCGTTGCACTCGCTAGAGGGCCACACTAGTTGATTAGAGGTAGAAGAAGCTACCTAAGATAAAAGTATTAAGATTAGATCACGAAAAATAGGATTTTAACAAACCAAGACATTGTGGCGCCATTTGCCTTTGAAGTTTGCCGCCGTCCGTCTGGCCGCGCACTATAAATATCGGAGAGCGCGGCCATACAGTTAGTTCCGTTCCAGTAAAGTAATAGTTTCGTTACGACTCAATAAGTTTCCCAGACAAGTTCCTGGGCTTTAGTATATATCCATAAGGTACCGGCTTTAGAGTAGGGCAGTGCTAGGGCAAGTACTGGCTCTCCTTAGAATAGGTCAAATATTTGCAACGGTGCTAGCTTTATTGCTATTTCGTTACAATAAAGCACCTGTGCAAGAAAAGTTGTGGTCTCGCTTATTTCTCCGACACATCCGGCTCAACAGAAAAGCACTACGGCTGGTGGGGCATCGAAGAGAGAAGAACCAGATTTACAGTCCGCTGGCTCCCCCGGCTGTAGTGCACAACTTTATTAAAGTATCTTTTACTATTTTTTCTATCATTAGGCCGAAATAAACATGTTCTTAGCGATACAATGTAGGTACAATACAACATGTAACAGTTAAACCCACGGAAAAGAAAAAAGAATTTAACAAAGTATTCTGTCATTAGGCCGAAATAAACAAAAAATCTGTAAGCGGGCTGACCCTGTAGGCCACCTTTGAAATTTTCCACTATATTGAGGTATTTTAAGCTCAAAGAAGCAAAAACGAAACCTAAATATAAATTGATTAGTAATTTAATGTTAGAAAACATGAATATTTTTTTTTTAATAATGATGGATTTTGATCTTTCGCATGGCGTTTAATTTTTGAGCTCTAAATTGTTTTTTTAGTTACAAAATTGATAGGTTAAAAAACATCTAAGAAATATTAAAAAAACTTTTTTCTAAAATTTTTGTTATCGATAAGGCCCGAACATCTCTCGACCGGTTTTAATCCGATTTACGGTATGACACACTTTTTTTGAGAGAAAAGCTGATAAGGTTTTATACATCAATCAATAATACTAGCCTGAAAGTTGTTTCAAAAATATGAAATAAGTTTGTTGTAAACTACATTTTGATATTTGAAAAGCTGTAACTTTTGAAAACCTGATTCGATTTTCATTTTTGAGGCATTCGATGTTTTTTAACTTCCCGCTACGTATGTAGAAAAGGAAGTTGGTGATTTTGCCCCTGTTTTCGAAAATCGAGTTTTCACCAGTTCTCCACGTTTTAAGGTTCTAGGAACCTTTTTCAACTATTTTCACGATAACGTCAGTATGTCTGTATGTCTGTATGTATGTGTGTGTGTGTGTGTTTCGACATAACTTCGAAATTTTTCAACCAATCACTTTTTTGTATTCTACGATATTTTAGTATTAAAAAACTACGTCGGATGCCGTTTCAAAAATCCAAATTCAGTCTATGTTTCAAAAGTTACATCTTTTCAAGTATTAAAATTGTGTTATTTTTAACAATATCACTTAATAAATATTTGAAATAGCTTTCAGGCTAATACGCCGGTTGACTTAAAAATCTTATGAGCTTTTCTCCTGTAAAAACTGCGCTAAATACCGTTAATGAGATCAAAATCGGCCGATTTGTTTGGAATTTATCAATAACGAAAGTTTTTGAAAAAAAAATGTTTTTTTTTTATATTGTTTCGATATTTTTCAAGCTATAATTTATACTTTCCATCGTCGGCACTTGGTGAAACTGCATCATATTGATTATATAATATAAGCACTTGTACTGTTTCACAAATGTAATTTAAATTACATTTGTGAAACAGTACAAGTGCTTATATTATATAATCAATTTTTCAAGCTATTGATTATTTAGCTAAAGCAATATTTTAGATCTTAAAAATTAAGTGGAATACTATTCAAAAGATCTAAATCGATCATCGTTTATAAAATATTCATCTTTTCAAAAATCAATATACAGTCATTTTTAACAAAATACATGTTTAAACTTAAAAAATCTGTGTTTATAAGTTTTATTCTTTTGAGCTTAAAATACCTTAATTTAGCGGAAAGATTCAGGGATGGCCAGTAGTGTCAACCGTTTACATATTTTTTATTACTAAAATGTTGCAGAAAGTCAAAAAGATTATAAAGGTTGAAAAATTTCAAATTTATGTAAAAAAAATTTCAAAATGTGTCATTAACGATAACGCCCGAACGGCTAAACCCATTTTGATGCAATTTGTGCATTGGATATAGGTTTTCAAAGAAAAGAGTTGATTAGATGTTGTATCTAATCGATTTATTAATCTGGAAGTTATATTAAAAAAAACTGTTTTTTTGAGGATTTGTAGCATGATGCAGCAGCATGATGAAGAAAATTTTACAAGATTAATTTGTAGAGTTTGGAGCATGATGCATGATGAGTGACTCTCAGACTTTTTTAAGTGTATATTACTATTTTTTTTAGAATAAGCACCGAATAGTGATACTATATATAAATACCGAATAGTATCACTATTCGGTGCTAGAATAGTGATACTAGAATAATCAAATTATACAAAGTTGACATTAACAGAACGTGAAGAGATTTAAGATATTTTACATACATTTAAAATGGTTTTTATCACAAGCTCATAGTCCAAATCTCTACTTTTGAGTATCGGTGTACCGTCCCATACATACCGTAGAGACAGGTAAATATTTACGAACCATCGACTGTAAAGAAGGATCATCACCAGCCTCGATGAGGAGCACGCGGCACTGGTCGCACTCCGAGAGCCGGTCCGCCACCACACTGCCGCCAGCCCCGGCCCCGACTATTATAAAATCAAACTCTTCCAAATCTGGAACAAGACAGAATCGTTATTTACTTTAAATTATACGATAAAAATAAGCACATGGTTCTCCTGATAGAAAGAGATAATCATCGCCTATAGAAACCCAAGACATATATAGTGTCATATTCATGTGTTAAAGATGTAATGCCAAGTTTATCAGCTACCTTACCGTTTAAACTTGAACAAGAGTGAACAGTGACAAGCATTTACGCTTTTGCGGTAGAAACAAGTAAAGCGTGGTACGGCAACCAGACGATAGGTTGCAGTACTCTACCAGCATGGGCGTAGCTATAGCTCTGTTATTGGAAATCTTATAAAAAATAGGGTTATATGCATAAAATTCTCTTTCTAACACTATTTTGTGCAAATAAAGTAAGTATTTGCATTGTATTGTAAAATTTAGGACATTTTAATTTATATTTTTATTTTGTTGCATAGAGTGTATTAGCTAGAAACTCTATATTTCTCATGAAGAAAAATATGTCGATTACTGAAATATTGTTCCAAATCTGTCGTTTTCAAATATATCGATATATCGAGTTATAGTTGTTCGATGTATCGCAAAGTATCGATAGAACACTACGATATATTATATAGAAAAAATATCGTTTTTCTACATGAATATCCCTAATGGAAAGTGGAAACGATCGAACGCATCATACCTACCCTTAACCAAAAATAAATAGGCACAAAAGTATAATAATATAATCTCAAGTATGTTCTCCACTTATCATACCTACTACCTTTTATTTTAAATTCATCGATATAACACTGCCACCTTTCGGTAAAACGCTCAGAGTAGTTTGGCTGACACTGAAAATCAGCGTTGAAGTAAAAACTTCTCAACATTAGCTGAGTGTCAGCCATTTTGAGACGTCACACCACTTAGTGCAGTGGACACTAAACGATAGGTTACAACGGACCCCCGGGGAAGGGTTTCACGGGTTCCCAACTGTACAAAAATTACTTATATTGGCAGAACCCTATATTTGGCAATTAAAGTGGTGCATGAGAGAATACAATTTAGTAGCTATGGCTACGGCCAGGTTTCGCCCTTGTATTAAATAAATTAAATATTAAGAACTGCCTTTACTAATTGAAACTACGTAATCAATCTATATTACATTTGTATTTTCTTTTCACATTGTTCATAATTCTAATAACGTTATTTTATTCTTTAATTCTACATTCTATTCATCCTTATCCTTATAATGAAATATAACTTATCAAATACATTACCTTAAATTATTTATGCACGTTCAAGAATGATATCAATGGAGGCCAACTGTTGGGGACGTCATACCTCTTCGAGTATCTATTCCAAAGTGAACGTCTGTTAAAAATATTTAACAGACGTTTTTGAAATTTAGGGATGCCAGTGCAAGAAAACAAGTTCGCACGTTTATAATATCGAGTAAAATATTACTTTATTAAAAGAAAACCTAACACTCGACCATCCTGACCTCGTACATGTCCTCATGCTCGCTCTTTTCCAAAACCTAACACTTGGCCTCCTTATTATTTGCTTATCTACCCAGCAGAGCTATTTGCAAGAATATTAATTACAATGTTTAATACATTTTTATACATATTTGTAAATAAATAATTGCTAGCAACTGAATCCACACATAAGCCTAATATATTATAACAAATAATTGGTCCATAATTGCGATTGAACTATATTGTAAAGCGAAAAATATCTTTAAATATACTTACATCAACATTTTTTTCCCACTTTAATACAATACAATGGATATCTAGTTAGCGGAGTTATTTACAAGATGTTTTTCAAGAATTTACAAGATTTACAAGATTTACAAAATTTACAAAGAAATTTATAAGAATTTACAAAATTTGCAATGCAATAATTTTTATCCATATTTATATAGGTACCAATAATTATTAGCCACTAAACCCTAAAACAATACATATAAACCTGATATTTTAAAACAATATTTTAAAATGGAATGTATAATAGATTAGATTAATAAATATTTAGATGAAGACATATATATATGATGATGAAATTAATAATTAAATTGTTAGTAAAATTGAATAATATATTAATAATTAAAATCAAATGAGCAAAATCAACAAAATCAAATGACATATTATTAATTTAAAAATAAATAATGAAATATAAATTAAAATTAAACTAATAATTAATAGCAATGTTATGTAGTATTTTAGTGATAAGAAATTAAGATTTGCACACCTTTAAATGGTAGAATAAGTAGAGCTACATTGAAATGTACCTATCTAACAACCTTGTATACCTTATTCTGGCAAATAAAAAATATTATTATTATTATTATAATTAAATAATCAGTAATAACAATTGAACTATAATAACTTTAAGTGAAAAATATCTGAGTATGTCTACACTAAGATCAACATTTTTTCATATTTGCTTACGACTTTAATACAATACAATGGATAACAAGTATCTACTTAGCGGAGCTATTTACAAGAAAGCTAATTACAATAATTTAATGCACTAATTTGATACATATTTGTATAGTAATAATTACTAACGACTAAAACCATACATGCAAACCTAATAAATTACAGCAGTTAAATAATCAATAATTACGATTGATCAATAATTACAATTAAAATATAATGTTATGCGAAAAATATCTAATATATGTCTACACTTACATTTTTATATTTGCTTACAATGTTTACTTTAATACAATACAATCGATATCTATTTAACAGTGCTATTATGAATTATAACGTTTTAATACTATATACTTATAGATTTTTTTTCACAATTCCTTTTGTTTCCCTTCCCAAATGAGAAATATTCTTTGAATGAATAAAACCAACACTTGATTAAATAAATTATCTCTAAAGGTTTACTTTTAGGTAGAGCGTTGCTGTATGTCTTTATGTTACAATCTTGTTTGTAGAATGTACCACATTTCCTATTCATACCCATTTCTATAATAATTCATTCGATTAAGTATATGGTACATTTAGCTATTATATATTATATTTGTTGTACAATTAATAATTAAATCCACATAGAATTAAAACAGATGTTAAATTTTAAAACAATTTCAATTTTTTTTTCTTTCATGTATGTAATTTAACAAGTATATAATTTTATAACCAAACATATTTTAATTTAATTTCAGATCTTTCAAAACTTATGCTTATATCAATATGATTTATAGTTGTAATACGATATTAATCGTTACTTAAATTAAAAATAATTTTTAATACATATACTCGTACAAAAAATCATTTAACAATGTGATAAAATGTGGAAATAAAGCCAATAAAAATCTATACTATGTCAAATATTAAAATTTATTAATAAAAGAAATAGTATTTTTTTATATAATTCAAGGTTCTCCTATTATCTCTAGTAACAATTTTATGTCACAACAGACTCGGTAAACCATGTGAGGGTAATCGAGTTCAAAGTTATACAGAAACATCGTACTTTCAATCACTAAATTATTTGAAATTACAAAAGTGGCTTTTAAACAACCTCTTTTTTTTAAATTGTTCTGGCATTTTACTGGTATTTTTCGATGTAAAAAAATTTTTAAATAAACTTTAATGCTCATCAAATAAGCAACTCAATAAACAATCCAGAAAGTTTTTTTTTTATTATACTACATAGATCAGAATTTCCTTTGATACATTTGGCAGATTCTAGAATATACATAACTGTCAAGATTAATATAACAGTATTTAACGTCGCTTAAGATAACAGTATTTAACGTCGACTGCTTGTAAATAATATTATTAAAAACAGTAAATTATGTTCAATTACTATAAAATGTATTATTTAATGTAAAGTAAAATATAAGTTATTGGTGTGAGTGTTATCTAGTAAAAACTATATCGGGTTCGAGTAAGAAAGTGCATAAATATGTGACATCGAATAATGATCACTATTGATTATACTTACTGCGAAACATAATGATAACTTTGCTGTACTATGTTCATACGTTCATTAAGTAAGTGTAAAGTTTTTTTGCCAAATCAGTGTTTGAGTGTTTAAAAAATCCGTTATTAGAACTTTGAATTAGTTCATTCTGCAAAACTTTTTACCGACACTCAAAATTTTGTACTGCTTGTGCCTCGATTGTCTGATAGTTAGACAACCGTAGCATAGAGGGCGGTTAAATCAATTATACTAATCTGAAGAGGGCGCTGTAAAGAATACTTATCGATTACGACTAATTATGACAAATGTGGATTTATCGAGCAGTGATGTACACAATATAATAAATATATGATATTGTTACGTACTCGGGTTCGCAATTGTAGAAAAACACCACTTATATTAAATCCGTGTATTTACACAACACAACACAGTACTAAAATACCCTTTACACAATAGTCACTTGCTGTACTATCACTGAACTTATCACACTACACAATAGAACACTTCTCACTTCGCACTGTTCACTTGATATATCGTTCTCGATCGCTTGATAAAAACTGACTCGTGTTTGTCAACATCTCTGTATTTATAGGCAGGGGAAAGCCCTAGCTGGATCCAGAAAAGTCTAAATGTATCGGGAAACAATGAATCACTTTTTATCGTAAACATGTTATGAGTCATAAATCCAAGTACACGCTACTTTCAACCTTATGCCATATCCCTCAAAGTCCATTATGGCATAGCCCCGGTCAACTATTTGTTTGTCAACAGGAGTTTTCTAGATAAATAGCGCGCGCGCGCTCCAATTCTACACGCTTCTAGATTATTCGTAACACTACCCCCCTCTTAGTTATGTTCGTCCCGAACATCATTACTTCCATTATAGATAGCTAATCGATCAACATGAACAATCTTCATGGTCCCTCTTGGTTGCTTCTGCACTCGGTAGGTTACGTCATTGATCCGTGTGATTACTTTGTATGGCCCATCCCAACGTCGCTGTAACTTAGGTGATTTTCCTTTTCGTCGAACCGGATTATGTAGCCAAACAAGAGATCCTTCCTGAAAACCTCGATGATTGGCGTTTCGGTCGTATCTGATCTTCATCCGCTGACTTGATTCCAATGCATTTTCACTTATCAATGAGTGTATATCGCGTAACCTCTCACGAATGTCTTCAACATGTTCCGGTATACTTAATTGGGTCTCTGCATTCGGTGGCGGGCCTCCAGTCATTAAGTCTGCTGGTATACGTAACTGTCTGCCGAAGTTGGCATAGGCTGGCGTCACTTTTATGCTTTCGTGTTCCGCTGTTCGGTAAGCCAGTAAGAACAGATGTATGTATTTATCCCAGTCCTTTTGGTGATCTTCTACCAGCTTGGCTAAGTGTCTTTCCAAAGTTTGGTTAAATCGTTCGACCATTCCATCAGATTGCGGGTGATAAGGCGTAGTTCTTGTTTTGTACACTCCTAATAATTTACACATTTCCTGGAATACATTAGATTCAAAGTTTCTGCCTTGGTCTGAATGAATCTCCAGCGGAACGCCAAATCTGCATATCACCTCATTGACTAATTTCTCAGCAACCGTCGTGGCTTCCTGATTAGGGATTGCGAACACCTCCGGCCATTTCGTGAAGTAATCCATCACGACCATAAAATACTTGTTTCCGTTATCTGTCTTAGGAAATGGCCCAGCCACGTCAATCGCTATCCTTTCCCAGGGGGCTCCCACGTTGTATAGTCTAAGGTTGCCTCGGCTTCTGACCTGCGGACCTTTCACTGCTGAGCATGACGTACATTTTCGGCACCAATTCTCGACATCTTCTCGGCAATTCAACCAGTAAAAACGCTCTCGTACCTTTACCAATGTTCGTCGTACTCCAAGATGTCCTCCAGAAACCCCATCATGCAACTCACGTAGTACGTCCTTGATGAGTTTTCTTGGCACGACCAACTGTAGATGATGTTCTCTTCCTGAAGGTTTTTCCCATTTGCGGTACAGTAAGCCGTTTTGCAACACAAGGCTTTCCCACTGCGCCCAATAACTTTTCGTAATGGCGCTGAAGGGAGCCAGCTCCTGCCATTCGGGCTTTTCCGTGTCTTGCTTCTTCCAATCTATTAGAGGCCGCAAATCTCTATCTTCGTACTGGGCCTCACGCATCTCATCAGTTTCCCACCTGTCATCCGTAGGCTTAGCTCGCAGTACTTGAACCCTTTCCTTCATCTCCATCCTTACACAATGTTTACAATCTTCCGCACAAGGTCGTCGTGATAACGCATCCGCATTCGAGTGAGACCTTCCACTGCGGTGTTCTATGTTAAAGTCAAACTCTTGCAATTGCTCAATCCAGCGAGCCACTTGGCCTTCCGGGTCCTTGAATTGTAACAACCACTTCAAAGCAGCATGGTCGGTACGCAGCTTGAAGGATCGCCCAATCAGATACTTCTTGAAGTGTCGAAGAGTCTTCACTACTGCCAATAGTTCTCTTCTTGTAACACAATAGTTTCGTTCCGGCCGCGATAATGATTTGCTGAAGTAAGCTATCACAACTTCTTAATCGCCTTGCTTCTGTGATAAGATACCACCAATGGCAGTGTTACTTGCATCTGTGTCTACGATGAACTGCCCTTTCCGATCAGGATAGCCCAAAATTGGTGACTCACACAACCGCTTCTTAAGTTCATCGAAAGCTTGTTGACACATGTCATTCCAATCGAAACTCTTCTTTTCTTCAGTGAGTCTATGCAGCGGTTTTGCTATTTCAGCAAATCCTTTCACAAAACGTCTGTAGTAAGAGCATAGTCCTAGAAATGCGCGAACTTCGGTCTTGTCTCTGGGTGTTGGCCACTTCTGTACTGCACTAACCTTTTCAGGATCTGTCTGTACGCCGTTTTGTGATATCACGTGACCCAGATAGTTGACTTCCTTTCGAAATAAGTGACACTTCTTTGGGTTCAACTTTAGCCCTGCAGCTTGTATTTTATTAAAAATCTTTTCCAGTTGGTACAGATGATGCTGAAAATCTTTTCCTATGACTATTACGTCATCTAAATACACTAAGCAGGCATCGCCTACAAGTCCTGCTAGAACACATTCCATTAATCTTTCAAAAGTCGCCGGTGCATTGCATAATCCAAACGGCATCACTTTAAATTGCCATAATCCTTGTCCTGTGGAGAATGCTGTCTTCTCTTTATCACTAGGGCTAAGTTCAACCTGCCAGTACCCAGATTTTAAATCTAAAGTTGAGAACCAAGACATGCCTGCCAGAGTGTCCAAAGTGTCATCTATTCGTAGCAATGGGTAGCTATCTTTTTTGGTGACTTCATTGAGCCGACGATAGTCGATGCAGAAACGTGTAGACCCATCTTTCTTCTTAACCAACACTACAGGAGAGCACCATGGACTAGAAGATTGCTCTATAACTCCGCTTCTTCTCATTTCATCTATCATCTCCTGTACCTCCCTCTCTTTGGCTATAGGGACACGTCTAGCTTTCTGCTTTATAGGCTGCGCATTTCCAGTGTCAATCTTATGTTTGACTACAGATGTTCTGCCTATATCTCTATCAGTCTTAGAAAAAATGTTGGCATAACGTGAAAGTAGATCCTTAGCCTGCTGCCGTTGTGACGTGGTAAGGTAGCTGCACTTGTTCACCAAATCCTTGAGTTCCTGTGGTACGTCTCTTGATGCTGTACTTCCTGTCAATGTCAGTTTCCTTAACGTCATAACTTCATCACTCTGTCCTACAACATCGCCTGCTTTGAGCACTACATCACTGTCACTCAGGTTGACTATCTGCACCGCTGCCAAGCCCTTGTCACATACTAAACTTCGGCCCGTAATACAGTGTGGAATTGCTCCATTGTCCTCAATTAACACACTTCTATTACCCAGGCCCTTGTAACTGGTTGGTAACTTCACGCGTACCAATGTCTTCGATCTTGAAGGTAAGATGGTTCTTCTAGCCACTGTTACCTTTCCTTTTGATCCCCCATCCATGAAAATTTCTACTAGCCCACATACGAAAACTCCTGTTTTGCAATCAATCTTGCAGGCATTCTTCTTCATGAAGTCTAAACCAAGTACACAGTCATCCATAATATCGGCCACTACGACGTCGTGAGTGTAATACTCGTCGCCTATTTGCATCACTACAGATGCTTCACCGAAGACGGGTATTGGCTGACCTGTGACAGACAGAAGCTTGCTTTTCCCAAAATTCCTCAATCTCAGGTTGCCATTGTCAGCTACTTCTGGTCGCACCACAGTTCGTGTAGCTCCAATGTCCAGCGTTAAGCTGCAGTTCTTGCCATTAATCAGTCCCTTAATGGATAAACTGTTGCCGTCGCACACCTGGGATATGACAACTTTTGGGGCTGTTTCTCGTCCAGCCAGCACCTGCCGTTTGCTCCTAGCTGTTACTCGTTTCTCTGCTGGTTCAACAGGCTGTTTGACGTGCCTGCTCTCTTCAGCTGCTGAGTTTCCTCCCGCTTGCTGTCGCCAATTCATGGAACCTGTAGCCATAGGTTTGGCTGGGCAGCTAACTCTAATGTGCCCACGTCCACCGCAGGCGTAGCACATGGGGCCCAGTCTCCTAGGTTCCACTTCCTTTGTTTGAGCCACAACTTCTGTAACCTCACGTACTTTATGTGCTCGAGGTTCGTGGCGAACAGCTTCTACCTCCAGCGCATGAGCCAAAGCCTCCTTCATTGTCACGTGGTGCTGAAGGCGAACAGCAGCACGCACTTCCAGGTCTCGAATTCCATCAATAAATGCCTGGACAATAGTATTGTTCACTGTGTTAGCGTCGGCTGAAGGATACGCCTTCCTCACAAGCTTCTCAATTTCCACGGCCCATTGTTGAAGTCCCTCGCCGCTCCTCTGTACACGGTCCTTTAATTGGGCACGGAACACATGCTCCAAGTGACGCTCACCGTAGCGAGCTTCCAATGCCTCCATCAAATCAGCGAACTGATATTCTTTAGGCATTGCATCCAACACAGAGAGCGCCTGTCCCCGCAACGCCGTACTTAGAGCTGTTAAGCAATGTTCATCTGTCCAACCACTGGCCTTCGCTGCTATTTCAAACTGAGTGCGGTACGCACTCCAAGACGTAAGACCGTCATAAGTGGGTACCTTTACCCGAGGACCCACCTGGTGAGAGCAGCTTGTAACGGCAGCACCCGACTTAACTCCCGTGATCTTCATTTTCATGACCTCCCTTTCCAGTTGGTCCACGTTTTCACTTATTTTGCCGCAGCTGGCCTCCAAGTGGTCAACCCTCTTCTCAACACTCTTCATGTCGCGCTTGACGAGGCCCACATCGCTTTTTAACTGGTCTTGCTGCGCCAGGATAACTGACAATTTACCATCAAAACCAGATAAATGTTCCTTGATCTGTTCCCGTAGCGTTTGTTGCTGCTGTTCCTGTAGCTTTAGTTGTTTCTGTTCCTGAAGCTGTTGATGCTGCTGAAGTTGTTGAAGCTGTTGTTGTAGCTGTTCCTGTAGCTGCTGTTGTAGCTGAAGTTGTTGTTGTTGCATAGCTGCCAGTATGACAGAAAGGTCAGTAGGCGTTGCGCTCGAAGATAGTGACGTGCTGGCAACACTTGCAGGTTCATCACCAGCACGCATCTCAATATCCTCTGACACCCTCTGTGTCTCAGCTTGAGACCTGGTGGTAACACCTTCCTTCGGAATAAGTGGCATTTCACAATCTCACTTCCGACACCAGTTGTTACGTACTCGGGTTCGCAATTGTAGAAAAACACCACTTATATTAAATCCGTGTATTTACACAACACAACACAGTACTAAAATACCCTTTACACAATAGTCACTTGCTGTACTATCACTGAACTTATCACACTACACAATAGAACACTTCTCACTTCGCACTGTTCACTTGATATATCGTTCTCGATCGCTTGATAAAAACTGACTCGTGTTTGTCAACATCTCTGTATTTATAGGCAGGGGAAAGCCCTAGCTGGATCCAGAAAAGTCTAAATGTATCGGGAAACAATGAATCACTTTTTATCGTAAACATGTTATGAGTCATAAATCCTAGTACACGCTACTTTCAACCTTATGCCATATCCCACAAAGTCCATTATGGCATAGCCCCGGTCAACTATTTGTTTGTCAACAGGAGTTTTCTAGATAAATAGCGCGCGCGCGCTCCAATTCTACACGCTTCTAGATTATTCGTAACAATATGTTATATTGCTGAGTAAAGGAGTGGCGCAGACGACCGACTAAAGAACGCGCCTTATTGGAACATTTAAATATCCAGCCACAATGTGCTTAAAACTAAATACTGGTTTGAGTTGAATCGTTAAGTAACAAAAAAAATAAAAGGAAACTTTTAAATAAATTAAAACGAAAGTTTAAAATAAAATATTGACAAACTAAAGTGTGGAATGCAATGATATGTGAATAAATGCAATTTGTGATGAGTCATTATAACGTATATTAGAACTTTAAAATATTAAAACTCATTACAAGAACATAAATTTCAGCTGCACTCTCAAAGTATGGTTCAAAGAACTGTGTATAATTAACACGGCCTTCGTTGTTCGTATGGTTCAAAGAACTGTGTATAATTAACACGGCCTTCAGTCGGCTAGTTCAAGTCTCACAAGTCGACTTTTCAAATTGTTGTTTTTTTATTATTATTATTATTATCATTATTGTATATAATATTTTATTCATTTTTTTATTTATTTATTTTATTATTTTTGAAAGTTTGACTTTAAAATTATTGTAAATTGATGCAAATATGAACTGATTGAAATTTATTATTGACAATTTTTTTTCTTTTCTTAATTTATTAATATTATTACTTTTAAACAGAAATATGACATAGAAAATCCTATTAGAATAGCCTGTATAGAATAAAATAGATATATACTTATTATTAATTACAATGAGTTTTGACGAGAACATTACGGTCAGAAAAAACAAGACGACATGATAAACAAAAATAAAACAGACTTATGTTTAGAGGAAGATTATGATACTACTATGGAGGAGGCTCTAAGTGCTACTAGTATGCAAAACTTATCTACGGAGGATATCCCATTAGTGCTTGAACTGGAAAATGAGATTAAAAACTTGAAACTTCAATTAGAAATCGCTAATAATGAAATTGATAATTTAAATGAGGAGAATTTTAGCTTGAAAAAACAAATTGATGCCAATGAAAACAAAATGAGATTGTTGTTAAAATCTAAGAGAATATCGGAATTTAATTTCAGCAACTCATCAACTCATACGCAGCCAAAAGAAAAACAATCAACCACACGGAGACAATCAAAAAATAGTATCCCTATTAAAAAATTGTCTCTCTGTACTGAAAATAAGAATCAAAAAATATTAAGGAAAATATAAACGAGTTGTGTAAAAACAGCTCAGAAATAAAGGCTACCAGTGTAAACAAAAATAAATACATGAAACTTGATTCTGGACCCCACAAAGATAAATTGCCCCAGAAGACAATATACGGTGTTCAAGACAATGTCAAGAATAAAGCAAGTGTTCTTATTATAGGTGATAGTACGATAAAGGGATTAGCTAATAACTTGATTAGTAGTAGAAAAAATACGTGGAATGATTGTTACAAAATAACAGCGTTAGTAAAGCCGAATGCAAATACTGAAGAAATTTTTTCGTATTGTTTTAAAGGACTCAAAAATAAATTAGCACCAAATGACAAAATTATTTTGTCATTTGGAAGTAATGATAAGAACCCTTACAAAGTGTTAAGCGAACTAAGTGTAGTTTTGTATAAGTTAAGAAAAGTTAAAGTTTGTATAGTACCAGTGTTACATAATCCCTATATAAACACAGGTTTATTGAATGACCTTATTTATTCTATATGTAAAAATTAAATAAATAAATAAGAATTGTTATTTTCTGTCAAGGATAGTGCAGGAGTATACACCTATGTTGAGTAAAAAATATATGTTACATACCCTTACAAGCGATATAAACAATTGGATCAATACAGAGGATTATCATAACATTTACATTAACTTCAATTATCTTAATTAAAAAAAAACAAGCACAATGAGTCTTACACAAATTTAACAAATAAAAATTATAAGGAAATTAAGCCTAATAAAAAAGGAACGATACCCTTTTATTTTAAACAACAAAAAGATATTAAAAATTTAGAAATAAAAACTTCCTGTGAAACAGATAACAATACTACACTTGATTCAAACTTACCACCTAAGAAAGGGACTATACCATTTTATTTCCAAAAAGCTGTCCGCACATCTAAAACGTTTTTTCGATCCCATAAATAAACATAACATCACATTATTGCATCAAAACATAGCAGGTTTATTAAATAAAACAAATATAATTTGTGTAGTATTAGATTACTTAAGCAAACAAAAAAAAAATATAGAAATAATATGTTTTACAGAAACTTTTGTTATGCAAGGCTCTCAGTCAAATATTATTATTAATGAATATAAATTGGCTGCATGTTTTTGTCGCTACACTCAGTAGTTGGTTACTATCTAAGTGTTTTTACTCAGTAGAAGAATTTATTATAAATAATAGTAAATATTTGTAGTTAAATATTTTATAGACAAGTTAAAATACCGAAAATTATACAAATTGATTAAAATGTCTAAACGAAAATAATAATTTAATTGATTAATAATGCTACATATATGTAATATAATTGAATAATATCTAATAATTTATATAATACAATTGAGTAATGTTTGTCTATGTAAAATTTCTAAAATATTATTTAAATATAAATTAAATCAGCTATTTATTAAAATGAACTATAATTTGCATGCCTAAAATATAAGGGTAGAATAAGCAGAACAATGTATATATAACTAATAACTTTTTTGTAACCTTATTCTGGCAAATAAAAAAATTATTATTATTATAAAAAATAAAAATATAGATTCTATCACATATTTATTTTTAATACTTATTTTTAATCCGAGTCTATTCAATACTCTACAAATTATTTCACCCGTGTCTCTTATTCTCATGTTTTACGATCACAATATTTAAGTCCTCCCGGCTGGGGCTGAGGGCCTCATAGCTATCAAATACATGTATATACTTTACACCATTAACTTATTTTTCCCAAGTAAATTAAATAATCATACATTTCAATGATCATTTTTCCCATAACCATTCATCATAATATACTGTTGTGACTCTCCCGAATTACAAAGTATATTACGTAATCCTCCATCTATGTTAGTGGAGCGAGTTTTCCTATCTCACAACCAAAACCATAGTATCATACATATCAATTACATAGGTACATTAAATAAACCATCCCCCATAATACTGTTGCGACACCCGGGTCTTACACCAGTAACCACCGGGTCTTACACCAGTTTTATCATATTAATCGTAATCCTCAAGAATCACGACCATATCTCACATTCAAATATTTTTATGTTCACCTTTCCTCATTAAAATCGATTAATTCTTATATTGATTATTTACTGATATGAATTCAAGGAAAGTCATTAAATACTTCTACACTTTTTATCGTCGGCACTTGGTGAAACTCCATTTTAACACAATATTTGCTAGCTGATCACACTTGTACTGTTTCACAATAAAATAATTATATTTAATTTCCGACCGGTTTCGCTTACACAAGCATCCTCAGGGTATTTCATTAAATACTAACTTTCTTTTATTTTACTATTGAATTAAACAATCATTTTCACTAAATTTATCATAACATAATATTAAGCTTTAACTTGGCATCATTCTGTAATACTTGAAAGTGATCTATGTAAAGTATACAGAACTCCATTTTAGCCATTGCAGTTGAAAATAGTTTTCATAATTATTTTGACTTCTTTCGCTATAACGAGGAGAAAGGCCCCTATTTCAATTGTAAAGCCCCGTGTGTTTAATCTGATGTATCGAACACTATTGTCTCAGACCTCTTACGTAATAACAGTGGGTGACTTATAAAATCTAGCTATTCTCTAATTTTCTTCATATCTGAAGAAAATTAAAAAACAAATTAAAAAACTCGTACAAAAATTGCATTAATTAATAGAATAACGCATCCGAAGAATCCGAAAGCCTTTCATCATTACTTTGGCTTTGCACCAAACCAAATTTTAAGTAGTGGGATAGCGAGAGATTAAATCGTTGACTAGCCACAGTAACAAATTTGTAACTGGTCAATACGCGTTGCAGATTTTAATTAAAAACAAATGAAAAGTCATTACTTGAGAAGCAGATTTCATTTTTGTTTTGTCCTCTATTGTACGTCGAGGAGTTTCCATCGATATACTACTAAGGATTTAACCTAAAATATAGGCTCCATTGTACTGCAGAAAATTTTTATTTATAATTTATTTTCAATTTAAATTTTTATATATATTTTAAATTTTCGCCATTGCCAGCAAACACTTTTATACCTTATTTCATCCATTGAAATTTTCTCTTCCTATAGAGCTATATCTCTTTAATGCAATCGTTATATCTAATATAATTAATTTATTTATTGTGCTATCATCTATTATATAATAGGCTATTATTTATTATTTCTATCTATTGTTATTATTGTCTGTCAAATCTAAAGAAAGTGAGGTTTCACAAATCCTATGCAATTCGAAATGGGGCCAATAGCCAATTTTCAGCTTTTAATGACATAAGTGGTGAAAAAAATGATGTGGTGTCGCGGGACACCAGGTAGGAACGAACTTCCTTCGGCTAAACGGCACTACTCGCTTGTGTACGCGACTGTCGCGCCTGCGCACGTCTCATTTAACGCTTTTATTCCACACATTTTTCTTACGGTTTTACTATCACATTTTTTTCAGTTCGGTCGCGCAGCAAAATCCCTATCCCCTCCAAGCCTGCCGTAAGGAACTTCGTTCCAATTGTCCAAACTACGACGATTCTGTGCTACAGTTAGTGTACTGGGTGTCTAGGAGTCCACGCGAGACATTTTTACTTCCGGTTGATATACCACACACAGACATTTGTAACAAGCTTCCATACCGTCTTGTTATACGAGAGACAAATTCATATTTGATAAATGTTGAACTCACATAGTATACTATTATATATTTGTGGGCTTAGTAAAATAAATATCTGCCAAACTTACAAATAAAAACTTATTTATATATATTTTATTCTTATGATATATTGAACACTAAAGAAAACTACTAGATGGTAAGGCTTTAAATTCACGCAATCTCTGTAGCAATACACCATCGTTGCTTAGTTTACTCCCATCCAAAAGCAGTTCAATTTGTACCGTCGGGTCACAAGGCAATAGTGGTAGCGTAGCTAAATTGTTTTTCAAATTCCTAAATGGCTATTCATGCTCGTTGCACTATCTATTTATGGCATCCCTTTTCATAATTATTAAGGAGACAAGATAACGAGACCTATATTGTATGCATTGTAATTTAATTTCATAATAGTTGAATCACGATTGAAGTTGCTTTTAAGACAAATATTTAAAATGGGATGCACAGGGTACTTATCGCTGACAGTAAACGAGTTTCATTCCTAAATATTAGAATTATCCCTCAACTGTTCAATCTCACCAGAAATATATACTCCGTAACTATAATTTCAATACTTTGATGAATCAAAAGTAAAAATTTGCCAACTATCACCAATTTTATCAAATTTGGAATCTGATTCGTAAAAATGGCTACCCTGACGTAGATATTGTAGAACATTTACAAGTAATTTAATTAGTAAACTGAACTTTCATACTCTGAGCTAAAATCAGTCTTGGCTGTAATAATACCATGTCAAGCCCCGGACTACATGATACATTAGAACTCATAGATCCAAAAATGTACTTGACATTGCTAATCACTTATATACCTATGCAATATTAAGATAAATATTAGTTTTTTTTTTTGCCTAACTGTACCCTCACTGTAATATGCGTCAAAGCTGTAGACCGATATTCCAATATAAACAAAATTCGATATAGAAACCGAAATATGGTCCAGCTATCGTAACTCACATTGTTTACATAATATTTTTGTTGTGTGAAGGTAGCTGCTAGAAGTTATTGCGTATGGAATATTTTAACTACCATGTTATAAGTTCTTTATTTAAATAGAGAAAACTAAATTAAGTAAGAGTGAAAAGTGAAGTGTTAAATTATATTATAAAACTAAAATAATGTTATATATAAGAGAGCAATATGTCTGCCGATAAACTGTTAATGGTTTGGCGGAATTGTAAGTTTTTTTCTTTTATGATGTTATTTTTATTCGCAAATAGAAAAAAGGCACCCGTTACGTCTGTTTTGAAAATCATTTTTTTAGCAGCACATTTTAAAATTATGACTAACTATAACTATTGCCCTATAACAAGGTTAAACGGGAAAAACAATAAATCTGATTATTCTGGGTTCAATCAAGGGATTTTCTAGTGGAATAGTTACTAAAAATATATTATTTGTTTCCTTTTTCTATTTTTTTTAATTATCATAAGACAGCAATGAAATATATGGATTTCCTGATATAACCAGAATCATCGTCTATAAGTACTCTGTCTGAGAAAAACGACACTTAACATGTTACGCGAGATCTTCATAGTTACTTTACCCTCTAACTAAATTTAAAAGAATTCTTTCTTTTAAACATTTATTTAATATACTAATTTGAACGTAATATAGGCCGCGGTTAGATAAACAGATACTGGGCGGTGACGAATTGCCTACTGACACCGATTGAAGTTTTAATTTAAGAAATTAAAATATCTGAAGGCATAAGTGTTCCTACATGTCACCTCTATTCGCAGTTCGCAGCTTCACAGCCACCTTATTGAGAATTCTAACTATGTTTCTTAATAATCCTCCTTGTTAAATCATCAAAGTAAGTTACCTCTCCACTCATGCTCTACTTCATATCCGTAGCAAAAGATGTTCTGCTTACACGAGGAAAACGGACTCTGGTGACAGCAACAGCACTTATTAGGACTGCAACTATTTCTTATTCAACACCTTCATGTTCTTGTGACCACTCCACTGTTACGAGTGATTCTTCAACGACGTCGCATTATCTGAAACTTAAAGCGACAAAGCATAGTATATTCTTCGTACCTACATATCTATCAGCGTACGTTGTTTTTTTTTAGGACCAGTAGAAAAAGGGGAGAAAATAAATTAACTGTTATTGACTTATAAGAAAAAAAATAGTGAATTATATCGATTTAAAAATAACATTTGGTGCTTTAACAGAATATAGAAAAATAAAATATTTTTCATATAAAACGGTTACGGTGCAAAAATATTATAATATTTACAAAGGTGTTACATATTTCTAAATCACCATACTTCACCGGTAATGCACGTGTGCAAAATATTATAATACAAAAGTTTTACAGATTTCTAAATCGCCATAGTCTACCGGTAATGCACGCGTGTGCAAAGTTATAATAAGTCTACTTTTTACTAACCAAGAAAAATGTATAAAAATGAGACTCACTACATACGAGAGAATGTCACATTATATATTATTAGTATTATTACCAATTATTAATATTTACAATTAATTCATTTATAAGCGTGGGGTATGTCCCATCTGAATTGTTGGCAGAACCCTATATTTGGCAATTAAAGTGGTGCATGAGAGAATATAATTTAATAGCTATGGCAACGGCCCGGTTCCGCCCTTGTATTAAATATTAAGAACTGCCTTTACTAATTGAAACTACGTAATCAATTTATATTACATTTGTATTTTCTTTTCACATTGTTCATAATTCTAATAACGTTATTTTATTCTTTAATTCTACATTCTATTTATCCTTATCCTTATAATGAAATATAACTTATCAAATACATTACCTTAAATTATTTATGCACGTTCAAGAATGATATCAATGGAGGCCAACTGTTGGGGACGTCATACCTCTTCGAGTATCTATTCCAAAGTGAACGTCTGTTAAAAATATTTAACAGACGTTTTTGAAATTTAGGGATGCCAGTAGAAAACAAGTTCGCACGTTTATAATATCGAGCAAAATATTACTTTATTAAATGAAAACCTAACACTTATATGTACCCGAAGTTCTAGCAGGTGAGGCTAGACTATTTTGTCATTGTAAGACGAAATGTTTATCCTCTTAAATTACATATCATACATAACTTTACATAAGCTCATAATCTTCATCACTCCATCGTCAACAAAAGGAAATGTGTGCAATAACATTGAGCTAACCTGACGGAAAATGATGCGGATTAAAATATACCAAGAAAAATGTATATACATTGATGTAAAATCGTAAGGACAATGTTTAAACAACGAGTATTTCATTATTGCGTACCTCTGACAATAGCTGACCGTGGGAACAAATAGGAAGTCAGCATCAACACACCAATGACTCCAAATGCTTCCTGCAGCTGGAAGATCTGTGCCACTGCTGATGATGCGTCCATTGCGCTAGACTACCTGGTCATAAATATATAGTATATACCTAAGTTATAGTAACGCCTTAATATTATCGATATAAAAATACTATCGATATAATGAGGGAAGTGTCATCTACAAATAAGAATGATTCATGGACGATAGTTCCTGGGAGATCATTAACATAAATTAAAAAAGCAAGAGACCTAAAATATTGACGCTATTGCGACAGGAATAGGTAAGGCGGTGGTACCAAATACCCGGGTGAGTCGTTGCTGAACTCTACCGCCCAGTAGTTACGATGGTAGTGTCATATATATAGCCAATCGTTCGCTTTTTACGAACTGCTTGGCAGAATGTCAAATGGTGTATTCTTCAAAGGGGCCCGGACCAATCCGGGGACTGTTACGTTTATTACGTTACGTCTCCATGTAAATACTTCGTAATAGTAAAATATTTTTACGTCGACAATGTTTGCCAGGTCAGCTAATATTATACTAAATCTCAGAAGTAAGCACTGGGTTTCATTTGAACAAACGGACATAAATAATAACAAAAGTATGAGTATTCACCTTAAAAATTGCTGGAGACGCTCTCAATTTTGCTACACAACAAGAATTAATACACAACTACATAACAATGATGATCAGTATGCCACAGAATAATATTATACCGGTATTGGTCCCGTAAAAAAATGTTCCCGCTGGTTATGTTGTGTGGCAAATCGCAGTAAGATAAGTTAACTACGCTCTTGATATCAATGCTGTTACAAAATAAACAGTTACGAGCACCACGTGGGCGTCGAAATAATTATAAGACACATTGTTCGTGTCCTCCATTCCATACAAAAATGAAATAATTCTATATTATTTGCGAGTCTATGCCCAATACATACATTGATATTTTCAGAAATTTAGCAATCAAATAGAAGAAGGCAAATATTTTTTAACATTTCAAGAACCAATAACTCCGCGACGCGACGTTTCGATCAATGATACAAAAATTATTTTATAGATACAGGCGTTACTTTGCGGAAAATTAAGGTAATTTACAACTTTTCGCAAAACCGGTTTTTACCAGTGGGAGGGATGCGCTGTGCCGCGCTCCCGGCCGCATGGGTGCCACCATCTTGCCTATTTCTCCCGTGAAACAGCTTTGCAGTATTTCGGAGAGAAGGGCAAGACAGGCAGTGTAATTACAGGCACCGAGACTTAACATCTTATGTCTCAGGATAGGCAACACATGAATGGAATACCTGGGCCAGTTCCAGCCCAGGTATCCCATTTTTGTTCACTAGCGACGTCGACCACTTACCATCAGGTGGCACTTTTGCCAGTTTGCCTATCTCAATAACATAAAAAAGAACAAATGTGAGTTTCGCAATGCCAATGAAGCAAAAAGTAACGTAAGGAATAGAACAAACTTATCGACGTTCTAAAAACTGATAGAAATCCCAGCGACACAATAGTCCATCCACGTCCACTACCTTTTTTGACCATGCGGCCAGTTGAACATTCCAGGTACCGTTGATAAAGTCTGCAAGACTTCAGGTCGATAACTGGCAGAAAATTTTACGGGACAACTTTAACGGGATATCTTGTTATCGGAGGCGAAGATTATGTTCTGGGTCACTGAGACACACTACAGTTAGTTGGTTGATCTGGGTCCCTCTTTAAAGAATAAACGATCTACCAATCTGCCAAGCAGTTCGTAAAACACGAAAGATGTTCAAACTATTAAATTATTGTAATAAAATCGGTATTGATATAAATCCATAGTTTTCCTCAATAGCTATTTAGTCAAAAACAACAAGAAAATACAGTTCATAGGCCATTTGACATAATTTAAAATGAAAACGTAAACAAGAAATAGGATATGAAATAATGAAAAACAGTTGATCAATGTAATGCTTTGGATTTATTGGTTCTGATATTATTCCTTACAACTATTGTAGCATTATTTACAATGTTATACAAATTGAACATTAAAGCAAATGTGCTATTTAAAACAATCGCGTTCGTTTTTTAGTTGGATCTTCTCAAAGTGTGATTCCAAAATGAAGCAGTTAGCTAGATTAAAAATTTATAAAAGTTATGTAAACTTAACAGTAATTATTTAATAACAAATTCACTGATTTCTAATATTGTGACTAGAGAGATTGTTCTATATTTTTTATCTGAAATATCCTGTTTTACTCTTACCTGCATGATCTCAATGTACCTTCAGAGGTTTTGGGTCCAATTGAGCACAGTGTACTTTAATACGCTTTCAGGTACACGAGATGTGCAGTCTACATCCGTCTCACTATGTTGTTCTTTATTATCTACGTTTTTTCTTTGTTTCATATTTTTATATTTTTTATAATTGTGATGATGTGCTAACACATCTATATACAGCGTCCCCTTAGGGTTTTTATCAGGGGCCCTATTTTTTATTTAAAATATTTGTATTCACGTACATAAAATCCCTACTTTATGTTCTCTAATACATTAGTCATAAAATGTAGCCCATATTTTAATTTTGTCCGCCTTCTTGGTCGAGGTGTTAACGACCTTGATTACGCAATCGATGGAGCTTGGGTATTCGATTCCCGACAGGTGTGATGAGCATAAATGTTTGTATTTCTGGGTTTTGATGTTTATTAAATATGTTTTATTATCTACACATTTATTTATGTTTTATAATCATTTATTAAACCAGCAACAATATAAGCAAATAATTTGCTTACTTTGGAGTTAGATAGGTTCGTGTAATTTGTCTAGGGCGTAGAGATCAAGATATGAGGTCTAGGTATAATAATTTGTATGTTTTTTACTATTTTTATCCTGTGTTTAATATGTATGCGTCCACATAAATCTTTAACTTAATATTTAAAGTTTTCAATATTATCTATAGTAATATTATAAATGCAAAAGTTTGGATGCTTAGATGGATGGTTGTTTGTTACTCAATCACGTAAAAACTACGGAACGGATTTGAGTGAAATTCGGCATACAGATAGGCTATTTTTTAACCTGGAAAAATTAGGTTATCCCGTGGGATTCGCCAAAAACTTTATAATGCAGCAGACTGCACGCTACAGCTAGTTTTATAATAATAATAACATTGGTGGACAAATTACATGAATTGATCTGGCTCCAAAGTAAATAAACTATTTGCTTGTGAAGTGGTTGCCAGTCAACGATATTGATACATAAAAATACATACATATATACATACTGAAATATATTTAATAAACACCCAAACCCCAAAATACAAACATTTTTTACATCACACAAATGCATGTCCTTTGAATCCGAGCTTCATTAATTACGTAGTCAGGTAACGACTCGATCAACTAGGCGGTCAATAATTATGATCAGTTTTAATCATATCAGCTATTTTCTCGCCTATCATGATTACAGGGGCGTTGGTGTTTCCACTAGTCAATGCAGGCATTATGCTAGCATCTGCTACACGCAGTCTATTTACGTTCTTAACATTTCCGCGACTATCCACGACTTCACCTAAAGCGCAAGTTGAACTATAGTGAAACATTGTCTTTGCAAGAGTTTTGACATAACATTTCCAATAATCCTTACTTTCAAAATCAAAATCCATGCAATTCTTCAATTTTAAATCAACTACTTCTGCATTTTGACTCTTAAAATATGAAGTATTAACTATCCGAATAAAATCTTGGACAGAGTTTGAAAAGATTTCAAGATCTTTTTCCACTGAAAATGTCCCAGTACAAATTTTCGGTGGATCCAAGGGGTTTGTGCTTCTTAAAGTCAACCTTCCTCGAGATAAAGGATGCAAGAGAGCAATATGTGTAAATAATATATTTGTACCTCTTCCAGCTTCCAGCAAATTATCACATATATAACCTTCTACAGCTAAATTAAAAGCACATATATTAAGAGGAATTAAAGAATCATTTTCTATGATAAAATTTACAGTCTGATAATCTGCAAAATCCTGGTTTTTGTTTAACGCTACAAATCCCAAAAAGAGGGGAGTTGGAAAAGTGTGTGGGTTTTTTGGTTGTGCTGGTTTATGAGATTTATTTAATTTAATGGCTGTAAATAAAACTGGATGATCTAGGTAATTAAAACCTACGGGTAAATCACTTCTTACTTTGATTTTAAAAGATTCCAAATGTTCTTTAGGGCCAATACCAGAGAGCATTAAAAGCTTAGGAGTGTTTATAGCCCCAGCTGATACTATTATTTCTTTCTTAGCTTTTATAATTATTTCGCTACCATCAAGCAGAACTTTTACACCAACTGCATTATTACAATCATCAAATAATATTTCTGTTACTAGGGCATTTTTCAAAACATGGAGATTTTTTCTGTTTTTGTTGGCTCCCAAATTAGTGTAAGCAGTTGATTGTCTCATTCCATCTGCTAAAGTATATAACGGCCAAGTATAACCTACATGCTTTTGTCCATTAATATCGTAAACAATATCATGCAATTCTCCTACAGACTTCAGAAATGTATCCACTTTAGTTGAATTTTCCCTAGTTACACCTAAAAATCCTTTTGTTCCGTGATATTTAGAGTAAGGAGTTTTTAAAATCGCTTCACTATTTAACTTTTCGCTTTTCAAAAAGTAAGGAAAAACACCATTCCAGTTCCAAGTATCATCTTGAGCTGCTTCAGCCCAAGAATTATAGTCAGCTGGGGCCCCACGTGAATACACCATGTAGTTCATACTGCTACCACCTCCAAGTACACGCCCCATCGTTATATTGTAAGGTATGCTCCTGCAGTCTTCTGCAATATTCTCGCTTTCTGATGTTATATTCCAATCATATTTTGTGCGTGGTAGAAATGGAAACAAACTTGGTATCTGGAAAACATTAAACGGATGTCAAATTTCACTTTCGCAAGATATACTCCTGTAATGATTTAACATATTTGTAATGATTTTGTACATCAAAAGAATGTCTCGATTGTGTTATATTATATTGTGTCCAAATATGGCAACACTAAGGCGCCATCTTCCTATTCGTTAAAGTAGTGGGGCTTACGATATGAGAGACCTCATTTTCAGCGACAGACGGTTCTGAGCCATGGCCTCAAAAACATGTCTACACCGAAGTCTATACTTATAATGTGAAAATAGTCTGCAAGAAGTAAATTAAAGAAATATCAAGCTTGTCTTATATTTTATTCAGCGGAACTAAACAGCGTCGAGCACCGACGCACGAGACATTACAGAACTACAACCTAGTGAATAATGACAGCAAAGTTTAACTTTATCTCGTCTTTTACGAGATGCCGATGCTGTGTATGTGTTCTTCAAAAGAATTACCTACTCTCTCTGTAAATTTTACAAATACTCCTAGTTGCAATGACAATTATTTATTCACCTTATCTTCTTATTAATACTAAAGAGTTCTGTAACATCTCGGTCGCAGTCACCGCTTCAGGTTTTCCGGTTTATGGGTAAAGAGAACTTACAGGTACTATATATTTTAATGATAGAATTTTCTCTAATATGATGTGTTCCTTTCTTTTTCGTTGATGTTTATATTTTTTATTAAAATAACATTGATGGGCAAATAATTTTAAATTATATGAATATTTTAAAATTATTAAAATATTATTGTATAATATAAATTGATTGATTATTTTTGAAACCGATGAGTTTCTTTATTGTATAAAACTAGAATTTTGTTTTAATTAGTGGACGGTATAATCTAAAACAAAAAACTTATTGTAATTACTGTAATATTTGCACACCATGTCAAGGTTACTTAACAAAACCAGGTAACTTAATAAAATTTTAATAATTTGTATCGCCCATATTCTGGCAAATAAATAATAATCTATTCTATTCTACTTGTGTTATTAGAAACCTGCTGTATAGTGTTCCACTTCCAAGTTTTTCTTGAAAACCCAAATGTCAGTAGCATGTCGGAGTCTGGTGGTGGTGTTGCAATATCACTCGGATGAGCACGTAAAGCTTATCGACTCTGGTTACCGCTAGTATATACTGCTATAAGCGATAATAGTTGCCAGTTCAGTGACATGCGGCCATCGGGATCACGTTCCGTCACGGTAAGCAATGAATCAGTCAATTTTAGTGAACTATAATAATAAAATCTATAGCCGTTCTGTTCACGGCACTCAACCGGCAATGGAACCGGCGTGATAATACTTCTTACTTTATTTTCTAGAAGCTACTATGTCACAGACAAACACATATAATATGTACAGACTAGCGGAGCCACGCAGCTTTCTCCACGAATAAAGTAACGTGCCATCAATATGTATAATCTTTCATACGTTTGTATGTCATTCAACATTTCAGCCCTATAGGTGCTGATTTTTGAAAAAAAGTAACATAACCTATCTATGGTCCTGGGTCTTCTATGATGACTGATTTTGATGAAATATAATTATCTCCTTGTTAAATTTCATCAAAATTGGTTCAGCGGTTTAGCCATGAAAGCATTACAGACAGATAGACAGACAAACCTTCGCATTTATTTTCCCCGTGTTGGTTCCGGGCTCCTTTGAAGAATAGACCAACTGCCGTTCTGCCAGGTAGGTCGTAAAAGGCGACCGATTGACTATGCGAGTCACTACCATCGTGGCTACTAGGTGGTAGAGTTTGCATTGTCTCGCCCGGGTCTGGTACCACCGCCTTACCTATTCCTGCCGCAATAGCGTCAGTGCTTGTCACTGTCGTGTTCCAGTTTGAAAGGTAAGGTAGTCGGTAAATTTATGTATGTGGCATTAGATCTCGCCATAGATATGTAGATAAGAAGTTACTAATTTTGCCCCGATTTTCAAAAATCCAGTTTCCACCAGGTCTTCACGTTTTGAGGTCCTAGGAACCTTTTATTACTATTTTCACGATGACGTCAGTATGTCTGTGTATGTGTGTGTGTGTGTGTGTTTGTGTGTGTGTTTGTGTGTGTGTGTTTGTGTGTGTGTGTTTGTGTGTGTGTGTTTGTGTGTGTGTTTGTGTGTGTGTGTTTGTGTGTGTGTGTGTGTTTGTGTGTATGTGTGTGTGTATGTAAACTAGGGTTGTTACGGAGCTTCGTTTCCGATTCCGATACGTTGGAACTTCCGGTTGATTTTACACCTCCGATTTCGATAAATTTGAATCGGAAGTTATAACGAATGTTCAAACGCAGGGAGCAACCGTGGAAGAATGGCTAATTCCTGTAACATCAAAACTATTTGGAAAAATCTATAGAACTAGACTTTCCTTAGAAGTTTTGATGTCAGGATTTTTAAGAGGAGGGGCAACAAAGTTCTTAGAAGCCGGCATCGCATTGTCAACTAACTTTTAGCAGTAGCGAGTGCTTTCCATCAGGTGGCCAACTCGCTCGTATGCCTGAAGATACTATAAAAAAATTGTGTAAACAAGTTGACCCAGCGGGCCATCCCTTAAACTTCCCGTCAAATTGAGGAATGTTAAGCTCAAAAGAGCAAAAATAATCGTAATACCTTTGCATAGATTTTAAGCTCAAAATTAAATTATCTTATTTTGAAAAGCTGGTTATTTTAAAAATTGTGATCGATTTTGATCTTTCAAAAGTCATTTAACGTAAATTTTGAGCACCAAATGTTTTATTAGCCAAAAATTGATAGGTTGAAAAATGACAAAGAAATGTCAAAAAAAACGTTCTGTTTAAAAATTTAATAAAAAAACATTGTTTTGTCGACAGTATTTGAGTTTTTTCAAATTTTTTACTTAGTAGGTACATTCCATAGTAATCGTTGCTTAGTAAACGGAAGGTCATTAAATCTTGAATTTAATTGTTCGATGGTATGTACATTTTATAACAATTTAAATGTTTCATTTCTCTCTGGATTACTTTTTTTCAATTGAAATGTGTCTGTTTTACACCAGATATTACTGGAAAAACCAATAAAATACTAATATTACTATCACTCATGTTTTTGGTAACCTCTTAAAAAGGTTGAAGAATGGATACAATTTTTAACTTCCTGATACGTAAGTAGATAAGGAAGATTTTGTCCCTATTTTCGAAAATCGTGTTTTCACCAGATCTCCACGTTTTGTGGTCTTAGGAACCTTATACGACTATTTTCACGATGACGTCAGTATGTCTATGTGTATGGCATAATCAAATTCGATTGAATTCTACTCAATTTAGACTTTCTGAAAATTTAACCCAACTCGGTCCTAGATCTAAAAAAATTAGCGTAACTGTATTTTGTAATATAACTTCCAGATTACTGTACCGATTGAGTACAAAATCTAATTAGCTCTTTTCCACAATAAAACTGCGTCCAATACATAATTTGCATTAAAATTAGTTCATCCGTTTGGTATTTATAGTTGATGAAAAATTTCGAAAAAAGTGCTTTTCGACATAACTTCGAAATTTTTCGAAAATAAAATAAAAAACTTAAAAAACTACGTCGAATATTGTTTCGGAAATAAAAATTAATTCAAAATTTTCAAGTGTTACAGCTTTTCAAACATTGAAATTACGCTTTTTACAGCAAACTTACTTCGTATTTTTAAAGTGACTCTGAGGCTGACTAGATTTTTGAATGTACCGATACATCTGTTATTTTACTTAAAAACTGCGTCAAGTACTGTAAATCGGATTAAAATAGGTTGATTTGTTAGAAATTTATCAATGGCAAAAAAAAATATTTTTTTACCTATCGATTTTGTAACTCTATGATTGGGGATAAATGTTGCCAATTCGAAATCATTCTTTTTTAAGTTTTATTATTCAGGTAAGAATTCAACCGAGTCTACAATACCCCTCGGCCGAATTATTAATATAGATTTTCATTACAGATACGTAATTGAGTGAGCGTTTTTTATTTTTATTATTTCATTTCATTTCCTTTTAACAATTGACAGTTTCATCTTTTTATCTCTACTGGGCCTCTGGCTTCGGTTCCGGTTCCGATAAATCAAAATTAAAACCTCCGATTCCGACTCCAGTTCCGATAAACCCACTTCCGTTACATCGCTAATGTAAACATTTCATAATCATAACTTTTGAATGGCTAGACTAATCGAAGCGTGGTTGATGGCATTCGATTGAATTCCGCTCAACTTAGATTTCAGAAAATTCGAAACAAGTCGACCTAAGAGATTTTGAGAAATTTTGGAAAAACTTCATAAGAAAAGTTTAGTGAGAGTATTTTTTTTATATAAATTCCAGATTAATTTACCGATTGAATACAAATTCTAATCAGCTCTATTCCTCAAAAAACTACGTCTAATTACATCAATGCACGAATTATATCAAAGTGGGTTTATCCGTTCGTTGTTGACGAAAAATTTAGGAAAAAAGTGTTTTTTTTTTTACATAGCTTCGAAACTTTTCAACAAATATTTTTTTTTGTATTTTATGATATTTTAGTACTAAAAAATTACTTCAAACATCAAAATCAAATCTAATTTTTAATACTTACAGCTTTTCAAATATTAAAATTACGTTACATTTTTGAAATAACTTTCAAACTAATACCGGTGTATTGGAGGAGAAAAGCTGGTAAGATTTTTTTAAATCAATCGGTATTGACATAAAAAAATCTTACCAGCTTTTCTCCTTAAAAACTGGGTCAAATACCGCTAATTGGATCAAAATTGGTCAATTTGTTTAGGATTTATCAACAACGAAAATTTTTGAAAAAAAAATGTTTTTTAACGTTGATTTGAAATTTTTCAACCTATCGATTATGTAATTAAATCAATATTTTATATCTCAAAACTTGAGTCGAATGCCATTAGAAACATCAAAATCGATCATCGTTTACAAAATATACAGCTTTTCAAAAATCAATATGCCGTTTGTAACAAAATAGGTCTTTAAACTGAAAAAGTATATGCTTATAATTTTTGCACCGTTGAGCTTAAAATACCTTAATTTAGCAAGAAGTTCCAGGGATGGCCTGCAGGACCAACAGTTTACAGATTTTTGTTGTTTTGGAAACGCCGTTTTCTATAAACGAAACCTTGCTAGATCAATTATTGCCCCGGAAACCCCTTTTGCTCGTTTATGGGTATTAGATGTAAATACCAAAGATTCGACAGGGGGATCGCCACCAGCCTCGATCACCAAAACCTGGTACCGGCCGGACTCTGAGAGGCGGTCCGCCACAACACTGCCCGCCGACCCCGCCCCCACCACCACGAAGTCAAACTCCTCCAAATCTGGTAATAGAGAACACTAACATAATTGCATATGAAATTGTACCAAAAGACATAAGTAATGTAGTAATAATAACGACTTCAGTAGACACATGAAATTCGCGCGTCTCTCAAGTTGAGCGATTCGTTTCGAACATAATATCTAACCCAAACTGCTTATAATCCCGATTGGTCAATAGGTCGGCTACCAGTCAAATCATAGGACTTAATACCGTTGACTAATTTTAGATCGAACGTTTATTTATTTAAAAAGAGGCTTTTTCTATTAATTTACTAGATTTAATACGAAACTATATCTATGTGGACACATATTTCTTACATATGACGATCGATGATGGTGAATACCACACATTTCGCTAATCAAGAAACTGGTGAAGTAATGGTGTAAAATGAACTAGGACAACAAACACTCAGTATACTATGGCTACTCGCAAATTTAAAACTTAATTAGAAAGGTGGTGTCATCTGCCAATAAGTATGATTCGAATTGGATGTTTTCCGGATCATTTATACAATACAATACAATAATTCTTTATTGTGCACCAAAATATATGACAACTACAAGTTACAGAAAATATTTCACAAGTAAGATACACAGAGGCGGTCTTATCAATAACATCGATGATCTCTTCCAAACAACCTTTATAAGACGGATAACAATATACTCAGAAAAATGGTGCTAACCACAAGATTACAGATTTTAAACTCTTAAATAAAAGAAAAAAATATATAATAGAAGTAACATCTGATTACAAACAAAAACAAAAATCAGCAAATAAAAACAGTGGTAATATGTAAAACTAACTTGAAAAATTAAACAAACCAGGTACAAAGAAAGTGACGTTTGATCATACTTTTGAAATAGTTTAAAGTCAGCGCCTTTTTGATATCTTCTGGAAGAAAGTTCCAAAGCGTAACAGCTTGTGACGTGAAGGAGCGGCTGTAATAAATAGTGTTCTGCGTTAGCACTAACAGGGAACGATTATCAGCTGATTTAAGATATTTGTGCTAGTTGTCACGGAAAATAAATATTTCATTCAAATAAGACGGAGAATTCAGATCATAGAGAGTGGAGAATAGCTGTGAGAGAATATGAGTATTCCGACGAAGATGAATAGGCAACCACTTGAGTTTGGCATGAAATTCGGAAACGTGGTCATGTTTGCGCAGATCAAATATGAACCTTATACAAAGATTTTGAAGTCGCTCAAGTTTATTTATCTGGTCTAAAGTGAGATTTACGTAACTAGCGTCAGCGTAATCTAAAATAGAAATAAGTAAGGAATCTGCCATCATAATTTTGGTTGAAATGGGAAGCAAATACCTAAGATGTTTTAACGAGCTCCAAGCACAGAAAACTTTTTTATTAGGCTCCTGGATCTGCTTAGTCCACGATAGAGATATTATCTATGTAAATTCCAAGATTTTTGACGTAATAGCTGTAGAGTATAGTGACGCCATTAAGCTCTACTGCTGACAAATTAATCCAGTCAAATTTTAATAACAATTAAAAAGAGTAAAGTCCTAAAGCACTACCTAATTTGAGGTGTATATTTTCTTATAATTACCACATATTTTCGGTATTTCAACACATTGTTTTTTATTTTTTAAATATATCCATTCTAAAGATTTTCATTCCATACAATATTTTTCAAGTATTTCAAGATTTCGTGTAAAATCTTTAAGTCATGTATTTCCGAAGTAATGTACAGCTCAGTACAGTTCAAATAGTTGTACTTTTCATGTCCGTGGGCACAATATATGCGAAAGTTTGTTCAGAACTTTCAAAGTTCCTATATATACAGGTTCGAGAATAACGTATTAACACTTTTAATTAAGAGAATCTTGCAGCGTTATATTGTAAGTTTGATTTTATATTCTTCCTAGTAGACCTTGCAGACAGCACTGGTCCTAGCCCTTAAATTAAGGTAGAGCTAAATTGTCGCTTAGTGCCTTTTGTTCGACATTTTTCACCATATACAAACGACGCAGGTGTACTCCGTCGTACATACTCGCACAAAGCCTAGTGATTCTGTAAAGGCGCTGTTACAATAAGGTACTTGACAAAATTTGAAAAACTGTTTAAAAATTTGCCTTATAAGTATATAAACCAAAAAACAATTACTTTTTTAAATAACGTACTTTTATAATAAAATTTCGTGTATTAAAATTGTCATTAAAATTACCGCGAAAACGCTCTGGACTCTTTGGTGTCCTGCCCCCTTAGACAAGTGGCAAACGCTCAGTAACTATTCAAATATTACGCTTTGGCGATATTTAGGCCAAATTGGTAGCCAAGTGGATCATGGCTTGTTCAACGTTTGTTCCATACGAACTTTACGAAGTATATCGAATATTATCTCTGAATTGACGGTAAACGTCACTTTGAAGTATTATTTTCACCGAGGTTATAAGTTTTATTTATATGAAAAGTGCATTAAAAGCAAAAAAGACTTGGCCCCCAAGATGTGGCATCAACGCTAGTACAATAGAAAGAGAAATTTATGGATTTGTCATAAGCTGTTGACACGAGCGTAAACGAATTTGTAATTGGTAGCCAAGTGTCATTCGTGAAACGAAACGTTATATTGCATCGATCATTTTTGACAGTTTTCGTACAAAACTGTAGCCAAGTGGCACTTTTGACAAGCAAAATAGTAGCGAATTATCCGATAATCAGCGAACGCTAGAACCCTGCAGATTACGCTTAAAATGGCGGTTGATCACTATTATTCAATCAGCTGTTCTAAAGCGTGGATAACATCTGTGAGAATTTTTGATAATTTTAAAGTAAAGTTAACGCAAATTAAGGCTTTTGGTGGCACATTATTAATGGTGCTTTGATATCCTTGTGGCGCGGGCGGGGTATTAATGTCACATGCTTACAGTTACCGGCTACCTTACCCTCCAAACCGGAACACGACAGTAACAAGCACTGTTGCTATTGCTGCAGAAATAGGTGGGCCAGTGGTATGAGACCCGGGCGAGACAATGCAGAACCCTACCACCTAGAAGCCACAATACTAGTGGCTCGTTTACCCAATTGTTCGCTTCTAACGAACTGCCTAGACACATTGTAAGTAGTGATAGGTTTGCAAAATGCTGACAATGTATTAATGGTGATAAATATAATATTTCGTCTTTAAATATTTTACAGACAATATAAGTTCAAGTTATAAACACTATATTCTTGTTACAATCCTTGTACTTTGTAAATTTAATGAAACAAAGAAAGATAGCTTATTTTTCAGTGTAGCAATAGATTTCGATCAATTTTACATTTCTGTAAATATGTATGCCAAAAATACGTAAAAAAAAAGGTTTTGTATGTTCAGTTTTGCATATTTTTGTTCATTTTTAATTATAAATTTATCATCAGCTTTCATAAATCTGAAACATAAGTTTTAAAATGTGACTATCGATAACATTTTGCACAATTCTACGTTCACTTGTAATGTAAAGAGGGTTTACTTAAAATATGTTAACACAATCAAATTTGATAGCAAGCTATATAGAAACTTACGGCATGACAGTAATTAAGAAGAAAATATAGTATATTTTATCTTATTCGCACTTACGCGGTACATACAATCAAAATTGAATCAGATATAGCGACTCTGTTCTTATTTTTTTATAATATTTATATATTCCATCCATGTATATTATTCATCCGAGATTGATTCACGTTGTGAAAATAACACTTCAAACTGACATCACCGTCAATTCACAGACAATATTCGATAGACCTCAATAGAATGAACGTTAAACAAGCCATGATCCACTTGGCTACCAATTTGGTCTAAATGACGCCAATGCGTTATATTAGAATGAACAGAGAGCTCGGTTGGCGGTCAGAGCGTGCGCAGAACAGAAAAATTTTGATGGAAAATTTCAACCCTATATAACACCCCTTTTTTGTTGCATCATTGCGTGGAGGGGGTAAGGGACACCAACTTTTATCAAGGTCACTTTGCTCTGAGTTAATTCCCCGTGGAGTTAGGGGATGAAAACCGAAATCCATTACAAAGGCGTCCGCGACTTAAAAAAAGAAAATGTATTGAAATCCCCCTAGTTAGGTTAGAACTCTTAAATTATGACAATTTACGTTCATTTTACTTTAAAATTATCAAAAATTCTAACAGATATTATCCACGATTTAGAACAGCTGATTGAATAATAGTGATCGTTCGCCAATTTTAGCGTAATTTACAGGGTTCTAGCGTTCGCTAATCATCGGGTCACAATTTTGCTTGTCAAAAGTGCCACTTGGCTAAGGTTTTGTATGAAAATGATCAAAAATGATCGATGCAATATAACGTTTCGTTTCACGAATGACACTTGGCTACCAATTACAAATTCGTTTACGCTCGTATCAACAGTTTATGTCAAATCCATACATTTTGTTTTCTATTCTCCTAGCGTTGATGCCACTTGTCTTGGGGGGCTGATGACTATACCACGCCCTGGTAATAACTACATTACATACTCTGTGGTTTCTAAGGAAATGACATCATGATGACGTTTTACCACGGCGTGACGTAACTCTTCTAGATTTGCGTTTACTATAACGTGACTTAATGTGTTGATTATCTATATCTATACATATAATAAAATCGTAGGAAAGTCAATGTATGTCCGGGGTAAACTCAAAAAGTACTGCATGGATTTACTTCAAATTTTGCGTGAATATTACTAACAGGTCGGGTCAACATATAGGCTACATATTATCACGCTATCACCTACGGGGGAGGAGCTGTGCGGAGTAAACAAAATCCGCGTGAACGAAGTCGCGGGCAACAGCTAGTATAATATAAACACTTGTACTGTTTCACAAACGTAATTTAAATTTTGACTTAATGTGTATTTATTGCTGAATAGTCCGGGAGGAATCGGCGCATGAGTACCGAAAACTATTCCACCTCAATTTTTTAATGCGATCCTCTTCAAATTGCCCTACTGATGATATAAATGCATGTTGCCATGGGGCAACCCGGTGCAATATTGTTTAAACCGAAATTTTTTAATCAATTGCAAGGAATTATTATTTTTCAACTGGACAATTTTTTTTATATTCTTTATTGAAATACCAATAAAAAAGGTCCTATGACTTTTCACGATGAAGTTAATATTTTTAAAGATATGAATTTTTAAAGATTCGAAAAATCTCAAATTTGGGTACTTTCAACTCATGAAAAATATATTAAAAAAACATAATGTTTAAGTAATATTTTTTTAAATTCTCTATACATTAGTTAATAATATTGTTAATAGAGATTTAAAAAAAATTCATTGTTTATATCTTTTTTTTTTAAGTGTTTATTTCGCGCGCTCACAAGTATGCGTCGCTTACTGGACTTCCTGAAGATTTTCATTTTGTTTGTGTAGTTGTATTTATCTTCGCCTAATTTTTTCTTCATTTGTGTAACTTACATAACGTGTTCTGTGCCACGAAAATGTTTGTTTGTCAAGAGAAGAATTAAACAAATTTTCAAATCGGATAGCAGCCTCATCTTTTCGTCGATAAGCTGCACGTTGCACAGTTATATAATGTATCAGGCTTCGGATTTTTCACTACATCGTTTTCATTTTCACAAAAAATATATGGTAGGTTATCATCAGAATATTTTCTTTTCTTGGGAACAACTAAAAACGACATGACACACATTTATTGCAACGAAAAATCACAAAAACTAAAAATATATCTATCTAATAATGTTAATAATACACAAAAGCACTGACCTTTTTTATTGATATTTCAATAAAGAATATAAAAAAAATGTCCGGTTGAAAAATAACAATTCCTTGCAATTGATTAAAAAAATTCGGTTTAAACAATATGGCACCGGGTTGCCCCATGGCAACATGCATTTATATCATCAGTAGAGCAATTTGAAGAGGATCGCATAAAAAAATTGAGGTGGAATAGTTTTCGGTACTCATGCGCCGCTTCCTCTCGGACTAGAATTTATATCCTAAAATTATTGTTATTCCTTATTTCTTAACACAAATATTTCAGTTTTTTATTATCTCCATTTCATAGTTAATCTATATATCTATTAATACATGAAGGGAAATATTTGGATCCCTTTTAAAGGCGGAACTGTGAAGTACTTATGAAATTTGGTACAGTAAAAGTTTACATTATGGAAGAATGCAGATATTAAAATGCGTTGGAAATACATTAAATTAATAAGAATAAATATTACACACACTAAATTCATGTGACATACATGATAATATACACACATGCATACTACGTTCATGCGTCTGTTGTCAAACTCAAGAGATTTTTTGTTTGGTCTTTGTCTGAAAATATAGACTATTTTGTATGTTTTTCGATCGTAGAGCTTTAATACTTGTGTATGATTGTAATGAATAAACTCAATAGCTACGGGACCGATCTTAAAAATACTTTTACCATTAGAAACCCTTTTAAGTATAGAAGTTACTATCTAGATTCTAGAAGTAGCATGAGTTGTTTTTTTTTGTTGTGCTCTTGGCGAGGGAGGGAAACTTTGCGTAACTCTACTAGTATATATGTTATATATGTACTTCATATACTTCACAGTTCCGTCTTTAAAAGGGATCCAAATATTTCCCTTCATGTATTAATAGCGAACCTAGTCACGATGGTCGTGACACATTCAGACAACTGTTCGACTTTTACGAAATGTCAGCAGAATGACACATGGTCTAGTTTTCAAAGGAAGCCAAACCAAAGTGGAAAATTAAAATTTTTTTTATTGTGGGAATCTTCCCTCATGTTGGACATCTTTGATGAATAGACCACCTGCCATGCCAACAGAGAGTTTGTAAACGATTGACCCAATCTCCAGTTTTTGGTACCACCGTCTTCCTATTCCGGCTGCCATACTATAAATGCTTGCCACCGTCGTATTCCGGTTTAGAGAGTAAGGTAGCCGAAGGACATATGCATATGTCATTACGCCACGACAACGCAGCGTTGACACCTTTAACGTCTTTGGGCGATGGTTTCTTCTGTTCGTCAAGAGAGCAATATACCTTATAAAATACTAAACTGTTCTAACTCAAAATCACGGAACCTGTGACAACAGCAGACGGCTGGAACAGATAGGAGGTGAGCGCCAGCAGGCCGATCACTCGGAACGCCTGCTGCTGCTGGAGGATGCCGGCCACGGCCGCTGCTGCGTCCATCGCGACAACGCTGTTGACACAAACTTTATATACTTTCAAGATTCTGAGACGAGACGAGCCGAATGCGCAGCGCAACAACGTAGAGCATTTCTACATTTCTTTCCAAGTGTTATTCTCTTTTGGTGATAAACATAATTTAGATCTTGCAAATCATATAGCTCCTTGTAGCGTTGAACTTAAATGATTAACAGATCTTCATTCATAATTTGACTGCCTCGTCGATCGAGTGGTTAGCGAACCTAATCACGAATCAATAGGGCTCGGGTTCGCTTCCCGACAGGGACTAACATTTATGTGATAAACATAGATGTTAGTATTCCTAGGTTTGGGTATTATTATATACACAACAATATTTATATATGTATTTCTATGTATTCGTATCATTGACTAACACCTATAACACAAGCAAATAATTTACTTACTTTGGAGTTAGATCAATTCGTGTGATTAGACCACTGATATTAACACTTACTTTGGAGCACTAAAAAGGAAAGATTTGTTAATTTGTAACGGATGAACGCAAAACCGGCTGGGCCGATATTAAAAACTCTTTCATTTACGAAAAACATTACTCGTATCACCAAGTAATAGTGTAAACGTGGTAAAACCGTGATACTTTTTACCCGATGAACAAAAGGAAGTAATATTTTTAGTTGAATCAAACGAAGTCGCGATTTAAAGCTAGAATATTAATCTTACAATATTGTTTTCACTATAAAATTAATACTTTTGTATCAAACCGGTTTCTCTTACATAAGCGCCATTGATTTTTTATATAAAAAGATATAGGCTGTGGTCCCACGAATAAACTTTTTTTGATTAATAAGCTGAATTTTTGTGAATAGCTTCGTTTTGACGAGACAACCATCTTTACTATCTTCAAAAAATCTCGAATCGGGTAACTAATAAAGATAGATAAAACAGAAAACTTTAGAGTGTCGGACTAAGAAAAGTTTCCCTGAATTAACAAGCTGTTGTGTAAAAATTTATTTTTAATTTGATTAATATCAATTTAAGAATTTCATAATTTCGAAACTTTAGAGTGAAGGACTCATCAGAAAAACCATCGAATGTGTAGGACAAAAGTTCCATCGTGTTTTGCATAAAATAATCAAGCGATTAATGTTGAAAAATAATTATTGTTATTAATAAATAGTTTTCCTTCACCGAATCAAAATGTTCAAAGCCCCATAACTATATTAGTTACCCTATTTGAGATTTTTCAAAGATAAAAAGGATAGTTGTCTCGTCAAAACGAAGCTAGTTCACAAAAATTCAGCTTGTTATTAATCAAAAAAAGTTTGTTCTGGGACCACGGTCTTATAGTAAACAAAAGAGCTACCTGGGCTCTCCTAATGTAGAGACAACCGTCGCCCATAGACACAGACAGTTGAGCGTTGCTGTTGTGTGGCGCTATAGAAATGTCAATGCATAAGTTGACAGGCTACCTTACCCTCCAAACCGGAACGTGGCATAATAACGAGCATTGACGCCATTACGGCAGGGATATGTAAGGTGGGGATACCAAATCCCGGACTAGACATCACCTAATAGTTATGACAGTAGTAACACGAATAGCCGATATATATGTTTTTATTAATAGTTCGCCTTTCATAAACTGCGTGGCGAAATGGCAGATGATCAGTGATGGTCCGGGCCCCTTTGAAAAAGGCGGCCAGTCCGACACGTCACGACACGACACGACACGAATTCGGCTGTACAGTTTCCATGTTTGTTACCTCGGAGCTCGGTCACTTATTATTCGATTTAGTAAATCCTTTTCTTGTTTGTGAGAGTGTACTTCCCGATTGGTCTCATTTAAATTTAGTGTAGATTTGATTTAAAAATCCAGAGGTACAGGGGATTGGATATCAGTCGATGTAATTTATTTGTGACTTTATTACAAGGGCGCAGCTATGGGAATATTCGGTTCTTAATTCAGTTAATTATATGGTAATTTATTAAAAGCGGTATATGAAATAGCTAACGTTAGGTGTATTTTATTTTTTATTATTCATTCGGTTTAATACAACGTTATATTCTTTGAAGCTGTTAAATATTTAAACTGTTGATTAACATTCAGACTTTAGTATCGAAATATTTTTAACATGATATCTTTATATTTATAATTTTCAAAACAAGTTGTTCTGCTAATTTTCGAATTACCCACAAAGGAAGGATAAATGAGGATGTTCCTGATTTGAGAAATTCATTAATTGTAGTAGGTAATGATTTCGCTAAGCGTGAGCTAATTTAAATTAGTAACTATTTTATATAAACAAGTAATTATTTTACAAACAATAATTCCAACTACAACCAAGCATAGAGTAAAAATGATATAAGCGATATCACTCTTACAGCTATTACCTATCTAATGACATCTCTTGCAAAAGTCTATCAAGCCGTTTAAGAAACAGAGCCTGCCAAAGAAATATACATGTACTGAAAAAATATAACCCTCCTAGTGCGTAGTTGGGTAAAAAGAAACTCCAATATAAACTTGCCCGGACGGGTCTTACGAGTACAGGGAATTGCAAATCGGTTCATCTCGACATGCCAGATTGAACTGTGTGCCGTATATCACGGTCTAGACAGACTTGACTCATCCTCCACATCTAAAACACTCTTCACACAAATGCGTCAGCTTCGGAGACTCTTAGTGCTCCTCAGATAGCACCCAATTTGATCATGGTCAGTCTTAGTCTTCCCCAGTTACATCCATCCACATTCACATTGTACAAACTCCTTTACCAATATTAATTAATCTGTTATACAACTATTTTAATATTACAAATGCAAAAGTTTGGATGTTTGGATGTATGGATTGATGGATGGATGTTTGTTACTCAATCACGCAAAAACTACTGTACAGATTTATTTGGATGGAAAATGGCACAGGTAGATGTTGACCTGAAATAGCACAAAGGCTACTTTTTATTTATGTTTAACAGGAAAGTATATGACGTATTTTTATTGGGGCAGTAGAAATAATTCACGTGGGGCAAATCACCTGGATGAATTAAGTGCTACGCACGGTAGACTTAATGCACCTGGGTGAATTAATCACAGCTTTCCATTACGTCAAAGCCTCGGTCCGGTAGACTTAATGCACCTGGGTGCAATAAGTACCAACAAGGTTTCTAGACTTTATGCCTCTGGGCTAAGTAGGCAAAGTTCTCCATAAACTCTATATACTAACTAACGCCATAAACTAATTCACCTGGGTGTGAGCATGAAGTCACGTGAACTAAGTCACGAGTAACAGCAACTTCTTTATATGTAAAAACTGTCTTTAGGTTATTAACTAAATTATATAAAAATATCATATATTTATGTATAAGCAAAAACTTAATAATACGCAAAACACATTGTTATTTATTTCGTTATTTATTATTTAGGAGGAATAACAGCACAAGAAAATTATAATTAAAATGTAAAATAGCATCAGAATGCTGAACAAATTCCCCACTAGTAGTAATATATGAAAATTGTCGACAAATAGGTAGTATCGTATAATTAGGTTTCGTACCTAGATTAATTTTTCAGGTCTCGCAAACGCAGTCTCGGACATCAGATAGTAATTCAAAAAATTACTATCTAATGTCCGAAATATCGAAGCTTTGAGTGTATGGAGAGCTGTCCCTACTTAACCCTGGTGTATAAAGTCTGGGAACCGTACAGGTAATTAATGCACCCAGGTGAATTAGTATACCGGTTCGAAGCTTCGAGTTTAGTATAATAAATAAAGTCTAGAAACCTTTTTTTATAGATTCAGGCGTTACTTTGCGGAAATCCATTGTTCAGACGAAGGAAACTAGTTATTTTGCAATTTTCCGCGAACTTTTAAGTGTACTACCGCGGCTCTCGTTGAGTGTAGTAGTGCTCGTGTCCCCTGAAGATGCTTCGGTTGCGAAGTGAAACGCGCGTTGAATGCATCAATTATGTGCTTTTGTGTTTGGTGCTGTCGTGGTATAAAGTGTGGTGTAAAGTGTGGTGGACGAGGGTGAATAACTGTGCTGCTGGGGTCTTCATTATTTTCAGACCTACGGTAAGTTTGTTCCATTTCTTACACCGCTTTTATATGTTTTACTTTTCAGTAACATTGCAAAGGTACACTTAAAACTTCGCGGAAAATTGCAAAATAACTAATTTTCTTCGTCTAGAAACCTTGTTGGTACTTAATGCACCCAGGTGAATTAAGTCTACTCGATCGAGGCTTTGACGTAATGGAGAGCTGTGATTAATTCACCCAGGTGCATTAAGTCTACCGTGCGTAGCACTTAATTCACCCAGGTGATTTGCCCCAGGTGAATTAAGTCTACTGCCCCTTTTTATAAACAGGCCTGGACCATTGCAAAAGAAAGCTGTCAAAACTAGGCTAGGCTAGGCTAGGAATTCAGCTTGAACATTGGGTCATGTCTTATTATATGATGGAACAGCAAATAGATAGCGCTCCTAATGGAATGAGACAAGCATTGCCTATAAACACCATCCCTCCTGGAAAAATTAGATGATCCCGCGGAATTCGCCTTAAACATTTATAATGCAGCGAGCTGTACGCTGCAGCTCGTCCCTTTGTGAATATATGCTGTGCTATACCTGCTATATGTCCGATGCGCGAGAGCGTGTGCTTCTCACACCAATACTCCCTTTAACAACCCAACCGCTCTTTCGCTACAGTATTATGAACCGACTTTCAGTTTTTTGTTATCAGTATTATGAAAAAATTTAGTTTACCTCATTAATCTTGCTTCCGTAACCTTTTATGTGATCACAGGATAGTAAAGTACCTGCTGATTCGCCACCAATTATGTTCACGATGTGTTTCTTACTCATGGGAGATAGATAATAAACCCTAAATTAGCTCTTCATCAAATATTATATGAGACTGAATGGGGAGCATACCTACTCCCCCAAACAAAAAAAAATTTGTTAAGCCGCTTATACCATAAAGTTTTATCCAAACATACATACATAAAAAATATAATCACCCGAAATAAAAACCTCCTCGCTTTTTGAGGAGTCGGTTGAAAATAGACATATTCGACAATACGATTACAATAATACATACTTAATAAAGACGTGTCTTTTGGGACTTCGTAAAAATGGAATTATACGACCTTCATCAAAGTAAATTGTCTTTGGCCCGTGAAATCTTATCAAACGCGAGGGAAGGAACTTTCTGAAATCAATAAATATAACCCATTTATACAGTTTGGTTATGTTCTCTTAAATTTTCTTTATTTCGGTCATATTGTACAGGTAGTAGAGTTCTGCATCGTCAAGCCCGGGTTTACTACCACCGTCCCAACTATTCTTGTCACAATGGCGTCAATGCTTGTCACTGTCATATTTTGGTGTAGGATGTAAGGTAGCCGTTAAATTCATCGATGTATTTTGACTCACCACACAGATGGCAACACACCATTAATATCTTTGGCGTTTATAGGCGATGCTTGTCTCTTCCCGTTAGGAGAGCTGTCTGTTTGCTTTTCCATTATATAATAAGACATGACCCAATGTTCAAGTCAGAGTTACCTAGTAAAATAAGCTTGATTATTTAACGGTTAGTTTTGACAGCTTTCTTTCGCAATGGTCCAGGCCTCTTTGTAAAAATACGTTATATATTTTCCTGCTAAACATAAGAGCGAAACAGTTAGCTCAACAAATTTCTACTGTGCTTTTTACCTGCCCAAATATCGTCAGTGCTTGTCAATTTTTGGATATTATACAGAGAAAAGATTTAATTTTTTTGTTTGTTCCCTTTTTACGATTTGACTTTTTCCCCGTGTTGTTTCAGGGCTCATTTGAAGAATAGACGAACTGCCGTTCTTCCAGGCACGTCGTAAAAGGCGACCGCCATGCGAGTCACTGCTATCTTGGCTACTATGTGGTAGAGTTCTAATTGTCCCGCCCGGGTCTGGTACCACCGCCTTACCTATTGCTACCACAATAGGATCAGTGCTTGCCACTGTCGTGTTCCGGTTTGGAGGGTAAGGTAGCCGGTAAACTTATGCATGTGGCTTTAGACCTCGCCATAAGATAGCAACGCACCATTAACATCTATGGTGTCTATAGGCGATGGTTGACTCTTTCCATCAGGAGATTTATCTGTTTATTTGCTATCTTATGATATATAAAAAAATTTACTCAGCAGCTACTCGACCGATTTTAAAAATTCTTTCATTTTTGAAAAACTGCATTATCCAGGAGTGATATAGGCTACTTTTTTACCTGATTGATCAAAAGGAAGTAATGATTTTAGGTCAAGTGAACGAAGTCACGAGTAACTGCTAGTATAAATGAAACTACATTTCCACTATACGGCGAGAACAGCGACCCAGTAAAAGAAACGATATAAACTAACTTCGTAAGGCTAAAAGAATTAATCTTTAAAAAGCTTGATCATCTGTAGGCTTGTCGTAGTTGTTTATTTATATTCAAATATATATGGAGAGATTTATATGGTTTTAACGCTGCCGAAGGGCTGAACTGATATTATTTGTTATGTGAACGTCCACTAAGGAATGCTCCGATCTATATCTATACACCGGACAGAGGATAAGATCGCTTAACGTTTGGTTCCCTCTGCCTATTTTGGCATGATAGTGCTTATTTATCTCATAATGTACAATACCCACATGGAATTAGTGCAGTGCTTTTGAACCACTTTCACTGTGTTCGGACCTCGAGCTAGTGACCAGAACCGCCCGCCTATTGTTCGAGTAGTTAGGACTACGCAATACATGGGGCTCGAGTCATTTCCCGACAAGGGCGAAAATGGGTCTAATGAGCATAGATACATATTTGTTTTTTCTGGGGTTGGGTATTTATGGAATATATTCCAGTATTTATGTATGCATTTCTATATATAAATATCGTCGACTAACGTCCATATCACATACTAATAGTTTCGTTAAATTTTTCTAATTCGTGTAATTTGTCCAACAACATTTATTTATTAATACTATATAATACATCGAACTTTTATGTCATAAGATAGCAAACAAACAAAACAGTTTGATAATTTGAAGTTATAATAATACAACGAGTTATCTGTTTCTTCTTTTTATTGTAAAAATGTTACTTAATAAAATATAATTCTATGTATATTATCAAATATTAACTAATAATAAAATAAAATGTGACATTCTCTTTTATCGTTATTATCTTAATAAAATATAATTAAATGTATATAATCAAATATTAACCAATAATAAAATAAAATGTGACATTCTTTTATATAATTACCTTATAGTCTAGTCAACAAGTGCCTTTTTGGTCAACTTTTTTCAGCAGTCTCCGAAAATTATGATTGAGGTGTCATTCGATTCGGAATGGCATCTAGATAGTTTTCGAAAAACAATGAAGTTCCGCAAATAAAAATTACAAAAGTTATTAACAATTAACTAAAAAAAAAAGGGGGGGTTTAGTTTTTTGCAAATATCTCATAAACTAATAAAGATTTTTCAAATTTGAAAAAAGATTCAGAAAAAGGAGAAAATTTCCTAAAAAAAATTCTGACTCCCGGAATTGTAGGACTAATATTTATAATTTTCCCAGAGGGTTGAAAATTCGCCCGAAAACGGGTACTCCGGCTTGCGCAAGCCACGCCTCCTTCGGACCTTTAATGAATAAATATTATTTAAACTTATTAAATATGAAAATTAAAATTTGAAAAAATTCAGGTGCCTACAGGACAGATCAATAAACAATAATCCGTGGTCAAAAAATTTTTATCGCGATTTTTCAATAAGTTATCCATTAATTAATTAACATTTTTTTGTAGCACGAACATTAACATTGCAAGTGCGATAATTGTTAAACTATTAATCTAGGAATTTTTTTCTTTCGTGGAGCTATTTTTTAAAGGTCTTAGAATAGATTCCCGTTGGAAAAATTAAAAAATTGTAAATTTTCATTTTGTAATTAACAATTTACTAAGGTGAAAAATTATAAAGCTTTATTAAACATTGAAAAAAATGCGAGACATCATTTACTAGATAATTAATTACGGCTATACTCACGTATAAATCGGTATAGGTTCCGACTAGTTTCGGACCTATATGAGATCCTTCATCAGGGCGATTGCGTCGAGTCGCTGTCGTGGCAACAGCGTCGCAATCGCCCTGATGAAGGCTCTCATATAGGTCCGAAACTAGTCGGAACCTATACCGATTTATACGTGAGTATAGCCGTAATTAATTATCTAATATAATCTTTGATGATAATTATGATTTTTTTTTAAAAAACTGTTTCTTAAAAAAATTTTTTATTGCTGAAAAACGCATTTGTTGATTAACAATTATTTTCTCCCACTTCTAATTAACATTAAGGAACCATTTTTTTAAATCATTATTTATTTTTCTTTTTGATATAAAAAAAAAATATTTAATTTTTCATTGTTTATGTAACAAAGAAACGTTTTAAAAAATAAATATAATGTAAAATTAAATCAAAAAAACAATATATTATATATGTTAATAAATACTTGTGAATAAATGTTGTTAAATAAAACACAATGTAAAGATCATTCTTCCTTTCTAATACGCTTAGGCTAATGAAATGTGCAAAAATGTTTATTTTACATAGTAATGTTCAAAATTTGAAGTATAATTAAGTAAGATTAAAATGTAGATGATAAAATCGTTTACTAATGAACAATAAATAACGAGATGCTTAAATGAGATAGTTATATTTTTAATAATTGATAAGATTTTTAAGCATTAAATAAAAAAAAAAAAAATTCCAGAGTATTTTTCATTAACAATTGCTATAAATATAATAAATAAACTAGTATCAACTAAACTTTTCAGCTGAATTTATTCTTTAAATAATAAAGAATAAATAAGTCTTGGGTGTTTTCATCATATCTCCATTAGTTTATAAATTATAATAATTTTAAGGATGAAAAACCAGGCAAGAATGACGAAATTACAGACAACGAATATTTAAAAATTAAAAAAAAATAGTAAAAAAAATTAAAAAGAAAAAAATAAATCATGTCAGTTTTTGTGACATTAAGTAAAATAAGAAAAAAAATAAAAGGTAAAAATTTATTTGTTTATAACAAATTGTTTATTACATAAACAATGAAAAATTAAATAATTTTTTTTTTATATCAAAAAGAAAAATAAATAATGATTTTTTTTAAAAAATGGTTCCTTAATGTTAATTAGAAGTGGGAGAAAATAATTGTTAATCAACAAATGCGTTTTTCAGCAATAAAAAATTTTTTTTAAAAAACGGTTTTTTTTAAAAAATCATAATTATCATCAAAGATTATATTATCGAAAAAAAATTTTAAATTATCTTATAAACAACGCATTTGTTTATAACAATTTTTTAAACAATAGGAGATAAAAATTATAAAAAATCATTTTTAAGTAGCTTCTGATCATAAGAAAACGGATCAATAATAATATTATGAAAAAAAAATTTTTCAATGTTTAATAAAGCTTTATAATTTTTCACCTTAGTAAATTGTTAATTACAAAATGAAAATTTACAATTTTTTAATTTTTCCAACGGGAATCTATTCTAAGACCTTTAAAAAATAGCTCCACGAAAGAAAAAAATTCCTAGATTAATAGTTTAACAATTATCGCACTTGCAATGTTAATGTTCGTGCTACAAAAAATTGTTAATTAATTAATGGATAACTTATTGAAAAATCGCGATAAAAATTTTTTGACCACGGATTATTGTTTATTGATCTGTCCTGTAGGCACCTGAATTTTTTCAAATTTTAATTTTCATATTTAATAAGTTTAAATAATATTTATTCATTAAAGGTCCGAAGGAGGCGTGGCTTGCGCAAGCCGGAGTACCCGTTTTCGGGCGAATTTTCAACCCTCTGGGAAAATTATAAATATTAGTCCTACAATTCCGGGAGTCAAAATTTTTTTTAGGAAATTTCCTCCTCTTTCTGAATCTTTTTTCAAATTTGAAAAATCTTTATTAGTTTATGAGATATTTGCAAAAAACTAAACCCCCCCTTTTTTTTAGTTAATTGTTAATAACTTTTGTAATTTTTATTTGCGGAACTTCATTGTTTTTCGAAAACTATCTAGATGCCATTCCGAATCGAATGACACCTCAATCATAATTTTCGGAGACTGCTGAAAAAAGTTGACCAAAAAGGCACTTGTTGACTAGACTATTAATAAAATATAATGAAATGTGAATTAGCAAATTTTAAATAACAATAATATATAATGTCTCATTTTATATAACATTTAATTAAATAAGTTATAAGTTTATAATAGTTTTGCACACCGGCACAACCGGTTGACTATGGCGGGCTAGAAATAATGTTGTAACACCTAGTGTATAACCCATTTTCATGCAAATAAAATATTCTATTCTATTTTTGACTGTGTGGAAACATATGAGTCTCCTGATGGAAAGAGTCAACCATCGCCTATAGACACCAAAGATGTTAATGGTGCGTTGCTATCTTAACCTTTTTTTCTATACGATTTAGTACTCTGTCGAGTAAGAATTATAGTTGATGGTTTATTTTTAAGAAGGAGAAAAGAAGAAGACAAAAGTGGCAGCTTGCCTGAAAGGAAGTCACGTAAGGAAACTTGTCCGGTAGGGAACTTTAGCGCTCTTAGCTTAACATATGCCTTATACGTAGGTAACAAGGTGCTTCTCTCCCAAAAGCATTTTGAAGACGAGCGGCACAGTCTTGCGGAGAAAGAGAACTTTTAAAATCATCAAAAATCAAATCTTTTCGACTTAATTCCATTTTCGTTGCGTACCTAGAAATTTGATGTGTGATAAAAAACAATTGACAAATCATTTCCCGCCAATTGTTTTTTTTATTACTAAGAAGGTTGCAACGTTATAAAAATATAACATTCGAAATTCAAATAGTTACGATTAGCTAGAAGTGCAAAACTTTTAGTTTACCCCATGTACCTACCATCTAATGCTCTTACACCTTACCATACTTTAAAATGGAGACAAAAACTTAAGTGAATTTCAATACATATAAAACTAATAGTAAAAGCGCATCGTCAAAGTACGCCCGGATTATGACAAATTTTAATGCTATCAATAAACTAATAAATTTATGCAAAAAGGAAAATTTTACAATATTGCGTTAAAAATTCGACTACAACATTTGCGGTGATGCAGGCAATAACTGCACAAGTTAAAAACATAAGGAAAAAGAGCATAATTTAAATTTAATTAATATTTTGTAAATAATTACTTTTTATATGTTTGAATTAAGCAGGGAATACCGTGGAACAAAATCCGTTTTCCGAAGACTTCCAATTTTTCAAGGCTATCGTAATGGTTAAATATTTTTTCCCCGTGTTGGTCCCGAGCTCCATTATATAATAGACTAACTGCCGCTCGGCCAGGCAGGTCGTAAAAGGTGACCGATTGGCTATTCGAGTCACTACCATCGTGGCTACTTCTGCATTGTTTGCCCGGGTCTGGTACCACCGCCTTACCTATTTCTGCCGCAATAGCGTTAGTGCTTGTCACTGTCGTGTTTCGGTTTGCAGGGTAAGGTAGCCGGTAAACTTATGCATATGGCATTAGACCTCGTCACAAGATAGCAACGCACCAATAACATCTTTGGTGTCTATAGGCGATGGTTGACTCTTTCCATCAGAAGACCCATTTGCTTGTTTGCTATCTTACATTATTAAAAAATCCAAGCTTTTTAAAACAGTTACCAATTTCTTATATTTAAATTTATTCATATCACAAGCCACACAATTTAATCCGTGATTTATATTTATGCACAAAATATATACAAAACTTTAACTCCACCCTGATGGAATTCTATACTTACCAACCTCGTACAATGTAGAAGATAATTATTAAAGGCTTTTTATTTTACATTCATAGAAAATCACTGGAGAACTATCAAAAAAAGAAAAGTATAAATTCAGTGCATTAGATACTCACACAGCAAATATACTAACACATCGTTATACATATTATAGGTAGGTAAACGTATTTTATTGCAAATTTTATGGAGAATGTTATGCTATTTTAAATTAAACAAATGTCTAATTTTTTATTTAAAAACTTTTCAGCTGTATATTTTACAACTAAATAATTTGCTTACGAATCAATTCGTGAAATTTATTCGGCAAAACTTATAATTTAATTATTATTGTTATTATATTGTATTCAAATACGCAATCATAAATATTTTAAAACGTTCAATTATTATCACTGTGTAACGCTACCTTACACCGAATACTGTAGGACGCCTTGAGCTGAGTTTTCAAACTGACTGAATTGTCGAATGTGTTTTTAAAACTTAGAGACTGAGCAATAAAAACAGTTTCGTGACCTTTATGTAAATATGCTCGCAAAGTCCATGAATTCTCAGAGGAATAACGCTAGAGGAATTCGCTTTTTGTCATCACATAAGTGTAAAGTATTAAATAAATAAATGTTTTTACCCGTGTTGGTCCGGGCTGCTTTGACACCATATGCAATTCTGCCAGGGAGTTCGTAAGAGACGACCGATTGGCTATACGTGTCACTAACATCGAGACTTCTACAGGTGGTACAGTCCTGTATGTCTCGCGCGGATCTGGTACCACCGCCTTACCGATTGCTGCCGCAATAGTGGATGACATTGTTCCGGTTTTGAGGATAATAAGGTAGCCGGTAAACTTATGCATGTGGCATTGTAACCCCGCCACAAGTATGGCAACACACCTTTAACATCCTTGGTATCTATAGGCTATGACTGTCCCTTTCCATCAGGAGAGCGATCTATTTGTTTGCTATGTTATGATACAAAATTGTATATTTATTTACAACTAGCTGACCCGGCTAACGTTGTTCTGCCTTTTTAACTACTCCTTTTTTTCTATATTATCTCACCTTTTAAACCTTCCCTGGACTTCAATAATTAATTCAAAACCAAAAATTAGCCAAATCGGTTCAGCCGTTCTCGAGTTTTAGCGAGACTAACGAACAGCAATTGATTTTTATATATAAGAAGAAGATTATGTATGCTATATGCAATTTGTTTTTAAATAGGTTGTAATATTATAACAACATGTTAACGCTATATTTAATTTTAATATTAGTTAAGAAATAATGTTGACAGTAAACGACTATAATAGGTTTTTCTGTGCACCGCAACCTAAATTCTGTAGTCTTTAGTTTAAGCCATAGACAACACTGAACATGTACCTAGCCTTAAGCCCTCCTCTGTACATGTTTGTGCACAAATAAAATGCAGTTTCACCAAGTGCCGACAATGTACACTATAGTACTTTAATTTAAAATTAAGATTGACCCAGCACCGCCGATGGAGAGTATAATTATATGAAGTATGCCATATTGGGTACCCGCTTAAATGGCACCTGAGAAAATGGCACCTGACGTATTCCACTTAGGGCATCTCTCGATACTTTTCGCAGGTGCCATTAGTGGAATATTTTATTATTTTAAGTTTTATTCCCCAAATGGTACCTACGGATCAGTAGGAACTAGTGTTGGGACATATTTAGGAAGGGAACATTAAAAAAATCTGTATAATAAACATAGATAAGGCGGATGTACTTAGCCCGAGCGAGACATTGCTACACTCTTCATCTGCTAGTCATGGTAATATGGACATTAGACACGTCTAGCTCGTTGCCGTGCAGGGATTAAGGCGATAGGTAATGCCAAATTACGAAATAGACTCCTCTTTGAAAGCCTACTGCTGCTAACCGGTTGGTACAATAATTTGAAAAAAATATATATTATACGTATAATATAATTTAGTTAAAATTTTAAGTTCGTTTTTTCTAATTTTATTGTTATTTGTGATGGAAAAAAATCTAATATCTTTCTAATTTTTACGCAAAAATTTCCTTATAACTTCCAAACTACTGTAACGATTTTGATGATTTTTTCTTTTTATTACAGACAATTTATTGTTTTATAAAATTTAAGTTCAAAATTTTACAAAATCATTATAGTGTGCTATTAAAACAATAAAAACCTTATTATTTCATTCGCGGACAGCGCTTGCGTCGAAAGTCAGTCTCCCGGTAGCGTTCATACAGGGAAGCTGTGTCGCATGTTAGCGTGCTCCGCTCTCCATATTCGAGTCAAAGAGTAAATAGTACAGATAGAACGATCAGCACAATAGTAAGGTTGTGCTGTTTGGAAATTGAACATTTCGTTTACGTTTGGATGTTTTTTTTATAGTAGATAATGAGCTTGGAGCGAGAAGGCTGTTTTTTTACAGAGGTTGTTCTTATGATGTAGACAAGGAATAAGAAAGGATTTTTGATCCCCTAAGATGGTGAAATAGGGGGTGAAAGTTTGTATGAAACTCTGTCATTTTTGAGTTGTAAAGAATGATATGCCGTAGTTATAATTATCCTTTAACTGAAAAATAATTAAATGCAAATTTAATATTTTTTTGGATTCTAGCCCATACAGACGTAAAAAGAGTATCAAAAATCAATTGTTTATTTATTGCATTTCTTTAAATTCTAAATTATTTTAATTTAGTATTTATGCTTTTTAATACAATTAAGAATTATGAATTTTATGATTTTTTAATTTCATGCCTTAAAGGGCTAAATAGAAGTGTTAAAATTGGTATAAAATATAAATAATTTATAATCAACATTTTTTTTTTTTTCGGAATGTCACAATTGCTGTTAGCCTTAAGGGCTGTTACAGCTTCACCGGTCACGTGGGCGAGCAGAGTGCTCAGCCAGAATTTAAAGGTGTAGGGCTGTACGCCCTCCGCCCTAAGGGTGTCTCCTGTGAGACCAAACCTCGGCTTAGGGTGGGGTCGTGATTTGCGATGAGAGGGCTAGTGGCATTGTTTTGTCTATCCGCCGAACCTTGCCCTTGGGCTCGGTTCGCCGAAGGGCGAAACAGGGGTCCTCGTCGCCGCCGGCGGCGACGGTGTCGCGAATGTAGGTGTGTAGTGTCATCGTGTAAACCGTTGGCCAGAGTTATCGGGTCATCGGGATCGGTAAGAACGTGGCGGGGCCTACGTAGTTTGGGATCGGGATTAGGGTCTGGGATGTAGTCAGCCGCGGCTACCACCAGTGGGTTCGGATGCGAGATGGCACGATCGAAGTATCTTTCGGAGATGTCTTTGAAATGCTTTGCTAAGCTCGGCAATTCAAGATCGTTATGGAGGTCTACGTTGCGCATATACCACGGTGCTCCCGTGGCAATACGCAGGAATTTATTTTGTACCACTTGCAACGGATGCAAGTCCGTACGGGGGAGGTGGGCAAACGCTACGCAAGCGTATGAAAGGATGGGGCGTACGCACGACTTGTAAAGTGTCACCTTGTGTCTAAGTGACATTTTACTGCGTTTATTGATAAGATGATATAACCGACCTACAACGAACTTAGCCTTAACTTTCATTCTTTGTATGTGCGGTTTGAATGACATTTTGCTGTCCAACGTTACCCCGAGGTACTTGACTGTCTTTTCCCACGGGATGACGTTTCCGAACAGGTTAATGTTGCCTAGTTTACGCAGACCGCGCCTTTGTTGTCGCGGGTGTTTACCGCGGCGAAAGTACACGGCTGCACTTTTGGAGGGATTTATTTCGATACGCCATTTTCTGAACCAATCACCGAGGGCGTTGGCCGCAGCCTGCAGCCGCTTGGTGATTGTTACTTCGGAAAAGTTGGACGTATAGAGGGCGGTGTCGTCGGCGAACAACGCGAGCTCGACGTGCGGCTCGCGTGGTACGTCGCACGTGTAGAGGGAGAATAATACGGGTGACAGTATGGAGCCCTGTGGGACACCTGCTGTAATCGATCTGTGGGTGGAGAAGGCTCCTTCCACGCGGAATTTGAATCGGCGGTTGGTGAGGTACTCTCGTATGATGAGTACGAGTCTGTCGGGCACGCCCATTTGGTATAGCTTGTATATTAAGCCATTGTGCCAGACTTTGTCGAACGCCTTTGCGACGTCGAAGAATAGGGCGCCTGTGGGAATTTGCAGCCCCGGGGCTGCGTTTAACCCAGTTAGGATATATTCGGTGAGACGGTGCACTTGATGAGTGCAAGAGTGAGCTGCTCGGAACCCGAACTGCTCATTTATTAAGAGGCCTTTCTCGTGAACAAATGCCTTAAGGCGAGCGAGAATGATTTTTTCATAGATTTTGCCTAACGTATTTATTAGGCTAATGGGGCGGTAACTACTGACTTTATTGCGGGGTTTACCCGGTTTGTGAATTCCTATGACGGTGGCTTCTTTCCACTCGTCTGGAAACGCGCAGCCGGCTAGTAGTGCATTGAAGATGCACACTAGTAGGCATATTAGGGAGGGGGGGAGGTATTTAACTACCTTATTAGTGATTTTATCGGGCCCCGGGGCCTTTTTGTTGTGTAGACCTTTTATTATGTCGCCTACTTCTTCGGGATCGGTGGGTAGAAGCGGGTCACCCTCCGGTGGTAGCGCCGCCCTGCGCTCTACTTCGCTATCCACAAGATGGACGTGGTCTAGGTCCGTAGGCTGGTTTGATGGGGAACATTGTGTTTGGATACTGTCGGCCAGGCATTCGGCTTTGTCTGCATCATCAAAAGCGGGCGTTTGATTAGGTCGAATGAGTGGAGGCATCTCTACTACTGGTTCGTTTTTAAAGGCCCTCGCCAACGGCCAGTAGGCCGTGTGCGATGGCGAGACCTCACTTAACAGTCTGTCCCACCGTTCGTTACGATACTCGGCGATGCGCCGCTTTACTTCTCTTTGTAAAGCTCGTAGCGAACGGCGATTGTCGTCGGTCATGTATCGGTCGTAGAGCCGCGTAGCGGCGTTTTTGCGTCTCAGTAGGTCGCGTAGCTCTTCCGGTAGTTCCCATCTGCCCCGGAAGGCGTCCGGTATTTCCCGCGAGGAGCTATCGACTACCGATTTTATGTGGCTAGTGAGTGACTTAATGGCGGATTTGGCTTCCTCTACCGTACTAATGTTGCCAGGAATTTGGTCGAGGTGCTCTGATTGTATCGATTGAAAATTCTCATCGAGTTTTTTCCAATCGATTATCTTTTTCATGTGGACGGCGTCCGCATGGTGGGGGGAACCTAGTTTGAAAACTACCGGTCGGTGGTCTGAGTCGAGTTCGTGTAACACTGATACTGAACGCAGTTGTAAATCTACGTTCCTCATCAGCGCTATATCGAGTACGCTCGGTCTGTGTGTCACGTCGTTTGGCGGGTATCTAGTGGGCTCTGACGGGCCTACTGCTACGAAGTTAAGTCTGTCCGTCAGTCGTTCGATGTCTAACCCATTTTGGTTGTTTATGGGGGAATGCCACAGACTATGCTTGGCATTGAAATCCCCCCCTATTATGACAGAGTTGCCCATGTCGAATAGAGATTTAAGATCTCTTTCTGTTACTCTTTTACCGGGACCGAGATAGGCTGATGCTAGTATGACTGGTTGATGACCGGTCATACCCACCTGGCAAACTGAGACTTCGAGATATTCCAAAGTAGGGGGATCTAGGGGAACAATGTGGAGGCTTCTTTTATAGTAGATAAGAGTGCCCCCACCGCGATTCGTTGGTCGGTCATTTCTGACTAAATTATAATTAGCTATACGTGGATTACGCCTACTAGGCTTTAATAAGGTTTCCTGTACAAGGAGGATATCTATTTCGTGATTTTTAACAAATTCGCGAATCTGGTCTATTTGCCTGACTAAGCCGCATGCGTTAAACGACGCGACAGTTAGGGAATAGGGTTTCATCCTCTGGCTATGGTTGCTATCCATTATGAGGCCCTAGCAGTTATGCGCCTGATGGTTTCCATCAGGGCTGCGTGTTTAGTGATCACTTCGATCACGTTTTGTGGTGTCGCTGTACGGAGTTCGTGAGCGAACTCCGCTACCTCACCCGGGCTTATCGCTTGGGATATTTCCATGACCAGCGCGAGGTCAGTGAAATCGTATCCTGTGTGTCGTGTGTTGGCCTGTTGGACGCGCGGCGGATTGTTTGGCCTGCGAGTGGGAGGAGGAGGAGGAGGACCTGAAGGAGGACCTGGAGGCCTTATGAGAGAAGGTGGTTTGACCCACGCGTTGACGGTTGGCGGGGGTGCTGGTATCACTGAGTGTGATACCGGCTTTGGCCCTGCCTGGGGGGTTTTGGCCTTAGGGGCCTTTTTATAATAATTATAATTAGTATTTCTCGCATTCGGTGGTGGTGGTACCGGTTGGGAATTGCTTCCCCGGCTGCGTCTGTGCGGGGCCTTTGGGCATCCGCGATAATTCGCCGGATGGCCTTGGGCACCGCAGTTGACGCAGCTCACCGGCGTCGCGGGCGTCGGGACGTCGGTTTGTCCGCGCTTAGGGCGTGGACAATCCGCCGTGGCGTGGTCCTCCAGGCACTTGACGCACCTGGGTCGGGCGTAGCAGTTTCGGGCAGAGTGCCCATAGAGTTGGCAGTTGTGACACTGCCCGGGGGCTCCGCGGTTACGCGGGGTCTCTATTGTGAGGCCGGAGGTATTACAGATGGTGTTCACGTTGAACACCTTCTTGCCCTCCGGGCTTAGTTCTAGTACTACTAGAATTAGTTCGTAGGGCTCGCGGGACCTCGGGTTGTACATCCGGTGTACCTCTAATACCGCGGGGACTTGGGATTTAAGATCGGCCTTGATCTTGTCTATGGGGTAGTCAGTGGGGATTCCTCTAATGACGACACGAAGATGCCTTTCCCCGTCCAAGGCATACGTGTGGTACCCTACTTTGCGTTCGCGCAGTAGGGTGGTTAGACGACGGTGGTCGTTTGGGGTGGGGATTTTAACCCGGATCCCTTCGCCCGTGGAGCGGGCGTGGGTGAAATTTATGTGCTGCTCTCTCATGGCAGCCGAGATCATAATCCACGACGCTTTGTCGCGGATTATGACGGGTGGGGGGACTTTCTCACGCCGAGCTCCAGATTCGTCATCCGAGGCGTCGGCGATCGTCGGTTCGTTTGTCTGGTCGGTCTGTACTGGGGTCGGCTTAGGGCTTGATTGCCCAGTCGCCTGCTTTTTGGCTGGCGTAGCCCTAGTGGTTGGGATGTTGATGGGGGACGCTCTCCCCTTTCGCTTGCGCCGGGTTACCGTCTCGAACCCGTCGCAATTTTCTTCGTCCGAACCCGAGCGGTTGTCGGAGTCATTGTCTGCTTCCATAGGGGAAGCGGGGGGTTCCTCGAAGCGGGTGGCAGAGGTGGTCGGGGCGGGCTTGTTTTTCCTATTCAGGAAATCATTTAAGGCGTCGGGGTAGTTGGCCTTAAAGAAGGCCTCCAGTTCTGCGGCGTCCATGGTGGACGCCGTGGAAAAAAGGGCAGGGGCCCCCCTTGAGGAGGGGGGTGTGTGCCTAATTATGTGTGAGTACCTAAGTGTGAGTAGTGTATTGCCACTCTACTTACGGTTTTAACTGACGTCCGGGAAAAAGAAGAAGCACTTTTAAACAGGGCACCGTACACAAAGACACTGCGATCCAAGTGAGCACGATCACGAAATAAATAACTGCACTTTAAACTATCACAATACGCGTATACGGTCGTCGGAATGCACACGACAAGAAACAAAGGATGCGTAAACAGCGAAGTGAAAGGCACGCCAAAAGTGAAAGGCACGCCGATCGGGATTTGTCAGAGCGGCGGACGGAGACGTCTGCTCGCTCCGACTAGCGAAGGTGGTATGAGTGATAATCAACATTGCTTGAAATTTAGTATTTATACTCTTCAATCCAATAAAATAAATGCATGTAAGGATGTTTAGAGTTTGATTCCTCAAGGGGGTGTTAAATTATGCACAAAACAATAAACGTTTACTGTCAAAATCACTTGAAATTTTGTGTTAATACAATTTAGGAATCATTTATTTTAGATTTTTTTTTAAATTTCATCCCTTGAAGATGATAATGATTTTATTTAAATAAATTGTTTATTGTAGTTATTACTTAAAATTTAGTATTTATACTTTTGAATATGATTAAAGAAGTACGCATTTTTAAATTTGATTCCTTAAAGGGGTAAAATGAGCATTAACTTTTGTACAAAAAATGAATTGTTTATTGCAAAATTTACTTAAAATTAAGTATTTATACTTTTTAATAAAATTAAAAAAATACGTATTTTAGATTTTCTTATAATTTTATGGGTAATAATAATTATAAAAATTTGTATGAAAAATAAAATTTACTGTCAAAACTCTTATAAAATTTAGTACTTATGCTCTTCAATCGAAATTGAAGAAACATGCACGTAATGATGTTCGGAGTTTCATCCATTAAAGGAATAAAAGTGGGTGTTACAATTTATATGAAAAATCAAACGTTTATGGTCAAAATAACTTGAAATTCGGCACTTGTGTTCTTCAACACAATTTAAGAATTATATGTTTGCGGATTTTCTTAAATTTCATTCTTTAAAGGGTAAAAAAGCATTGATGTTTGTATAAAAAATTGTAGAATATTGTAGAAATTATTTAAAACTTAGTATTGATGATTTTTTAATACAATTAATGAATACGAGTTTAAGGTTTTTCAAATGTCATCTCTTCAAAGGATGAAAAAAGTGGTAAAGTTTGTAGAAAAAATAAAATATGTTTTATCAAAATCTCCTCAAATTTATTAGTCATGCTCTTTAATTCAATTAAATATACATGTAAGGATGCTATGAGTTTTATCTCTTAATTCTCTCTTAATTAAAGCGGCTGAAAGCTAGTACTTTATAAATAGTTTTGTTTGCGAGTAGACGCTGAATAATATTTTGAGTCTATTCATGTACTACATTTACGCTCGAATGTTTTATTAGCCATATTATAATATAAAATAGAAATAAGAAAAACATATAAACAACGAAGTAAATTCAATGAAGCGATAAAAAAGCAAAACTCTGAAGAAAAAAAAACTGGTATTATTTGAGAGTAGTAGTCTTCGCAACTAAAAATAAATACATACAAATAGTCTAAATAAATCAACATATTTAGTACTTTCCTCTATTAACATTAAATTAAATTATATCTCTACTTTTTTCTTACGAGATTTTGAAAGAAAAACTAAGAAGCTAGTTAAAGTTTTAAAATATTATTCAAGAAATCAAATTGTTGATTGTATGTATTAAATAAAGTGCTACACGGGATGTATTGTATATTACAAAACTTTCAAAAAAATAGGATATGTAAATGTTATTATTGTGTAAATTGTTATATGAATTTTGTCGTTTTTCGATTATTATTTTTTTCTTTAGATATTTATCGTTTTTCTAAAATGAATGGATATGTAATCAATAAATGAACGATTACTGGTTATTGGTTTTGAGTTTGACAACATTCAGTTGATTAATGATGATAAAAGTTCATATAGGTGAACAAAAATGTTAAAACGTATCTGCATCCACTGTACACATACTCTTTGAAGTCGGAGCTTGTCAGCGCGCGAAATAATATTTGCGCTGTTCCTATCGGAAACTCAAGGTCATTCGCAGCTGTAATCGCCTTAAGCCCTGTCAAGACCGTAGATCTTTTTTCGAAAGGCGCCGGTCCAACACTAAGGTATTAACGTTTAGCTATATTTATCATGAAATATACAGTTATTTGTTTGTTTTCTTATCTGTAATATCGCTACAACACGTAATGGACCTGCTGTAATAATATAGAACATTTAAAGACTATGTTTTTATTTGGAAACACGTTCTGTACATAAATTACTGCCGGACACATCAACACCTAACATAAATTTGCATTTATAAAAAATGTGTAATATTTTCAATAATTAAGACTACATGTATGCTGGGTTCGTGGTTTTTTTTCATCATAGGATAGCAAACAAGCAGATGGCTCTCTTGATGGAAATAGACATGATAGGCATTGACATGATAGGATTCATGTTGGACAAGAATTCATTTAAGCCTTACAGTATTACGTACCTTTTACCACGTAATTACTCATTATCACTCCTGCACTAAACTATTTAAATATAGGTAATTTAAATGTATTTAACCATATTATATTAGAAATTTAAAAAGCTAAACCAACTTCAAATTTCATAAGTACTTATATTTCAAAAACTGCTGAATTGATATTGACGAAACTTGGACTGTTCCTTAACTTGGAATATACCTGATTTTATAAGAGATTATTGAGAATGTTCTCGATATAGCTTTTATTCCCGATAAATTCGTAAACAAACATACATTTGTATGTTATGTATATTTATACAAACATACATATGTACATTTACTCATGATATATGTTATAGTTATTATAGCAAAGAATCAAATGGCTCTTCTGATTGAAAAATACTTCCATTGCTTAGGGACTATACATAAATTACGTCACACGTTAAGGGGGAGGGAGGTGGTCGAAGAAGTGTGACATTGTGTGACAAGGGGTAGGGAGGAGTTCCAAATTTTGTGAAATCACATTTTTTCAAAATATAATACCTGTATAGATAAAAATTAATCGAAGGAAATCATTTTTCCAATATAAAATTATAAAATATGTGACATCACACTAAGTAGGAGGGAGCTCTCACAAATGTGACCAGCTGTGACAAGGACGGGGGAGGATGGTAGGTAGTATTATTCCACCAGTTCCCCGTTGCGCGTTGGTCGAGAGGTTAGCGGCCCTGAATACGCAATCAATGGGTTCGATTCCTGACAGGGACAGGCATTTATGTGATGAGCATAAATATTGGTATTTCTTGTTTTGCGTGTTTATTAAATATGTTCCAGTATTCATATATGTATTTGTATGTATTCGTATCAACAAGGCAATGACACCTCATTATATGCGTAAATTTGCAAACCGACAACCTCAATAATTACTTCTTTAAAGATATACTGTTTCCGGTTTTCAATTAAAACAAGTTAATAATTTTATTGAAACAAGATTATTAATGATGTGAGTATTTAATGCATTTGCATTTAATTTTTGGTGATAATTAGCAAGAACTTGTTTTATATCTCCACAGAACAGATCAAACGGAGACTGGTTCGCGGCTATCATTACATGCAAGCGCAATATTTGTCAATGTTATCATGTACTGGCTGAGCCGCGTGGCTTCGCCCGACAGTTGATTAATTAACATGTCGTTACAATTTTTTCTTTACACAAATTTTTAGCCCCTCGTGTATTGATTTATCATAAATAAATTAGATCCCAGGTCTTCAACTATCTCAATAATAAATTTCATCGAAATTAGTTAAGTGGTTTAGCAGCGAAAGCATAACAGATAGGCAGACAGATGGATAGACAGACTTTCTCATTTGTACTATAATATGGATATTTAATTATCAGATTTATGTGTGCCAAACATAAGAAAGATTATATTAATACAAGAAGATTATATCAATAAAACTTCGCTGTCCATCCGTCTGTCCGTCTCTCCGTCTGTCACCAAGCTGTATCTCATGAATAGTGATAGGCAGTTTAAATTTTCACAGATGATGTATTCCTATTACCGCTATAACAAAAAATACTAAAATCTGAATAAAATAAATATTTAAGGGGACTCCCATACAACAAACATGATTTTGCGCAATTTTTTCCTCATTTTTAATAAAGACAAATGTAGACTCATGACGTATTCACAGAATATTTAGTTATATTAGTAACCGAGCCAGGATATAAATTTGGTTAATCCTTTCCTCTCAGAAGATGTTCCAGAGAGTTGTATGATGAAGCTTCGTGAACGTCAGCTGCGGCTAGGTGGGTGGGTTAGGCAGCAGAAGCCTCTCAGGCTCATCGAAAAAAAAACGAATTTTAGTCATTTACTTCCGATTGAAAATTTGTTAAATTATAACTTGTCCAATATCTTGAAGAAAGCAAAAAAAAAAAATAGTTATCATGATATTGTAAATAAATACGTCAGCTGGCTGTATCTCGGTAGAATAATTGTCAGCTGATTCCCTTAAAGGTGTAGTGTAACGCAGGAGCTAGACAAGAGCGTATATCGCCTCCTTAAACGCACCTGCTGACGAGTTTCCCTCAGCATGTGGCTAGCTGATATTGCTTACAGGATCATATTAACTATTACCTTGCAAATTATTATCCGGGAGGAAAGGACTCTCAGTACAGAAATCTGGTTACATGTGTATTTTAAGAACAAATCGTTTGCAGCTAGGTAACCATATAATAATAATAATTCACGGGACAAATTACACTTACTGATCTAACCCCAAAGTAAGCAAATTATTTGCTTGTGTTATGGGTGTTAGTCAACGATACTAATACATAGAAATACATATATAAATACTAGAATATATATAAATAATAAACACCCAAACCCGGAAATACAAACATTTATGCTCATCACACAAACGCTTGTTCCCGTCGGGGATCGAACCCGATCCTCGTTGATTGCGTAGTCGGGGTCTCTAACCACTCGACCAACGGGGCGGTTTGTTTATTTATTTATGTCAATGTGTTTATGTACATGTATTCTGTCATTTATTTCTAACATTATCGTATTTACTACTAGCCTACTACATTTTATCGAAAAAGAAAATGACATATCTAAAGACATTCAACGTTATACTTCATATCCTAACTGAAACATATCATCACGATGACGACAGAATAATTATGGTCGTCGGGACAAAAAACGTAGATTTATAAGTGGTAAATGCCTTATGAGCTGCCCAGGAGGAAGGCAACAAAGGCAAAGAAGGTCAATTCGCGAGAAAAGCCTCTATGCGAGCCCGACGCCATAAAGATATGATTTTTTCGAATCGGCTAATAGTTCCGGGTCATCGTACGGGTAGTAGTGTATGTACATGTGGTATGTACTTACATTGTCTAATCTAATATCTTTATACGAGCAATTCTCGTGTATGTGTGTGTATATATATATATATATATATATATATATATATATATATATATATATATATATATATATATATATATATATATATATATATATATATATATAATTGGAATCTTGGAATCGGCTCCAACGATTTTCATGAAAGTCACAAATTAGGGGTTTTTCGGGTCAAGGAATCGATTTATCAAGGTTCCAGGTCCAAGAAAAGCTCGGTTCCCAAGATATGGGTATGTGAAAAACCGAGCAAAGCTCGGTCAACCAGGTACAGAAAAAAAAAATATATATTCAATAGGAATCGATTTATCAAGTTTCAAGATCCAAGAAAAGATCGGTTTCAAAAATATGTGAAAAACCGAGCAAAGCTCGGTCAACCAGATATTGTATTATAATTGTGCATAAATTGAAACGTTTGAAATTTTTATTATTGCACTATAATTCATTTTTAATGGCCGTGAAGTTGGCCAAAGAAGCAACTAAAATTGCTGTATTTTACATTAAAAATATTATAAAATGTGAGAAAGTTACTATTATTAATTAATTTTTAGGGTTCCGAAACAAACTAGAAACCCTACTAAAATAGAACGCACTAACAAAAACTATAATTTCGCTATGTCCGTCCTTCCGTCCGTCCTCAGTCTAGCTCAGAGATCCTTAGTAGTAGAAAGCTGTAATGTGGCAAGAATAGATATACATAGTAGTGACGGTAACAAAGTGATAATATAAAATCTTGAAAACTACGGTAGCTCCTCCTCTACAGGTGAAGTGTGGATGTAAATATTTTTTCTCGCGTACCCTTTAGTGTGGGGTATCGTTGGATAGGCTTAAATAATATTGTAAGTTTGTAAAAACAGTTTTTCGATTAAGGGAAAATTTGTGATACATTAAACCTTAAATTGCTAAATTTGTTAAGAGTCAAGTGTCCACCTATCCCTTTGCCAGCTAATTGGTTGGTTTTGTGGGTGGGAAATAATTCACGGTAGTGGCAACTGTCATGGCCTAAAAGGTTTTACAAGATTTTTGAGTAATATTCGATCAACTTATAAAATGTACTTGGAGAAATTTTTATAGCCGGTGAACTTGTGGTGCGGATATATTCGTCATTGACGTTAAATAGGTCAAATGTTCATGGTATGAAACAAAAAAGCCCTCTTCTTAGTCCGCATTATCGTGGTGAGCAACTTCGGAATCCTACATTGCGCGTGGCCGGACACGCACTTTACTAATGGGACATTCTTAGGAGTACAAGTTTTGAGCGTAACAGACTCTTATCTCTTATATAAACAAATAATTTTTGCACAAATCTACTATAACATTGTTTATACATACTATATGCATCGTGTCATATAAATTTTATTATGTAATAACCATGTACATAAAAGTTATTTACTCTCAACACTTCAAATCTGGTTAATTTTGCATGTTTTGCACGCGTAACACGTGCGCCGTTTTCCGATCAACCGCAGATATTTTTTAATTCACTCACATTTTTACTCAGATTTATACATGAAATTGAAAAATACAAACCATTTTATATTCTGATCAAATTTTCCATCCTATTACAGTAAAAGTTTTTATTTTATGAATATACCTAAGTAAGTATGTAACACACTTGGCAAAATTTTAACTTCGCTTCTTGCGATTGGTACTACTCTGAAGTTGGTGAGGTCTAGACGTATCGGGATTGTTTTTTGTGATTCTGTAGCAGAGGTGCGCAGAATGTGTCACTGAATTAAAAAGATATGAACATATCTTTTGATCACTGCGAAGTATATCACTCTTTTAGTTCAGTAGTTCATCTAGTCCAATGGCTTGAGTCGCTATCATTTCTCAGTACATTGATTTTCCTTCGTTTGTTAATCGAACTAAGTAGTGTGTAATGAATCTTATGATTTCTGCAAACGAGATAAACGTTGAAGCGATAGTAAAATAATTTTAAAATAAATATATTTTTTATTTGTACTATTTTTTTCGTTTTTTTATTAGTAATTTTACTAATGAAAGACTGAAAGTTCTTACTAAAATAGTGTTTACAATTGCCGAATACAGCAAAATGTTTCTTATGGCGTTAACTTTAAGCTGTTTTTTTTTTTTTTACTTTTATTTTTCACTGCAATTTTTTATTAGGGCGAGCGAAGCGAGCCCTACACTAGGCCACTCTCTATGCACTTTTGTGGTACATTTTACTGAAAAAGTATCGCACTTTTAGGTTTGAGCTTTGTCGTGGTGGTTTAAATTCATGTCTAGATATGTTATCTACCATTAAAATGCTATTTCACAAACATTAAAAAGTAGAAGATACATTTTGTATTAGAATTTTATTACTGCTAACGCCATCTATTATAAAACTAATGAGTCAAAATGCTACAAAGCTAAACTAGGCGACGATCTGTGCCCTTAGTAGTACATTTTACTGAAAAAATATCACACTTTTATGTTTAAGCTTTGGCGTGGTCGTTTTATTTCATTTAATTCATTTTCATTCACTCCATTTTAATACAATATTAATCTATTAAAATACTTGTACTTTTTAACTTCCCACTACGTATGTAGGTAGGGAGGTTACTGATTTTGCTCCGATTTTCAAAAATTGAGTTTTCACCATATGTCCACGTTTTGTGGTATTAGGAACCATTTTCGACTATTTTTGCGATGACGTCAGTATGTTTGTATGTATGTGTGTATGTGTGTGTGTGTGTGTGTGTGTGTGTGTGTGTGTGTGTGTGACCAATTTTTATTCAATTAACGGTACGTGGCGCAGTTTTTAAAGGATTTCTCCTTTAAAAACTGCGCCACGTATCGATAATTGGATAAAAATCGGTCAATTTGTTTGGGATCTATCAATATATATATTTTTTGTTTGAGTTATATGTTAAAATCGACTATCTTTTCCAAAATATACAGCTTTTCAAAAATCAATATACTTCCATTTTTATCAAAATAGATATTTATACCGAAAAAACCTATGCTTATAGTTTTTACTATTTTGATTTTAAAATACGTTAATTCAGCGGGAAGTTTCAGGGATGGCTTGCAAGGTCAATCATTTACAGATTACAGACAGTGATAGGTGACCAGTCTATCACCAACTGGGTACTTTTCTAATCACGGGCAACGTTGTTTTTATCAGCAAACTGAAAAAACACCTTTTTGATTTGCCTGACTCGGGAATCGAACCCCGAGAGTTTCTCTGAGGGAAAAATTCGAAAAATTTATTCGCTGAGTTTCTACCGCCTGCTTCTATTCTTCGTGCCTGCGGTAAGTCCAATATTAATTCTAAAAATTTTGAAGGTTAATGATACGTTAAAAGATGTTAAAGTCCATGATACATTAAAAAATGTAATTCACATAAAAATACTTTCCTAAGAATATTACTAGGTAATATAACTTAGCGAGCCCTTACAAAGCTCTGCTTTTTGCTAGTTTTAGATAAATTCAAACAAACATTATGACATTTTATGCATTGCGTTTATACTAATTAAAGATCAAAAAAACTACCTTCATGCGCAATAAGCAATGAACGCTTATAATTAAAGAATTCATTTTATCGCTCTTCGCAAGTATGTATGTGAGTATATTGTACAAGAAAGTACGAGTGATATAGTTAAGTGTTAACCGGTATCAAGTTCAGCCGGGCCGAGATTGTGTCTGCTAGGTCACTCCCATCGGCGCGTGATCGGCAATCTTCGACTCTCGTAATCGTTTCGTTCGCGGTGAATTACGCGAACTAGAGATATAGATAAATTGAAACTGAACTAGTGAAGCAAGTATTGTATACTCTTTGTAGTGAAGGATGAACTAAACGCAACTGAAGTAGTCCAATTGAAGGATTCATTGGCGAACTACACACGACTATTCTGTAGTTATGCTGCTGCTTGTCGGTCAGGTGGTCGTGGCCCTGATTCCCTCCATTTCGGTGGAAGAGTAAGTTCTTCAATTTTTGAATTTTTGGTTCTCAATGTTCAGGAATTTGCATGTCACATTTTTAGAACGTACTATTTTTAGTAAACGGGTATTGATGTGTGTACCTAACTTCGAAATGTAGAAATCCACTAACAAACTAGCTGCTTATATCTTTCCAATGATGAGAAATTTCAAAATATATGGTTTTTATGATTTCCATGGTGTCATTTCAATATATAAAACACCATGGAAGTTACATAAAACTCAAGGAAATTGCTTTATTTTATTTTATTTGCAATAAATAAAATGAAATATTCAATGTTTGTGATCATCAGATTAAATGATAAATATTATTTATCTTCACGCCCGTATCCCCGAAGGGGGTAGGCAGAGGTACAACAAGTGCACCCACGATTAGCCGAAGATACTTGGTCCCACAAATGTGTTAGGTGGCAAGCCTATCGCCAACCGGGCACTTTCCAATCCCGGGCAATTTTGTGTTTATCAGAAAACTGAAAAAACAATTTTTAAGTGCCCGACCCGAGAATCGAACCCGAGACCTCATGTGGTCAACGCCAACGCTGGACCACTAGACGACAGAGGCGATTATTATATATATTATTTATCAGTTATTTTTAAGCTATTACATAGCTTCTATCGCGGGCCTATATAAACGTGGAGACCGAATCCAGAAATTCCGTAACGAAAAAACCTAACACCCCCTCACTCCGACCGGCACAGCGGTGATACTTTTTAGTTTTTCCATCTATCGATAAATACCAGAACTTTTAATGACTTTTTGACATATCACGCTTGTCTCTAGTTTAGCAACCCGTCTTTAGATGGCATTGGTTGTATTAGAAAACTACCGTAATTAGCTGTTTGTGAGAAAGTATATAGGTGTATAGGTATTTATCATCTACGTACAACAGTGAATATCTGTACTCGTATAATTTGTGTACAAAGCGTTTAAAACATGAATAAACAAAGTGCATTTATTAAATATTCCTGAAGAACCGACATGTATTGAAAGATAATAAAAATATTTTGAACAATATTAACATCTCATTTATTTAATAAAAGAAAAAAAATTGTTTTTTTATCGGTCACCACGCTCAAAGTGTAACTTGAATTAATATCAAAGAAAAGAAAACAAAGAAAAAAAATACTGCATAAATAAAATAAATATATAATTGTAATTGCATAAGTTGATAAAAAATGCTATGCAATAGCTTTACCGCGGCAGTCTCCGAGTGCCACACGTCTTTTTTTAATTTAAATTTCTTAAACCGAAGCTCAATATCATTTAGACTGCATCATGGTCCAGGGTTCGATCCCAAAGGTGTTATTAAGGTTTTTCGAGGTTTACTCGGAAATCTTAAATCTCAGTATCGTATGGCAGATAGCAGATAGTGGTGTTACCACTCCCGTGCCTCGGATGAGCACGTAAACCTGTCGGTCCCTGTTATTGCTAGTAATAGTCGATAATCGTTATGATGTTGATAACTGCGGCGATGAGGATCATTTTTTTCACCCTCAAAACCAACCGTTTAGCTGGCAGAGGGACACTTGACCCTAACAAAAACTAGTATTTTAAAGCTTAATTTTTCAAAATCGAAAAATTCTTATCACACATACTTACAATATTTTTTAAAAATCTATCCAATTATACTTCACACTCTGGAGTGCGCGAGAAAAAATTAACTTTCTTACTTTACACGAAGAGGAGCTACCATAAAAATATTTTTCAATATAATAATATTTTACCACTTTATTGCCGTGACAAATATGTATATTTATGCCAAATTACAGCTTTCTAATGATCTCTGAGCTAGACTACGGACGGACGGGCGAACAGACGAATGGACGGACGGACGGACATAGCGAAACTATAAGGGTTGCTAGTTTACTTCCGAGCATTAAAAAAGCTAGAATGTGTTCAATCAATAAAATGAAAATAAAAAACAATTTTCAATGAAACATTTTAAAATATTTGAAGTTTTAACTTTTAAGTAAACTACTAACTTAAGCACAAGTTTCACATCAGTTTTATGTTTAAAGTTTTGTTAACACTCGTAATATTGAAAAAATATACTATTATTTCCAGTAAGAATAACATACAAGTCCTTAAGTTTAGCAGAGAGGAGAAATTTAGAAAAAAAGAATCGCTGATTTTTTTTTGCCTAATATCGTCTTAATGCATATTGCAGCCGCTCATAGTACTCCAAATAACTTTTATCTAATCTTATTTTCATATCTGATATAGTATTTAGCAATATTTCACCTGCTGGGTCATTTCCGTGGTCTATAATGTAATTTTCATGGCGCGCAAATATTCTATATATTTTTAGGAAAAGTATAGATACAATACGTGTCGAATTTAATTGAGCGATTTGAAAAATACCATGGAAATTACACGGAGAACACAATTTTGAAAAATCATCTAATTTTCTTTTATATCAGCTAACTTCATTATGTCGCTTTTCGGCTGTAGGTGTGTGCGCCAATCTTAAAAATTTTACCCTCATATTTTTTTCTAATCAACCACTGTTAAGTCCCATGGAGTCATTATCAACTAATCTAGAGTATATCCAGTCCTAGGTAACTTGTTTCCCAGGAAAACAAAAAAACGTACTATACACAAATTGTTCGGCGCCGGATTGAAACTCTTAAAAAACTCCCTCCACAATGAAGAATAAAAAGGTTATATTTTAACACAATATTTGCTAGCATATAACACTTGTACTGTTTCACAATAAGATAATTATATTTAATTTCCGACCGGTTTCGCTTACACAAGCATCCTCGCTTACACAAGTGCCGACGATAAAAAGTGTAGAATAGGTTATATTCTCATTGTTATATGTATTTAATTGATTTAAATTCTTTACAAAAACATTTATCTTTTTATTTTAATTTACTTTCCTTACATCTAAATATATCATCGTTCGTATTTCATCATTGCCATACTGTTCATCCGATGAGAATGAAGATTTTTCAACTTATTGCTTTAACTTGCGAATAGGTTATAGCTATGGTACAATTAACTCACACCAGGTGGCGCGTGTTGTGTACACCCCTGGCCAAATCAGTCCGAGTCAGCTCCAAACCTCGAAGTGTTGACTGATTATAATTAGTATCCGATACCGTGTGGGTCCGGCGCTTCTTTAAAAATATACCAACTGCCGTTCTGCCAGGTAGGTCATAAAAGGCGACCGATTGGCATACGTGTCTCTAACATCATGACTACTAGGCGGTAGAGTTCCGCACCATTAACATATCTGGTATGTAAAGAAACCATTGGTTTCTCTTTTCATCAGAGGAGCCATGAGATAGTTAGCTGCCTCATGATATAAAAAAATCACTCTGTATGAAACAATAATTTATTATTTATATTCATAATTGGCGCAGCCCTGTTGTAAGTACTAGGAAAGATTTTTTCGACCAAATTTTCGAATAGCTTAGGTTTCAGGCTTCAACGTACGTCTCAACGTTTAAACAGGGATCACCCAAAGAATAAATATATTAAGAGGACGGACGGAGCGTCGGCCGACTACAAAGGAGTACCTACTAGCATTACGACGTTGACGTGGGAACAATAAGTACGGGACTGTGACATTTCACTATCTTTTCCCCTTAGCTAACTGTAATAGGTATGTTCTTAAATTTATTTAAATAACAATTTCTTGCGTAAAAATGATATAAAATTTCTTAGACTATTTAATTAAACTAGCGATCACTCGCTGGTTGAAATTCGACAGTAGTTGTTGATGGTAAAACACAACTATTTTTTAGGGAAATTATAGGATAAACAAACTATAACTCTGTTTAATCATTGTCTATTAAAATCTCTTTTTAAGGTTAACATCTATAAATTAAATATCTGGTATAGCCAACGATTTCTGTGTACTAACATCGTCTTCACACTCGGAACCCATGTTGTATCGGAATATTTGTTTCTACATTTTTAATCATTTATCGTAAAGTCGCTGTCCCGTATCAGAATTTATTATTTATTTTCTTGTTATTTGTGGATCATTATTTTATTATTGAATTTATTCAATTACTTCTTACGCCCCTTGGCTGAACTTGTGTTTTTCTGTTCAGTTTTTATTAAAAATTATTTCTTTCGCAGTCGTGTTTTTTCCTTAATTTATTGTGTTTATATTCCATCTATGGTGTTTATTCATCTCACTGCAAGCTCACTATGCTGTAAAATATTCGGCCGTATTTCAGTGTTAGACTATTCTATCAGATGTTTAGTGTAGAAATATTTAGTGTAGAAATTGCAATAACAAATCGTTACAATTGTTTGCGTGGGAAGTACCTTTCTTACGAGTATTACGCTTCTACCTCGCGGTAATGACATAACCGTGCACCGTTGTCCTATAAATGTTACAAATAGGGATCACTTTAAGCCTGTGCTACTATACCGCTACTAGTCATGATAAAACTTTACCACCTTATAGTCATGGATGTCAGGAAATATTCTCATAATAAATATTCATAAGCTGAGAACTGAGACAAGTATAACTATCTATGTGTTGCTCGTGAGAGTCAGAGATAAATAAAATTATGAAAAAAAAAACTTCAATAACTTTTTAAGAAGTCAGATAGGCTACAATGCAGGTGAATTCAAAAATCCAACCCACGATAGTTGGAAACAAGCGAATTTGAACTTTTCAATTGAACGGACAGACGGCGCACAACTTCGATTGCTTCACAAACGAACTTCTAAACTCGTTCTTATGAAAACAATGTTCCCTAAGCACTTTTACTGTCAGAAGTTAGATCGAAACCAATTTATTTAATTTAAATCCCCTGATCTGATTGTTAATGTTTGATTTAAACCAAACAAAATACTTTATAACTTTAAATTTCAAAAATTAAACGATGCTTTATATTGTGTGCGATTGTGAATAGGAATGATAGTCTGTGTGCTGTGTCTCAGAGCGGCTTCGCATTAGGTCGCAAGCAGTGTGAAAACAGTAATAGTGCTACTATCGTGCTACTTAGAACCGGCCAACAAAAGTACCTATTCGCCGTGGTCTCACGAACAAATTTTTTTTGGTTAATAACAAGCTGATTTTTTAACAGCTTCGTTTTGACGAGACAACCATCTTTTCTATCTTCGAAAACTCTCGAATCGGGTAACTAATAAATTAATTTAAATTTTCAAAAATTATAGCTTTTCAAATATTAAAACTATGGTTTGTACAGCAAACTTACTTCATATTTTTTACAATAACTTCTAGGTAATACACAGATTTATTTTAGTCTAGTGAGCTTTTTGTCTTAAAACTGCATCAAATACTATAAATCAGATTAAAAACGGTTGAGTCTTTCGGGATTTATCAATGATGTAAATTTTTGAAAAAAGTATTTCATGATGTTTCTTCGTCATTTTTTAACCTATCAATTTTATAGCTAAATAAAACAACTTAGAGCTCAAAAATTGCTTTGAATGTTATTCAAAAGATCAAAACCGAGCACCATTTTGAAATATACATCTCTTCGAACATTAAAATACTATTATTTCTACAAACTTTAGATTTTTTAACTCTGAGTTCAAACATTCATGCTAAGGTATAGTCAGGGGAGTATCTCTCCGCAATTTAGGTATATTCGACAAGCACGCCGCCTGGGCGGCGTATGGCAGTGGGTTGTCGCTCGGTTCGTATAACAGTCGCGGTCACGTCGCGCTCGCGGCGCTCGCGCATATTGCATCAATTGGGTACAAAAAATTCTCAAGTGATAAGTCCGTGTCGACATTCGCAGCTGAGTCTAAAGTTGGGGATCGCGGTTTCACTTTTCACGCTTTATTTTCACTTTTCAGAAAATTCGCGCGAGGTTATGTTTCAATTTAGCTTGCAGGCAGGTAGCTCTGGCGAGTCTAGGTCAATTTTTATACCGAAACCTTACTTTTGCAAGGGAGTGAAACTTCTGTACAATAGTAATATCAGGTATTCTGTGGTATAAGTTTTTGCTTTGTTCAGGGATGGCCTGCAGGGTCAATCGGTTAAACATATGTCTTAAATCAACGTTTAACGGTAACGTTTTAAGGGACTATTCCTACTCATTGCATCATAGAAGTTAGTGCAGGCCTCTTTTGAAAGCAGGTAGTTGACGAAAAGTGAATGATTAGCCAATCGTATCAGCATCATCGTGACTACATCTGATATTCTGCGGCATCTCGCCCGAGTTGGATACCATCAGCTTACTTTTCCTTTTCGCAGTAGCGCTACTGGCTGCCACCGTCAGCTCAGTCAGTTCCGGTCTACAACCGGGTGGGTACGTCGGTCAAATTGTACATATCACTACCAAACGAACCATATTATTTGTATCATAATCTTTCTTATTTCTAGGGCAGGGGTACACATTTGGTTTTAATCACAGGTGATCTGAATTATCTGCTTATTTGACTCAAAGAATTTTCAAAAAAAATATTAAAATTAATAAAATACTACTATTAAATCTCAATTTTATACATTACATTACTTTTAAGCATTTTATACAAAATTATCAATAATTTAACATTTAATTATTTAAGTATCTTAAATCTTATGACACAAAAAACGGAAGTACTCATAAACGTACGCTAATTGTAAGAAAAGTCAACAAAGTTGAACCTGCGATCGCTAGACCCGACAAACATAAAAAAGACTTCTCCGGACTCTAATTGTTAAATCCACTCGTAATAAATTTGTAAGAACTTTCATTATGGAAGATTCCACCAGTAACGGCGGAACAAGTTCTGGAGAACTTTAATTCAGAGTTTAAAGTTTTTTGTATATAAGTGCAACCCTACCCGCGTTTAACTTAAACCCAAAAAACTTGGAAACAATTTTGCATAGCAATGTTGTAGATAATATTCAAAGACAATTAGTAGATTAAATAAAAGAGTAGATAAGCCATTTATTTGTTTTAAGAGGTGCATGTGATAAAGTTTTTCACATAAATAAGTGTTTTCAATTGACTTTTCTAAAGCAATAGGTTATCTGTTTTTGTAATGTATTTTATAGATTTAAACGTCACGTCGTAATAATCGCTAATTCAACATTGATATAAAAAACCCAAGATGCACAATCTCGAACAAAACTGACAATCAAAACTGTCCCTAATTTCATTTAAAAAGTTATAGATATGGCAAAAACATATGTCTTTGCATATCCAATCTTAAGTGCAAGACTTATAGTTGTTTTTACAAAGCAATGTACAAAAAGAAATAAAATTGACAATGACGCGGCCGACGCGATTCTATTTGAAATGAGCGCACAATTTAAAATTGTTCGCACATTTTGGAGAACGTTTTTGAAACACTGATTGTGTATCTTGGGTTTTTATATCAATGTAATTCAAAGACAGAATCAGGTTAATTTAACTATCAACCCTCCGCGAAATATTACGAGTATATATGACTTCTGCAATGCCACTGCAAAATGCAATACAAAAAATGGTGTATGGAATGCAATAAACTTATCGAAGGTGTGGAAATTAGAAAATAAAGCAGGCCTCAGCGGCGCAATAGTCCACCCGCCACCTCGCCAGTAACACAAAAAGAAAGACACAGAAGTACTTAAGTACAAGTGAGGTATTCTAAGTTTTATGTTTATTTTATGAAACAACGTGGTAACATTACCGCAGTGACTTTTACTTGTCAAAAAACAGCTTTCAAGTACTAATGGCCCTTGAGCTTACACGCAGACAGATAAACTGGATGACGAAAGTCTATGTTTCTATCTGTCACTAATGTCAGGTCATTACATGGCGATATTACACTGGTTTTTTATATATCACAAGATAGCAAACAAACAGATGGGTTTCCTGATGGAAATGAGTCAGCTATTGCGTATAGACACAAAAGATGTTAATGGTGCGTTGCTATCTAGTGGCGAAGTCTAATGCCACATGCATGAGTTTACCGGCTACCTTACCCTCCAAATCGGAACACGACAGTGACAAGCACTAACGCTATTGCGACAGGAATAGGTAAGGCAATGGTACCAGACCCGGACGAGACAATGCAGAACTCTACTACCTAGTAGCCACGATGGTAGGGACTCGTATAGCCAATCGGTCACCTTTTACGACCTGCCTGGCAGAACGGCAGTTGGCCTATTCTTCAAAGAAGTCCGGGACCAATACGGAGAAAATCAAAAGCCAAAGAATCCTCTTAATATCTTTCCCTCTTAGAACTCTCCAAGTTGTAAACCACGTAATGTGGCATGTGATCCCATACACTCCCCCGCGGACACTTGCTCGTATAAACTTGTTTTGTTTATCCATACTTGCTTTATACCAGCTGTGTCTTTAAAAAACTTCGAACTTTTTCCAAGAAGCTTTGAAATTGGAATGTTTAGGCGGTCACGGCTCAGCGGCAAACTTATCGTAGGTCTGAAAATTTAAGGAGGAGGAGATCGTAGCGGCACAATAGTCCATTCGTGTCCACCGCACTTTCTCCCACGTCAGTAGCAAAAAGGCAGTAAGTAACGCACAAATTATGTACTTAAAACACTTTTCACTTCGTAACCGAAGCATCTTCAAGAGGGTCAAATAGCACTTCGCTCACTTAACGTCAAATAATGAAGAGTGAAGCATGAATGCTTCACCTTTCATAATTTGTGATTAAGTACCTACACAACCTGTGTGTTACCTGCTTTGTTTAGCCTTTGCTACTGACGTGGAAGAAAGTGTGATGTACTTCCATAGATGGACTGTGGTCTTCTCTAATTTTCAGGCCTGGGATAAGTTTGTTCCATTCCTTACACTACCTTTCTTTTCAGTTGCATCACAGCAGCTCCATATAAGGTTTTGGGGGACTTTTGCAAATTAAATACCACAATTTCGTCTCTGAATTATGGATTTCCGCAAAGTAACGCCTGAATCTATGAAATACCGTTCCTAAGTTGCGTAACCGCCCGCATACTATAGAAGTTCATTACTATGAGGTCAATTATGTGTTTTATAAAAGAATGCGGAAACTGTCCAACGTACGGGAAACAATGATATTGAGGTAAAATAGACCATTTCATTAGGATTACCTTAGGCACAAAGCGGTAGCTGAAAGTTTAAAAAATGGATCAAATACGTGTCGGGCCACGCGCAATGTAGTGTTCCGTGGTTGGTCATGACAATAATGCGGATTAAGAAAATTGATTTTTTATTGTTTCATATAATAAAATCTTAACCAGTTTAACGCCAATGATGGATATATGTATCCACATTACAGGTTCACCGGCTGTAAAACTTATCAAAATTAATTTTATATGTTAGTCGACTAAATTCATTATATAATATACTACTATCGTACATTTTTTCTGGTTTTCTGGTTTAGCTAGCAGGGGGAGTAGGGAAAGACTAACATAAAATGTATTTTTTTTAACAAAAAATGCAGCTTTCTAGTACGAATAATTTCTGGGTTAGGTCGCGGACGGACGGACAGACGGACAGACATGGCGAAATTATTATTCCCAGTTAACTTCGGAACACCATAAAACCAATAATCGAAAACAAACTCTGCCAAATTTGAAAATGTTTTATAGATTCAGGGATTACTATCCGCATAGTATATCCATTGTTCAAACGAAGAAAACTAGTTATTTTGCAAATTTCTGCGCATTTTCAAATGTACCTTTGCGATGTCACTGAAAGGGAAACATATAAAAGCGGTATAAGAAATGGAACAAACTCACCGTAGGTCTGAAAATAATGAAGACCCTCACCCTCGTCCACCACACTTCACCCCGACACGACACGACTTTACGACAGCACCAAACACAAAAGCACACAAAAAAATCAAAATGTCAAGAGAGACCGCTAATGAATGTTTCTCGTTACCTCTCAAGCTCCTCACCACACTCATGAAGTGTAGACAATGAGATCCAGTGAACCAGTTACGACGAAACCCTTAATGGTAAGGGTTTTTTTATATCATAAGATAGCAAACAAGCAGATGGGTCTTCTGGTGTAAAAAGTCAAACATCGCCTATAGACAACAAAGATGTTAATGATGTTTTGCAATCTTGTGGCGAAGTCTAATGCAATCTTACCGGCTGCACTGACGCTATTGCGGCAGGAATAGATAAGGCGGTGGTACCAGACCCGGGCGAAACAATGCAGAACTCTACCAACTAGTAGCCACGATGTTAGTCACTCACATAGCCAATCTGTAGTCTTTTACGACTTGCCCGGCAGTTGGCCTATTCTTCAAAGAAGCCCGGGACCAACACGAGCAAACACGGTACTGATATTTAGGTTGGCAATTCAATACACTTTCCATAATCTTTTCAATCGTGGAGGTGATAGAACGATACAGCGGAGCAGAGTCATCTAGATTTTCTTTTTTTACCTTGTGTTACAATGTTAGCTAGCTTCCACGGCGTAAAATCTTTATCCATTGTCAAGGAGAGTCGAACAATTCAATTTCATTGCTTCTTAACTTTTATTTTCAGCTAAAGTTAAATAAACCTTAAATGGAGAAGGATGGGTCGGCCAAATCAAGATATATATTCATATTACCACGATATAACCATTGGATTAACTCACTTTAAAGGCCTATTTTCGCTCAAACGACATGTCAAATGGTTGGGAAGTCGGCTAAGCCGGTCCCGTTTAACTGCCGCGTGGAAACATTTGTCTCTTGCAAATTGAGCACAGCGGAGCGCGAGCCGTAAAACATTTTACACCTCTATATATCTGGCAGTAACTGTGCATTGTGTAGTGAAGTCTAAAGTTAACAATCCCGGGTAAAACCAATAATCCCGGGATTACACCTTTTTTCGATTACCTCGGCAGTGAAAAGATAAAGAATCCCCCTTATACTTATGTCACTTGCTAATACAAGCTGTTGTCAGCGAATTCACCTTCATATACATTTATTTCATTTTAATCTCGTTGAATCCATATATATTTTTTCCTGATATATACTTCAAATAATATAAAGCATGTTGTACTTGATATTTTAGGGCTGCGCACCTCAATTAGGAAAAAATGAAACCTTTATTGGAACCCTTGGTATAAAAGACCAATTCGAACTTGACCGGTTTTTACTTAATTCATAGTATATTCAACTCCAAACTAATAACGACTGTAATGAGAACTGACTCTGTGTGGTAGGATAGACGTTGCAGAATTCCACTTCCTAATAGGTAGTGGAACTCTACAATGTCAAGTTACGATAGTAGAAAGTTACATTTTTTACGTACTGCCTGGTAGTATGGTAGCTGGTCTAAACCTCAAAGTAGATCAGTCCAATACAAGAGAGAGAATATATTTTGCTTTATACAAAATAAAAAATTTACTTTTTCTATTCGTAAAACCACATTTAAAATCCATTCACCAATTTCAAAATTGTGCGTCATTTTTAAAATTTACGTAATTTTATATATCATAAGACAATCAACGCGATGGCTTAACTAATTAAAAAAACTACCGTCACCTATACACACCAAAGATTTAAATGGTGCGTTGCTATCCATGTCGCGTGGTGATAATGCCTCATGTATAAGTTTACCGGCTACCTTACCTCCCAAATCGGACCAAAGCAGTGACAACCATTGATGCTATTGCCGCAGGAAAAGTTAAGGCGGTGGTGCCCAAAACCCGTTCGATACATAGCAGTAGTCACGATTGTAGAGACTCGCCGTTGACGTACTGCCCCAGGACAGCCGATGAAATTAGTGAAATAATACACAAAAACAAAATATACAAAACTAGAAATTATTATGTTGTACTTTTCTCGTATGTTGTTGTTCATACATACCCTTATTGTACAATGTTCATACATACCCTTATTGTACAATTTTTTCATACATACCCTTATTGTACAATTTTTTCATACATACCCTTATTGTACAATTTTTTCATACATACCCTTATTGTACAATTTTCATACATACCCTTATTGTACAATTTTTTCATACATACCCTTATTGTACAATTTTCATAGATATTACATACCCTTATTGTACAATTTTCATACATATTACATGCCCTTATTGTACAAACACATCGGGTTCTACTATTTTGTATGTACAAACCACTTCTTTGGTGTTGTGATTAGGGGCAGATGCAAATATGTGGCAGTGTGCAGACACATGTTCAACTGACCTAAGGTCATTATCTCAACGCGCGAGCTGAATGAATGTCTTGTTAAACTGAAATATTATGTAATTCCTATTGTCTTATTAAACAAATAAGTTGGCAATCAGGGCCTTAAGTATATTACAAGTAAAAATTATTACCAATACGGAAATCACCAAGTACCAACGATGGAAAGTATAAAATATACTTACTTATCATAAATATTTATTAATTTCCGTAATATATCATTATACTAGAAATAAAACAAATGTTATATACGGTTTTCTCACGAAAAAGATAAACTAAATCTATTATTGTAAAGATTTAGGTTGCCAAGTATTAGTAATTTTCATTGCAATCGTTTTTGTCGATAAGCGGTTATCGTTTAAACTTTGAAGCTATTCCATTATTTTATTTTATTTGGAAAACCATCCGTTATAGTTAAATTAACAAATATTAAGTTTAAACAATAGAAAGCCTGTTACAGGTTTTCACGTTTAAGCGACAATATGACTGATATATTTTAATTGGCAACACACAAAGATAAAACACTGAGTTTGACTGATGTAAGTTATTCATTTGTTTGTAATAGTTAAAAAGATCAGGGGCCATCGCTCTCCTTGCCTCAGGTACACTCATTGTAAATGGATCTAAAGAGTATTTTTACAGGTTATATTAAAAATGTAGTAAAATTTTTAATATAGCTTGTAAAAAATACTCGCTCGCTCGCACCAAACCTGGGTTTTTCCTATAATTGGTACAACACAGGGGTACCGATAATGGAGGTTTATATCTAATAGATTTTGATGGAACATTTACATTAATTTTGTTTATGATTTCAGGGCAATCAATGTCATTTCGTAAGATTTTTATAAAAAACGTCAAGTCGGCTATTTATCGTCGGATTGTAAGCGGAAGTAAATGGAATTTTGCGCATAGTTTTAAATAATTCTCGGATTTGTATTGGATATTGGCTTCAAGTATTGTATACTCTTTGATTGGCTTTGTAACAAAGATGTTTGATGAACCTTTTCTGGATATTTTCAATTCTATCGACATATGTCTTATACTGCGGATTCCAAATTTGAGATGCATATTCTAGTTGACTTCTTACATAGGCACAATATAAAAAAAAATTGTCTTGATTTCTTTAAACCTTTTGGAAATCTTTATAATAAACCCAAATGCTTTAGCTGCATTGGTAACTATTTTGTCGACGTGTTTATTAAATAACAATTTTCGTCGTGGTATACACCAAGATCACGTATTACACTTGTTTTGGGGAGAGGTTGACCTTTTAGCGTGTAAAATGTATTTAAATTAGTCCGTTTACTGCTAAACGAAAGGATACATACATTTATTAGGATTAAGCTCAAGGTTATTAGTTGTACAATAATTTTCTAAACGTGATAAATCATTTTGAAGGGGTGAGCTGTCTCATATATTTTTAATGTCTGAGAATACTTTCATGTCATCAGCAAAGCTAAGTAGCTTTGATGTGTGAATGCATTGGTCAACATTATTGACGTATACCAAAAACAGTAAGGGCGCTAAAAGTGAGCCGCTTGGAATAAGAACCCAGCTTGAAATATAATTATTTATTACAACTGCCTGAGATCTATTGTTAACGTAGGAGGCAAATCATCTTAAAAGGTCACCTCTTATACCTCTTATACTGTAGGATTTTTGGAGTGTTTATTTAAGTTGGTCACTGGTTATATTTTCTTCGATTAAGTGGACTATAAATATATAGAGAGAGAGTATGTCAGTTCGCAAGACAAATCGGGGATAATTGAATTCCACCAACCTTGACTGACACCGCCACACTCGACAGTAGACAGCTTCTCCTGGTCGCACGGCGCTCCGAAGATCTTGCTGGTTGTCTTACGAGATGGTTACGCGTTTTTTGCACCCAATTCGCACGGCGATCGTAGGCAGAATGCCGTCACCCGTCTCGCATTGACGCATGAAAGAGTGTGGGTGGCAGAATATTTTCAATTACCCACCAACAATTGTGATGAGAACCAAACATATACCTATAACCTAATAATTCGCGTAAGAGTGTATTATGATCAATTCTGTCGAAGGCTTTGCTATAGTCTGTATATATAGCGTCAACTTGTGCACCCGATTCCATTGCCTCTGTAATGTACTCGTTTAAGAGGACTAGGTTTGAGATGGTGGAGCGGCCTGGAAGAAATCCATGCTGATGTTGATGGAATGATATTTTTAAGCTAGGGTATAATTGATCATATATTATTCTTTAAAAAATTTTAGCTAGTATACATAATTTGGAAATAGGGCGGTAGGTAGATCTTTCAGTTCTCGATCCTTTTTTATGTACGGGGATGACATAAGCCGATTTCCATAACTTGGGAACGACGCCAGACTTGAGCGATTTTTGGAATAGTAAAGAGATCGGATACGCCATGGTTTTCGCAGAAGGAATCAAAAATTGCAGCGCAAGATGATCAGGCCCCGCAGATTTAGTAATATCTAACTTACTTAATAGATCTTCGATTTTGTTGCACTCTATCTCGACTGAGGCGATATGTGAAATAGTATCTGGTGAGGCCGTTTCATTGTAGCAGTGTCTTTGATTATTATCAGAATTTAGGAAGGTGAAATGAAAATATGCGGAAAAAGCATTACAAATTGAATCACCAGAGGTCAGAATGTTGGTACCATATGTCATACAGTTAGGGACAGCGTTGTTTTTACATTTACGTTTGGCAAAAAACCAAAATTGTTTAGGATTAAATTCTATTGCAGATTCGGTACGTGATAGGAAATTTTTGTAACAGACTGATTCTAGATTTTTTACTCTTTATGAAATATCTTTATGAATTATGAATAAATTTGTCGTTGAACCTGCACTTTTTACACCGGAAACTACATCTAAAGTTCGGGTTAATGTCACGCGAACTATAACATAACCAACGATATGTGTAACTTGTCTATAATTATATAGACAACTTAAAAATCAAAAGTTTCGTGATGTATCAGTATTTATATATATAGGTCTATATGTCAGTATAAAAATCATTTTCTTTCAGGTTCAACGGTTTAACCGAGAAAGTGTAACAGACGAACAGACAAACTTGCGTATCATAATATTAGTATGGATATATTTCAGTGTTTTATATGTACTAGCGATCGCGTGTGGCTGAAACTCAACCATACACTAAACCAAAAAAATCTCTTTAAGTTAGACAACTGACTTTACCCGTAAAGAAAACAATAAGTATATCTACATTTGTGTTGATATGATGTGTGTCACATGTTGTAGTGTGTGTAATATATAGTTTTATTAATTTAATTCAGTGATATGTAAAAAAATAAAAGTATTAAAATGTCATTGATATAATTAATATATCTCTAATTCATATTATTTAAAAATATTACTTTTCTCCAGTCCTCCGTTACAGTGCAGAGGACCTTAACTATACCAAATTTTATACTCCACCGTTCTCGCAATTGATTTAATAAGGAGTACAAAGTTTTCCTTCGTATATTAATATATAGATATGTACATTATTAGCATTGTTGACTAACTCCTATAGCACAAGTAAATAATTTGCTTAACTTATGTTTTTGTTATCATATCATAAGATAACGAACAAGCAGACGGCTTTCCTGATAAAAAGAGACACCAAAGATGTCAATGGTGCCTTGCTATCTGTGTGACAGATTGTAAATGCCACATTCATAAGTATACCAGTTATCTTAACCTTCAAAACGGAACACGAAAGTGACAAGCGCTGACGCTATTGTGACAGAAATAAGTAAGGTGGTAATACCAGACCCTGGCGAGACAATGCAGATCTCTCTGCCACCTAGTAGCCACGATGGTAGCGACTCACATAGCCAACCGTTCATAAATACTGACTAGTACGTTCGTTCTGGAAATCCTGATTTAAATCCCGTTATCCGGGATCATAAAATAGCGTTAGAACGGGCGTCCCTATTCCTGTCGTAAATACACATACGAGCCGTGAGTGGCTGTTCGTTGTTGTTATGCAGCATGAGTGGAAATATTAAAGCGAAATTGCTAACACTATGCGGAATTAAATATTCAAGAGCAGTGCACATCCGGTGTAAAGATGGGCGGGGCGGACGTTCGCAGGCGAGGCGGCTTTACTGCCTTATCATCATAGCTTTGTTGCTTTAGTTGGGAACCGCGAGGCCGAGGCGGAATGCCGAGGTGCTTTTCTTAAAACACATCAACTATAAACTTACTAGCCTTTTTAAAGGATTATTCAGCTTGACTGACAAAAGAGTGTACATATTGAAGAACATAATAGCTAGTGGTCAGATGTAACCAATCTATATTAATATAATAACTACGAAAATTTGGATGTTTGGATGGATGGATGTTTGTATGTTTGTTTCACGCAAAAACAAACGAACGGATTTCAATGAAATTTGGCACACAGGTAGGTGATGACTTGGAATAGCATATAGGCTACTTTTTGTCCCGGAAAAATTAGGTGATCCCGCGGGAATTACGGAAAATTTTTGTAACGCAGCGAGCTGCACGCTGCAGCTAATAAACATATAATAAGATGAGAACATTGCTTATAGACCGCGGTCCCTCAAACAAACTTTTTTTGATTAATAACTAAATTTTTGTGAACAGCTTCGTTTTTCGAGACGAAACAACCATCTTTTCTATCTTCGAAAAATCTCAAACGGGTAACTAATAAAGTTATGGGGCTTTGAAAATTTTGATTCGGTGAAGGAAAAATACTTAATATAATAACAATAATTATTTTTCTACTGCAATCGCTTGATTATATTATGAATAAATAATAGTTTAAAAAAACTAAAAAACACGCTTTTTATAAAAACCGAACTAAAAAATAGAAAATAAATTTTAATAAATTTAAATTAAGAATAGTGTTAAAAATTTCAATAATTATAAATTAATAATAGTGTGAATAAAAAAAAATAATTTTATTTAAAAAAAAAGCGTGGGGTGCATGGTGTCAATAGTTATAAATATTTTATTGACACATATGAGTAGAGTGATTATCATTTCGGTAATATCTTAAAAAGCACCCCACGCTTTTTTTAAAATAAAATTATTTTTTTTTTATTCACACTATTATTAATTTATAATTATTGAAATTTTTAACACTATTCTTAATTTAAATTTATTAAAATTTATTTTCTATTTTTTAGTTCGGTTTTCTATAAAAAGCGTGTTTTTTAGTTTTTTTAAACTATTATTTATTTTATACTTTTTAGTTTGGTTTATTTATAATAGCTTGTTTTTTTTAATTTTAAACTATTGCACGACTCATGATGCGAAGCATCAGAGAGTGCTTTACGATCGAAATTTTTTTTTCATATATACATATCTTCATGCCAGATCCCTTACGGGGTAGGTAGAGAGAACCGAGTGCCATACATCACGATCATTGCAGGCTTGTCTCGCTTCCTCCACATTCATCACTCTTTTCATACACACACGCCGTTTGCGAAGACTCTTGATACCACCTTCGGAAATTTTTTTCGCCTTATTTTGGCAACTATTTTTAGTATTATAGCCTTGTTAATTAACGGAATCAATATATTTTGCATTCCTATTGTCGAGATAATTTAATGGAGATTAATTCTATACTTGCTAAAAATTAATTTAGTGCAATAGAAACGGAAAAAAATATGAAAATAGGTCAAAAAATTTCCTGTCCGTCATGTATGAAACTCCGGAAACACTGTAACTTATGAAAAAATCAATTATTTGAGATATTTTTTTAATTCTAATCGGCAATTGTAGATCATCGAATGCAAATGGCTAATAAATTCAGTGTCGTTTAATTACAATTAATAAAAAACGAAAACTACAAGACTGTATATCTATATATATCCATGTAAAATTAACATGGATGGTGATATATTTATATCTATAAATATTATGTATATTTATTTTGTTTTTTTTTTTGTTTTTTTACTCAGGCAATTAAACTCAGTCACAGACACGGTGGCGGACTCTTCGTGGCTCGTGAAATCTAAGTTATATGCGCAGACACTGTTGCAAACTCTAATGCGCAAACCTAGTCGAGTGCCGCGGTAGAAGCACGGAACTACTTACACGCTTATAGACATATTTGTGTGTGTGTTTGTGCTTTTGCACACTTACACACGTGTGTGTGTAAGTGTGCAAGGCGTTCCTGTCGTACTCCCATACAGGACAATACGACGGGGCCAGATATGGGCCATGCTTGGCGCAATGCTGTATATCTCTGGCCCATGCTTGTAAACCCGCTTTGGCCCAGCCTTGGTAGAAGTAGACTCGATAAGATCCAAGAGCGTCTAGCGAATGAGTCTTTTGAGCAGAGAGCTATTAGAGTTGATCTAATTATTGAGCGAACTAGCGAACTAGCGACTAGCGAGAGAACTACTAGCGAACGAGTCTGCCGAGCAGAAGGCTCATACAATTGGTCTCATTGAGGAGTGTTTAGCTAAGGAGTCCGCCGAGCAGAGAGCTCGTGGATTAGTAGTGATACGAAACCGTACAGCAATCGAGTCTGCTCAGCCACGTGAGAACCGTCTAGTGGTAGCGCGTCAGACGTCACAAAGACTTCGTTCAATTACTGAGCGTAATTTTATAACCACCATAAATCAATACGCTGAAGTACCATGTACAATCTGTAAGAAATTATTATATCCAAAACAACAGACGTCATTAGTTAAAGCACGTTTTGATTTTTTTTTGCTCGACTACCATAAAAAAAGAAAAGTTCCTTCTCAGGCCTACTGGAACAACATGGAAGTTATATCTTTACCTCTTGAACTGACCGACTTGACAGACGTAAAACAAAGACTTTTGTTAAGAGTAGTTCCTTTTATAACTAATTTCCACCCGCACCAAAGTGCACGTCAACACGAATCAAACGAGCCCAAACTCGATAAAGTTGTGTTATTTAATTGCTGAGCTCCTATGGTTACCTTCTGGCTTCATCATCGAACCCTGCAGGATCCTAGTTAGCACCAAGCACCAAAGTGCTCAACACTAATCAAATGAGTCCAAACTCAATAGTCTTGTTATTAACCGATTTTTAACCATTTAATTATTAAGTTCCTGTGGTCACCTTCCGATTCAGATTCATCAGATCAGCTCCATGTCATAATAAGGTTTCATTGTCATTTAATTAACATACGTATACAAAATTTCAGCTCAATCGGTAACCGGGAAGTGGATCAAATTTACTTGCGAGATTTGATTTCAGACATCGAGATAGGTACAATAAATAAAAAAATACTCATAAAACAAAAACTACTGGGCCTACTACTATTCCGAAACTATTCATGAAACAAAAAAAGAATCACGTAATTCGGTTCAGAAACCTCGGAGAAATCGGTGTACATACATAAAAAAAATATACCAGCCGAATTGAGAACCTCCTCCTTTATTTGAAGTCGGTTAAAAATGGAATAATTTTATCAAATTAGTGTATTGTCATCGGTCCTCGATAAATCTACAAAGTTTGAACGAAATCTGGCCGTTTAAAGTGGGTCAAAATCGCACCCAAAGAAGTCGGTTACAAACAAACATACAAACATACAGGTGAAGCTAATATAAAAAAAATAAAAAAGCGTGTAAAAAAGCGTGTAAAAATACGATGAAACTTTGTTCTACACATTCGATGGTTTTTCTGGCGAGTCCTCTACTCTAAGGTTTCGGAATTATGAAATTCTGAAATTGATTTCAATCAATTTAATAACAACCTAATTTTCTCACAACAGCTTGTTAATTATTATTGTTTAGTTCAAGGGTAACATTGTCCTTCACGTAAAGTGGAAACTTTTCTTAGTCTAACACTCTAAAGATTTCTCTTTTATCTAAGTTTATTAGTTACCCGATTTGAGATTTTTCAAAGATAGCAAAGATGGTTGTCTTGTCAAAACGAAGCTGTTCTCAAAATTACAGCTTGTTATAAATCAAAAAAAAAAAAGCTTGTTGGTGGGACCATGGTCTTCTAAGTATATAGTAATACTAAACGAAATTAATCTATACATATAATAAAATCGTAAAAAAGTCAAAACTGTACATTGATTATTTTTTTAAAAGAATACTTGGGGCGTGATCTACTATCGATATCGAAGCCAAAAATATAGTTTTTAGAATTTTTGTCTGTTTGTCTGTATGTATGTCCGGGGTAAACTCAAACAGTACTGCATGGATTTACTTCAAATTTTGCATGAATATTACTAACAGGTCGGGTCAACATAATACCTACATATTATCACGCTGTCACCTACGGGGGAGGTGCGGTGCGGAGTAAACGAAGTCCGCGCGGACGAAGTCGCGGGCAACAGCTAGTGTAATAATATTTTAAAAAATTGGGCACCGCATGGATAACAGGTACGCGCTGTGGCCGATACGACACGTGACGCGGCGGCAACTCACTGTTTGTAAACAATGAACTTCGATATGAGCTGTAGGCGGGTGTCCATATTAAACGTTTTTATTAGACAATTAGGTCAATATTTAAATTCCTATATTTTTATACATTCGGTATCAGAATCGAGTACTGAATAGCATCAAAATTTAAAAATTCAAAATTCAAAATGTCTTTATTTCGTAGATAAAATTTTTACACTTGAAATATGTCAGTAATTAATAGTTTGTGCTTAACAGAAAAAGTTATTACAAAATACTTTAAATTTTAAAATATACTTAATTGGACACATCATCCCAAAAATACATTACTATACCCAATGCACATGTATCTTGCACATCCTTCAGTATGTACATTGTACAGTATTTGACCAGTAAGTCTGTATTGTAATAGATTAACTGTAGAAACCCTATTTCATAAGAAAGAGTGAATAGGAATGAAATGAATCATAAAAGGATAACCGAGGATTGATAATGACTGAATTTACCCCGTGTTGAAGAATAGATCAACTGCCGTTCTGCCAGGCAGTTCGTAAAAGGCGACCGATTGGTTATGCGTGTCACTACCATCGTAACTACTAGTTGGTTTAGTTTCGCAACGTCTTGTCCGGGTATTTAGCACCATGGCCTTATTTATTCCTGCCGCAAATAGAATCAACGTTTGTCATTGTCCTGTTCCTGTTTGGATGGTAAGGTAGCCGGTAGACGTATGCATGTGAAATTTCCATCCCGCCGCATGGATGGAACATGCAGCATTCGCCGCATGGAGCAACCACACATTAACGTCTTTGGTGTCAATGGGCGAAATTTTTACTCGCCATCAGGAAAACCACCAGCTTGTTTGCTAAATAATTATAAAAAAAATTGGTTTTGAGTTTGAGTTTAGGTATTACTTGAGTCACGCATTTGCACAATCAATGAAACGCTATTACATTGATGTAGCTTTAAAATTTAAACATATTTCTTCGCCGACACACAAGCCACTCTATGTTATAAAAATGTCACACCCCGAGTGGCGGCACAACATTATAAATATATTCACTGGCAATTACAAAAGGTTTTAGGAAAAAATTAGCGTAAGCATAAAGTATAATTGAAGCCTTTTCTATTATTATTTTGAGATGTTATAACAATAACCCCTCTCAAATAGTTTTCCATAATATTTGGGTGTCGTAGCAACATCACTTTATCAAAAAAGTAAAAATTCTATAAAAATATTATTATTATTTTAATATTATATAATAATAAAATTAGGGAATATCTTAAACTGTACAACACCACATTGAGCAGTGCCAGCCAGTGGACCCGCCGTCCACCTCTACATTTTGTGTTGCCAAAGTTATCATTAAAATATTATTTGAAATTATTTTTTTTATTAAAAAAATTATCTCTCTGTGTATATTCCCAAAGTAGTAACATATTATACAGGTTATAAGGGACGGTCTATCGAAAATCGAAACCACAGATTTAGAACATGATTATGAGTCGGAAGCTGTTGGAAAATTTTGTGAGTTTTTTGACGATTTTTTCAACTTAATTTTGTATAGGTAATTTGATTAGTTCTAACACTCTACGCTGTTTTTTTTTTCAACAAAATAAAGCTAAGGAAAATACACAAAATAAGCAATGTGTTATGCCACGCAATTTAAACGGTCGCACAGTATTTCGCCTAGAACATGCTAGGTGGACAAAATTCATGTTATCATTTCCAGGAAATCTTAATTGCAAAACGTAAACAACACCCCTAATCTCCAGATTCCAAGAATCGGTTGTTTGTCAAATGCTTAACTGATAAGGAATAGTGGTTAGAAGTCAGGTATTGAGTTTAATGAAATCGTTACAGTCAATCAGTTGCAGTTTAGTGACACTTTCGTACACATCCATAGTGGCTTATAGTTAATATTTTGAGTGTTTGTGATGGATATCAACACGGAGGGTAAGTCCTATTATTTAAAAAACCTTTTTTAAAATCTGAATCTGTTCAAATGAATTTTAGGTATAATTTTAACATAGCTTATATATTTTAACGTATTTTTTTTATGAAAGAATAGTTTTAAAGAGTTAATTTTGCAGACATTCACCTTTATCCGGGCTAGTTCTTTGATATATCATAGGAAATACTTTATTCTTCATAAAAATACACAAATTGTTTAGCACACTTCAGTACAACATATTCTTTTCTTTTTTTTTTCAGAACGCTTATACTCTATTTCTAGGGTAGAATTTTTTGAAGAGTGGTTGAAACCCACAAAAAATGAAAAGAACTCGGGTATATATGAGTACCTTTCTTCAAAATTTCACTTTGGTAACATTACTGAATGTAGCCAAAAAGAAATAAAGTTGAAGATATCCAACTTTTCCAATAAAATTGGTGTCAAATGGTTGGCTTCAGGAAAATCGAAGGAGCGTTTTTTAATTAAAAATAAGACCTGGCTGGATGAAGAAGATATACAGTTTACTGTGAGTTCTTTTGAGCCACAACCATCAACTTCGAGTGAGGCTGTGATTTCAGCAGGAAGGCCTCGCAAAGAATTCGAAGAATCGTCGTTTAAAACCAAAAAACGTCGAGTCGTGGATCTCGTAGAATCGCGAAGTGTCAGTGAATTGGTGACAGCTGCCGAAATTGCTGCGCGTTCAGCAGGACAACGGAAAATTGCCAGCGTAATTAGAGACATTAGTGAAAGCTCAGTTATTAATGTTAAGTCTAAGGATACCAGTAATGTTAATCCTAGGCAGTTAAGTAGTGACGAAGCGTTAGCTTACTATATAGATTCTAAGTCAACAACACATGCGTACAAACAAACAAGAAAGTGGTCTATGAAGGCAGGACATAATGTGTTTCCATCATATATAGTTTGACAAAATCTAAACAGGCCTGTTATCCTGCACAGGAGCACATTGCTGTAACAGAAACACGTGCTGAAATAAATTTGCAAGCATTATTAAACAAAACAGTGGAACGTTTAGTATTAGCACAGCATGAAGTTATCAGCAGTGTCCTCGCAACAAGTTCGTCTTTTACACTTGTAAGTAAATGGGGATGTGATGGAAGTTCTGGGCACAGCACATACAAACAGAGATTTGAGAACACTGAAGATACGGACGAATTTCTTTTCGTATTTTCTTTAGTTCCCCTTAGATTATATGATGGGGCCAAAATTGTTTGGCAAAATCCTCGGTCTTCATCAACATTGTATTGTCGCCCAATCAAATTAATATTTGCTAAAGAAACGAATGACTTCACGTTAACGGAGACAAATAGATTGTTGGAAGAAGTTAACGCTCTTCTTCCAACACGTATCGACTTTGGTGATTCTCAAATCTCTGTGAAACACGAACTTTTGCTGACAATGACAGACGGAAAGGTATGCAACGCTTTAACGGAAACTCGTTCAACTCAAAAGTGTTTCATCTGTGGCGCCACCCCCAAGACGATGAATGATGAACCCGCGAACTTCAACAGCAACCAAGATCATTTTGGCTTTGGTTTATCTACACTTCATGCTTGGATTCGTTGCTTCGAATGCCTTTTACATATCAGCTACAAGTTGAATATTAAGAAATGGCAGGCTAGAAGCAACGAAGACAAAGCAGATATCAAGGTTCGTTCCGACGAAATTAAGTTAAAATTTAAGAACGAGATGGGACTTATTGTAGATAAACCAAAGCCAGGATTTGGTTCTTCAAACGATGGAAACACGGCTCGTCGGTTTTTTAAGAATGCTGAGATGAGTGCTCAGATCACGGGATTGGATGTTGAAATCATCAAACAGTTCGATGTAATATTGAGGACTTTGTCTTCTGGATTCGAGATAAACTTAGTTGAATTTAATAAATTTTGTCTTGAAACCAGAAGACATTATCTAAGTCTCTATTCGTGGTACTGTATGCCTGCTACTGTACATAAAATATTAATTCATAGTACAGAGGTCATCAAAGCTGCATTGCTTCCAATTGGGCAGCTTTCCGAAGAGGCTCAGGAAGCACGTAATAAAGATTGCCGCAGATTTAGGGAGTACAACACCCGCAAGTGCTCGCGTGTTGCCACGAACAGAGACTTGCTGTCAATGTTGGTTATAACATCTGATCCCTTGATCAATAGCCTTCGAGAGATTCCCCAAAAAAAGCCGGAAAAAATATGTTCAGAGGTTTTAAAGTTAATTTTAAGCCCTAGTATAGTAGAATCAAGACTGGAAACGTCATCATATTATCGCACAGTTCCACAAAATGATGACGATTACACAGTAAACGATTCATCAGAAGACTCTGATGATGATTATTAGGTTACGTTATGAAATATTATCTTTGCTGCTTAGTTTTAGTTTTCATGCATATATTTTCTTTTATTGTAAATAAACCTATGATTGTTTTGTTACTATTTGTAATTTTATGTATTTAGATTTATATTGTACATACCTCTTGATACTTATTCGATCTGAACTGCATGCAATTTACAGCATTCATAGTACTCGCTAAGTTAATTGTTGCTCATATATTATTTTTGAAAATATTTTTTTGCTATCATAATTTTTTTCGTTTTTTATTACAAAAACATGACTACCCATATTTGAAATAAGTAAGAGCATCGTTATATAACATAAAATAATATTGTCCACCTAGCATGTTCCACGCGATACACTGTGGGTCGGCTCGAGAATACCCCGGGTGCACCGAGCTCGCGCCAAGTTCGCCTTACATCGAGTGGCGCAAAACTGAAAAATATCATAACTCGCAAATTTTGCATTTCCCACAAGAAAAGGAATTACTGTCATGACTAGCGCGTATAATGACATGTTTGCTTAATATTTCGGTTCACCGTCCTTTAGACGCTGTATATGTCGCAAGCCAAATTTTATATTTCGTCGTTATATAAGCGGCGTCGTCATCTTCCAAACGTTAACGATCAATGCTAATTTCCAAAGGTACATTGTTGATGCCATCAATTGCCTTATTAGTTATTGTCAACTATAAACTCCGATGTCAGCGACTGCCGACGGAGATGACTACGGAGGGCTCCTTTTTCTAGGTATGGGATTGAAAGGCAACCTTATGAACCTATTTCATTTTTGTGTAAGAACCCGGATAGGGTTCTAGTTCTATATAAACTACCCCTTTATATAACAAGTAATTAAACAATATGCCAGCGGCGATAAATGTCGCGTGTATTATATAATGTCATTTTATCTTAGGCAGTTTCTGAAACGTATTTATCTTTTTAATATGACGACACCATTTGTATGCGGACGAATTGTAGAATTTACCTGTGACACTTATATTATAATTGTATTAAGCTACAAAACAGTCCCTTTGACGATGGGACAGAGCAGTTGGGGAAGGTTGCCTAATCCCCGTCTCACGTCATCCGACGACTCGAGCCACTTGCACTAAACATATTGCGTTTAAACTCATTAGTCAGGTTTTGTTGTGAAGCTATTCATTCATTACGTAAGATTTAAGCATGGAGGGAAGTTAACCATGTTTTAATTAGGGTGGGAGATAGTCTTAATAGTTCTTGCGTGAAATCACAAAACGCGCACAAATAAACATTGCTAAAAATTGATACACTTAAAAAAAAACATTACAATAAACCAAATATGTAATATTTTTTCCCTTACATTCTCACGTAACAAATACAATATCTCCATATAGTCCTATTCATATTTTTCCTTATATGGGGGAGGAGGTCAAAAGTCTTACGTAATAAAGAAATGACACCTTTTTTATAGAAAAGGAGGCAAACGGACCGGAGGCTCATCTGATGGTAAGTGATCACCGCCACCCATGGATAACTACATTATCAGAAGACTTGCGGTTGCGTTGCCGGCCTTTTAAGAAAGAAAAAGCTCTTTTCTTGAAGGTCTCTAAGTCGTATCCGTTCGGAAAAACTCCTGCCGGTAATTGCTTCCACAAAGGAGTTGTGACTAGTGCGAAGAAAAAGTGCCTCGAGAATCGCACAGTTGTGGATTTCCAGATATCGAGATAGAGAGGATGTAATTTTGAATTTTGTCGCGATGTCTAATGGTGAAATTCTGCGAGAGGAATTATTCTAAACAGTTCCTCGGAACACCCCCTATGATAGATCCGATAGAAGATGCAGAGCGAAGTACGTAATTCTAAAGAATCAAGCCGATTAGAAACAGTGCTGTTGTCGACGATGTAACCAATCAAAAACAAAAAAAAATCGCCTCATTGAATCTCAGCGATACATAGCTCAGTTAATGGAGCATTGCTCAGCCTGACGACGGGATCAGTCGCTGGTTCAAACCCTGCCTTGTCATATTTTTTAATTGTTAAAATTTATTTTGCGCTGTGCATGTATGTTTAGAAACCATCTTTTCTTTACTCTAATATAAGTATATAAAAGGAAAAAAATACTGACTTGCTGATCTGTACAAACACACAACAACTAAGATAAGACTGAAATTTACCACGCGTTATAATGACTTAGTTGGATAAGACAGGGTTGGAAAATTCATTATCGCTCAAAATTTATCCCAAATTATCGAGTACTCCTCCCTTTAGGTTAGGTCGCCTCTGTGGTCTAGTGGTCCAGCGTTGGCGTTGACCACATGAGGTCACGGGTTCGATTCCCGGGTCGGGCACATAAAAAAAGTGTTTTTTCAGTTTTCTGAGAAACACAAAGTTGCCCAGCATTGGAAAGTGCCCGGTTGGCGATAGGCTTGCCACCTATCACATTGTGGGACCAAGTATCTTCGGCTAATCGTGGGTGCACTTGTTGTACCTCTGCCTACCTTCGGGGATATGGGCGTGAAGATACTTTTTATCGAGTACTCCAAATGTATCCCTTTAGCGATAAATTTGAAGTACTCGATATAACACGAGTGAAACTAATGACAAGAACTAGTTTTAACATTCATGAAGAAGAGAAAAGTTCTACGTCTCCTCCGGTTTCGGTCCCTGCGCCCTTACGTATTCTTGCCATAACAGCGTCAATGCTTGTTACTGTCGTGCCCCGGTTTGGAGGGTAAAGTAGTCGGTAAACTTATGCATGTGGCGTTAGCTTCCCGCCACACGAATAGAACCGCACTATTAACATGAGGAGAGCCATCTGCCTATCTGGAATCCTATGGTATAAAAAACACATCAAATTGAACCCAGCAGTTAATTTAAACATTATATAACCGAAGCTCTCGTGAAACATTGTAAGGCTCTTGTCACTCTACATTACGAGTGTATGTAGAACATCGGACTGGATGGGAGCTGTAAAATTGTTCATTTTATAAGATGGAGTACATTTCTTATTTAAGTGCGATCCGTCCCCTGATTTATGATTTATCTCGTTTTAAATTTTGAAAATTTAGGCGACCGAGTTTAGTTCGTTTTTTTTAATCGCGTTTTTTAAATAATTTAAATTTATGGCTCACATACTGAAAAAAAAAGCCACTATAACTTTATTTGGTGAGAAAAAAAATAAGAAATGGATTTGTTATTAATAAACACAAAATGACTTTTGACTAAAGAAGTTTATCGTGTTCATTGAAAAAGATTTACATTAAAGTCATCATTTTGCCCTTTTTCTTAAAATTTCATAGTTTTTTTTTATTTCTAAAAGATTTTTTATTGTTAATCTTTATCATTTTCAATAAGTAACGTTAAACTCGTTATTCAAGAGCTTGTTTTTGTAATAATAAAAAAAAAACTTGTTTAATTAAAAATTTGTGAATCTCACAAAGTAAAGAAAGGGTGAGTATTTTAATTCTTTTTTGTTTCATGTCAATCTCTTATCTCTTAGTTCTGCAACAGGTCACTACATCATTTTTTGAAGTTTGACTACCTATATTGAGTATTTAAGGCACTTCACACTCTACATTTTTCAGAATTTTAATTTATTACCAAAGAAAAATGGTTGATTTATACCTACAATTTTGAATATTTAACCTTTTTTGTGCAAGGCTTATTTTGCAATTTAAAAACAAAATTGTAATTTCTCACAAAAACCTATCCTTATGTGAAATTGCATATAGAACAAATCTATTAGTATCCCTCTTGTCGATTAGATATATAAACTACTCAAAACTAAATAGGGCCCACTTTGATTTCCGCCTTTAAAATGAAAATGCATATTTTTTGTAGTTTTTATGGATAGATTATTAGATTTAAAGTTTTATTAATTATTCAAACAAATTAAATTATACACATGAAAATGAAAAAATAAAATTTACCTTAAAAATTTCGATCTATACAAGTTTTGATTTTAAACAAAAATTAATATTGATACTTACACAGGGGTGTCTTTAATATCGAGTGGGTCCTCCTCGATTACGTACGCACTCTCTGAGCCTGTTTGGGACACTTTCAATCATGAAGATGTCATCTTGAGGTATACGCTCCCAACAGATTTTTAATGCGTTTATGAGTTCCTGTTGACTATTCACTTCACTATTAGTTTCTTTTAAGTTTCTTTTCAACCGTTGATCGAATGGTTAGCGACCCTGACTACGCAATCGACGGGGCTCGGGTTCCATCCCTGACGGAGACAAGCATTTGTGTGATAAGCATAAATAATTAATAAAATAAATATCACTGGACAAATTACACGAATTGATCTGATCCCAAAGTAAGCAAATTATTTGCTTGTGTTATGGGTGTCAGTCAACGACACTAATACATAGAAATACATATATAAATACTCTGATACATTTAATAAACACACAAATTCAGAAGAAGATCACAGATGTTTGTAGAAATCTAAATCATTAATCAAAGTGTCATTGATCATTACACAAATGCCTGTCCCTGCCGGGAATCGACCCCGGACCCCATTGATTGCGTAGTCAGGGTAGCTAACCACTCGACCAACGAGGCGGTAATTGTGATAAGCATAAATGTTTGTATTTCCGGGTTTGGGTGTTTATTAAATATATTCTAGTATTTATATGTGTATTTCTATGTATTATAGTGTCGTTGACCAACACCCATAACACAACAAATAATTTGCTTACTTTGGGGTTAGATTAGTAAGTGTAATTTGTCCCGTGAATATTTATTTATTATTATTATTTTCAATTAGTGCCACAGATGTTAATTGTGGGCCAAGGTACGATATTGGTTTCATTTAGGGTCGTCTGGGTTAGGCGAGCAGTATGAGCACGAGCATTATCTTGCATGAGGACAAAATTATTGCCCACTTTTTGTGAAAATGGAATAACAACTTGACAATAATGGTTTTATACAAAAAATTAACCCCAGGAAGTAAAAGTTTAGACACAGAATATTTTTTTTGTTTTGATATTTTTTACTCAGGTTGTATATTCTGTTTGCTAAACGTCGTAATTTCATTGCATTTCATTGGCACATCTAATAGGCACTCCACGCGCATATCGATATTATCGTTAACGATAAGGCCTCGGTTACACTTTGATTAGTGATTAGTGTAGTGGCTAATCAATGGCTGTCTACACGTGTTTTTTGCTTAATACTAAACACCTTCATTAAACACTCGCGCTAATCAAAGTGTGACCGGGGCCTAACATGTCGTCGTTGTACTTAATGTTAGTAAACCAATAATGCGAAGGATATTTCAAGTTTTATCCCTACTAATATTATAAATGCGAAAGTAACTCTGTCTGTCTGTCTGTCTGTCTGTTACGCTTTCACGGCCAAACCACTGAACCGATTTGGATAAAATTTGGTACAAATATAGTTTGAGACCCAAGAAAGGACATAGGATAGTTTTTATATATATATATATACATATATATATATATATATATATATATATATATATATATATATATATATATATATATATATATATATATATATATATATATATATATATATATATATATATATATATATATATATATATATATATATATGTGTATATATATATATATATATATATACACATATATATATATATATATATATATATATATATATATATATATATATATATATATATGTATATATATGTGTATTATGCAGGTATATAACTTTGGTATGCTCTTTAGCCTAAACGGCTTAATGGATTTAAGATTGATAGATCTGTGTAACTGCTGAAATGACGTCGGTTACTTTTTTCAATCCGGATCGCAGTTGGGCTTTCTATTTTTGTAAACATTACTCGTTAGTCTTTCTTCGGTTTCTCTGTGTCCTTGACAAAGCCATAATACGTGGCCACCTCAGCGCCACTCGCACTAAACCCTGCACCTTTAAATATTACCACAGCACAGTCCCTCGACAAATTTATAATTCGACGCCAGCTCAAATGGAATTCGTAACTAGCTGTAATATAGCGCACGAGCCACTGGTGACGTGCCCTATCAAACTATTCAAATTAAATCTGATCTAGGGTTCCAATAATCATACTATAAGGGGTCCTTATAACTTTACCATGTCTGAACAGGCATGGCTGTCAGTCAGTCTGTCAGTCAAAGACGTTTCTTGTATGAGACCCCTTTATTTTTTGAAATTACTTTGTTTTTATAAAAACTATAGTAAGTAATACACGCTATATAAAATTTTTATTTCATATAATATATTAGGGTTTATATGACCAAGCAAAAAGCACAAAAAAAACATGTTTTCTGTATGAGGACGCCCTTTATTTTTAAATTTGTCCGTCCGTCGTCTGTCTGTCCATTCATTTGTCCGTCCGCACGATAGCTCAGAAATCCTTAGTACTCAAATCTGTAATTTGGCTCAAATATATAGTCGCGGCAATAAAGTGCTGACATAACATTTTCAAAATATTTTTATCTGGGTAACTCCCCGCTACATGTAAATCGTTGGATGGGTTTTAAAAAAATATTGTTGGTTTGTGAAAACAAGTTTCTGATTAAAGAATTCGTTTGTAAAATATTAAGATTTAAAGTGCTAATTTTTATTAGAGTCACGAGTCCGCCTCCCCTTTTCAGGCTAAACGGTTGGCTTTGAGGGTGGAAATAAAATCATGGCAGTAGTAAATATAATGAAGTTAAAAGAAAAACTATCACGGCTTAGAAGGCTTTACAAGTTTTTGAGTAAGTTTTTAATAGTCGACCAACTTATAAAATGTTATTAGAAAAAATTTTATACGTGGTGAACCTGTGGTGCGATATATATTTGTTATTGACGTTGAATAGGTTAAATATTCACAGTATGAAACAATAAAAGCCCTCTTCTTAGTCCGAATTATTGTGATGGGCAACCTCGGAACCCTATATTGCGCGTGGCCCGACACACACTTTACCAATTTTTATTATTTGTTTACAGCGGGCACAGTTACACATACTACGTGGAAATGTTTAGTGTCTCCTTGTTGCCGTTCAAAATATCGAGCTTGAAATGCGGAAAACCCGTGTCGAGCCGGGCCCTTTTTTAACAATAGATCGACTGCCTTCTGCTAGGATTTCTGCAAAATATCGACCGTTTGGTACCACCGCTTTACCGTCCGCCATACCGTCTTCTAGTGTGGAGGACAAGGTAAACATGGCGTGTAACATTCCAACCCAGCGACAAAGATAGCAACACACCGTTAACATCTTGGGTGTCTATAGACAGTGGTGCAGGGGGCACGCACGCACCTAAAGGGGCCTCGCACAACCTGATTTAAAATCTTTGTTTATTTTTAAATTAAATAAAAGCCTGAAAAATATTGGCCTCACTCTTCTGTATCTGAAATACAAACAAAACAACTCCTAGATCCTAAGTTAACCCGTTATAAAGACACGATAGCTTTTCTCTTATTTCAAACTTGGGGCGTGTTTTTTGATAGCTTTTGGGAACGAACGGAAAGGGGCCTCGCCGATGCGACTTTGCTCACGTATATATTAGTCCACGCTACGCCACTGTCTATGGGTGTCTGTTCCCTTCGGAAGAACCTTTTATTTTATATATTTTAATTGTTTTTAAAGCGGTTATACTACAGCAAGCTGTGAAAATTGTAAGTGTCTACGGTACAACAAGAACAGCCTTGGGACAGCTTCCGCTGAATATCAACGCGTCACTTACGTCGTTGGTGTCTATAGGCGATGGCTTCTTCTCCTCTTCCGGGAGAGTTATCTGCCTGTTTGCTACCTAATAATATAAAATCGAGACGTCTAACATCCAAATGACTTAACCGGGGTCAATTATATTAATACAATCTGATGGCCAACACTACCATCGCCCGCGCTAATTGGATAGTACAAATAATGCACGCTTCTTGTTACTTTCGTCACATTTCACGCTCACACACTAACACACAAGTCAAAAAAGTGTTACTTTAAATAAATAATTCTGATTCGTAGAGATTTGGCTTCGCTCTGCATCTTCTACCGAATCTATCATGGAGTGTTCCGAAAAACTCTTTGGATTAATTCCTACCTTAGAATTTCACCATCGGACATCGCGATTAAATTCAAAATTTCATCCTCACCATCTCGATGTCTGGAATTCTACAACTGTGCGATTCTCGAGGCACTTTTTTCCCTGCAATATTCCTCCGTGGAACGAATTACCGGCGGGGGATTTTCCAAGCGGATACGATTTAGGGACCTCCAAGAAAAGAGCCTACACTTGCTTAAAAGGCCCGCAACGCAACTGCAATTCTTCTGATAGTGTGGTTGTCCATGGGCGGTGGTAATCACTTCACATCAAATCAAAAAAAACCTGCCCGTTTGCTCCGTTCCATAAAAAACTCAATTAATATTTATATAATAACACACAAAATTTTATCTTGTTTTTTAATCATTAATGCTTCACCCTTCATATAGTGAAGTGCTATTCGACTCTCTTAAAGATGCTTCGGTTGCGAAGTGAAATGTGTGTTGAGTACATAATTAGTGTGTTACTGCCTCTGCTTCTGACGTGGAAGAAAGTGTGGTGAAAGTGGTAGACTATTGTGCCGCTGTGATCTTCTCTAATTTTCAGGCCTTGAATAAGCTTTCCACATTCCTTACACTACCTTTCGTTTCAGTCGCATCACAGCAGTTTCATATAAGAGTCACGGAAATTTTGCAAAATAAATGGTATTTATCACCATTTCTTCTCTAAATTATGGATTTCCGCCTGAATCTATTAATTAAATATAATTGAATCTGTACGATTATATTAACGGTAATCAATGTCGTGTCCATACTAAAATATTGTCACTCAGTCCCAAAAAATTGCACTACCTATTTCGCTGTATAGTTTTTACATTCATGCAACTGCAGGGCGATTGGGGAACGTTTTCTTTCATGGCTTGTGACAGAGGCTAGGATGATGGCAGCTGTAAAATCCTAGTTTAAGCGTTGTCAAAGCGGTCTCTTGCCATCCATAGTTCTAATAACTCCGGGCGCAAATGGAATACGTAACTCGTGGTCATTTGAGCGAGCGCCATTAAAACACTCCAATTACGAGGGAGCATTAGTTACTCGGCCGCAACAACAATAAACTTGTTTGCGCCGCATTGTTGCGTTACATCTAACTACATAAAAATCAACTTCAAATTAATTAAAATACAGTTTTAATAATAAATTAAGTGATCTGTTTATCTATTTGACTATAATCCATAGTAAATAATTATTTATCTGTCCGAACATTAAAAAATGATGTTTTTCAAATATATAAGAACTTCTCTAGCACGCTCTGTAGTCTAAACAGCTTGATGGATTTAAGCTTGGGAGCGTTGTTAGATTCATCCTAATTATGAAAGTGACAAAGGCTAAAATTTTTTACCCGTACTGCGATAGAAGTAGGGTTATGCTTTTTCTGAACGGGACACAGTCGAGTCAATTTCAGTCCAAATGAAAAGAAAAAGTGTATGCCCATTTCTTTTTCAAATAAGCCTTCACAGATACTTATGAGAGGTGACATTTTTAGAACTACTACCGAATCGAAATGCAAACACATTGAGAAGATCCAGCGGAAGAAGCTCAGCGGGCTTGTCTTTTTTATTTTTTCATATTTAATATATTATAATATATTACTAGCAAAAAGCAGAGCTTTGTAAGGGCTCGCAAAGTTATAGATACTACCTAGTAATATTGTTAGGCAAGTATTTTTATGAAAATTACATTTCCATCAAAGGCGTCGTCAGGCTTTGGTCTAGGAGGGCGCAGAAAAATAAAACCAAAATAAACATCTATAAAAAAAAACATGTTTCTAAGACTACATTTTTTAGTACTTACAAGAAAAATTCTTTAAAATTTTCTTGATTTATTAAAAACACGATTTTTATTATTATCAATGTTATCTACACTGAACAAATATAAAGGTTATATACTAAAATTTTACACCATGTTTTCTGGTCTACCTATAATATAGTACGGTCTACCTGTAATATGTAACAACTCAAGATCCATCTCGCGCCACCACTTCGCTCTTAAAGCCTAATATTGATAGAAATCAATTTTTATTTATGGTAGCTTTCTCGTAAAAGAATTTGCAAGGAAAAATGAGTATTGAAAATGAAAGTTGATCTTATAAAAAAACACATTTTTGACATTTCGCTAAGATTAATAGTTTTTTTTTCTAAAATCGGGAAGTTCCTGGTTTTACATCGATTTCCGAAACCAAAAAATGTTTTATTTAATTAATCTTCAATATTTTTAGGAATAATATTGGACTTACCGCAGGCACGAAGAATTGGCGGTAGAAACTCAGCGAATAAATTTTTCGAATTTTCCTCTTAGAGAAACCCTCGAGATTCGATTCCCGAGTCAGACAAATCAAAAATGCGATTTTTCAATTTTCTAATAAAAACAACGTTGCCCGGGATTGGAAAGTGCCCGGTTGGCGATAGGCTTGCCACCTATCACATTTGTGGGACCAAGTATTTTCGGCTAATCGTGGGTGCACTGGTTGTACCTCTGCCTACCCCTTCGGGGATACGGGCATGAATATACCTTTTTTTTAGCATTTTCTCCTCAGGCTAAGATTGGAAATTGATCTCAACACAATATTAATCATTTAATACACTTGTACTGTTTCACAATAATCATATTGTGAAAAATCTATAAACGGTTTACCTTGCAGTCCAACCCTGAAACTTCCCACTAAATTAAGGTATTTTAAGCTCAAAAGAGTAAAAACTATAAGCATAGATTTTTCAGTTCTAAGAAATATTGAAATGTCTCAATTGCTAAGTCACAAAAAACAGCAAGAAAACACGAATGAAGCAACGACAATCATACATGCAGTCTATTTTGATAAAAATACAAAATATTGATTTTTGGAAAACTGTATAAGTATTTTGGAAACGATGATCAAATTGATCACATTTCAAATGGTCAAATTCAAATGGCATTCAACTCAATTTAACTATTGCTTTAGCTAAATAATATATAAGTTAAAAAATTTCGAAGCAATGCAAAAAAAAAACATATTTTTTTCAAAAATTTCCGTCATTGATAGATCCCAAACAAATTGACCTATTTTATACAATTAACGGTACATAAAGGACGGTTACGGTTTTTAAAGGAGAAAAGCTGATAAGATTTTAAAGTCAATCGGTATATTAGCTTGAAAGTTATTTCAAAAATATTAAGTAAGTTTGCTAAAAACAACGTAATTTTAATATTTGGATAGCAGTAATATTTGAAAATAAGATTCGATTTTGATTTTTAAAACGGCATTCGACGTAATTTTTTTAGTAAGAAAATATCGTAGAATACTAAAATATGATAGGTTGAAATATTTCAAAGTTATGTCGAAAAACACTTTCAAAATTTTCGTCAACGATTACTTCCAAACAGATAAACCGATTTGATGCAATTTATGCATTAGACGTATTTTTTTAAGAATAGAGATTATTAGTTTCTGTACTCAATCGGTACATTAACCTGGAAGTTATATTAAAAAAAATCTGTTTCGCCAAAATTTTTTTTGAGTTTTTTAAAAATTTCTCAAAATCCCTTGGGCCCATTTGATTCAAATTTTCAGGAATTTTAATTCGAGTGGAATCCAATCGAATGCCATCAACCGCGTTTCGATTGTTCCAGCCGTTCAAAAGTTATGAGTTGATATGATTATGAGTTACATAAATACATACACAAACAGACACACACACATACACACACACTGACGTCGTCGCGAAAATAGTCGAAAAAGGTTCCTAGGACCTCAAAAAGTGCACATCTGGTACGAAAATTCGATTTTTGAAAATCGGAGCAAAATAAGTAACTTCCTTATCTACATACGTAGCGGGAAGTTAAAAAGTACAAATGTATTAATAGATTAATATTGTATTAAAATGGAGTGAAAAAAAAATGAATTAAATGAATTAAATCTACCACGCCAAAGTAGCATTTTACCCCTTACTTTCATAATAGATGGCGTTAGTAGTAATAAAATTCTAATACAACGTGTGTATTCTATTTTTTTTATATTTATAAAATTGTATTTTAATGGTAGATCATATCTAGACATGAATTTTAACTATCACGTCAAAGCTCAAACCTAAAAGTGCGATACTTTTTCAGTAAAACGGTACCACAAAAGTGCATAGAAAGTCCCCTAGGATAGTGTAACAAATTGATTACAAAATTTAAATGAATTATTACAGATAACAAAAATATAAGGGATTGGTATGAGTAGCGATTCATTCTAGGCTTTTTGTGTTCTAAATAGTTTGAGATTTTATAATATCTAAATAATAAATTTCAACATGCAGAACCAAATAGCTCATCGTAACTTCAGCAGGTTCTAAAAATAAAACACTTTTAGTTAATAAAACACCAAGTGAATAGAACAGGGGATAGAGAAATAGTATATAAATAACGAGAGGACGGCACAGCGGTGGAATCCATTTTAACTTTGTCTGCCAAATTGCTCAAAGCTTTTTCACGGAATGTTCCGCTTACAAACAATCGTTACCGCCGTTAGCCGCCGCGCCGGTGCCGCCTCCCAGACCCGTCACACTTTTAAAATAACTAACTGGATTGCCTCTCACCGGCTTTGATTTTTATTTTATTTAACGACATTATTGAGAACAGATTAAAGTTGAAGTTATTTTAAAATTATATTTCAGAACTGGTATCCGTGACTTCGCCTGCGTTATTGACATACATCGCTGAAAGCCTAGTGCTTATAAAAATCATAGTTCTTTAAAACCTAAATAACTTTATATTAAACGAACACCCGCTCGGTTCGCTGGTCGTCAATTATTGGACGATAAAAAATTAACATTTACGCAATCAAGAGCACTAAACATTCAAACCGCTATCTATTGTATTATTATTGGGTTCAGACAAAAATTATACCACCAAAAACATTATCATGTAAAATATTGCAAAGTCGGGTGTACATCTTATGTAACGCCAAGCTTCTAACTCTTCATGATCTAACTTTACATGCCGAAACTCTACAGTGAAGTAACTCTGCATATATATGACCGCCTCGTTGGTCGAGTGGTTAGAGACCCTGACTACGCAATCAACGAGGCTCGGGTTCGATCCCCGACGGGGACAAGCATTTGTGTGATGAGCATAAATGTTAGTATTTCCGGGTTTGGGTGTTTATTATATATATTCTAGTATTTATACATGTATTTCTATGTATTAGTATCGTTGACTAACACCCATAACACAAGCAAATAATTTGCTTACTTTGGGGTTAGATCAGTAAGTGTAATTTGTCCCGTGAATTATTATTATTATTATTATTATTATATCCTAACACAATGTGCCTTAACTCTACATGCCCTAATTCGACAAACTCTGCTTCATAAACTCTACACTCTAATTAAAATGTGTGACTTGGTTGTTTTGTTGCTCTAGGCACTATGACTTAACAAATATGTACCATCACACTACACATACAAATGCATTACATGCTACTTGGTGCATTGAAACACCAGATCTCAGGCCTATCAATTTTATATTGACATACAAATAAACAGACAAAAGATTCAAAATGGTAAAATCAATGGAGACGTAAGTATTTGGATGCGCAAGCGTAGCACGGGAGGCGGAGGCCTCTAGAGATTGGTCAGTAACATCATTTCTGCATGGCTTTTGGCGAACTGTTAGGCTATCCCGTGTTGTAGTCTTCAAAAAAAACTAATTTTCGAGACAACCACTTTTATTCGACTTTACTTTTACACGTCACTTTTATTAAGCACTCAGATCGCACTACTACTATTTGTGCACGCGGTTATAGGGGGTTACGACGCGGATGCTACTATCCCTAGTCTCCTCACTGAAGGCCAGCCGGCGGGCAGAAACCAGGTCCGTTGCTGGGCAGCGATTTGACTAGTTCAAGTACTGACTGCCCGTGCATTGGAAATGCACGGCTTATATAGTAAAATAAAAGTTTGACTCAGCGATTTAGAATAGCTAACAATTAAGGGTTGTAACAGAACGAGTGCCGTGTATCTTCCGACCTCAATTGGGGATTCAGGGGATCGTGTCATAGGGGACAGAGTTCAAATAAAAAACTTTTTATTTGAACTCTGTCCCCTTTCAAGTCCTTATCCTGTTTCAAGAAATGCAGAGAGCAGGATCGGTGCATCTCCCGCGCCTAGGTCCTTATAGCCGAGAGGTTGGTAGGGCCGTGAGTTTGTGGTGTGTATGTTACAACGATTTACCAAAAAAATTAATAAGTTCGAGATTTAATGATCACGCTAAGCACGCTAAACAACAAATCAACGAGGGATTGTCAAATCAACAATATAATCTCAGTTAGTAAAAGTCCGTAGCAAACGTCAATCACGCTTTTCGCTTTCGATGAAAACAAATAAAAGAAAGTACTTAACGAAATCCAAATAAAGTCGTCCAAGCGGCAAGCGGATAATCGGCGCCTTAAAGTCGAGAGTAATGGAAAAAAATAATAAAACTCCGGTCAAAAGTTTCGGGAGACTGAAGTTGCGTGCGCGATTTTAGGAGAAATTTAATTTGCCTAAGTATATCACTTAAGTACTTTTCTTATTATGGGCTTAAGATTCCATTTTATTCTTTATTGCGTGGAGGACGGTTAAGACGAGGATACGGCGAACATTTGACAGTTATAAAAACATTACGGCGGATGATGGGAATTGTGACGACATATATTTTGCAACGACATTCATCTCGCTACTTGATTGAAATTGCGACTAAAGACTGCTATTTTATGTGTAAGAAATAATATATTTCTATTATCCAAAAATTTAAATAACATCATGAACTATCATTATTAATATTCTTTGTTCTTGTTCTTGCTTGTGCTAATGACAAAACGTAGTAATTGTGTAATCTTTGATGGCAATTACGACAATTCTTTAAAAAACTTTAACCTTGAAGTTCTTAACACATCATACCTGTCACAAACAAAGATTCCGATTCGAATGATGCCATACAGGGTCTCCATTATTCTGTGACATAGGCCATATAAATTTATAGTCTATAGAAGTATCACGCCCGGTTCCCTTACAGCAGAGTAAACTGAAATTCTATAGACTTTCCGGTTCACCACGATTCATCGGTTTATCGGTTGACGATATAAGTGGTGATCCTCTTTGCCCTATTTTACCAACATGTTAACGATTATCCACTATTTCTAGCTATAACTGGTACCGACGGCTTTACGTGCTTATCCTAGGCACGTGAGTAGTAATACACCACTCGGCCAGGCTCCCAGCTGCAACTGAAATTTTATTTTTACGAACACGTCTGATTTCTCCCTACTTACGGGGAGGTACCCATAGTGCGAGCAACCCCACATTGGTTTTGCTAAAATATTTATTGAAGGTAGGATGTACATTTGCCTTCAAATCTGTTTTTGTGACATTTAGATTTCGTTGTTAGTTAATAACTGTAAATACCCTGAGGATGTTTGTGTAAGCGAAACTGGTCGGAAATTAAATAATTATCTTATTGTGAAACAGTACAAGTGTTATTTGTTAATAAATATTGTACTGAAATTTTAATTTTCGAGAAAAACCTCGAAAAAACCTCATAACACTTTTGCGAGATCGTTAATAGATAGAGATGTAGGATAAACTAAGACATAGAGTTAGCTGTTGTAGATAGAATAAAATGTGCAGAGCATAAGTAGGTATTTCATAGCGGTTATAATGCTCATTAAACTATTTAAAAGCGCTTTTACTGTTTTCTTTCTAAAAATTCTTATGCGATGGCGGGGCGACCACTATTGGATACTTTTTGATGGACACTTCTGTCCACTATGTGTATGTATATATACAGATCATTAGTTTTAACAGCAGCAACGATTACAATAGTCTCGCAGTAATGAGGTTACAATCTTATCGCGCGCCACCCCCCTGACCTATCATTTGAGGGCGTCCTTACTAAATCAAAATCAAAGGCTTGGATATACCTCACACGTATGTCAACGTCTTCTGAAACTACTTGGCTTCTGGTTGTTCTTACGAGACCACGTATTATGACATTATGATCAGCGCTATCTCTAGGCACTCTCGATGAAGTTGTTTAAATCGCCTACAGACACCAGAATGTTAACATGCGTTGTAACTTTTACGTTGTTAACGTATATTAAACAATTCCTTTCTCCGTATTGGTCCGGACCCTCTTTGCAGAATATACCATGTGATATTCTGCCACGCAATTCGTAAAAGGCGAATGATTGACTATACATATCACTACCATCGTGACCACTAGGTGGTAGAGCCGCTAACTCATCCCGCCCGCTTTTGGTGTCATCACCATTTCTGGCGCATTGCTTGTCGCTGTTGCCAGTAACATAAGTTTACAGGCTACAGTGAAAAGCAGTGGCATTATCATTCCGCGAAGTGGTTAGCAACGCACCTTTAACATCTTTGGTGCTAATAAGCGATGATTATTTCTTTCCATCAGGAGCTCACTGAGCGTAAGCTCCTACTGTGCGCTACCGCAGCAGGAAACGGTAAGACGTCATCACCAAGTTCATCGGGAATGGTATCACCAAACATTACAGAAGTCTACCAACTAGTAGTCACGAAATCAATAAAAACCGGACAAATGCGAGTCGGACTCGCGCACCGAGAGTTCCATACAAATCTGAATGCATAATAGCAACGATATATCAACCGCAAAATAACCAAAATATTTTTATTATATGATGTAACTAAAAATTTGCAATTTTCGCAATTTCTCATTTATCTGTGCTATAAAACGTTACTTCGTACCAAATTCCAAGATTCTGAGTTCACGGGAAGTACCCTGTAGATTTTGATTCTCTTGTGAGTTTCGAAAATTTGCGGAAATTTGCGGCATAAATGTCTGTGTCTTTTGATTGCATTGACTTAGAAGTTTGATTTTCTCACAGCTACAAGGCACAGTAGACTAGAATATTTGATATAAATTTCAGCTTAACATTTCCACACGTTCTTGAGAAAAAGGGTCTTGACAGACGGACGGACACCAAAGTAATCCTATAAGGGTTCCGTTTTCTACTTTTGAGTTACGGAACCCTAAAAACTACGGTATTTTAAGTTCGCTGACGGTTTCCTTATGGGCCTGGTAGAAACGGAAATATTTCATTCTTCAGAGGGGATTGGAGTTCGAACCAACACGGAGGAAAATGATTGTAATGTTTGAGACATTGCAACTTGCTACTAGCCCTTTTACAGTAGATGATAGATCTCCGATCTAGTAACTAGCTTGTCACTTGCATTCTTATGATAGTAGACATTTGAAAGAAAGTGACATTACAACTTAGTTCACCGTAGGAGTAGTTTTCCAAACAGACATCTTGATTTCCACCAATATTTTATCGCATTATTTTTTTTAAATAAAGAACACAATTCGAACAAGGTAGTAGAATTCCGCATCCATTATTATCACAAATCGCTCGCCTCTTAAATCTGTAGTGCAGAGGAAATCTCTAAAAGCAATTGAATTCCATTCAGTATTGACGTTAGTTTAGAGCAGGTGCGAGAGGACAGTTTGTTTTCCTTGAAAAAGGGCCATTAAAGGCAACGTGCCGATAAATCAGCGGCGAGCGGCTACTGGCGACAAACAAAACGGCGGGCGGACTAACGAGTAACGGCGCTGAGTGCCGGATCTGACTCAGCGTGCTGCGGAACGTGGCAGCCATTTTAATTGCGCTGTTAGGAAGCTGCAGTGCTTTATTTATTTACTAAGATTTGTTTGATATTTATTGATTGCAGTTTTATTGCAGCTGAGCAGGTATTGTTGTGCATGTCAGTCCATATTTGAGGTTCACAAAACATCTTTTTTGCGAGTTTTTTACATAATTTTATTAACTCTTGTTGAATTTTATATTCAGCGAGGAGTTCATAAAATCAAACGAAGAACTAGACGAAATTATGAAATTTTATATTTTATTAACATTTTCATATAGGTACGTGAACATTGCATATTCTTTATGAAACAATAAATGTCATAAACCACAATTATTATTCTTGCTCAAAGCTATAGTTGTTACAGTTTTTAATCGTCGTGTCCGTATATAAAGATAATTCGCAAGCTATAGCACTCTGAATTTGACCAGCTTGACATCAAAGCTCATTTATTCATTCATTCATTCATTCATCCATTCATTCAGAGCTTTATGGAAAAAATACTGTAAGAAATTGGCAATTGCTCTTACAATTATTTTGTAGTAATAGGCAAAAGTAAAATAATATTACAAAAGTTCTCACAAGTAAGTTCTCAAAAGTAAAATAATATTACAAAAGTCTCACAATTGGATGTGAAAAGGGTTTTATTAGTGTCCGACCGAACATTCGGTTTCGATTTCGGCCAGTTTCAGCCAAAAAATCAAGTTTCGGCGGCAGTTTCGGTTTCGGCCAAAATTGTCCGAAAATGTTGCCGAAACGAAACTGACTTCGGAAGTTGTCCTACGCGCTCGCCTAACTTCATTACTTGCAGCAACGCTTTGGCGGACCCTGTTGGCCCTGTTCGGGATTTGTCGTGCGACGTTCGGATAGTTTTGTAGGAACACAATTTAGTCAGTGCGTGAGCGCCCGATACAAACATTCGTTAGAAGTTATGTTTTGATGGAACTGATTACATGTGAATTTTTGTTTCGTTCTGTACTTGAATGATTTATATAGTTTGACATTGGGTCAGTAAATTTGTTTTGTTGTTATTAGCAAATCAAATCACGTGTAAAAAAGAGATTGTAAGTGAAAAATTTTGAGTGATCAGTTTGTTAAATTACGTTGTGTAGGTAGACTTATTTCAAATATGTTTTTCATTCCGATGACGTATTGATGTAGTTTTGGCGCATTAGGGTTATTACAGTTTTATTCGTTCGGACTAAAATGTCTCAAAGAGAAAAAAATCCGATTTGGCAATCCTTCGACAAATGTATCAGTGATATTTCAAGCTGTTTGCAAGATATGTAGCAAGTCCTATTCGTTAGGAAGCTACATTTACCAAAATTTTATGACGTGGAATACAGGAAAGTAAAAAAAACGATTATCAGAATTAAACGATTTCAAAGGCATAGTAATGATTATTTTGAAATAAGGGGTAAAAGAGACTGATGTTTCTTCTAAATACAAATACAAACCAAAGTATTGATTAATAAATAAAACAATAAAAAAGTATTCTTAATATTTTTTTAATTATTAATAAATGATCACAACAAAATATTTTTTATTGAAGCGGGGGCAAACGGACAGGAGGCTCACCTGATGGTAAATGATTTCCGCCGCCCATGGACAACTATATTATGAGAAGGCTTGCGGTTGCATTGCCGGCCTTTTAAGAAAGAAAAAGCTCTTCTCTTGAAGGTCCCTAAGTCGTATCCGTTTGAAAAAATTTCAACCGACAGCTGGTTCCACATAAGAGGACATGCGGGGCAAAAAGTACTTCGAGAATCGCACGGTTGTGGACTTCTAGACATCGAGATGGTGAGGATGAACTTTGAATTCTGTTGGGATATCTGATGGTGAAATTCGACGGCAGGAATTAATCCAGGCAGTTTCTCAAAACATTCCCCATGATACAGCCGATAAAAAATGCAGAGTGATGCCACGTCTCTACGTAACGCCAAAGAATCAAGCCGATTTGAAATAGTCTCGTCATCGACGATTTTAGCCACTCTACGTTAAATGCGATCAAAAGTAAGGAGCTGGTACTGAGGAGCCCCCGCCCATAAATGAGAAATCTATATGAGGCCGGATTTGCGCCTTATAAAGCAGTAAACGATGGGCCGGTTTGAAATACTGCCTAGTCTTGCAGAGAACTCCCAGCTTTTTAGAGGTTAATTTATAGCCTTGCCTTCCAAGTGACCGCGGAACTGAACGTCGCTCGATATGTCGACTCCAACTATTTTAATACTAGCTGAGGCTTTCAGGGAAGTGTTTTCAAAACATTTCTGACACAAGTTTGTTCCTGTACTCGTTGACGTGTTCCCGAGAAATTCCGATACGGTCAGAATGCTGTACTTGCATCCGCATAACACTGAATTTTCCTTGATCGCAACATATCATTAATGTTCAGAAAAAATAGCGTAGGCGATAGCACACAGCCTTGAGGAACACCTATGAGCATTGACGAGTTTAAGGTCAGAGCATGTGCCATCAACAACGACCTTGGGTGTTCCGGTGCAGCCCGGCCACAGTCAATTTTGTAATTTATAGACATAAAATTTAAATGTTCTTTTAATGTTCTTGCAGTACCAATGAATAAATTAAATGTACCTCAAGTATATTTCCTTAAAAGAGCAGTTTTTGGTGGCCGGGAAGTAACGTATACGCTGCAGCCCGGCCACGGTTATATTTTCCAGTAGGATGCTCAGAATGTTTTTAAATATAAGCCAAATAAATGTTCCATATGCGTTCTTTGAATTTTTGAATGTAATATACGAACAAAAACGACTATATAAACAAAAAATGATTTTAAATTAAAATGTGCACTTAGCGCCTGTAGAATTAAAATAGCAAATCTGCTTATTTGTAAAAAGCTGCTATCGCAATTTTTTTAGGAGTAATTCTCTAGAAAACCAGACGTAAAGAAAAACAGTTCTGATTGTAAAACGATGGTGCATTTTCCTATATGATATATTATTATTATAAACAAAGTAATTATAAATATATTATATGTATCTAGATGTACGTAATTGCATAGAATATTAAAATAATAAAAAAAATGTTAAATGTTGTAGGGAATTGGAATTGCATTATATCTACGATTTGTTTTCTACACTCACATATTTTTATTTATATTGATAATTGTGTACTATCTCTATTGGTAGGATCTTCTAGCGTATGCCACCTACATCTTGAGCGTGGTCATCGAGAATCATGGTGAAGCACTAGCTATCTTGCTTGATATTTCGAAGGCTTTTGACAGGTTCTGGTATGATTTTTCCCCGTGTTGGACCCGGGCTTTTTTGAAGAATAAACAAACTGCCGTGTTGTCAGGCAGGTCGTAAAAGGCGACCGATTGGATTCGTGAGTCACTTCGTGGCTACTAGGTGGTAGAGTTCTGCATTGTCTCGCCCGGTTCTGATACCACCGCCTTACCTATTCCTGCCATAATAGCGTCAGTGCTTAAACCTTAAGCCGGTAAAATTATACATGTGGCATTAGACCTCACCCCAAAATAGCAACGCACCATTAACATCTTTGGTGTCTATAAGTGATAGTTGACTCTTTCCATCAGGAGACCCATCTGCTTGTTTGCTATCTTATGATATATAAAAAAATGTGAGGGTAGAAGACAAATCATAGATATAATAATAATAAATATTCACGGGACAAATTACACTTACTGATCTAACCCCAAAGTAAGCAAACTATTTGCTTGTGTTATGGGTGTTAGTCATCGATACTAATACATAAAAATACATATATAAAAACTAGAACATATTTAATAAACACCCAAACTCGGAAATACAAACATTTATACAAATCACACAAATGCTTGTCCCCGTCGGAGATCGAACCTGAGCCCCGTCGATTGCGTAGTCAGGGTCGCTAACCACTCGACCAACGGGGCGATTAATTTTATAAATATTTTTATTAGATATAACAGAATAAGTACCCATTCACTACAAAATTATTAATGCAATTACGTACATCTAGATACATATAATATATTTATAATTACTTTGTTTATAATAATAATATATCATATAGGAAAATGCACCATCGTTTTACAATCAAAACTGTTTTACTGTTTTTCTTTACGTCTGGTTTTCTAGAGAATTGCTCCTAAAAAAATTGCGATAGCAGCTTTTTACAAATAAGCAGATTTGCTATTTTAATTCTACAGGCGCTAAGTGCACATTTTAATTCAAAATCATTTTTTGTTTATATAGTCGTTTTTGTTCGTATATTACATTCAAAAAACCAAAGAACGCAAATGGAACATTTATTTGGCTTATGTTTAAGAACATTCTGAGCACCCTACTGGAAAATATAACCGTGGCCGGGCTGCAGCGTATACGTTACTTCCCGGCCACTAAAAAGTGCTCTTTTAAGGAGATATATTTGAGGTACATTTAATTTATTCATTGGTACTGCAAGGACATTAAAAGAACATTTAAATTTTATGTCTATAAATTACAAAATTGACTGTGGCCGGGCTGCACCGGAACACCCACGACCTTGATACTCTGATCTGTCAAAAAACTGGTGATCCAATTGCACAATTTTCTGCACTGTACCCGTACTGACGGTCACTAATTAGCTGGTGCTCCTCTAGATACATCAGAAGCTGCCAGTTGATAATGGACTTCATACATATAAAGTGTTTTGATTTCATGTATTAATGCACAATAATGGATAAAATGCACCAAATTTAATTATTTTAACGTATTTTATCCTTGACCACGTGAGTTTCGGTTTCGGCCGAAACTGATGCCACGGCCGAACATTCGGTTTCGGCCAGAAAACCAGTTTCGGTCGGACTCTAGTTTTTATTGATCTGAACACCCCGTTAGTCAAGTGGTTAGTGACTCTGACCACACAATCGATAGGGCTCGGGCTCGATTCCCGACAGGGACAGGCATTTGTGTGACGAGCATATTATGTTTGTATTTCTGGGCTTGGGTGTTCATTGAACCAAATATATTTTAGAATTTATATACTCGTATGTATTTCTATGTATTAATAAATATTATTATTACTAATAATAATATTATTAGTTTTCTCACTTGGACGTTAGATCAACTTGAATAATTTGTCCGGCGATATTTATTACTTATTCTATACTTTTGTATGTAGTGTTTCGTTTAGTAGACAAACAGGTGGTTCTCTTGATAGTGAAAGAGAACCGCCGCCTAAAGATATTATGGATATCAATGGTGCGTTGTTATATAAGTAGCAGGAATGTTAAGCTATGAGAATAGTGCAGATATGCGGTAAATCTGCATGCCTACAAATCAAACAGAAACACAGCATTGCCAGTGAAAAAAGTGCTAGGATGATGATAACCACAGAAAACATATAATTATAGATGATAACGTATGACGCTGCCAAGCTAAAGCACTCTTCATGATATCACACTAAGCCTCCATTCGTCCTTTACAATTTACAAACCTCATAAAGCAGGTGGTATGATGGTATTGTGCGTCGTATATTCTTTATACAAGCTTTATACGCGTCCTGAACGAGCACAGTATATAAAACATTTTACGGAAAACATATAGTTTATTCTCCTTTTATTCTCTTTACATTTTAACATTGAATTATGTCAACGTCAAACAATAAAGTCAAGACAACATTGTGGCTGGGTTGTGGCTAATGCCTCTGCCATGAATTTTAAACTTCCAAGTTATACTCGAAGCGCCAGAGTGAGAAGTGCTTTTATTATACTACTCTTACTACTATCGCTCTACACCATTTTCAATTTTATACATCGTAAAACTATGCATCATGAAAATACATTACAAAAATATGTTATATTCAAAAGATTATCTCCAAATACGAAGATAAAATCCGCCTTCTTGTTGAAGAAAACATTAGAAAAATTTAATGCAATGTATCATGTGTTGAATTTAAATAATTTCACCCCAATATTAGATGAGACGCCCATTATTGTAATACAAGTTAACAAAGATATCATTCGTCTGCAATACCTCATCACATCGCTAGCGCAGGTGCAGAACATAAACACGGTGTTATTGATATTCTCGCATTCTTTCTTCGATGTGAATTTAAATAAACTTATAAAGAGCATTGATTTTTGTAAAGTGATGCAAATTTTCTATCCCCATTCGTTGCAGCTTAATCCAAAGAGATTCCCCGGAGACGACCCAAACGACTGCAGACCTAATTTGCATAACACTACCACTCATTGCCTGGTGCGGAACGCTCATCTCACTGAATACAAGCAGCATTGGTGGTGGAAAGTTAATTTTGTTTTTGAATACATACCAGCCATTCGTACGAACGAGTCTCCGATAATATTCCTCGAAGAAGATAACTACGTTTTTCCGGACTTGCTGTATATGTTGCAGTACGCGCAAAGATCTTTTCAGTATTTCCCTCAGGTTGAAATTATTTCATTTGGGAAACCATCCATAACTAATTTAGACACGGATTTATGCATATTAGAACCTTGGCGACCGCTGTATCGCGTCGGAATAGCATTAAATCGCACAACTTGGAAGAAAATTTTATCTTTAGCGGCTGGGTACTGCTTATACAATGATAACAGTTGGAGTTACTCTCTATTTAACTTGTTTCGACAGTTTCCCAGAGGTTTCGCAAGTATGATTAATTTTAAAGTTCCAAGGGTTATTCTCACGAGACAATATAAAAATGTCAGTGATATACAAAAAGTCTCCCAATGGCTAAGCAAATATTTGTTTCCTAGTAAAGTGAAAGCACTATTTCTGGTAGGGCCTGGCGGCCGGGTCGAGTCTCCTCCTAAGCCCCCTCCTAGAGGGAATGGTGGCTGGAATGATCTTCGCGATCAATTGCTTTGCTTAGACCCTTTAACACACACAACAACTGAACTGAACCGGTACTATGATATGTACGACACCAGTAAAGAATTGCAGTCTAAAACTAAAAATGTTTCGAAGTATTGAGGCAATATTTTATGACTACGTGTAGTACTCGAATTAGTTTTAGCTTCCTTCGAAACCTTCTCAGAAGATACTCACTTATATACCTTACTAATTGTGCCCGCGACTTCGTACGCGTGGAAAAATTTCTAAAATAAAAGTAGCCTGAGTTACTCTTTATTACCGTGGTTCAACAGATGGGGTTTTGAAATCCTGGGGTTTTATCCGCATAGTTCCCTTTCCCGTGAGAATTTCGGGATAAAAAATGTCCTTTCTCGGGTCTAAAACTATCTTTGTACCAAATTTATTCCAAATCGGTTCATTGGTTTAGGCGTGAAGAAGAAAAAGATACATACACACACACTTACATTCATACAGACATACTGACGTTATCGTGAAAATAGTCAAAAAAGGTTCCTAGTACCTCAAAACGTGGACATCTGGGGAAAACTCGATTTTCGAAAATCGGGGCAAAATCAGTAACTTTCTTATCTACGTAGCGGGAAATTAAAAATCTAAAAAAACTGCATAGTTCCCGTTTCCGTGGGATTTTCGGAATAAAAACTAACTGTTTGTGTAAAATTGTGTATTTTAGTTATTTTCATAGTATAATGTCTTATGGGATTTTACTATGGGGAAATTCCGGTGATATAAATACAATCTTTGTTTTTACAAAAAAGAGCTGTAAGAGCTATTTACAATCTCAGTCCACGAGTTTCCCTAAAAGAAAAATTTAAAGAAATTAATATTTTAACCGTACCATCACAGTTTATATTTGAAAACTTGATGTATATTCGTAAAAATATTTCTTCATTTAAGAAAAATAGTGATGTACATAATGTAAACACAAGGAACAAAAACAATCCTGCTCTGCATGTGCACGTCTCCACAGAATAAGTAACTCTTTTATGGGGCAATCTATACGCTTTTACAATAAACTTCCAAATGCTATTAAAGATCTACCAATACACAAAGGACCATGCCAATTTCAACACTACATGTTGGCGTGGCCAAAAACATGGTATATTTTAAAAAATATGATTTTTTTTAATATATTATCTGGTACAACATTAATCGTCAAAAATCCCGTTTTTAAGATTTATAACAAATTAGAATTGTGATTGAGCACTCCTTAGTATAGTACTTCAATTGATTGAAAATCTGAAGGATAGTGCGTAATCTCACCGATAGTAAAAAATGTACATGTGAATCGAGTTGAATCGGATAGAATTGATCCGATAATCGATTAAGATCCAATAGATTATTTTTTGCAAAATTCGATTAAAATAGTAATGAACTCATCATTTAAACCTCTTTGCTATGGTATTTGTTGTAGATACAGTCATGTGACACTCGTACAGTGACATATTCAAGTAGAAAATAGGGTTATTTACAATTTGGATTTTCTTTAAGGACATCTTTTGGTAGTTGAGTCATAATATTAAGCGCATTTATAAATAGTTGGCTTTTCATGACAATATTTATCATTATTAAGTATTATTGACATACGGAATTAAGAGTCGTCTTCGTCCAATAATACACTTTGTATATGGATTTAGATTCAAGTTATAATATTCAATAACGAACATTCTAAAAACAACGTAACATGCATCTAATTACAAATATAATGTCAATCAGTTTGTTATTAAATAAACACATCATATTATACTTTAATTGGAAATGAATTAGATAAAAAAGTATCCGTTGGTTTAGTGTTTTACAATCAAGATCATAAAAAGTTAATTGTACGCATGTTACAAAGGGTAAAAATAGAATTACACTCGCCCGGGATTGGTATCACCGCCTTATGAAATGAAATGAAATGAAATGAAATGAAATGAAATGAAATGAAATGAAATGAAATGAAATGAAATGAAATGAAATGAAATGAAATGAAATGAAATGAAATGAAATGAAAAATATTTATTTGCAAGAATATGGGTGTCACAAGTTATTAAAATAAATTAAATTACCATCATATTCTACCATAATATGGCGTGCAAACATTTTAATTTAGGTCGATTTCTTTATAATTACTACCGGATCGGAACGCGGCCACACACTGAGAAGATCCGGCGGAAGAAACTCAGCGGGCTTCTTTTTTTTCTATTTCACGTATTACAATTGTATGTATTACAATTTACTAGAATTATTTCACATCAAAAGTTGTTTTTACAATTTACAAAATATGATCTTATGCTCAATCCAAATTTTTACAATTTACAAAAAATTTACCATTTTACAAAATTTGCCGTTCAGTTTTTATTACATTTAAATTTCAAGGTAAATTGTACAAGCTTATATTTCTGTTTATCAACATTTAATCTTATCTGCTAAAAATTCTCTAATATCATAGTATGTTTTATTTAACAGTAAATCAAACAATTTTTTGCGAAATTTATTTATAGGTAATAATTTTAGACTATCAGGAATATGATTGTATATATTAATTGCCATACAATATGCATTTTTTTTATAAATATTTAGTCTTTGGCTTGGCACATGTAGCTTCTCACTGTTTCTAAAATATGAGTTCCCTAATACTTGAGCATTTGTTTTAAACAAATGTTGATGTTTTTTTACAAATACGCATACCGACAGTATGTAAAGACAAGGTAAAGGTAGTATTTTAAGAGTTTTAAATAGGGGTTTACATGAATGAAGTTGATTAACATTACATATTGCACGTATACATTTCTTTTGAATTCTGAAAATCCTAATTAAATCAACTGAGTTTCCCCAAATAGAGATTCCATATTGCAATACAGATGAGACATATCCGTGATATGCCAGCAATGCAGCATTTAAGTTGGCTACTTCTCTTATTCTTCTCAAAACATAGATAAATCTGTCAATTTTTTTGCAAAGAGAATCAATGTGCGCTTTCCAATTGCAATGGTTGTCAATAAATATTCCTAGAAATTTAGTGTATTCAGTATTTTCTATATTTATATTGTTAAATAATATATTTGATTTTTGAACTTTATTGCTATAACATGTTTGAAATTCAACTATCTTTGTTTTAGTCAAGTTAATTTTTAAATTATTACTTTTTAACCATTCCGAAACTTTAAGTAAGGTTTCAGTTGTTTCTTTTACTAGGTGATTTTTATTTTTACATTTAATGAGGAGTGTAGTGTCATCTGCAAATAAGAATGACTCATGTTGCATAGTCTCTGGAAGATCATTAATGTAAATTAAAAAGAGCAAGGGTCCTAAAACACTTCCCTGTGGTATTCCACAGTCACTACAACTATAATTTGAAGTATATATTTTTTTATGTGTCCCAGAAATTTTTGAAATTTCTACACACTGTTTCCTATTTTCTAAATAACTTTGTATCCACTCTAATGATTTCCCTCTTATACCATATTTTTCAAGTTTTGCCAACAGAATTCTATGAGAAACAAAGTCGAATGCCTTACTCATGTCTAAAAATACACAAAGTGGATAACTTTTTGTATTTAGGCATTCCGTTATACTCTTTACCAGTTCAAAACATGCTAAGGTTGTCGACCTACCTTTTCTAAATCCATATTGATTATTTTTTAATATATTACATTTCAGTAAGTAATTATGAAGTCTATCATACATAACTTTTTCAAAAATTTTTGAGAGAATCGGAATTAATGTAATGGGTCTATAGTTATTCATATCGCAAGGATCACCTTTTTTAAGTATTGGTCTAACTATAGACTTTTTTAGTCGTTGTGGGAACTTCCCTTCTAAAAATGTCAAATTAATAATATGACTGAGCGGCTTTGATATTACAGCAGCAACATTTTTGAGTAGTTCTGTACTAATATTATCATAACCAGTTGCACTTGTATTTTTTAAGGAGTTTATGATCTTAAATACTTCATGCTCATCTACTGGTGTAAGAAACATAGTTTTACTGCTATTAGGTAACCCAAGTATTTTTGAAGTGTTTGTGAATTTGTCATTGTTAATACTTGTTTTTGATTGGTTTATAAAAAAATCATTAAATAGGTTACAAATTGATTGGGATTTTGTATACTCTGTATTGTTCACTCTAATTTTCTCAATTTCTTGTATATTTGTTTTATTCTGGAATGTGTTTTTAATTAAATCCCACGAAGCTTTGCATTTATTGGAAGATTTTTCAATAAATTTCAGAGATGATTGCCTTTGTGATTCTAGTATACATTTTGATAAAATTCTTTTGTAACGCAAGTAATTATTTTCATTTTCATTCTTATTAGATTTACCAAACCGATAATTTAAATATAGCTGGCGTTTGACTTTACAACATTTAAGAAGTCCTTTTGACAGCCATTTATTTTTAATTGGTTTATTTGATACCTTAGTACGAATTTTTGGAAAGCATAGCTCAAAAAACAATAAGAATATGTCGTGGAAATTATTAAATGCCTCTTCACAATTTGAACTTGCAAGAACTTCATTAAAACTTAAGGATGATAGACATTCAAAAAACTTTTTCTTATTTTCTTGACTAAAAAGTTGTTTTGTTTCAAACCAAAAAGCTCGTTTTGGTTTAAAGTTTGAGATGGACTCAATATTTACTTTTATACTCTGGGCTGTCTCATGGTCAGATAAACCGAGATAATGGGTGTAAGACTGAACATTTTCCAAATTGCTAGCAATTACATCTAAACATGCATGCTTCCTAGTGGGTTTAAGTATGTGCTGATTAATATTACTATTTGATAGAATGCCTGTTAACTGCTTTTGAGTATAATTATCCTGTAACAGATCTATATTCCAATCCCCACATAGTATAAATTTCTTCTTAGAGTTTTTCATTATATTTTCTAACAGTAATTCTAAATTATAAAGGAAAGTTTCAACATTTGAGTTGGGTGTGCGGTATATACAAATTATTACTAATTTATAATCTATAATTTCAACAGCGCAGCATTCAAAAGAGAATGGTAAGCGTATTTGTAAATCAAGAGTTTTGAACTGTAGATCATTTCTGATCAGAATACAAGTGCCACCCCGTCGTTGGTTTTCACGAGAAAAATAAGATGCCATAGAGTAACCTTCTATTCTAAAATTTTGTTCGGAACCTTGTTTAAGAAATGTTTCAGAAAGGCAGATAACATCAATTTTGCCCAATTCATCACTAAGCTCACTTAAAGCTACTTGCAAATAGTCTCTTTTACTCAGAGCACCTGCTATATTTTGGTGTAATAATTTAAACTGGTGTTTATTTCCGAAAAAACTGGTCTTTGTTATCTATATTTTTTATATCACTTCTCGATTTAATATTAAAGTAATATGGTATGGTACCCTTTTTTATTACATTATTTGAAACTGAATGTTTTAGGTTGTTTTCTACTTTATTTCCTGGTTTTTTACTGAAATAATAAGGTATTGTACCTTTGTTTATCTTAGGGGTAGGATATTGATCATTTTTGATACTAATTATTCTACTAGACACTAATTTTTCTAAGTTTGCTTTATATTCGTTGAATGTAAATGTCTGTTTATTTAATTGCTTATTATTATTTTCACTATCAGTTACTTTATTAATTTTTTGTTTGGAAAATGACAAAAAGTTATTTTTGTATTCCTGATAATCCATATTAATTTTTAATTTGTTATACAAACAGTCTATATAGGTTTTATGCGAATAATGATTATTATATTTAGACAAATAAGAATCTAAATCAATAAAAGTACAGTTGTTATATTGTTTTACAATTAAATTTAACTTATAATTTAGTAATCCTACATTTAGATATTTATTCGACTCTTCTTTTATTAAAAACACTTGTTTACACACTTTTAGTTTATCTAACATATTACACAAATTAGTGAAAACAGAATAAGGTTCTTTGTCATTGGTACCAATGCCAAGTATGGTAAAGTCTTTGTTACTTAAATTTGAATAATCACTAAAACTATTTAATATATTCGATGACTTCGCATTAGGTTTTATTGTAGATAAAACTGAAAACTCACTTGATTTGTATTTCACCAATCTAGTAGATAGGCCCCGGAGTCTTTGATCTCCTAATATAAGAATCTTATTTTTTTGTGTATTTGAAGGATTTTGAGTAGACTTTTCATAACACTGTTTTAGAGAAACACACATAGAAACCTGCTGACTAGAGTTCTTCAATTTCTTAGATTTTACTTCTTCCTTTTTTTGTGTCTGAATAGTGTTTGAAATCTTAGAATTTGATTTTGTTATACTACTTGTAGTGTCCTCAGAGTTCAAATTTAAAGATGTAGAAATACTTGTTTTATTTTGAGTTTTATTTGACTTCACATACTTATTTTTTGGTGTTGAACACTTATAACTTTTGTGTTGTGTGGATATCTTGGAAGGTGTATTTTTTGTTACTTTTTTTAAAATTTCTATGTTTCTAGCTTGTTCTTTGTTTACTTTGCGAAGAGAGTTATTTTCTAAAATTAGATTTTGTATTTCACAATGAGCACTTTCTAACTGACACTTCAAGGTATTAATTTCCTCACGTAATTCTTTGTTTGTGGTATCGCTTACAGCTGACAAATCCGGAAGACTCCTAGCTAAGTAGTCCGAGGTAGTTGTTTCGAAGGATTCCATAGAAGTATTAGACAGGGATATGTTTTTTCTTCTTAAAGTGACATTTTCGAAAGTGAAATCCATTATGATTATGTCCAGTACTGAAAGATGTTAAAATATTTTAATATAAAATAATAAATGTTATAATTATCTAGGACGCAAGGGACAATAAGTGTTACGTATTTTTGATTTCTTTTTGTTAATATTATAAAAATAAAAGTGAATTTTGGTTAGACAAGTTTGGTTGGTTAAGTTTGGTGTCTATAGGTAAATAGCAATATTAATGTATCCACGTATTTTTCTTAGATGATTTGAAGATATTTATTGAATTGAAAATAATTAAATGAAATTAATGTTAAATTATAAGCAGTTAAAATAAATAAGAACGTGATAATTATAATAAAACTAATACTCCCCGGGTTTTCCGTTTCAGAATTTGAATTGTTCTATATCCATTGTACTCGGTGACGGTTAACTTGTTAACACGATTTCTTGAAATGTTTGTGCTTTTTACTAAAGTCCTTATTATTGTAATATTATAGTTTGTTTATTCGTTAATTTTACGCACTTTTGTTATTGATTTAAGCTATATTAAAATAAATTCTGTAAAAATTTTCGCAGCTGTTCGAATTCGATGTTGACAGGCTTAGTGTTGCCAGCTTATTTTTAAGTTAAGTTGTACTGCCACAATTATTATAGCATCAGTTCTTGTTATTGTCGTGTTTCAGTTTGGAGGATAGTGTAACTGCAATACCAACTACTCAAACTCAAAAACTTTTATTCTTTTTTTTCAAATAAACATTTTTACAGTTAGTTTTGATGAGTCGACATATATTATATCAGATCGGAACACGGCCACACACTGATATTCGGCGGAAAAAACTGCGGGGTTGCCTTTTTTATTAACATTTTGTTTAATATATTTATGATATCAATTGTATTGCAATAATCTTAAAAGAAAGAATGAGATTGGTATGAGCTGCAATTAATCCTAGGCTTCTTTTCTTCTTAAAAATATAAAACATTTACATCTTTGATTTCTATTGGAGATAGCTATCCGTTTTTATATATTTGTATTATAAATTAATAAATAAATCAGGGTAATCCACTTTATAATTAAAAATTACCTTTCACGTGATGTTTATATTATTATAATTTGACGACACTATAATAACACAATTTGTTCGAAAAACATTTAAAAGTCGATTTCAATTCAAAAAAAAATTGGGCGATTAATCGATTTCGAATCGGATAGGCCTAACCTAGCTTGAACTTTGCTTTGACGTTTTGCAGTCCGCAGTCCGCCGTTACATTTGTTTCGTTGTGTACTGTGCGATTTTTGTTGTGATATTTCTTCTTTTATACTTGACCCCTGCTTTTCATTTTGGACCTACGATTTTCTATGTGATTACTCTGCGCGTTTTACGGTATCTGATTTTAACTTTTGACTTGGTAATTGACGAAAATGAGGTGCATCAATTGTTTTATTGCCGTTCCTCGGAACAACCGGTACACACTTCAAACATTATCGCCTACTTTGTTGTCCATTTTGACTGCCTGGCTGCCTGTGCAAGTAAGTAATTATTTTATATGAATAATTTTATTTTATACACCTACAAAAATATTTACATAAGACGTGATTCTTTGGTTTGGTTTGGAAACGAGCAAAAGTATTCTATTCGTATAACATGATTACCTATATATAAAGAGTTATTGAATTGTACGATCGTAAACACACTGGTTATCTATGTTTGTATTGTATGTTTGCTTCAATTCAATTCAATGCTTTTAAATGGCAATGCCCATCTTTTCTACTGAAGATGATTCTGCCAGTATCTAGTATTACATTCGCGCGTTCCCGTTGCTTCAAATGTACTTAGTAGTTGCTGGGGTTGTTAGTTCACAGCTGTAACAACAAACACAGATAGATAAATACATGTTAAGATAATATACTAAATAGAACATAGATGGTTTTTGACGATAAGCTATTAAGGAATAAAGCATAAGTTTCACAACTTGATTCTGTTCTTTCCAATGAATTTAATTAGAAGTTTTAGCAAATCATGGGATGAATGGGTTAATAATGAAGGGAAGTTTATGGGTAAAGGTATATTTAGTTTGTGTAACTTGTCATATAATAGAAAGGTGGCATTGTTTTTTGTACATGAGAAAAAAATGTGCTCCAAAGTACCTTCGTCCATGCCACATTCACAAAGTGAATTATCTCTAACTCTGATTTTGTTTAAAAAAACAGGTGTACAGCAGTGTCCCAGTCTAAGCCTACAGATTACAGAGACAATGGTTTTGGGTGTATTTTTGTATTTATAAAACCAGGGCTTATTTTTAATTGCAGGCTGGATAGAAGCATAATGTATGCCTTTACATACACTACCTTCCCTCCACCTGCTATCCCATGCAGTAAGTAAGTCTCTTTGAGAGCGATTTAAAAGATCATAGCATTGGTGGTTATAATGCAGTCTATCAACATGGTTTGTAACTGAATGCTTTGCCAGGGAGTCTGCGAATTCATTCCCTATAATGCCTGAATGACTTGGGATCCAGACAAGATGAATGGTTTTATTATTCTTATAGCAAGAGTATATAGCATATTTAATTTCTAGAACTAATTTTGAATGCAGTTTGTTTTTAAAGGGGTTTTGAGTTAATGTGTGTAGAGAGCTGAGAGAATCTGTAAAAATTACTGCTTTGTAGATGTTATGAGATACCACATATTTGCAGGCTTCTAATATAGCGATGGATTCTCCTGTAAATACAGATGATTCTGGAGGGGATTGAAATTGCAAACTTATTTTAGAATTCTGGTAGTATATCCCTACTCCAGTGCATCCAGATGGTGATAACTTGGATGCATCTGTAAAGAATCTATGCCAATCTGGCCACCTCTCCTCAATTACAGCATTAAAATAAGTATTTGCTAGTGGGGAGTTTTTAGGTATGCCGAGGTTGAAATAAACCTTGGGCTTAAATATTAACACCTCATATGGGAATGAAAAAATTGGGAGTTTATTAGACTGAACTATTCTCCCATTTAAGTTTCTAATCTTGGTGTAGCTGTTAATCAATAAAGGTGTTTCTTTATTGTTCCAGTAAGCGATACCTTGGGAATTGCAAATGTTAAACAGGGTTTGAATTTTAAGAATAAGTGGATGAGAAGTTGTGCGAATGATTTTTGAAAAGAATCGGTCAGCTAGGTACTGTCGTCGTAAGTTAAGGGGGGGTTCTGAACATTCCACCTGAAGAGCGTTAATAGGAGTAGATTTCATACACCCCAAAATGGCTCTTAGGCATTTTGATTGGATTAAATCAATTTTATGCAGGGCTGTTGTATTGCAAGGGGGAAGCAGAAAGGTTCCATAGTCCATGATGCTTCTAATCAGGGCATTATATAGCAGTTTCATAGTATATGGATGAGCACCCCACCATACACCTGCCACCGCTTTTATAATGGGGAAAGCTCTCTCACATTTTTTTAAAATATGGTTTATGTGGTGAGTGCCATTTAATTTTTTATCTAAAACTACACCTAAAAACTTTGTATTATCCTGTACAGCTATCTCTTGACCCTGGATTGTAATTGATATTGGGGGTGTGACTTTCTTCCTAGTGAAAACAACTATGGAACTTTTGCTTGGGGATAGGCTAAGTCCATGTTCTGAAAGCCATTCTGAAAGGGAATTTAAAGATATATTTAAGGAACAAGCAGCATCAGTAATAGATGGGTCAGAGACATACAGGGCCAGATCATCTGCATATTGTAGTAGGGCACAGTTATTATTTAGGCATGTATTCAGATTGAATGTGTAGATACTATATAGTAAAGGACTTAGCACCGATCCCTGTGGAAGACCCTTCCATGTCAGTCTAGATTCGGCACTTTCTCCTGGTATATTAAGGATAACTTCTCTAGTTTTAAGTAGATTGCATATACAGCGCACTATCTTGCCAGGTATTCTCAGCTCTTGCAATTTTTGCCTGAGAATGGAAAACAGTACATTGTCGTAGGCAGAGCCCACATCCAAAAAAGCTGCTACTACAGAAGTATCATTGCTTAAAGCTATCCTAATATCTGTAATTAATATTGCTACACTGTCTATAGTGCTACGTCCTTTACGAAATCCAAATTGGCTGTTTGGTAGGATGTTTTGGCTTTCGACAAACCATTCCAACCTATTTTTAAGAAGGTGTTCTAAAATTTTTAGTAGCGTAGATGATAGAGCAATGGGGCGAAAGTTGTTTGGGTCATCAGGACTTTTACCGGGTTTAAGAATTGGGATGACTAATTGTGTTTTCCAAGAGTGTGGAATATTGCCATATTCAAATATATGGTTAACAAGATCTAAGAAATATTCTTGGCATTTCGGACCTGAACGACAGAGAAAAGAATAAGGTATACCATCTATCCCTGGAGTAGAATCGCGAAGCTGGGATAAAATTGTAGTTAATTCTGCAAAGGAGAATGGGGCTTCCAAGGGATCAGATGCTGAAAAAGCTAGAGGAATAGGGAATTCAATATCCTCCCTAGTCGGAACATAAGGGGGAGCCAGTTTGTTGATGAATTTTAGTCCTATCTCTTTAGAAATAGGAGAGTGAGATCTTGGTGAGAAGTTTGTCCTGAATTTATTTATACTTCTCCACACAACTACAGGAGGGGTGGAAGGAGCCAAAGAAGAACAGAATTGTTTCCATCCTTGTGCCTTTTTTTTCCGAAGAATTTTTTTAGATTTTGCTAAGATTCTACGGTATTCAATTAGATTATTTAAATTCATATTTTCATTAAATCTCCTCTCTGCGTTTTTGCGCTCCTTGATAGCTGCGGTGCAGTCCTGGTCCCACCATGGTGGAGAGGGGATTTTATTTCTAGCCGAATTTTTAAGTGGGAAGCATTCACTTGCAACAGATTCCATTGCATTGACTAATGATCTATAGCTGTCCTCTAGGCTTTGGTTATTTTCTGAGCTTTTTATAATATCAATTTTGTTTTCTAACTTCTCTACATAGCAAGTCCAGTCTTCCACATTCTTTGGTAATTTATATTTTAAAATCGGAGCTGTCTGTCTGTCAGGTATGTTATGCTGCGGCATTTTAATAATAATTGGGTAGTGGTCACTACCATATGTTGAGTTGAGCCTATCCCAATAAAGAAGTGATGCAATATCTGAAGAGCATATGGTTAAGTCAACGCAGCTTTTGTTCTGTGCAGGTCCCACTAAACGTGTGGACTGGCCATCATTGAGAATGCATAGATTTAGGTCGTCTATTATGTCTACCAGGTTATCCCCTAAGCTATCACAATGGTCTGAGCCCCATCTAAAATGGTGACAGTTAAAATCCCCCATAATAATAAAAGGCTTTTCTAGATTTTGGAAAACGGATCTGAGTTGGGTGATACTTAAGGTATCTGGGTGGGCAATGTAGATGGAAATGTAGGTAATGCTTTCTACCTTGGCAATTACCATATTAATATTTTCATTCATAATGGGCACTGGGAGCGTAGAGTACAGAGCTCTCCTGTGAACAAAGAGAGCGCTGCCACCATAACCATCAGTTCTATCATTTCTAAGACAATGATAGAACTGTAGGTGAAAATTAAAATTTGGTTTTAACCAGGTCTCGGCTATGCAGCACACAGCCGGCCTGTATTTATTACAAATGTGTATTAATTCGTGTTTTTTGTTGGTAATACTTCTAATATTCCACTGAAGTATTACCGGATCCATATTGGATGCTTTTAATTAATGAAATCATGTTATTTGCAACGTGGTCTGGTAAAGTTTGAGATGATGCTATAAAGGTTGCTATGATTTGGGCAAAGGTGTTTCTTAAATTTGTTTCTATTTCTATATCAGTCTGGTCAGTATTAATTTTATTTTTAGCAGTTAAGTCCGTGTTAATTGTGTCTGTCAGAGCACAACCGTTTTGTGATGGAGAAAATGAGTAATCTTTGATTGCTAGCTTATGTGCTTCTTGGTTGTATCCTGGAGTTGTCATGGTATGGCCTTTAGGTTTAAGGAATACTGTTTTCCTATAGGTGCGTTGAGATGATGATGGTAATAGTGCCTGAGGTTGTAGTGATTTTGAATGATATTGTGTAGAGGGTGTGTTATTAAGAATTTGGTCAGGTTGTATTTGTTTTGTAACAGCTGCATAGCTACGTGTTACAGGTGGGAAGAGCTTGCTTGCTTCTGCATATGATATGAACTTTTCAGTCATAGCCAGTTTAATAGACTTCTGTCTACCCAGCTCAGGGCAAACCCTACTAGTGGCAAAGTGATTACCAGAGCAGAGTATACATGATGCTTCTTCCTCTGAGATTTGGCAACTTTCATTACTATGGCCTTGACCACAGCGTAGACAACGAGGCTTTGAACGGCATTGTTGTTTAGTATGCCCAAAACGGCAGCAGTTGTAACATTGTATGGTGGGATACTGATATGGTTCTACTACTAAGGATGAATAACAACAAAAAACTCTTTTAGGTAGGATTTGTCCATCGAATGTTACAACTATTGTCTGGGTTGGTCTCCACTCTGTACCTTTATCTGTTACCACTTTTCGGTTGATCCTACGCACTTTAAGGATTGGACCACACCCTGCTGGTACATTAATGTTTTCTTTAACTTCAGAGTCAGTCCAATCAATTGGCACCTCTCTTACTACTCCCATACGGGTAACATTAAAAGAAGGAATTGAAGCCTCAAAGTTATTTTTAATTAAAATTGGATTTGTAATGAAGGTGTTGGCATCTTCAGGGGTTTTGAATTCCACCGAAATGCGGTTACGCCCAATTTTTTTAACACCGCCTTGCAAAATATTTTGGAAATTATTTTTAATCAAAAATAGGCCAAATTTGACTGGGTGTAGAGAAATGCCAGCTGAAGGTTCTGTCTCTATTTTAACAACATGAACAAGGTACGGGGGCTTATCTTGAACGGAGTAAAATTGTCTCCCTATAACTGTCCGAGGAACTTTAGATGGTACATTTTCTTCTGCCTCTCTCGATCTTTTCCTATTTATGTTGGATTCTAATTCGTTATACTGAGACAAAGGGGCAGTCAGTACAGATGGGTAATCGAACGTATTATCTATTTCAGATGGTATACGATCAGGAGGGTCGGGAGGATCAGGTGGTTTATCGACTTCCATTCTTAGACTTTACTAATAGCTTATGTACAAACCTTTACGGAAACGAATAACACAGACAGCACAACACAATATGCAACACTAATATACTAATTATTACACAAAATTATTCAATAATTTCAGACAATAATAAAACACACGTGCTCGGCCCGAAAGGCAGAATCTCTTCGTATGTTTGCTTGTAAGCACAAGAGTAGTAATTGTCAATAGTGACAATTACTACTCTTTAGTTACTACTAGTTGTATTTTTGCTGTTGCCTTCAGGAATATGAATGTAATAATATTTATTAACCAAGGTAGAATAATAGTTTAAAAAAAACTAAAAAACACGCTTTTTATAGAAAACCACAAGAACTAAAAAATAGAAAATAAATCTTAATAAATTTAAATTAAGAATAGTGTTAAAAATTTCAATAATTATAAATTAATAATAGTGTGAATAGAAAAAAATAATTTTATTTAAAAAAAAAGCGTGGGGTGCATGGTGTCAATAGTTATAAATATTTTATTGACACATATGAGTAGAGTGATTATCATTTCGGTAATATCTTAAAAAGCACCCCACGCTTTTTTTTAAATAAAATTATTTTTTTCTATTCACACTATTATTAATTTATAATTATTGAAATTTTTAACACTATTCTTAATTTAAATTTATTAAGATTTATTTTCTATTTTTTAGTTCTTGTGGTTTTCTATAAAAAGCGTGTTTTTTAGTTTTTTTAAACTATTATTTATTTTCTACTTTTTAGTTTGGTTTATTTATAATAGCTTGTTTTTTTTTAATTTTAAAATATTGCACGACTCATGATGCGAAGCATCAGGGAGTGCTTTACGATCGAAAATTTTTTTTTTTTTTTCATATATACATATCTTCACGCCAGATCCCTTACGGGGTAGGCAGAGAGAACCGAGTGCCATACATCACGATCCTTGCAGGCTTGTCTCGCTTCCTCCACATTCATCACTCTTTTCATACACACAAGCCGGTTGCGAAGACTCTTGATACCACCTTCGGAAATTTTTTTCGCCTTATTTTGGCAACTATTTTTAGTATTATAGCCTTGTTAGTTAACGGAATCAAGATATTTTGCATACTATTGTCGAGATAATTTAATAGAGATTAATTCTATACTTGCTAAAAATTAATTTAGTGCAATAGAAACGGAAAAAAAAAATATGAAAATAGCTCAAAAAATTTCCTGTCCGTCATGTATGAAACTCCGGAAACACTGTAACTTATGAAAAAATCAATTATTTGAGCTATTTTTTTAATTCTAATCGGCAATTGTAGATCATCGAATGCGAATGGCTAATAAATTCAGTGTCGTTTAATTACAATTAATAAAAAAACGAAAACTACAAGACTGTATATCTATATATATCCATGTAAAATTAACATGGATGGTGATATATCTACATCTATAAATATTATGTACATTTATTTTGTTTTTTTTTTGTTTTTTTACTCAGTCAATTAAACTCAGTCACAGAGACGGTGGCGGACTCTTCGTGGCTCGTGAAATCTAAGTTATATGCGCAGACACAGTTGCAAACTCTAATGCGCATACCTAGTCGAGTGCCGCGGCAGAAGCACGGAACTACTTACACGCTTATAAACATGTGTGTGTGTGTGTGTGTGTGTATGTGTATGTGTGTGTGTGTGTGTAAGTGTGCAAGGCGTTCCTGTCGTACTCCCATACAGGACAATACGACGGGGCCAGATATGGGCCATGCTTGGCGCAATGCTGTCTATCTCTGGCCCATGCTTGTAAACCCGGTTTGGCCCAGCCTTGGTAGAAGTAGACTCGGTAAGATCCAAGAGCGTGTAGCGAATGAGTCTATTGAGCAGAGAGCTATTAGAGTTGATCTCATTATTGAGCGAACTAGCGAACTAGCGACTAGCGAGAGAACTACTAGCGAACGAGTCTGCCGAGCAGAAGGCTCATAGAATTGGTCTCATTGAGGAGCGTTTAGCTAAGGAGTCCGCCGAGCAGAGAGCTCGTGGATTAGTAGTGATACGAAACCGTACAGCAATCGAGTCTGCTCAGCCACGTGAGAACCGCCTAGCGGTAGCGCGTCGGTAACTAAATCAATATGCTGAAGTAACATGTACAATCTGTAAGAAATTATTATATCCTAAACAACAGACGTCATTAGTTAAAGCACGTTTTGATTTTTTTTTTTTTTGCTCGACTACCATAAAAAAAAAAAAAAAAAGTTATATCTTTACCTCTTGAACTGATCGACTTGACAGTCGTAGAACAAAGACTTTTGTTAAGAGTAGTTCCTTTTACACGCTTTTTTTATAACTAGTTTTAACCCGCAACAAAGTGCTCGTCAACACGAATCAAACGAGCCCAAACTCGATAGAGTTGTGTTATTTAATGCTGTGCTCCTATGGTCACCTTCTGGCTTCATCATCGAACCCTGCAGGATCCTAGTTAGCACCAAGCACCAAAGTGATCGTCAACACTAATCAAATGAGCCCAAATTCGATAAAGTTGTGTCATTTAATTGCTGAGCTCCTATGACCATCTTCTAGCTCCATCATCGGACCCTGCAGGATTCTAGTCACCACCAAGCACCAAAGTGCTCGTCAACATGAATCAAATGAGTCCAAACTCAATAGTCTTGTTATTAACCGATTTTTAACCATTTTATTATTAAGTTCCTGTGGTCACCTTCCGATTCAGATTCATCAGATCAGCTCCATGTCATAATAAGGTTTCATTGTCATTCAATTAACATACGTATACAAAATTTCAGCTCAATCGGTAACCGGGAAGTGGATCAAATTTACTTGCGAGATTTGATTTCAGACATCGAGATAGGTACAACAAATAAAAAAATGCTCATAAAACAAAAACTACTGGGCCTACCTGAATCAAATTTTTATGGGACCAATTCGAAATTATTCCGCATCAAACAAAAAAGAATCACGTAATTCGGTTCAGAAACCTCGGAGAAATCGGTGTACATACATAAAAAATATATACCAGCCGAATTGAGAACCTCCTTCTTTTTTTGAAGTCGGTTAAAAATGGAATAATTTTATCAAATTAGTGTATTGTCATCGGTCCTCGATAAATCTACAAAGTTTGAACGGAATCTGGCCGTTTAAAGTGGGTCAAAATCGCGCCCAAAGAAGTCGGTTACAAACAAATATACAAACATACAAACATACAGGTGAAGCTAATAAAAAGCGTGTAAAAAACGAGGCGGCTTGCAGCTATTTCTTTCGTGAAAAACTTTTATTAATAACATATGTAGTATGTAGATACCCTGATTATATTAAGATGACAGCCAATTTAGCAATTGAAGAGACTTCAAATATTAGTTGTGAATTGAATTTAGTTGTACTACTTTCTAACTACCTATTTTTTTATTGTTTAAGAATGTGTATGTAGTAAATATAATGATTTTACTAACAATATTATATTATTTCAGGTCCCAGACACAGGCATGATTTGTCATGCTTGTTTTACTTTGTTAAATCAAAGTATAAACAATGAACCCCAGTCGAGAGTACTTGGACATGTATCAGTTTGTCTTGGTTGTGGTCGGTCACTGTTGAGAGAAACAAGAAGATACAATATAAGTGACTCTATCTCTTTACTAAACATAGTTTTATCTTGGAATGATGATATACAATTGCAGGTAATTTCATTAAAGATTTTTCAATATGATTTACTTTTTATTTAATATTTTATATTGTGGGTATATTGAGCCCTGTAAAATACGGAAGGAAATGAAATTGTTTAGTGAATACTCTTAGCAACTTTTTGTGATATAGATTTGGTATGGCACAGGCAGAAAAAAAAAACAAAAATAAAAGTTATAATTTCCTTTCTCTCATTTCATTTTTATACTTATATTAAGTCAGCAAATAAGCAAATAATTCTCGTAATGGAAAGACAACCATCAACAAGTCAGCAAATAAGCAAATAATTCTCCTAATGGAAAGACAACCATAACCTATAGATGCCAAGGATAATAATGGTTTCTATCCACAAATGCCACTTGCATAAGTTTACTGACACCTTACTGTCCAAACTGGTCAATGTCAATGTGACAGAAATAGGTAGAGCGGTGGCACCATATAACCAGGTTAAATGTTTCGAAACTCTATAACCTAGTAGTCACAAAGCTTGTGACACATATAGCCAATTCCGCCTTTTACAAACTGCCTGGCAGAATGACAGGTGGTCTATTTAAAGGACTCTGACCTGGGCCTCAGACCAACACTTTTTGTTACAAATGCATTTTATTTGTCAAATAACCGTACATATGTAGTTTGTATTATATTTTTTAAATACAATTGTACTAATAATAATTTGTTTGTTACAGAGTTTCACACAAAACATTGAAATATGTCGACCATGCTTTCAAAGAGCTAATCGTGCTTTAGTACATGATAACATGAGAAATGCTCTTGAAGTACCAGAAAGAAATGATTTTCAGCAGCCGATACCACCACCACCACCACCACCACCACCCCCTCCACCAATTGCACCTGTGTTACCAAGAAGACAATTTGCCAATGTGTCTACAATTACATTGCCACATTATAAAAGGGCACCTAATTCATCAAGTCATTGCATATATCGTTCATGTTATGAATTGTCTTGGCATATCATCCCAGTTTTTATAAAGGAAATGTTAATAAAAAACCATAACTACTATGTTCCCAGAGCAGCTCGCGTATGCACATACCATTTGAATGAACACTTATGGGATCAGTTACCAAATAACACAAATTCTGTATCATTATTCACAGCAGAGCAAATTGAAGACATGTTTATACTATTAAAAAAAACTAAATCTACATTCGATTTTGAACATGTTCAAGAAATGCCAAACCATATTTGCCAATACTGGACTGGACTTACAACATCACAATTTCTAGTTTTATTTAATGAAACACGTTTGGATGGAATTGTTAAAAATCCTAAACAAGCTTTAGCTATTTATTTGTGTAAATTGAGAACAGGTGATAGTGATAAGCGTTTATCAACAATTTTTGATATGCCTAGATCAACACTAGAACTGCACATGGCTAAAGTAAGGAATTGTTTGACACAGAACTTTGTGCCATTACATATTGGATTGCAGCATATTTCCCACCAAGGCACAGTATTTCGCCTAGAACATGCTAGGTGGACAAAATTCATGTTATCATTTCCAGGAAATCTTAATTGCAAAACGTAAACAACACCCCTAATCTCCAGATTCCAAGAATCGGTTGTTTGTCAAATGCTTAACTGATAAGGAATAGTGGTTAGAAGTCAGGTATTGAGTTTAATGAAATCGTTACAGTCAATCAGTTGCAGTTTAGTGACACTTTCGTACACATCCATAGTGGCTTATAGTTAATATTTTGAGTGTTTGTGATGGATATCAACACGGAGGGTAAGTCCTATTATTTAAAAAACCTTTTTTAAAATCTGAATCTGTTCAAATGAATTTTAGGTATAATTTTAACATAGCTTATATATTTTAACGTATTTTTTTTATGAAAGAATAGTTTTAAAGAGTTAATTTTGCAGACATTCACCTTTATCCGGGCTAGTTCTTTGATATATCATAGGAAATACTTTATTCTTCATAAAAATACACAAATTGTTTAGCACACTTCAGTACAACATATTCTTTTCTTTTTTTTTCAGAACGCTTATACTCTATTTCTAGGGTAGAATTTTTTGAAGAGTGGTTGAAACCCACAAAAAATGAAAAGAACTCGGGTATATATGAGTACCTTTCTTCAAAATTTCACTTTGGTAACATTACTGAATGTAGCCAAAAAGAAATAAAGTTGAAGATATCCAACTTTTCCAATAAAATTGGTGTCAAATGGTTGGCTTCAGGAAAATCGAAGGAGCGTTTTTTAATTAAAAATAAGACCTGGCTGGATGAAGAAGATATACAGTTTACTGTGAGTTCTTTTGAGCCACAACCATCAACTTCGAGTGAGGCTGTGATTTCAGCAGGAAGGCCTCGCAAAGAATTCGAAGAATCGTCGTTTAAAACCAAAAAACGTCGAGTCGTGGATCTCGTAGAATCGCGAAGTGTCAGTGAATTGGTGACAGCTGCCGAAATTGCTGCGCGTTCAGCAGGACAACGGAAAATTGCCAGCGTAATTAGAGACATTAGTGAAAGCTCAGTTATTAATGTTAAGTCTAAGGATACCAGTAATGTTAATCCTAGGCAGTTAAGTAGTGACGAAGCGTTAGCTTACTATATAGATTCTAAGTCAACAACACATGCGTACAAACAAACAAGAAAGTGGTCTATGAAGGCAGGACATAATGTGTTTCCATCATATTATAGTTTGACAAAATCTAAACAGGCCTGTTATCCTGCACAGGAGCACATTGCTGTAACAGAAACACGTGCTGAAATAAATTTGCAAGCATTATTAAACAAAACAGTGGAACGTTTAGTATTAGCACAGCATGAAGTTATCAGCAGTGTCCTCGCAACAAGTTCGTCTTTTACACTTGTAAGTAAATGGGGATGTGATGGAAGTTCTGGGCACAGCACATACAAACAGAGATTTGAGAACACTGAAGATACGGACGAATTTCTTTTCGTATTTTCTTTAGTTCCCCTTAGATTATATGATGGGGCCAAAATTGTTTGGCAAAATCCTCGGTCTTCATCAACATTGTATTGTCGCCCAATCAAATTAATATTTGCTAAAGAAACGAATGACTTCACGTTAACGGAGACAAATAGATTGTTGGAAGAAGTTAACGCTCTTCTTCCAACACGTATCGACTTTGGTGATTCTCAAATCTCTGTGAAACACGAACTTTTGCTGACAATGACAGACGGAAAGGTATGCAACGCTTTAACGGAAACTCGTTCAACTCAAAAGTGTTTCATCTGTGGCGCCACCCCCAAGACGATGAATGATGAACCCGCGAACTTCAACAGCAACCAAGATCATTTTGGCTTTGGTTTATCTACACTTCATGCTTGGATTCGTTGCTTCGAATGCCTTTTACATATCAGCTACAAGTTGAATATTAAGAAATGGCAGGCTAGAAGCAACGAAGACAAAGCAGATATCAAGGTTCGTTCCGACGAAATTAAGTTAAAATTTAAGAACGAGATGGGACTTATTGTAGATAAACCAAAGCCAGGATTTGGTTCTTCAAACGATGGAAACACGGCTCGTCGGTTTTTTAAGAATGCTGAGATGAGTGCTCAGATCACGGGATTGGATGTTGAAATCATCAAACAGTTCGATGTAATATTGAGGACTTTGTCTTCTGGATTCGAGATAAACTTAGTTGAATTTAATAAATTTTGTCTTGAAACCAGAAGACATTATCTAAGTCTCTATTCGTGGTACTGTATGCCTGCTACTGTACATAAAATATTAATTCATAGTACAGAGGTCATCAAAGCTGCATTGCTTCCAATTGGGCAGCTTTCCGAAGAGGCTCAGGAAGCACGTAATAAAGATTGCCGCAGATTTAGGGAGTACAACACCCGCAAGTGCTCGCGTGTTGCCACGAACAGAGACTTGCTGTCAATGTTGGTTATAACATCTGATCCCTTGATCAATAGCCTTCGAGAGATTCCCCAAAAAAAGCCGGAAAAAATATGTTCAGAGGTTTTAAAGTTAATTTTAAGCCCTAGTATAGTAGAATCAAGACTGGAAACGTCATCATATTATCGCACAGTTCCACAAAATGATGACGATTACACAGTAAACGATTCATCAGAAGACTCTGATGATGATTATTAGGTTACGTTATGAAATATTATCTTTGCTGCTTAGTTTTAGTTTTCATGCATATATTTTCTTTTATTGTAAATAAACCTATGATTGTTTTGTTACTATTTGTAATTTTATGTATTTAGATTTATATTGTACATACCTCTTGATACTTATTCGATCTGAACTGCATGCAATTTACAGCATTCATAGTACTCGCTAAGTTAATTGTTGCTCATATATTATTTTTGAAAATATTTTTTTGCTATCATAATTTTTTTCGTTTTTTATTACAAAAACATGACTACCCATATTTGAAATAAGTAAGAGCATCGTTATATAACATAAAATAATATTGTCCACCTAGCATGTTCCACGCGATACACTGTGCAAGGAGTCGTTGAAAGGAACTTAAGTCTCCCCAATGCCCTTTTTAGTCAGAATATAGTTCCTACACCTGCAATCGTAATATGTGATGGCACATACATATACATTGAAAAAAGCTCAAATTATTTATACCAAAAAAAAACATATAGCCTCCACAAGTATAGCAATTTAGTTAAACCATTTTTAATTGTTTGTTGTGATGGACATATTTTAGATGTTCTAGGTCCCTATGCGGCAACATACTCCGATGCAGATATAATGAATAGCATTATGCATGATGATAATGGTCCCTTTATAACATTTTTTGAACCAAATGATATATTTATATTGGATAGGGGATTTAGAGATGCTATTTCACATTTAGAGTCTTCGGTAAGTGACTCTGGCTTGTAAACTTTAAACCCAAGTTTACAAGCCAGAGTCACTTACCGAAGGCCAAACACAACTGTCTACTGCCCAAGCTAATAAAAGCAGATGTGTGACATTATGTCGATGGGTAGTAGAAGTTGTTAATGGCCGATTTAAAAGGGATTTTAAAATATTCCGACAAGAATATTTTAACAATGCAACTGGCCACTTAATGCAAGATTTTAAGATAGCCAGTAGTCTTATAAATAAATTCCGTCCCTTACTTGAGGATAAACCAGAAACGCCAGAAATAATATCACGTATAAGACGTTTTTTGGATGTGCCTAATCATTTGTCACATTTTATTGAAGTAAATAATATAAACAGACGCCGAGTAATGTTTACTAGAATTGATGGCAACTTACCACAATTGCACTCTTTTCCCATTTTTAATATGTCAGATTTATTGCTATTGTCATTGGGACCATATCAAATCAAACAAGCTAAATCATATTATGGTGAACACATACGCGAAAATGGGATTTATGAACTAGAAGTATGTCCAGAGTTAGAGTTTTATACAAATGTGGAGGCTCCCATAGTAGGTAACAGGCCAACATTATTGCGCTGTCGTGTTAGATCAAGGCATATCTCGCAGCGGCAGTATTTCTGTTATATTTTATTTGAAAATGAACCTGTTCATAGCAGTCAGCCTCTTGATAATTTGTTAGGCTATTGTTGCAGCTGTTTAATAGGCAACAGAATGGTTGGCTGCTGTTGCCATGTTATGACAGTAGTCTGGTTTTTGGGGTGGGCCAGGCATCAAAATAATAATATAACACCACCAGCCCAATTCCTTGACCATATTTTACTGGAAGAAGCTGAATAATAAAGAAATTAAAAAAGCTATTTTTTTTATTACTATCATGCATTTTTCTACCCTGTGTTGGTCCGGGCTTGCTTTGAACAATAGGCCATCTGCCTTCTGCCAGACGATTCGTAAGAGGCGAACGATTAGCTATTCTAGTCACTACCAGCCAGGTCTCGTAACAATGCCTTACCTATTCCTGCTGCAGTAGCGTCATGTTCTTGATGAGATGTTTCTAGAAGGAAGGTTATAGTTGTTTGTTTATAGATTATATGGAGTGTAACCTATATGCAATTATAATAATATAACAAATACAAAGATATCAGCTAACATTTCAACATTCATTGTGCCGTTTTGCCTAAACGGCACAATGAATATATTGTGTAAGTATAAGTGAGAATAATTTCCTGCAATGTTTTTCCTTTTATACATTTGGTAAAATAAAAAAAAACTATTAATTAAACTTAGTATACAACAGTCAACACTCATTTATATGCAGGATATCTTCAAAAAAATCAAGATATTTAACTGATTGTTTTTTTACTTTTTCTACCTTCCACCACATTTTTGGCAAAAAAGGTTAGTAAAATCGTGATCTAGACTTAATAGGCTTTCTAAAAATGCCTCTTAAAAGGTTGGCCACAAAAGTATTGAAATAGGGCAAACCACTATAGATTTGTTGGCAATGTCCTTTAAAAAATATATCAAGTCTAAACTTTGTAAAAAAGGTTATTATAAAATATCTGAATATTTGGATGATAATAAGGCATGGGATTAATTGCTCCTCATAGCAGTCTCATAGTAATTATAATATATTATTCATAAATACATTGTAATTGTAATTGTAAATACATTGTTTAAAAAAAATGTATAGGCACAAAAAAAGACATGCCCGCTGAGTTTCTTCCGCCGGATCTTCTCAGTGTGTGGCCGCGTTTCCGATCCGGTAGTAGGTCAAAAAATGTTGACTCGTCAAAAGTGCCTGTAAAGCATAATTTGAATAAAAATGTTTTGACTTTGACTTTGTCTCGAGTTCAAACTATATCTGTGCCAAATGTCATTCAAATCGGTTCAGTGGTTTAGGCGTGAAGAAGAGACAGACAGAGTTACTTTCGTATTTATCATATTAGTATGGATTACCTCATTTTTACGCGAGAGTGCCTAAACGAGCAAGAGCATCGACATAGTAATACCTCTGGATTGTAACTTCAAACAAAATGTCTTTCATAAACGGCCCCACGACGTTTGTTTTTTTTAAACAGCTAGTTTGCTTTTTATTGCCATCAAGTAATAATGATTGGCGGTATGATCAATGCTCGTCCCTGATTGGGTAAACATCGCATTGTTATATTTAAATCAGTCTCGGATGAATTAAATCAGTGTTGCGTGAAATTTAAAATAAGAACAAAATTTGACGGCCTGAAAAAGTAGTTAGGGAGGGTGCTATATGAAAGGTAGCAATGACAGATTTGACTTAATTTTTTTAAGGTGATATTTCAATGATAAGGTAATATATGTAAGTATCAACAGTAATGGTATTTTTGCGTACAATCCTAACGTTACGATAATATATATTACGCATCAAAAGAATATAGTAAAAATAGTATTACAAAATCCGACCCTATCGAGGTGTGACAGCTCAGAGCGGCACGCCGCCACGGTCGCAACAAGTCGAGCTGTGGCATACCCAGATGGTCGCGCGACTCACCGCGCCGCATTTCGCGTCGCAGATCGAGCCGAGCAGTCTTCTACTTGATATTTCGCAGACGTTTTACTAGGTGGTAGAGTTCCGCATTCTCTCGCCCTGGTCTGGTACCACCGCCTTACCTATTCCTGCCGCAATAGCGTCAGTGCTCGTCGCTGTCGTGTTCCGGTTTGGAGGGTAAGGTAGCCGGTAAACTTATGCATCTTATTAACATCTTTGGTGTCTATAGGCGATAAATAATAAATATAGCCCTAAGTTAAGATTCGGTCTTACAGAAGACACCTTTCGGCGGGAGCTGCTGACCGAGTTAAGGCCCACTAAACGTAAGCTCTATCAGAGCAATCTGTTCGCACAGCATATTGTTTCCGCAGTAATAGTCATACTAACCCACTAAATTAATTTCGATAAAAATAAGCCTCCCCAGTACTTTGCAGTCCAACGGCTAATACCTGTAAAGTGGGGATGCAACGGAAGTGGGTTTACCGGAACCGGAGTCGGAATTGGAATCGGAACCGGAACCGAAGCCTGAGGCCGAGTAGTGAGAGAAAGATGAGACTGTCAACAATTGTTAAAAACAGATGAAATGAAATAATAAAAATTAAAAAGCGCAGTTATCAGTTCCTTTAATCACTCAATTACGTCCCTATAACGAAATTTAGGTAGTATATTAATATTTCGGTCAAGAAGTGCGGTAGACTCGATTGAAACCTTACCTGAATAATAAAACTTAAAAAAAATGATTTTGCGTCGACAAATTATATCCGCAAACATATAACTATAAAATCAATAGGTTAAAAGAAAATATTTTTTGCCATTGATAAATCCCGAAAAAATCAACCGATTTTAATCCGATTTACGAGTATTTGATGCAGTTTTTTAAGTTAAAAAACTGAGCAGATTTTTAAATATATCGGTATAGTAGCCTAAAAGTGATTTCAAAAATACAGAGTAAGTTTGCTGTAAACAGCGTAATTTTAATATTTACATTTGAAAAATTTTTAATTTTTTTTCGTTAACGTTAACTCCCGAATGGATGAACTGATTTTTATGCAAATTATGTATTGGACGTAGTTTTTTGGGGAAAAGAGCTAGTTAGATTTTGTACTCAATCAGTACGGTTCTGAAAGTTATATTAAAAATACTATACAAATTTGTTTAGGTTTTTTCAAAATTTCTCAACTTCTCTAGGGCCGAGTTGGTTTAAATCTTCAGAAAGTTGAGCGGAATTCAATCGAATGCCATTATGCCATACTTATAGACATATTGACTTCATCGTGAAAATAGTCTGATTTACGAAAATGGGTTCAAAATCTTCCTTATCTTCTTACGCAGCGGGAAGTTAAAAATTGTATCCATTCTTCAACCTTTTCAAGAGGTTACTAAAAACATGAGTGATAATAATATTAGCATTTTATCGATTTTTCCACTAATGTATGCTGTAAAACACACATTTCAATTGGAATTCATTTCATTTCAATCAATTCATTTCAAGTTCATCAGCTCTTCATTTTAAAAAACTGTGTCAAATACTGTGAATTGGATCAAAATTGATTGCTTCGTTCGCTATTTATCAATGACGAAATTTTTAAACTAACTTTTTTTGACATTATTTTCGTCATTTTTCAACCTATCAATTTTGTGGCTAATAAAACTATTGAAACTCAAAAATGGCATTGAATGGCATTTGAAAGATCAAAATCGATCACTATTTTAAAAATTTGTAACGTAATTTTTACAAACTTTAGATCTTTTAATTCTGAGCTCAAAATCTATGCTTAGGTATTGTTTTTACTCCTTTAAGCTTAAAATACCTCAATTTAGCAGAAAATTTCCTGCAGGGTCAACAAGTTTACACATTTTTTATAATATCTGCAGGCATACGAGTGAGTGGCCGCCTGATGGAAACCAGTAACTACTGCCAAAAGTTAGTTGACAATGCGATGCCGGCTTCTAAGAACTTTGTTGCCCCTCCTCCTAAAAATCTTAACATCAAAGCTACTAAGCTCTGTAATATCCCTACTGTAAAGTCGCTTATTGCATGAAAATAAAAGATGTAATTCTTAAAATTTTTCAAACCTCGAATTGCTATTTTACTTTTCCCAGATTGAAAATAAAAACAGTAGGTAATACTACGTACCCAACCGGGACTAAGCTCCTCGTGAATTGCAGACAAACAAACGAAAAACTACACCAGCGAAAAATTCATCTTTAGAGTTTCGGTACAAAACCTAAAAACGTAAATATAACTGCAATGACGAGGGTCGACAATTTGCGTTAACCTGTGAGTTGGACGCGGACGGCCGGTTCACGTTCCTGTCTAAATACCACTTGACATGGATTTATTGTCGGCCAAATTATGCGCTGCCTATCGTGGATTATTTCCTTCACGATGTAATTGGACATTAATATTTGAGATATCATTTTTTGACGCAAACTCACTTTCGCGAGTGTATTATTATTATATTTTAAACTAGTAGCTGTACCGGCGACTTCGTTCGCGATTGCCATCCCAGCAGAGTAATTATTCGTATTTGACCACAGCATTTCTCATATTCAGCAATACTTTGAACGGTGAAGCACTTTTTCAAGAAAAAAACTTTTTAGTGTGCATTTGATATCACATTGACTTTGACATCTACCCTTGGGCTTTGTAAGGATTTAGACAGTGTAAAACTGAAGTCAACACAAAACAACATTGGAACGTTTATCATAGGCCTGTCGTAATGCCTTATATTTTCTACAGTCAACCGTACAGTTTTCTTTGTCTGCCATAATATACCCCTTATTTGACTAAACTACATAATATTTGAATAAACTACATATTTGACTAAACTACATATTTAGACTACATATTTGACTAAAAAAGAATTTTGGAAAACCTACTTTTTAATATGAGAAAGGTCAAACACCGGTGATGCAAATGTCTCTGTACTGTCATCTTAAACATGACTGGGGTCTGTGGCTATCCTTTCACACAAATAAATGACGCGACCGCCAGGGTAACCATAATCAGCGAAGGGGCTGCAAAAATCGTTCTTTTTAAAAAATATTTTCGTATACTTCCAAATCTGTTCAAGAAAAACATTTGCATTCCGAGTTGTTTACGCCGTTATCGCTGTTTAACGGCTGCACTGGTTAGTTTATATTTGTTATATTATATATTTGCAATGTCATAGCCAGTTTCAGAGCAGTAGATCCGGTCACCATTCATTCAGGATTTACTGTGTGCGAATTTTTTTTTATAAAATTGTTTTTCAACATAACTTAGACATTTTTCAACTAGTTAATTTTGTCCCAAGACAATGTTTTTAAAGCTTGCTAAAACTACCGTTAATACTGTTTGAACAGTAAAAACCGATAAAATCGCGTTCAAAAGTTACAGGTTTAAAAAATGAAAATTGGTATTTTTGGTTTCGACAACCTTTTATATTATTACTAGCTGTGCCCGCGACTTCGTTCGCGTGGAAAAAAATCTTAAATAAAAACCCGCATAGTTCCCGTTCCCGTGGGATTTCCGGGATAAGAACTGTCCTATGTCCTTTCTGGGTCTCAAACTATATTTGTACCAAATTTGATCCAAATCGGTTCAGTGGTTTGGCCCTGAAAGCGTAACAGACAGACAGACAAACAGACAAACAGACAGACAGACAGAGTTACTTTCGCATTTATAATATTAGTATGGATTATAACAAATTACAGATTTGTTTGAGGGGAAAATATTAAAGGTGAAACATTGACTTGTACCTAGAGTTCTTAATGGGCAATTGAATGAATTTTTAAAATCTATGATGTAGTTTTTATCATATAATAATATTTGACTCTTTGGTTCGTACATCGAATCTAAAACCTAAGTTGTCTCAAAAAAGCTTGGTATTCTGGCAAAGATGAGATAGTATTTCAGCCCGGAACAGTTGCTCAACCTTTATCAAGCACAAGTCCTTTCATGCGTGAAATACTGCCCTCACCTCTAGGATAGATCCGCCAAGTACCAGCCGGAGATACTCGAGGCGATAGAGAGGCGTGACAAGAGGCTCATAAACGACGATGATGTGCTAGGCAAAAAACTCCAGAGCCTCGTTCGTCGACGCAGAGTTTATCGATTTTTTATCGGATACACTTTTGAGAATGCGCTGCGGAAGGGCACGACTTAATTCCGCCATCCCCGTTTTTCTATCGATCGTCGAGGCACACAGATTCTAGGCATCGCCATATTATGGTGGACGTTCCACGTACCCGTACGAAGCGGTTCGACTCAACATTCTTCATTCAAATCGCAAAGGACTGGAACATGTTTCCTGAATCTGTGTTCCCCGACGCAGTGGCATAATAATAGGGTGGAAGGGCCGGCAAAATGCCACGGGCCCCCGACCCAAGAGGACCTCAGCCCAAGAGGCCGCGAGCTCAAAAATATATTTTTACAATGTACCTGAGTATTTTATTTTATTTGAAAAGTATATTTTTATGTTCTGCTTAAAATCCAAAGTGAGACAACTAAAGAACATAATATAATTTCAAGTTAATCGTTAAGCATTTCAACCAACCTAAACAAAAAGATGTTGATTCATTTTTAGAGATGTACACGTTACCCGTGACGAGTAATTTTACGTACTTATGACCGTCAAAAACCGTCAATCAAAATACCGGTGATTGCACATTCTATTCATTTTAAAACGCATCCATTGGTTTCTACATATTTTGTCGCGGTATATTGGCAGCGCGGATGAGCATTGTCAATCAGGGAATTCCCTATTTTGATTGTTTGAAAATTATAAATTTGTTATTTATAACTTGGACATAGTATCAAAAGATGGCATATTTTATCAAGTTTTATATCTAATAAAGAAATTGAGTCTTCAACTTCAATAACATTAAAAACATTAAACCCTACTAGATGGGCAAGATGTTATGATGCCGTTTTTGCTTTAAAATTACTGTTTGTGGAAATCCTAAAAGCGCTAACGAAAAAACTCTGTTAAATTGTAAATTAGATGAAAGAAATGAAGCTGTTTCACTCAAAAAGAAGATCGAAAACTACAATTTTATTATGTTATTGGTTTTCCATTGCAAGATAATACTGACTATCGATGCAGCCTCTAAAGCACTTCAGTCTTAAGCCACCGATCTTACAAATGCCTTAAAACGTTTGAAAATTTATCTAGAAGAATTGGAAAGGTATCGACATGAATTTGAAAATTTAAAAATGCAAGCAAATAGTGTAGGAGAAAAATGGTCCATCACCTCTGAATTTTCGAAGTATGCCATATTAGGCACAAGCGGGTGCCCAATATGGCATACTTCGAATTTTCTATAACTCGTTAGAGTAAAACGCCATTTAAATGAGCTTTTCAAAGATGAGCGTCTCCAAGATCGGAAAGTTTGTTCAAAGTGAACATATTTTATCGATTATTGGACATCATTATAAATCAACTGAAATCGCATTTCCTCCCAATGAATGAAATTGTTTCAAATTTCAGTGTTTTGCAGCCTTCCACTTTAGAAGTTTTAAATGATACTAATCTATTAAAAGAAGCTCTAGAATTTGTTGAGATATATAAAAAAGACATATCTGAATCACTTGCAAAAGAAATTCTCAGTTTTCGATCAACTTTCAGAGACGAAATAGAAAAATTTTCGTGTATTAGAGATCTTGATGATTTATTAATAATAAAAAATAATTTTATGTCCTGCAACTTTCCTAAAGGAAGCACTGCACTAATGTTACTTCTTACAATTCCTATGACTACAGCTAGTGCTGAACGATCATTTTCAAAACTAAAATTGATAAAAACCTATTTATGAAACTCTATGAGACAAGACAGGGTATGTAACTTAGCTATTCTGTCTGTTGAAAATTCTATGGCCCGATCTTTATACTTTGATGATGTTATAGACACTTTTGCGGAACAGAAAGCTCGAAAAAAGGTTTTTATTTAAGGTGTTTTATTAATAAATATCTTATTGAAATTAAATTGTTATTTTTATTTCATTGTAAATATATGCAGGTTTCCTCAGGATGTTGTACCTTCACCGAAAAGCAAGCGAATAGATGATGAATGCATTGAGATATTATGTTCTATGGATGAATGTGAAGTCTCCAATACGCATTGGGCCAGGGGCGGCTTAACCTATAATGCAGGGTGTGCAATGCATACGAGCGCCGCCGTCTCAGGGGGTGCCGCGGCGCTCCCTGAGACAGCTAAGAGCATCGTCTTGGACCCATTAGGGGGCGCCAGGTTTTCATTGTACACGGGCGCTTCACGAGCTAGAACCGCCCCCACATTGGGCTAGCGTGGGGACTATAGATCATTTGAAATGACAGCAGTACCTATCGACAATGTAGACGCCGCCTTATTTGAGATAGTTTGTGCGAGAATTTATTACAAAAGTAAATTATTGTGTTTGTGTTGCGTAGTGTATATACCACCTAAATGTGATTCTAAGGAGTATATGCATTTATTCCGAATTTTGGAAATGGTGTGTATACATGACAATCAATTTGGGTTTAGGCCAAATTTGTCCACTGACAGCGCTATACTGTGTCTTAAGCACACAATCAACTACTATACAAAGCGTAAGACTCCTGTGTTTGCCTGCTTTTTAGATATGTCAAGGGCATTTGATATGGTGTCTTATGATATATTGTGGAAAAAGCTTGAAAGTATTCATCTGCCTGTAGAGCTCATAAATATTTTCAAGTTTTGGTATAAGAACCAAATTAATAATGTAAAATGGGGGGGTGTCATGTCAAAGTCGTATAGATTGGAATGTGGGGTGAGACAGGGGGGGCTAAGCTCACCTACACTTTTCAATTTGTACGTAAATGGGTTGATAGAGGAGCTCAGCAGCACTAGAGTCGGTTGTCATATAGACGGTATCAGTGTGAATAATATCAGCTATGCTGATGACATGGTGCTGCTGAGTGCATCTGTGTGCGGTTTGAGAAAATTGGTGTCTATCTGTGAGAGTTATGCTAACTCTCACGGACTGGACTATAATACAAAAAAGAGCCAAGTCATGGCCTTTGGGGCTGGGAGTGGGCGACTTGAAAGGATTCCATCTGTTTTACTTAAAAACTCTACAATACAACGAACATTTAAGTTTAAATATCTTGGACATGTGTTAACTCCCGACCTCAAAGACGATGAAGATATAGAAAGAGAGCGAAGGGCGTTGTCGGTTAGAGCGAACATGCTGGCTCGCAGATTTGCGCGTTGCTCGCAAGCAGTAAAAATTACACTATTTCGAGCTTTTTGTACAACTTTCTACGCGTGCGGTCTGTGGGCTACTTACTCGCAAAAGGCTTATAACGCTCTTCGAGTGCAATATAATAATGCATTCAGGATTCTGTTAGGGTTGAATCGATATTGTAGTGCTTCAGGGATGTTTGCGGCGGCTCGGGTAAATTGTTTTTATGCAACAATGCGCAAAAAATGCGCATCCCTGGTGCGCCGAGTGAGGGGTAACACTAACAGCATCTTGAACATGATTTCGAGCAGACTTGACTGCTTATACGTTTCACATTGTTGTGCCGTTTCCGGAGGAGTGGTGAGGGATGGACCACGGACAATATATAAATAGAAACAAATACATATGTTTATAGCTTAATTTAAAAAATATTATTACGTTCTTGCTCTGTATGTAATTAAGTATAAGAGGAAAAAGACAAAGCGGATGCGCCACGAATAATAATAATAATATAATTTAATTCAATTTATGTAATTTAAATAATATAAATTTCAATTTAATGTAGGTAATATTAATAATGTAAATTATTATTATTTATTTATTTATTTTTATCGTTTTTGACATTGTAATTTAACTTCATTTAATTTTAATCCAAAAAAAAAATGTATGACATATTATTCTGTATTCTGTAATCTATGGGACTTGGAACCTGAAATAAAAAATTCATATATATATATAGGATGTGAAAGGGTAATTGTAGTGGGCGATTTCAATATGCCCTCATCAACAATAGAAGTGCAAAGTTATTTTCAATATGTCAGTGCATTTTGTGGATTTCGGCAGGCAAATAACGTGAGTAATATTAATAATCGTACATTAGATTTAGTGTTGACTACACTTATGGCATGTGACTTAGGGGTACGAATGTCGAATGAGCCGCTTGTAGATGTTGACGTCCAACATCCACCATTGGATATTAAACTTGCCGTAGGTCCGAGCCGGTACGAAGTACCAAAATCTTTAGGAGATAACAGGGTTGTGGCTAATAATGAATTTCGTAACGTATGGAATTTTAGAAAATGTAATTTTACTATGCTTTATGAGCAATTACAGACTTTAGATTGGACCCCATTATATGACATCAAAAATATGCAGATGGCTTTAAATTATTTTTATAAAAAAATTATTGAAACTGTAAATGAAAATACGCCCAAAAAAATTAAACTTAATAAGCCAGTACACAGGTATGTTTATCCGGATTGGTATACGTCAGATTTAATTCTTGACATACAAAAAAAATGGAGGTACCATAAAAAATATAAGTCCACAAGATTATCGAGTGATTATGAAATGTTCGCACGGTATAGGTCCATAGTTAAGAGTAAAATTATATCTACTTATGAAGCATATATGTGTAGAATACAATTGAATATAAAGAGTGATCCGAGATCTTTTTGGAGTTATATAAAGAGTAAACAATCTAAACGTAGTAAAATCTGTATTAAAAAAGATGGTATAGGGTTGAAAGAGACGGAAAGTGCGGAGTATTTTGCATCGTATTTTCACTCTGTATACAGTACAATGCGGATATAGTTCAATATAGCCTCATGGTGGAAAAGATTCAGAACAAATTTTGTCGATTTTTATATTTAAAACAATATGGAGTATATCCCTATTTCCCATTGATGTACCCTAGCCTGTTCGTTCTGGGTATGGTCGGGTACAATCGGTTGAGTGTGCGGCGTGATGTGTCGCTGGCGCGCATGGCGTGGCGCGTGTTGCGCGGGCAGCTGCACGCGCCAGAGCTGCTGGCGGAGCTGCGGCTGTGCGTGCCCGCGCGCCTCGCTCCGCGACGACTCCTGCCCACGCTCGTTGTAGCGCCAGCTAGGACTAATTTGCTCAAATTTGCCCCTATGTCGCGTGCCATACATTTACTTAATTTAATATCACGGGAGGTCGATATTTACTGTTGCAGCCTTCCGAAATTTACAAAGTGTGCATTGCAATGCGTAGAAAGAATGTAGTATTATGGTATGTAGTAAGTAGAAATGTAGTAATATTAATATTGATGTAGATTTGTAGATTATTGTACCTAGATTGTTTTTTATCTTCTTCTTTCTTTTTCTTCCTTAAAATATCATATTGGGTATACTGTAACGATATTTTAAGCGTATAAATAAATAAATAATTAAATAAATAAATAAATAAATAAATAAATAAATAAATAAATAAATTTCCTCTCGCCTAAGAGAGGAGATGATCTGTAGCCATTAGTGGGACATATACAACGTGTAATTGAGTACGGTGATAATCTCGAAGTTTATTAAAATTAAACTGATTACAACGTGAAGATTTTTACTGATAGGGCCCCATCAAAAGAATTTGCCACGGGCCCCAGATGGTATAGTTACGCCACTGCCCCGACGAGTACAATGTGGGGATCTTCGAATGAATAGTAAATAGGTACCTTCTAGGGAAGTGCGTTCCATCTTAGACCACATCTTAGCTTACCATCAGGCGAAATCGTGGTCAAGCCCTTTCCTATTGATAATAAAAAAAATTAAGTTTTGGCATTTTGTCAATTGTTATGTAGACAGCAAGGAAGTTATATTCTACCTGGAAGGTCCACATGTACTTCAAAATCGTTCCGAAGAGTACCACGACATGAGTGGAGTGTGTCTCTTTTTACTAGGGTGTCCATACATATTTGTGCAACAGGACAATTTCATTCTAAAAAAGCGGAATAGAACTGATATGGACAGCTACGATAAGTCCTGGATAGCACCCACGGCTATCAATTTTTGAAAGTCGTGTAGGTTAACAATGTCTGTTATCGCTCTTATTGACGAAGGGAAATGCACATTCATAATATGTTGTTTTGACTCACACCTATAATTTGCTAACTTTAGGGTTAGATCAATTCGTGTGATTTGTCTAATGATATCGTATTATTACGACAGGCTGTAGTGAGGTGGAGGGGGCCGGATTGCAACTATAAATGCTAGCATATTAGTAACGTGCCGGGCCGCAACACATTGACTAGTTTTGTGTACAGTTAACTGCCGAACTGCATGTTCTTTGTGGCCCTTAATCGTTCTTAACCCATAATTTCTGATTTTGTAAATGCATACTTAAAACACGGAGAAAATTGTGTGCGCTCAATTCCGCTCTGCAAATCTGTCGCACTTTGCCCCGGCATAATGTACGAGAGTTTATATAAAATGTATCAAACTGATCTAGGCGAATTTTTGCGAAGCACCCTGACCAGCTGCGGCCCATCTTAATGTGTGAGAGCGTAAAATAGGATTATTAAAAATAATAAAAGTTGGAATATTTTACTTGATATGTAACTGAAATAAATAGCTGGATTTGTTTTCATACTGAGCTGTTTCGCAGGTAAATAGTGTGGTAAAAATATCTTTGCATGTGTGATCTTTCTGCCGAATTGAGCATTATACATACAGATAAAAGATCAAAATACTCTTCTAGAATATGTATGCATTAATTACGGACAGATGACAATTACATTACATTGCTTTAAAATTTGTTCGAGTGAAGCAGTCCAGCGATACTGAAGAATCAATAAAACCTAGAGGATACGATGAGAAATATTGCAAAGTCTTAATGCCAGTCTACTGACAGGGTCCTGGATAAAACACTTCGGTTCCGGTTCCAACGTTCAAGTTCAAAATGTCCAATTTTCAAAATGCCTATTTCCTAAAATGGTCCATTTTTCTCCATGTTGGTCTCATGCTCCTTTGAAGAATAGGCCAACTGCCGTTCTGCCAGGCAGGTCGTAAAAGGCGACTTATTGGCTATAAGTGTCACTACCATCGTGACTACTTGGTGGTTGAGTTCAGCAACGTCACGCCCCGGTATTTGCTACCATCGCAGAAGCTATTCCTGCAGCAATAATGTCAATTTTATATCATAAGATAGCAAACAAGCAGATGGGTCTCCTGATGGAAAGAGACAACCATTGCCTATAAACACCAAAGATGTTAATGGTGCGTTGCTATGTACTGACGAGGTCTAAGGACACATGCATAAGTTTACCGGCTACCTTACAATCCAAACCGGATCACGACGATGACAAGCATTGACTCTATTGCGGCGCAAATAGGTAAGGCGGAACCACCTAGTAGTCACGATGGTAGTGAAATTATTTCTTGTCAAGAGTTAAGTAAACTTTTTGACAAGCAGTTACGCTATTGCGGCAGGAATAAATAAGGCGGTGGTACCAGACCCGGGCGAGATAATGCAAAAATCTACCACTTAGTTGTCATTGTCTTGCTCTTGTCTGGAGGGTAAGGTAGATGGCAGACTTGTGCATGCGGCATTGCAAACCCGCCACACGGATGGAAACGCACCATTTATATCTTTGATGTCTAAACGCGATGGTTTCTCTTTCCATCAGGAGAGCCGTCAACTTGTTTGCTATCTTATAATATAAAAAACAAATATTCATTTTAAACACTAATCATCTAGACTAATAACAAGTAGTTTTTTCGTTTCACATCTGTAAATTATATTGAATTTGGCTGATAAAAACCGTACATACTAAAGGAGAGTGTTCAGTAGTTGATTTTAATACCAAATATGTAAAACAATTAGGTACTTAAATATTGAGCTAATTATCCTATAACATGTTTATACTCATACGGACGCCCACGCATAGATATCATTTTTATTCAAATTATCCTTTATTGAAGTTCATTATTTACAAACAGTGATTTGCTGAACTCGTGACTAGACTCATTAGCTATTAGTCAACTCGTGGATGATAACGGAGCTATCACTCGCTGTCACGGGATTCGTGGGATTCGAAGAAATAAAAGTGACCGTATTTTCTGAATATTACTCTACTAAATTTGTTGTGGTTGACAACTACATAATAGTCAAGCAATATTTTGACAACGTCATTTTCCTCTCTATTATACACCCGAGTAAATTTTTCATTATACAAGGAGTAAATTTTCCTTAAAGTAATCCTAAAAAACTGGTATTTTTCATTTTGTGTTTTTTATCTTGCGCGCTAATATACACCCCAGTACACCCGAGTAAATTTCCTTTAAGTAATCCTAAAAAACCAGTATTTTTCATTTTGTTTTTTTTTTATCTTGCGGGCCTGTTGTCATCTAAAGAAAGCAATATTTTATTTATTTACTTATTTTAGTTTACTTTCTTTCGTATTAAAACAGGGCGGTTACAAACTAACATCATAATTTTCGACCAGGGTGGGTTTGAGATCACCTATTTTAGTAAGTGAATTAAACAAAATTCTATCAAGAAAACGTGTGGTCGTAAACTAATGAGATGCATCTTTATGCTTCTACATCAGATTCTAAATTATACAATCATGAAAGCATCATTGAGATCATAATAAGCAAAATATTTTATAGCTTTAAGTGTCCGAATGCGACCACATGGCCGCTTTCGAACGTATTAGATATTTATATACTTCAGTTTGCGACCACTGGATTTAAAAAGAAATATAAGCTAAAAATGATGTCACTACAACTTTCCAACAAACAATGTTCTATAATTGAAATAATAACGCTTCTTGATTGAGTGTAACATTAGTATAAGGTAACAAAAGGTAACTTTGTTCGCCACCCGGTGTGGTATTTTTATTGCAATACGCGACACATAAACACACCATTAAGTCATCACCCGAACTCGGGCACTATTTTCAGCTTTAGAAGATAGGTTTAAATTTATGATTTTCTTCTTACATAATTATTCATTGAATATTCAATGCTTATTGTTCATTGTTTTCTCATAAAAAAATGCTATTATCTTTAATTAAGAAACCTAGGCCCTCGAGTGGTCGCATACTAGAGGCGGTCGCGTTACCGACGCAATGACCCTATATTACGTTTGTATGTTTAATTAAAAAATATCTAAATTAACACTAAATGATTAAGCTTACAACAGGGAATATAGATTGAATAGCATTGGGTTTCAGTGTTGATCTTATCTTATGGATTATTAAATCCTCGGATTTAAAGTGACGGCTGCAAATTAAACTGTAATATGATTTTTTTTTTCTTAAATGGAATAACTTCAATCCACCGTTGTCGAAAAATCTCATTTCTTGGGAACCTGCAAGAAAATAATGAACAAAAGCTTAGGTATCTACTACTAGTTAACAGTTACTACCAAAAAGTATGTAGGTAATGTACTTAGTTACTACAACACAATGATTTTAGTATTAAATAACAAAATTACGTAAAGTAGGTTCTTATTATGATGACATTCCTTAGGGACGTATTATGAAATGTTAGATTGAATTGTAATTTCTTTGTATTCACATGTCCGAATTTTTGTGTTGTTATTGCTACCCTACTTAAGAAACTTGTAAATACAATAAAAAACTTACTTAAAAAATGAAATTCCGCAACCAGCATACGCTTCACTATTACAGCACTTAACGCTACAATTTTTCACCATTTTACAACAGAAAAAACTTATAGCAGTAAGCAAAAAGAGGACTTTATGCTTTAACACATTTTAACTTAAAGTATCAGCTATATTTTTAAATAAAGCGCGCCAAAGCGTACGGCCAGCTGAGTGTGGCCGTGCATAGTTTACAAATTACTACTAATTCTACTGATTTGAGAAAACAGTTTTTACATTGCGTAAATAATTACGTAATAATTAAAATAAGCATATTTAAGAACTCAATATGTTAATTGCAATACATTTTATGCTAATGTATCTATAAACGTGTATGAATAAAAGGGATTTAACGGTTACCAGATATATAAAAAAATCTACCATCCGAAAGTTTTATTTACACTGGCAATTGCAAGAAAGGGATAACATCCACTCATGTCGTTGTCTCGCTCAGAACGTTTTTCCCCTCTGTTAAGTAAGAAGCAAATATCAACTTTATAGCTAACGAAATAAAGTACAATTTTATTTTTCAAATATTGCTTCGTAGTAATTCCAGATATCGTATATAAGATCCTTGGTAGACAGCCATAATTAATACAACAGCCATAATTAATACAACAGCCATAATAATAATTTATATAATTCCGCCATTACTCGTCACGAAATTACACGTTTTTACTTGGTTACTTCATATCCAGTAGCAGTTTCCTTCATCTAAGCTTGAAACAAATCTTTAAATATAACTGTCTTCTAAGGTCTTACACTCTCTTTTTTACACAGCTGTATAAAAAGAGAAGCCAGATCTCATAGACTGAGATATAGCGTAGGTTTTGTTTCTAGTGATTAATATGTATGCTAGCTCCAGCTTTACCTAATCATGGCCTAGACACACTTTCTATCTTTACTTTGTCTATCTTTATCAATACCTATAGAAAAATTGCAGAATTATACAATGGCGCCTATTCTTACAAAGTGAAATAGGGGCATTGCATTATGTCACTATATATCTCTATAGGTTGTTCTGAAAAAATCTTAGTTAACCCACGGAATTACCTATTGTCTGTCAATTTTGTTAGAAGTCTGAATTTAGCTATTTGTTAGGAACATGCCCATTATCTGTAAAGTTGTGGATCTGTCCACAGATCTGTCAAATGTCAGCTGTAATTTATAAACTTCAAACTTGCAAAAAGGAACAAGGGAGCAGGGTTCCCAACTTAGGGGTTTTCCCCCCAAATTTAGGGGGAAAAAAAGTGGGATGGGATTTTTTTAGGGGTGTTATATTTTTAGGGGTATTTTTAGGGATTTTTTTAACTTCAAATATCCGAAGAAAATGATTTGTTACTTGAAGTTTTAAATAATTTATGAATAAAAAATATAAAAAAATGTTGCTGAATAAAATTATTTATTGATTGTTTTGAATTTATTATTTGTTTAATGATATTTTAGTATTTATCAATTATTTTTAATGTATTATTTATGTAAAAATATTTAATTATTTATTTTATAAATAGTGAAATTTTTTAGGGGGAATTTCTAGTAATTGTAGGGATTTTGGGGGTTTTTGATTGGGGCTATAGGGAGATAAATTTTTGAGAGTTGGGAACACTGCAAGGGAGGGCTATGAAACTGTCAAATGGTAAAAGCAAAAGCAGAGCGGTAGTGAGAATATTTTCATACAAATATGTGTTTTTATTTCTTAATTCATACGCATAGGTAATCTCTGCGCCTAGTTTTAGCTTTAAGGCTAATTTAGTTTGAGTTCAACGCCAGTACACCCTCACCATGAGCTCCAGAGAAAAGTCCCTTCAGGACAAGATCAAAGTATTCTTTAAAAAAACAGGACAGGGTTAGTAATATTAACTCTTTGTTTATATTTGAAGTATTTGTCTTCCCAATTAATGTTACTTTTCCCCGCTCTGTTCCAGTTCCACCTGCTGCACTAAACGAACTGGTAATAACGGAGGACATAAGACGAGAACTTGGTCCAGAAACTCCTTTACATCGTCGTTTACGTAGTATCAAGGAAATTAGCGATAAAGTTCTAAATATTAGAGTTCACGAAGTAAGTATTACAATATAATAACTATTTTTATACCCTCATATAGATCTATACAAAATTGTGAACAATTGATTCGTAATAATATATATGCTTATAATTTAATGTGCCTTTATTTATTTAGAAACATTTTTGCATATATTACTAAATGTAGTTTCATCACTACCTTCTTAAGTTCCATTTCTTATATTAATAGTAAAACTCATTAATCAACTAAATATTATTAAACCAATATATTTGCATTAAAATATTTTGATTATGATGAAACTAATCCTAAGATTACATAAATTTATATTCAAATATTTTTGTAAGTCAAAGATATTTTTATGCAGGAATAAAATATTCTGTTCAACTTAGCTCCTGTCACTTTCATAGTTAATGCTTTTTGAAGGCTGAACTCCTCTGTGTTTTACATTTCCACTAAGCTAGATTCTATGAAAGGTAATGGTAGACTTCTGAGTAATTCTGATTAACATTCATGTTTGGTTTTTCAACAACCCTACCTAATCTCTCAATTGTCATCAAATATTATGCTTGAACTTTAAGGCTTGACCCTTAAACTTTAAGGCATTTATTTCTCATACATTCTTCTGGTAGATATGGTAATGTGTCTAAGAAAGATAAATTAAGAACTTATTGGTTGTGTAAGTAATGCCAATACAAGATGTTAGTAAATTGGAACAATCTGGTAGTAGTCAAAAAAAATTAAGAGTACAACTTCATTGAATTACATTTGTGAAATTTTCATATATTTTATACAATAATAAATTAATCTATAAGGACGAGAGCCACTTTGCTATTCAGAATTCTGGTTTGTGGTTTTGAAGGGTTTTATATTTGTCACCTCACCACCATATTTTAGTCTGAAGGCTGAGATAGTTGGTAAACTTACACTAATATATGTTTAGCTACAATACTCATCATAAACAAGTAACATTACTGTTAGATATTTGGCCAAATATGAGGAGAAAATGTTATACTGTATATACCAAGTGCAGTGTATATCTTCAATTAAGCATCCACACTTATATATTTAAAATGTAAATATTCTATATACCGATATAACCTAAATAGTGTTCTCCCACATATTTGATGTTAAATTACATAAGTAAAAAATTTAATTTCAAGGGTGGAGTTGAAAAAATATGGTCTTGTACAAGGGATTTGTTAGAAGACTCAAACACAGAGGCCCGCCATGCAGCATTGACACTCCTACGCTGTATTGCTGAAGGACAAACAGAGCTACAGATTATGAGGACCATTCTATTCAGGTTCCTGCAAGAAACCCATGCAAACCACCCGGCTGAGGACTACCAGTTGCGTTTTAAATTGCTTTATACACTAACCAACACTGGAAAAGATATTAAATTTTTTGAAGAACATGTAAGTATCCTGTGACCGCAGTGTAAATAGAATAAATTGAGAAGAAAAACGATTAATCTATAAATTTTTATTACAATTTTTTCTATTTGCTTCAGTTAAGTTTTCTTTTGTAAAGTAAATAAGGTGCATCTTAACATTACTATTAAGAGGCTCATCTTGGTTAACTTCACTGTCTCAACTAGTAGATAATTATTGCTTTGAGGCAATAGTTTTTGTCAATAAACAAAAAACATAGAAAAAGAAAAATTATTGCTTTGAGTCAATATTATTTGTCAATATTGAAATAAAAAACATAGAGGAAGAAAAATTATTGCTTTGAGTCAATAGTATTTGTCATAGTATTGACAAATACTATTGACTCAAAGCAATAATTTTTCTAACTAATACTAACACTTGCAGCAAGAAAAGGTAAGGAGGTGATGCCATACTCGGACACAATGCTACAAAATGTCAACATCTAGTAACGATTTAAGTGTAATCTCTGGAAATATTAAACCAATTTGGATAATTGCTATTTTTTAGGAAGCTTGTGTTTTTATGAATGTAATAGAATATTTTTATTACAGTATTTTGAAGGGAAATCTCAAATGCTACTGCTTGTATGAGATGACAATTTTTTTAACTGACTTGTGTATATGTGACATAAAAAATTTCATTTGGTAATTAAAATATTATTTCTATATTTCAGATTGGATCCTTCCTCTTAGAATGGTTGCCTCAAATTACGGAGCCCACACATATTGTAGACTTCATTCATTTAATTACAAATGTTGTTAAGTTTAATGCTACCTATTTGGATGAAGATATTGTCCATGGAATTGTGGAGTAAGTCTAAAATATTGCTTTATTCATATATTGCTGATAAATATCTAATTAAGTATATGGTTCAACATTATTGTTGTGTGGTCACAGGTTAGCTTGCCACTTGTGTGCGTACTCTGCAGAACCGAGCGTAGTGCTAGCCAGTCTCGCCCTCCTGGAGGCAGTAGTGTCGTATTCACTGCTGCCACGACGCTCTTTAAGGACCTTTGTAGCTGCACTATGCCGCACCGTTAATCTTGAGCACTACTGCCAGAACAGTTGGAAGGTAATGTAAAAATGGTATTCGACACCGACAAATCGGTTATTACCTTATGTTTATCTTTCATAATTTAATTAACAGTAAGATGGTACTTATGAAATGGCATGATAGTGCCATTTTCAATATATTATATTAGCATTCAAGCTGTTGAAGGTTTAAACTAAATAGCTAACTAGTTTTCTAGTTTGATACATTTTTTTAAATTCAAATTAGCCTTTGGAAACACTTGACATGTCAAAATCTTTTTAGTTTATCGAGATGCTTTGTGAGCATTGCTCTAAAAGAAATTTGTCTGCTGCGCCTTCTCTGTTGCTATTACTCTATAAGGAAAATAGAGAAGGCCTAGTCTTATATAGCTGTCTAAAATATACACCCAATAATTTTGTAACAAAACAAAGAAGTGAGTGCTAGATTAAATTCACTACAGTGACTATGGCTTAAAGCAACATGCAAGTTCGTTACATCACAGCATTGCCCAGCTTTCTTCATTGATCATATTTTTATAGAGCAAGCACTTGTACACAGACCACATGAATACTAATAGACATGGCATTGGGAAGGGAATGAGTCGCCGAGTATATACTGATAAGAGATAACGCTCCTATCACTGTTAAAAGTGCCATACTTTTTAGATATATTGTGAAAAAAAAGAAATAAGCTATGACATCCTGTTTTATCATAGCAAATGAGGTGTCAAGGTTTAAAGAGTGATTTTATTTCATTGGTAATTAGTATATGGGCAATTTTTTATTTTGTTGTTCATGTTATGAAAAAAGATCATTTGAGAAAAAGTTTGTATTTTTTAATAAAAAGTAACCCAGTAATGTGCGTAGATGATTAAATTACATTGAAATGTAGAAAATTCTACAAATTACCTATTAATTTTGAATATATATTCAAATTTTTGTTTGCTTTGTTGCAAATAATCGTTCCACTGAGTAACGAAATATTTACTATTGTAAATATTTAGTGAAACCCAGGTCTCTGAAATTTATAAGTTTTATTTTGAAGATATTAAGTAATATTTCAATATTTATAACAAAAGAACAAAAAGAAAAATAAAAGTAACTGAGAATACATTTTAGTAATTCCACTGAGTTACAATAGTTAATGGCCCAACCATTTTAATAACAAATCAATTATTAAATATCAAATATTTAACATAAAATATTATATAATTAGTTGTAAATAGAACAATTCTAATGAATAACAATAATTAAATAGTTGTACTTAACACAGAAACAACACAAATTATATTTTTCATATAATAAAATTGAGGACAATTTCTCAATGGAACATAACAAAATAGTAAGGCGGTGTTCATTACAACTACAAAAATGTCTAGAAGACCTACTTAAATTCAAACATTAAAATTATGTAACTAAGAAAACATCGAAAAGTTAATGAAAATAAAATTAGAAGAAAATAAACTTTTTGACATGCCTTGATGATGACATGACATGAAGCCATTTTAGACACTAGACAGTTTTTCATTTTATTTTTCTTTTACATCTGCATCCATGACACAAGCAGTTTGTTTTAGTAGTATTTAAAATGTAAATTAAATAGGGCGCCCTATATATGGCGATAAAAATTTCGCCGGGACAGTTAGTTTGATATAAATTTCAATTTAATACCTCCACTTATTCCCGAGAAAAAGTGCCTTGACTGACAGACAAACAGACGGACAATGAAGTAATCCTATAAGTGTTCATTTTTTCCTTTTAAGGTGCAGAAACCTAAAAATATATGCACTTGACAACGCACTAGTCTTTCTCAATAAATTGACATTCTTTATTTAATCCTCTTATCATTGAATACTCACAACATATTTTAGGCCAAGAGCAGGGCAGCATAATCAGAAAAACATTTAGAAAAGATAATTTTCTAGATTGAACCTACTGGGAATCAGACCTGGGTCCACGTCATGCAGATTTTATACAATTATTTGTTTTGTAATATAATTTGAATATTATTTATAAAAGCGACAAGTAAGTAGTTATATTTTAGGATAACTTTGTAAACATATTCTGGTGTTTATTTTATGTGTGTACTTGCTGTTGCCTGCGACTTCGTTCGCGCGGACTTCGTTTACTCCGCACAGCTCCTCCCCCATAGGTGATAGCGTGATAATATGTAGCCTATATGTTGACCCGACCTATTAGTAATATTCATGCAAAATTTGAAGTAAATTCATGCAGTACTTTTTGAGTTTACCCCAGACATACGTACAGACAAACAGACAAATACTCTAAAAGCTACATTTTTGGCTTCGATATTGATTGTAGATCACGCCCCAAGTATTCATTTAAAAAAATATTCAATGTACAGTTTTGACTTTCCTACGATTTTATTATTTCGCTCATTTGGAGCGATGGTGACATAAGTGTAAATTACTAAATTTTACAGTTGTGTCACTGTCGCTCCAAATGAGCGATATGTATAGATATTTAAATGTATAATAATAATAATAATATAGCCCTTTATTCTGATTACAAGGAAGTAAAAACATTCAATGTTTAGGTAATGTTAATTGGTTATAGAATATCCCGTGGTTCAACGTGCCTTTTGGCATAGGCCTCCTGCAACATTTTCCATCGGATTCTGTCCCTGGCAACCCTTCTCCAGTGATGTCCAACTGCCATTTTTAAGTCGTCTTCTCACCTCATCTGTTGGCGTCCTTGATAGGGCTTTCAAATACCGGATTTTTTCAATACCGGTATTAATACCGGTATTGGGAGTCAATACCGGGATCACGGTATTAATACCGGTATTCAATGCAAGTTCAATAAGGCATTAATAAAACCATTAAAATACGTGTTTTTGGTTTCTACTAGCTGTTGCCAGTGACTTCGTCCGCGCGGACTTCGTTTACTCCGCACTGCTCCTCCCCATAGGTGATAGCGTGATAATATGTAGCCTATATGTTGACCCGACCTGTTAGTAATATTCATGCAAAATTTGAGTTTACCCCAGACATACATACAGACAAACAGACAAAAATTCTAAAAACTATATTTTTGGCTTCGATATCGATTGTAGATCACGCCCCAAGTATTCTTTTAAAAAAATATTCAATGTACAGTTTTGACTTTCCTACGATTTTATTATATGTATAGATAAATACCTTGAGTGTATACCTTTCAGCTCTCTTATATATAACAACTATCTGTGCCCGCGACTTCGTTCGTGTGGAAATAAATCTAAAATAAAAACCCCCATAGTTCCCTTTCCCGTGGGGTTTCCGGGATAAGAACTATCTTACGTCCTTTCTTGGCTCTCAAACTATATTTGTACCAAATTTTATCCAAATCCGTTCAGTGGTTTGGCCGTGAAAGCGTAACAGACAGACAGACAGACTTACTTTCGCATTTATAATATTAGTATGGATTTTATTTTTTGATGATTTATTTAGGTAGGACTAGGAATTACGAACTTAATCAAAACTTAAACTTAATATAGTATTTTTGCAGGAAGGCATTTTACATAAACTTTGTAAAGTACAACATTAAAAAAATATAAACTTCTTATATTATCGACATGTCATCATCATGTCTCATGTAATCAACATACATTTGGACATAGCGAAGGCCTTTGATCGGGTAGGCACAAAGTGCTTCTGGCGAAGTATTTTTCTAAGATTTGTTTAACAGTGTGAATATGGTCTATTGTGGAGAATTTACGTCTAAATGGCTTGTTCACATGGTTGATTTCTCATCTAGCTTTTTGCTTATTCTACCTAGTATTATTTTGGAGAATACCTTATATATATTTGATGCCAAGCTTATGGGGCTGTGATTCCCTATGTCTTCTTTTCGTCCTTTCTTATAAATCAGGATAATGTGTGATAGTTTCCACTGTGTGGGGCTTTCTCCTGTCGCTAAAATATCGTTGAATATTGAAGTAACTATAGGTAATAGATCTTCTATAGTACCTATGAGAAGTTCATTTGTTATTTTGTCTGCGCCTGGCGCTTTTTCCATTTTTTGGCTAAATATAGCTTCTTCAACCTCCCTAGGCACTATTTTTGGTTCTGGCTCTTCGCTGAACTGCTCAAGAGTTAAGTTTTCAGATAGCACCTGTTTTGATTTTTGTACTGGGTATGACTAAAGATCCTGATAGAAAGATGTGGCTTGCACAGGTTCTTGTTAACTAGTACACTATTAGATTGATAAATGATAGATGGTATTGATTATATTATATTGATTTAATATTGATACACTTGATAGTTAACGATTAGTGAGAACGCGTAGCGCTTTTGACGGCTATATGCGAACTGTCTTATCATACTAATTAAAATTATAATGAATAATGTGTTCCATGTAAAATGATGAATTGCAATATGTTACGGTTACACCGTACATGGCTATTTCATTAATTACTTTTCTATTTGTAATAATAGTATTCTCCTATATTTGAATATATTATGTACTACTATATTTGAATGTATAATGTACCTACTTTAATTATTATATTTGCGTGTATGTAAATATTTTTAATTTTAATTTTTAGCTGTATTGATTTAAATCAGTACCGTAGTATTATTTTTAACTTTAAATTTATTTAATCCTACATATGCAGAAAATTACAAAATAATTTTTCTTTTGTAATGTTTTGAGGCGCGCACACCTTTAGATTTTCCGAACTATTTATATTTATTATAATTTTTTCATCATGTGTGTATTGTCAGCTGATGCGGTATGTAGTGGGCGCGGACATGGGGCACGCGGCGCTGCAGGAGATGGTGGACATCCTGTACCGCGTGGGGGACGGCGGCGACGTGGACGCGGGGCTGGCGCGCGGGGCCGTGTTCTACATCAACATGGCGCTGTGGGGGCCCCGCCGCGTGCACACGCTGTACGCCTCCTTCCTGGCGGTGCTGCCCGCCTTCCGCAGGGTGAGTGTGTGTCAGGGCCGGCTCTACCTCAACATGGCGCTGTGGGGGCCCCGCAACCCCCCGCAACCGAACATTGTATAAAGTGACATGTGTTGATGTAACATTAAGAATAGATCCAAGACCATGGCACAAAATTAGACTAAATATACAACCTTGAAATCTCGCTATTGTAACACCTTAAGTCTTCCCCCGCATCTTATAGATGAGAAGAACATCTGCCTACGATGGCACATTCAACTCATATTCAGGAATATATTGAATGGTGAGATCCGTTGGTTCAGGCTGGCTGCAATGGTTGTGTAGTGTGTGTGAGTGCGTGTGCGTGCGCAGGCGCTGGCGGCGCGGCAGCCGGTGGTGACGTACGAGGTGGTGATGGCGCTGCAGAGCCTGGTGGCGCGCGTGCCGCTCGAGCTGGACGAGCTCTGCTGGGACCTGCTCTTCGACATGCTCAAGGAACTCGTGGATCTGGACAGTACGTATTGTGACACACACGCACACACAAATATACGGTCTGACACATTAAGATCATACAACATATACATTAACGTCTATCAACATGCAATGCTTTCGAAGCAACTTTTTATGGACCCTCATCATTCTCTTTTTTGACATTTAGTTAGGAATTTCTAATTCATATTTACCTTTGTGCATAATATGTATTTCGAATTTTGATTCATTTGTTCTCGCGCCATTGACATCGTCCTATTCACAATATGAGAACTTAAAGTAACGCGTTATTCACGAATATGAATTCCGCCATTGCAAAATCAACTCTTAGGAATAATTATGTGTCTGGAGAAGTTATTGTAGGAAGTTCTTGTTCTGGAAATATTGACCAATAAACTTCATGGATGGGTAAAAACCCTAGTTGAAAAATTAAAATTGAAAGTGATTGTGGAAAGGGATCTTTTAAAAACCGACGCCCCCCGCGAATATTCTGGTAATAGAAAAACACAAATTGTTCAGGAAAAATAAAATAGTGTTTTTTTAAATATGACATTGTCACAGGAGACGAAACGTGGATTTATTGTTTTGAACCCGAAAAAAATAGCAATCTTGTGAATGGGTGTTTGAAAATGAGAACAGGCCAACAAAAGTGAGACAGGCGAGAAACGTTGGTAAAAACTGATCGCGTTTTTTTTTTCAGCTACGGGTCCCATCTGTACAATTTCACTTGAAGATCAAAAGAGTGTTAATGCCGAGTGGTATTCTACCATTTGTTTACCCAAGGAGTTAGAAAAAGTTCGCGAAAGACGACCCAAAAGCCGCATTCTCCTACACAATGATAACGCTTCTTCATACACGGCGAACAAAGTCATTTTTAGCTTCCGCAAAAATTACATCTCGTCATCCTGCGCATAGCCCCAACCAAACACCCTGTGATTTCTGTATTTTCCCCAAAATCAAAGATTTGATGAGAGGTTTTACTTTTACCAACTCCGAAGAGGCAGTGATAGCGTTCAATCAGCGAGTAGAAAATATGCCTTCAGATCTGTGATCCTCCTGTTTTAAAAAATGGTTCGATCGCATGGAAAAATGTTTAAAATGTAAAGGAGATTATTTTGAAAAGCAATAAACATAATAAATTGGTTATAACATGTGGTTTATTTAAGTTAATCAAAACTTATAAGTTTTGATTAACATTATTTTGATTAATTTATACGTAGGTCACACTATAGTGTGACCTACGTATAAATTAGATTAAAACCGTATTATTCATTTATATAAAGATATAAATAGTATTTTCATATCTTTGTAAATATCAATAGAAAAATTGTGTAAAAATTGACAAGGTGAATCATGACCCCTAAATGCTAAAAAACATATAACACGAAAAATTCAGTAATAGCTTATTACCGGAATATTCGCGGGGGCGTCGATTAACAATGTCAGAGCATGACTCGGTATAAGTGATAAAGTAATTTGGATTTGCTTACAACTCTGTCTGGAAATCCACAAACGTGATGAAAACCAAACAAAAGTGCCGCGAGAACCGGCAGTTTTTGCCTCGCACTAGTCTTTTGTGGAATCAATTACGACATAGGTTTTTTCGAATAGATACGACTTGGGGACCTTCAAGAAAAGAGCGTATTCATTTTTAAAAGGTCGGCAATGCAACTGCAAGATTACTGGTAATGCAGATGTCCATGGGCGGTGGTGATCATTTAACATCAGGTACACCTCGTGCTTGTTTCCCCCCGCTTCCATTAAAAAAACTAGAATCTCGAAAGGTACCACATAAATTGAGAGGAACACACCTAACAAACCCACGCAGCAGGCCGTGTCACACTACTTAATCATTACAATAACCAGTCGAGAGTAATGGAGGTAACCGCTGCCTAAAGACACCAATCATATCTTTATGGAAAGTCTTGTCTTAAAAAAAATTGTCAGTTACTCTACCATTAAAGTGACAGTAAATTGACAATATCTAGCGTGACCAGGGGTTCATTCACACGTCATGTCCATGTGTGGCCGTGGCAGTATTCTCTGGATCTCCTCAATGTGTGGCTGCATTACCTATTCGGTAGTAACTTAAAAAATGGTTGCTAAAGCGCCTGTAAAGAATAATTTAAATAAAAAAATATTTTGACTTTGACATCACGATGGTTTAGTTGGTACTAAACCACGTACACGTCGCAGGTTTTTTATGAGCTATGTGGTAAATAATTATTATAAGATGACTCACGCTACATTACTACTCGGGTGAATATTTGTGAACTGATTGATGCGTATGGAATTTAATATTTGCAGAGAGTCTGGAGCCTCCAAACGAGTTAATCCACACGCGGCTACACGCGCTGATCACCAACATCGAGCAGCTGCAGGAGACCGGCCAGTTCCAGGGCGACACGGACGCGCTGCTCGAGCTCGTGGAGTACTGCGCGAGAGACAGACCGGTACACTTCTGGCTATTATATATTTACATAGAACACTAATGCATATACTATGTAGGAAAGCAATGCTACAATATTAGACAGTCGCTGAAAATTAAATTATCTAGGAAAAACAATTAAAATAGTGTTCTCTAGAGAGGCCCCCACCCCTCTCTAGAAAACATTTTTAAAATTATAAAAAACCGAGCGAATCTTACAATATTCGCATATGATGTGTAACTTCTAACATTGGATGATTAAATTTCGGGTACAACCTTATGACTAACTCCATCAGCGCTCATTGTTTAATTCAGATAGAGCGTATGCATTGGTCAATTTAAATAATGCCCCGTTCCCGGCTTCCTGTTACTTTCGTAGCGTTTCACGAAGTCACTCCCACAGGATTTCAGGAAAGCAAGAAAAAAATTTTACACATCAAAACGAGGGCGATCACAGTGTAGTCGTGTCAACGATACATTTTCTGATTCACTATAACTCACAGAGGGCGTTCCTCAAGGTGAAGTCTTATCCCCTTTGATATTTACGAGTTTTATTGATGCCATTCTCTACTATTATAATTAGTAAATTTCATTTTATGCAGATGAGCTGCAATTATATTGTCAAGCTGGTATCATGGATATAAAAGATGCGGTCAGTGCCATCAATCAAAATTTTAACGCGATTAATGCTTGGGCGATTTCAAACGGTCTTTTAGTTAACCCCTCTAAATCTCAAGTGATTATTTTTGGTAATATATACACAAAATCTTGAATATCATTGATGTTTCTCCGATAGTTTATAAGCACTCTTATTCCTTTTTCCTCTACTGTTAAGAATTTAGATGTTATTTTTTCTAAAAATCTGTCATAGGAGGCTCAGATCAACAATATTTGCAAAAAATGTTACTTTTTTCACTTTTTGAAGTCATTACAATTGCTACTGCTGAAAACAAAAATTACGTTCATGCGAACACTGATTCTCCCAATAATCTACGCAGATTCATTTTTCCTTGATGCCACCAAAGGGCAGTGGATAAACTTTAGAGGTTGCAAAAGAACATAGGCCATTTTGGTTTTGTATATCCGGGTGATTCCGTTCTAACTGTGATATAATGTCAATACCGTGTCATGTCTATTTTTAGAATTTATTTATAAATTGTTAGTTTTTTTTGTCGTAAACATTAGAATTTATGAGGTAATTAGTTTAAATCATTTATTACGACAAAAAAACTAACAATTTATAAATAAATTCTAGAAATGGACATGACACGGTATTGACATTTAAGTGATATATTGTAAGTTTTCTGTAAGTGGCAAGTTATATTATATGAAAATAATGTTGAAATATGTTTATTATTTTCCAATAAGTACAAAAATTTCATAAATTAATTATTAATTAACGACCTGTGAGAACAAACAATACAGGACATTAAATATCACAGTTAGAACGGAATCACCCATCCCTTGCGTGTCTTTCAGAGTGATAAATATTAGATAAACTAGAATAATTTTCTACAATTTTTAAACCAATTAAATAAAATATATTGCTAGGTACAATTACCTTTCAAAGATAAGGATAAGGAAAAATAAAGGAGAAAGAACTTTTATTTTATAGCGACTGTACAATTGGGCCAAAGTATTGGACATAGTGAATTGTAAATGTTCCTGTTTATACATTGGTGTATTGACCATTCTGCAATGGCTCTTTAATAAAGATGGACGTACAATCTCTTAGAGCCGTAAGAGTTGTCATTAAAGATTCCTTTTTCTTTTTAGTTAAATAACAGGAATACTTATCTGCTATACTTTTCTAAGCATCATTAACCTGAAATAAAAGTATTAAAAAATAAGTATTTTTTAATAACCTAACCAAATACCTAATGTCATCTGAACCAGTGCACTGCTCTGAACCCCCTCTTTCACCAATGAGGCAAAACAAGGTGAAACGAGACGAGACAAGACGAGAAAAGTTTAAAAAATAACTAGTATTGACTTGAATTCAATACGAACATGTATTCAGAATTCGGATAGATTCCATATAATAAATCACCTTCGTCCGTGGGAGAACACCCGGAATTCTGTATCCCTACACGTGGCCCCTGGGTGGTGCTAAACAGGTGATATGGTGGGAGACATATGTCGCGGCTATAAGGACCACCCATCAGCTGAAGTCGTGGCGCCAAGCGTCCGTTTTTCGTCACGTTAACGCTGATGTAGCTTTAATGAAGACGGGTCGAATCAGTTGCGCCTATACAATCTAGACGATCTGATACACACTGACGTTGATGCATCTGGAGACTAGTCATGGAGGGTAGCGGGATCCGAGGCACGGTGCTGGCCGACCGCTAGTCAGTAGGGGGCCCAAGTAACGTGCTAGCCACATGTGAAAGGCTGCCCCGCCAACTAGCGAAAAATCCCAAAATGCGCCATAGTGCCGGTTGGCGACCGGATGAGAGGGCCCTATGGACATTCTTGGGGAAGCTCGGGCGTCTCCGCAGTCTCCAGACTAGTCCCCAATAGTGTGACTTCGAGGTGTGTGTCTCAGGTCCGGAAGTATAGCGCCTCGATTCACTGCCGTCTTCACACCTACTTCACTCACTCTATTAAATGAAAAGGACAAGGTACAGGAATAACGTTGTACAGCGGCAGCACTCCCTCTCGATGAAAGTAGACCTCACCAACATCAGAGGTTTACATTCTAATCTCGCTGCAGTCCATTTCCACCTGGAGAATTATAAACCATGTATCTTGTTCCTCACGGAGACGCAGATAAAGTGCCCGTCTGATTTGGCGTACTTAACCTATCCCGGCTACTCCCTGGAGCATAATTTTAAAGCCCGGTCAGGTGTGTGCGCGTACGTCCGTGACGACATCTGCTTTCGGCGTCTCCGGTATCTAGAAGACCCCCACTACTCCGTACTATGGACACTGATGGACACAGGCCTAGAGAAGCTTCTCTATGCCTGTGTCTACCGAGCGCACAGCGGAGACCAGGAGACGATCGGTCTTACAGAGTACCTAAGTGAGGCGGCGGATGCTGCTCAACACAAATACCCTTCCGCTCAGCTAATGCTTCTGGGGGATTTCAATACCCACCATCAGGAGTAGCTATACTCATACCAGTGCACTGACCTCGCTGGGAGAGAGATGCGTAAACTCGCTGTAGCATTAAATCTCACCCAGCTGGTTCAAGGAGCGACGCGGGTTCCTGACGTTGAGAGCAATACAGCCAATTGCTTGGATCTTCTGCTGACTACGGATCCAGACCGTTACTCGGTGGCGATTTCCTCGCCCCTTGGCAGCTCCGATCACTGTCTGGTGAAATCTGTATCCGTCTACTCGCCGCCCGATCCCAGTCCCAGGGGCTCTCGGCGCGTGTGGCGATACAAGTCAGCAGACTGGGACGAGATGCGTTCCTTCTTTGCGTCTTATCCCTGGCGGCTTGTCTGCTTTTCTTCTGAAGACTCGGCCTCGACCTGCGCGGATGCTGTGACAGATGTGCTGCGGCAAGGAATGGAGTATTTTATTCCTTTCTCCGACATAGCCATGTCCAGTAAAGCTCATCCCTGGTTCAGAGCCAATTGTAGACGCGCTGAGGCGCTAAAGCAAGAGGCATATCTGGCTTGAGTAGATGCTCGACACCGCAAGGCCAAGGACGTGTTGGACAAGAAGAAAGCCTTCAACCGGGCCGCCAAGTCCTGCAAAAAGGCTCTACTGAAAGCTCGATTTGACCACGTCAGCCGTATTGGGAACAAACTGGCTTCATACCCCTCAGGTAGTAAAGCCTTTTGGTCCCTGGCAAAGTCGGTTGAATCGAATTTCTGCCGCCCCTCACTCCCTCCACTGCTGAAACCGGATGGGACGCTGGCTCACACCGCCGTAGAGAAAGCGAACCTGTTCGCTACTCTATTCGCGGAAAACTCACTTCTGGATCCCGCCAACGCGAAACCACCCAGTCTACCTGGATGCGAGGTGAACATACCGGAAATTCGCATCCGTCAGACTGAGGTTCTTAAAACGCTGCGGAATCTGGACGTGAACAAAGCCGGTGGTCCTGATGGGATTCCAGCCATAGTACTGAAAACCTGTGCGCCTGAACTCGCTCCTGTTTTGACACGCTTCTTTTGCCTTTCGTTGGCTACTGGAAAAGTGTCTAAATCATGAAAGCTTGCCAACGTGCAGCCTGTGCCCAAAAAAGGCAGTCGTGCCGACCCCTCCAACTATAGGCCACGTCCATACTCTGCAAGACTATGGAGCGTGTACTGAACAGCAGGCTAATGGCACACCTAGAAGCGAACGAACTACTGAGTGACCGCCAATACGGGTTTCGCCGAAATCGGTCTACTGGGGATCTTCTAGCGTATGCCACTTACATTTTGAGCTCGGCCATCGAGAAGCATGGTGAGGCACTAGCTGTCTCCCTTGATATCTCGAAGGCCTTTGACAGGGTCTGGCATGATAGTCTTATTGGTAAGCTTCCATCGTATGGTCTGCCTACTGGTCTCTGCGCCTGGATCTCAGATTTTCTGAGTGGCCGGTCGATCAGAGTAGTCGTCGACGGGTGCTCATCCGACCAAATGGTTATAAATGCCGGAGTCCCTCAGGGATCAGTTCTCTCCGCAACTCTATTCCTGCTACACATTAACAATCTGCTGAAGCCCGGTATCTATGGGTACGCAGATGATAGCACTGTTGTGGAGAGTTACGCATCCAATGCGCGGGCCAGTACGGCACAGATCCGGTCTCTCAGAGAGGCAATGGTCGATCGTATGAACTTGTCCTTACAGGCAGTCTCCGATTGGGGCGATGCTAATCTGGTCAGGTTTAATGCAACTAAGACCCAGGCGTGTCTATTCTCCGCTAAACGTAGTCCACTCTATCTGTCTCCGTCTTTTCAGGGTGTGGCCGTGCCGATAAATGACCACCTCGAGATCCTTGGTATCACGTTAATGCCTACTCTCAACTTTGGTTCGTACATCGAATCTAAAGCCCAAGTTGCCTCAAAAAAGCTTGGTATTCTGGCGAAGGTGAGACAGTATTTCAGTCCGGGACAGTTGCTCAACCTTTATAAAGCACAAGTCCGTTCGTGCATGGAATACTGCTCTCACCTCTGGGATGGATCCGCTAAATACCAGCTGGAGACACTTGAGGCCATCGAGAGGCGTGCCAAGAGGCTCATTTACGACGATGATCTGGTAGGCAAAAAACTCCAGAGCCTCACTCATCGCCGCAGAGTGGCTAGTTTATCGGTTTTTTATCGAATACACTTTGGAGAGTGCGCTGCGGAATTGCACGAAAAAATGATTCCGTTTAAGATACTGAAAATAATAAATACTTTGTACTTTAAAATCAGTGCAAATCTCGTAAATATGTATCGATAAGTAATTATTATTTTCAATATGTTACAGAATTTCTCGACAAAGATGATCATCTATACATATAATAAAATCGTAGGAAAATCAAAACTGTACATTAAATATATATATATATTTTTAAAGATTACTTGGGGCGTGATCTACAATCGATATCAAAGCCAAAAATATAGTTTTTAGAATTTTTGTCTCTTTGTCTGTATGTATGTCCAGAGTAAACTCAAAAAGTACTGCATAGATTTACTTCAAAATTTGCATGAATATTACTGACAGGTCGGGTCAACATATAGGCTACATATATCACGCTATCACCTACGGAGAAGGAGCTGTGCGCAGTAAACGAAGTCCGCGCGGACGAAGTCGCATGCAACAGCTAGTATTTAATAATTCTGGTGTAATAACGAGAAAGTTTCAATTCATAAAGGACATTCATCATCATCAGTCATTCATTCATTGGTTCATTTCGATACATTTCTATGAATTGTAAAACCTCAGTGTTTGTAAACGTAATCTAACTCGGGAACAACAATTTAACTCACGCGCGACAGAACCGTCTTTACTGACGAATAACAACGAACTAAATAAGATGCCAACGTGTGAACGCCGTTTGCGGATCGCGCCGAGATCTTTTGATGTGCGCACGAAAAACCGACAACATTCGCTTGGCCGGCCAATGTTGGTGCCAACTACCAACATAGCGCCAAGTAGGTTTCCACACGTTGGGCCAATATGTTGGCCAATACCTTGGTCCAATGTGTAGAGCTGTCTTCAAATATCCGTTTCAGTAAGGTATACTACACTATTGTATGCTTACTTTTAGTCTCCACAAACTATAAACAAAATACATTTATACATATCTCGAGCTGTTAGCAAGTTTAACGCACTCCTAAGTAAATTTGATTTGCACTTGCTTAACACTAGCTTTGCGACTATAAAATAATAACTTTATCAGTAGCTCATTCTTTAAGAACAACTAGTCTTATAAGAGATTTTCTGTCACTAGTGGGGAATTCGTTCAGCCTTCTGATATTATATAGTTTAAATTTTAATTACATTTGTCTTGTCCTGTGTTACTCCTCTGTTTTAAAATATATAATTTTAATGTTTACTGTTTTTGTGTACAATAAAGTGTTGAATAAAATATATCGTCCACCGTTAGTCTCAATCGCATCGCCGGGATCGCACGCTGGCAGTGTAAGGTTTGTCGCTGCTGGAGCGGCAGTGTGTAGTGTAGCGGGCGGGGTGTGGGTGTGTGTAGGAGGCGTCGGCGATGCGCGCGGTAGAGGAGCGCGCGGCGCGGCTGGGCGGGGCGGAGTGGGCGCGCGCGCTGCTGCTGCTGGAGCGGCAGTGTGTAGTGTAGCGGGCGGGGTGTGGGTGTGTGTAGGAGGCGTCGGCGATGCGCGCGGTGGAGGAGCGCGCGGCGCGGCTGGGCGGGGCGGAGTGGGCGCGCGCGCTGCTGCTGCTGGAGCGGCAGTGTGTAGTGTAACGGGCGGGGTGTGGGTGTGTGTAGGAGGCGTCGGCGATGCGCGCGGTGGAGGAGCGCGCGGCGCGGCTGGGCGGGGCGGAGTGGGCGCGCGCGCTGCTGCTGCTGGAGCGGCACGTGCGCCGCGAGCCGCGCGTGTCGGTGCGTCTGCACGCCGTGGCTGCGCTGCTCGCTTACGTGCGCCGCCACCGGTCAGTGCCCAAGCCTCTACACATCACTTACCACACTCGCATTTACCACAAAATGATACACTCTTATCTATGGCTTTTTATTGTCGATAAAGAAGCGCTTGGCCACGATCTCGCCTGATGGTAAGCCAAAATGTTGCCTAAGATGGAACGCGTTTCCCTAGAAGGTACATTTTCACTCTTCTCTTGAAGTTCCCCAGATTGTACTCGTCGAAGAACTTAGGGAGTATGTTCCAGTCCCTTGCGATTCGAATAAAGAATATCGAGTAAAACCACTTTGTCTGGGTACATGGAACGACCACCATATGACGATGCCTAAAATCTTTGCGCCTCGACAATCAGTAGAAAAACGGGGATGACGGAATTAAGTCGAGCAATTCCGCAGTGCACTCTCCAAAATGTATCCGATATAAGACCGATAAACTAGCCACTCGGCGGTGATGAGCCAGGCTCTGGAGTTTTTTGCCTACCAGATCGCCAATGTGGTCTAGTGGTCCAGCGTTGGCGTTGACCACATGAGGTCCCGGGTTCGATTCCCGGGTCGGAAACATAAAAAAGTGTTTTTTCAGTTTTCTGATAATCACAAAGTTACCCGGGATCGGAAAGTGCCCGGTTGGCGATAGGCTTGCCACCTATCATATTTTGTGGGACGAAGTATCTTCGGCTAATCGTGGGTGCACTTGTTGTACCTCTGCCTACCTCTTCGGGGATATGGGCGTGAAGATACTAATCGTCCTTTATGAGCCTCTTAGCACACCTCTTTATCGCCTCAAGCGTCTCCAGCTTGTATTTGACGGCTCCATCCCAGAGGTGAGAACAGTATTCCATGCACGAACGGACTTGTTCTTGGTAGAAGTAGAGGAACTGTCCCGGGCTGAAATACTGTGTCACCTTTGCCAGAATACTAAGCTGGTTTGAGGCAACTGGGGGGTCATTGGCCAGAAGCGTGCTCGTCGCGACCCCTGCCAGTCCACTCGACTGCAATTCTGGCCCGAATTAGTACCGCAGTGCGGATTAGGGCGGCCCCTGGAGACGACGCGTACCGATCCGCCCCCGTCGGTACGAAAAGCGGCGGATGCGGCGATGGGGGCTGCCACCCATCACGCCAGGCCCAAATAGGCGAGTTGAGGGGAGCAGAGTGCCAAATAGGCACGTGAAATGTAAGAGGTCGGTTGGAAGATGCATGAATTGATAGATGTAATGAATGAGATATGCCTGGATGTTTTGTGTGTAACAGAGACTAAGCGTAAAGGTAGTGAAACCACTGATCTCCCCTGTGGCATGATGGCTCTGTGGTCTGGTGTGCCCCAGAGCGATTATGTTGGCGCCGGAGTAGGTATTCTTCTATCGTCACGCTTAGTCTCTGGTTTGAAAGATTATGGGATGGCTGGCTCGAGACTTCTCTGGGTCATCAAACTGGGTATCACGAGAATATATATTGTTAATTGTCAAATTGTCAATTGTACTAAACAATAATAACTTTTGCCCTGATGATGCGTCAAAGCGCGAAACCGGTTGGTTTTAATAAATAAAAAGTCAAGTAAAACAGTACAAGTGCTTTTAATACGATATAAATAGAAGTTAACATGGAGTTTTACCAAGTGCCGACGATATTCAGTGTTCAAAGTGAAGAAGTGTGTGTTATATGCACCGGTAAGCTCTTCGTCGCCCAGTGACCTCTAAAAGTTTTGGGATTCTGTAAGGGATGTTCTGTATATGGTTCATGACAATGAGTCATTTTGTGTTGTGATTTGAATGAATGGGTTGGGACTAAGCAGCCTGGTTTCGATGTCGTACTTGGTCCGTATGGTGACAATAGAGTGAACGACGCCGGTAAGCACATTGTGGATTTATGCGTAGAAAGAAATCTTCTTGTGGCTAACACAATATTCCCTCATAAGGACATACATGGAGAAGGAATGACCAAAAGAGTGTGACAGGTCTGATTTTGATTGATAGTAGACTCCGCATTTATATAATGGATACGCGCGCCTACAAAGTCCCAATCTGGAAACAGACCACTTTGGTAGTAAGCCGCTATAGGGGTCTGTTTAAGAAGTGGAGACATTGGGACAGCGTGTTCCATTCGGAGAGTTTGAAAGGATAAAGAGCGAAAAGTTGCAAGATTCGAGTATAAGGAGTATGTATGAGATTCAGATTCAAGATAGGTTGACGAAAGTAAACCTACCGGACTTGGATGTTGACGAATGTGGGAAAGTTTTGAAAGATAGTATGATGGTAGCCGCGAAAGAAGTATGTGGTAGTGCAAAACTGTACAAGTCAATGGAAGGAGATGCATGGTGGGATGATAAAGTGAAAGCTGCGATTGAGAGAAAAAAGAAAGCATGGCTAGACTACGTATCATGTTGCGAGAGAATGATGGTATGAAAGACGAAGAAAGAATTGTACCATTGTTGTAAGAATGCCACTAAAACCTTAGTGAAAGAAAAGCGTGAAAGAGAATGTTTGAAAGCGGAAAAAAAACTGGCGAGCTTTCGCGAAACTTCGAGGCAAACACCAAACTTTTTTGGAGGGAAGTGAAGAAGTCTAAGAGTTGTTCGGCAGCCTCCAGAATGAATAAGATTAAATCTCCTTAGATTTGACATGGTTTTGAGATGGATTTGATATGGTGACATTCTTACAAGTACAGAAAGCATGCTAAAACGATGGAGTGAATATTTTGGAGATATGTATGATACTGTTAGGACGCTGCCTTCGTTTCTGACTCAGTAAGTGATTCAGAGACGGTGGAAGAATGCCAGGACATTACTATGCAAGAGATCGTATAAGCGATAAGAAGTATGAAAAATGGAAAGGCTGCGGGAATAGATTAGGTGACTGCTGAGATGATCAAATACGGTGGTCCTGCCGTCTGGGACTCTTTTTGGGTTCTCTGCAATACATGTTGGAGGACGGTAGAGTACCCGAAGACTGGCGGCGCGCGTCATCGTGCCCTTGTATAGCTAGGACACACCCTGGAAAGACAGAAATAGGTTTAATGGACTCCGTTTAGCGGAGAATAGACACACCTTGTCTAGAGATATCGCTTCACTCTTTATTTCATACAAGAAATTAAGATCATTACAAAGTTACTGTGGCTTTGACGTGTGACTACTGCAAATTGAGAAAAACGACTGGGATTAACTTATTAAAATCTGTAAATCAAAGAAAACTACAGCACAGTCTTTTTCCGTCCATCTCACTTGCCACTGTATCAGTAATACGATTACCACATAATTTACACAACATACACAACTCAATGGAAATCTAAATATTCTCTAATTAAAAAAGTTCAAATTGTCGTTGCTGAAAATCCGGCGGCAGACTTGTTTTTTTTTTCGAACGAGTTCCCTATGATAGGTAGAATCTCCCTGTATTCTTGCTAGTCAACAGTCTATCATTACTTCCAAAACTCAGAAATACTTTATTCCATTTAACTTTTTACTATTACTTTGACTCAAAAAAATGTAAGTTACTATCGGATCGGAAACGAAGCCACCTGCAGGAATAGTGCCAGTTTGCTCCTTATTTATCACTCCCCTAAAACATAACTTATGTAAGCCTTTTATTTCGTTCCTGCCCTTTTTCATATTTTGCTAAAGCGCCAACAAAGTCTCGTGCCTTTCTTAGCAAGTTTTTTTTTATATTTCATCGCGAAAATAGTCGGAAAAGATTCCTAGGACCTCAAAACGTAGAGATCCGGTGAAAACTCGATTTCCGAAACTCGGGGCAAATTCAGTAACTTCCTATCTACGTACATTACGTACTACGTAGCGGGAAGTAAAAACAGTAAATACTTAAATCATTAATCATATAAATAATTGTCCCCATTAGGTTTCGAGCCCTAGCCCCATTGATTGCATTGTCAAATATTTCCTGTTTGCTCATTCAAGGATAGCATGTTACTGACGCGAATCTATTTGATTTTGTCCAGCCAATTATCTTTTATCGCGGCTAAAGAAGTTTTCACTTCAAAGAATAGGCAAAGCATTTCCCTTCAGTAACTAGAACACGTTAACCGCATTTCTAATAGGACTTATTATTCTCATCTGTGAACTTGTAAGTCAAAGCTTTAACATTATGGCCATATGCGCGAATTGGTTACTGGGGAGTATCCCAAAATCGACAGTAATTACTATTTGACAACTATTTGGTTTCCCCTCAAATGCCCTGTTGATACTACAAGGCAAGAGAGCATGGAGATAGAGAGAGATCTTTGCATTGTATCCGTCTTAGCCACTTCACCATTTTTTTAAATTAATTTTTTTGCCATTTCCTGAGCCATCGATAAGCCAGTCCAATTTATTGCCCCACGCATAGGTGGTTTTCTCTTAGCATCTAACTTCTCTCTAAAATTGCAATGTACACAATAGGGAGAATGCTTAAGAAGATTACATAATTTATCCTCGCGACCCGACAGTAACCGGCTCTCCCGCTGACTAACGCGGCGTCCTCCTCGTCCCTAAATCCCTTCTGAGTTTGCAATATAAAGGTGGTCAGCAGATGTCGTTGCAATCGCTTACGCTCTGGCTCCTTTTCTAACTGTAAAATTATGTGAACGATTTTAGCGCCACAAACAGGACAGAATTTAGGTAATATTGAAAGACTTAGGTAATATTGAAAGATATTAGGTAGAATTCAAATGGGATAGTGATAATTGACGTGACGTAATCAGATGCGGATACGGTGAGGAGCTGGCGGAGCGCGTGGGCGCGCCGCTGGCGGCGGCGTGTGCGGCCGACGCCGAGCCCGCCGTGCGCACCGCCGCCGCCAGGGCGCTGCCCGAGCTGGCGCTCATGTGCACCGGAGACGCCTGCGTCGACCTCATAGACCTGCTCGAGAAGGTACCGCTCACCACACACCACACCCGCCGTGCGCACCGCCGCCGCCAGGGCGCTGCCCGAGCTGGCGCTCATGTGCACCGGAGACGCCTGCGTCGACCTCATAGACCTGCTCGAGAAGGTACCGCTCACCACACACCACACCCGCCGTGCGCACCGCCGCCGCCAGGGCGCTGCCCGAGCTGGCGCTCATGTGCACCGGAGACGCCTGCGTCGACCTCATAGACCTGCTCGAGAAGGTACCGCTCACCACACACCACACCCGCCGTGCGCACCGCCGCCGCCAGGGCGCTGCCCGAGCTGGCGCTCATGTGCACCGGAGACGCCTGCGTCGACCTCATAGACCTGCTCGAGAAGGTACCGCTCACCACACACCACACCCGCCGTGCGCACCGCCGCCGCCAGGGCGCTGCCCGAGCTGGCGCTCATGTGCACCGGAGACGCCTGCGTCGACCTCATAGACCTGCTCGAGAAGGTACCGCTCACCACACACCACACCCGCCGTGCGCACCGCCGCCGCCAGGGCGCTGCCCGAGCTGGCGCTCATGTGCACCGGAGACGCCTGCGTCGACCTCATAGACCTGCTCGAGAAGGTACCGCTCACCACACACCACACCCGCCGTGCGCACCGCCGCCGCCAGGGCGCTGCCCGAGCTGGCGCTCATGTGCACCGGAGACGCCTGCGTCGACCTCATAGACCTGCTCGAGAAGGTACCGCTCACCACACACCACACCCGCCGTGCGCACCGCCGCCGCCAGGGCGCTGCCCGAGCTGGCGCTCATGTGCACCGGAGACGCCTGCGTCGACCTCATAGACCTGCTCGAGAAGGTACCGCTCACCACACACCACACCCGCCGTGCGCACCGCCGCCGCCAGGGCGCTGCCCGAGCTGGCGCTCATGTGCACCGGAGACGCCTGCGTCGACCTCATAGACCTGCTCGAGAAGGTACCGCTCACCACACACCACACCCGCCGTGCGCACCGCCGCCGCCAGGGCGCTGCCCGAGCTGGCGCTCATGTGCACCGGAGACGCCTGCGTCGACCTCATAGACCTGCTCGAGAAGGTACCGCTCACCACACACCACACCCGCCGTGCGCACCGCCGCCGCCAGGGCGCTGCCCGAGCTGGCTGGCTGGCTGGCACACCACCGCATACTTCATATCACCACATATCGCACACAGATTGGAACATTTGCATGCACAAAATTATTTTATCTGCTCAGGTAAACATAACATGTGTGCTGTGTAATTTATCAGGTTAAAAATATCAATTTTAAAGTGTTCCTGGAATTTTGCCCTCTTAAAGTTCGGATGTTAGAAATAATAAATATAATAAATTAGAATAAATTAGAAAAGTTTTCGGATATCACAATCGGTGGTATGAAGACGCTCAATAATTGTTGTTGTTGTTTGGTGCGGGGTAGATCCTGAACCGGCCGTTCGAGAGCGCGGAGGCGGTGAGTCCCGCGGAGGCGGCGAGCGCGCTGGCGGCGGCCGAGGGGCTGGTGCGGCTCGTGCCGCTGAAGCTGCTGCGCCACGGTGCTGCGCCCGCCGCGCACGCCGCGCGCGCCTGCCTCGTGCTGCTGGACCACCTGGACCAGCACTACCGCCGCCCCGCGCCGCTGCACCACGCGCCCGACATCCGCCTCAAGGTGACCGCCACACACACACACACACACACACACACACACACACACACACACACACACACACACACACACACACGCCGCTGCGCCTGCCTCGTGCTGCTGGACCACCTGGACCAGCACTACCGCCGCCCCGCGCCGCTGCACCACGCGCCCGACATCCGCCTCAAGGTGACCGCCACACACACACACACACACACACACACACACACACACACACACACACACACACACACACACACACGCCGCTGCGCCTGCCTCGTGCTGCTGGACCACCTGGACCAGCACTACCGCCGCCCCGCGCCGCTGCACCACGCGCCCGACATCCGCCTCAAGGTGACCGCCACACACACACACACACACACACACACACACACACACACACACACACACACACACGCCGCTGCGCCTGCCTCGTGCTGCTGGACCACCTGGACCAGCACTACCGCCGCCCCGCGCCGCTGCACCACGCGCCCGACTTCCGCCTCAAGGTGACCGCCACACACACACACACACACACACACACACACACACACACACACACACATACACACACGCTGCTGCGCCTGCCTCGTGCTGCTGGACCACCTGGACCAGCACTACCGCCGCCCCGCGCCGCTGCACCACGCGCCCGACATCCGCCTCAAGGTGACCGCCTCACACACACACACACACACACACACACACACACACACGCCGCTGCGCCTGCCTCGTGCTGCTGGACCACCTGGACCAGCACTACCGCCACCCCGCGCCGCTGCACCACGCGCCTGACATCCGCCTCAAGGTGACCGCCACACACACACACACACACACACACACACACACACACACACACACACACACACACACGCCGCTGCGCCTGCCTCGTGCTGCTGGACCACCTGGACCAGCACTACCGCCGCCACGCGCCGCTGCACCACGCGCCCGACATCCGCCTCAAGGTGACCGCCACACACACACACACACACACACACACACACACACACACACACGCCGCTGCGCCTGCCTCGTGCTTCTGGACCACCTGGACCAGCACTACCGCCGCCACGCGCCGCTGCACCACGCGCCCGACATCCGCCTCAAGGCGGTCATGTTATACTCCTGTAAACTGTGTTGTTGGCATTTTAAACATTTATATATTTACTGCAATAACTGCTAATACAGTTGTAATGTCGACGGCGTTGTAGACACTTGTGATAGTGGTGTAGTGTGTATAGCGGTGAGTGTACAGTGTCGGTGTGGTGTGGTGTCAGATATTCGAGCTGGTGTTCAGCCTGCGCGCCAACGCGGCGGGGTGCGTGGGGCTGTGCTACGACGCGGCGGGTGGGGCGGTGCTGGGCGCGGGCGCGCTGCGGCTGCGGCCGCTGTACTGCCCGCTGGTGCTGGCGGAGGGCGCGCGCGCGGGCGCCAGCCTGCTGCCCGTGGGCCGCTGCGCGCTCACGCTGGTGGCGGCGCTGACGCGCGAGGCGGACTGGGCGGTGCTGGCGGCGCTGCTGCGCGCGCTGCCCGCGCTGCTGGCGGCGCGCGCGCTGGCGCTGGGCCGGCGCCCGCCCGAGCTGGAGCTGCTGGCCACCACGCTGTGCGCCATGCTGGCCGACCGCAGCCTGGCGCCGGCCCGCCCGCACTCCGAGCTGCACGGCGCCGCGCTGCCCGCGCTTGCCGCGTTTGCGCCGCACCACGCCGCGCTCGAACCGCAGACGCAGCAGCGCGTCGTGCGCTGTCTGCTCAAGTACGGGATGGGTGAGTCCGCACACCTTTGCCGATCCCCTACTAGTTAGTCGCCTTGCACTCGACTGCATTTTCGTATCCGCAACTAAATTTTACGGAAGAATATCTCTAACGCCAAATATCACCAACTGCCATTGATTAGTCCTTGGGTTTCCTTGGACTGCATCATTAGTATTGTGAAATCTTTACAACATTCTCGTGGCACAAATTCCAATCTTCTTTCTTATGCTGAAGTCGCACTTGCGTCTATCGTCCCGACTCCCGAAGTTATATGCGCGCTACGGCACACGCAGTCTGGAATTTATGCAATAATAACCGATAATTGCCGGTCACGTCTGCATTTATCGTGTCCTTGCACGAAGCACTTTGTGACGACAGACGCAAGTGCGACTCCAGCATTATTATATCACCAGCCCTCTATAAGCCCTTTAAATCCTTATTTATATAAATTTAAACTCAATGCCACATTTGCGGAGAGCAACGGAGCAGCGGAGAGCAATTCAACGGGCAACTTTCGCATCGCCACTATTTCAGACCCAGATAGTCCAATCTATTTATATCTAAATCTAAATACTAAGCATTCTGTACCAACTTCACATCTACAAAGTTGGATAGGATGTCAGTGAAACTTTTTTTCTCGCAGACTAGCCCTAATGTAGGACTCGCTAGCTTCTTGCCAGCATGCCACTAAAACTCCTGCATCTGCCCCACTACTGTGGTGACATAAAAGTAGGGACGCTTGCGCAATCTTCCACTAACCCGCCAGCACGCCGGCTGGTGCTAGACAAGTCCTTCGGGGCCAGTGCCGTGACCCTAACAAACGGCTAAGAATTTACGAAACCTTGCTTCTTAGGGCAGAGTCCCAACCCTTATCACGGGGGACAAAGCGGGGGGACTGTATATGTATATATAAATAAATAAATAAATCTGTAGCGACGATAGCCGCAGCCTCCCATTCCCTTTTTGCAGCCACCTTTTGCACCATCACGTCCTCGCAGAAGCAGAGAACGGTTGTCCACGACTCCTCGCTCTCGACAACGGCTTTTACAACGGTTGAGAGCGAGAGATTAGCACGCAGGACACGCCGCTTCACTGGCCAAGCGGGACATCCCTCGAAGGTGCGCTGCGTCGTATCGCACTCTACGCGCAGCGTTGCTATTTGGCCAGGCCACCAGCACACCTGGCACGAGAGGGAAGGCTTGGCCCGAGGCTTTAAGGCGTCCCAAACCTGCGTCAATGTCTGCCGGAACCATTCCGCCTCCTAATCGTGTAGATGTCACAGGCAGAGTAAATAGTGGTTGCCAGGTCGTGCAATTCTTCTCTGCCTATAAGTTGTTTACCTATCAACCTTTGCCCCTCAAATCACTCTCCTTTGATGGGATAGACTGTACACAGACTACTCGTTAGCCGAATCCCAACGCTATGGCTCCTCTTCTATAAGGGTCGTCTTCTTTTATGCCACTTTTGCGCGAACTTCATTACCGCTCTGAAGTTTTCGAGTGAGCCTACAAGCCCCGAAAAATAGACCCACCTGAGCAGTTTTTGGCGACCGTCCGCATATAACGAACATTCCCATAGTACATGGTCAGGGTACTGGTCCACGTCAGAGCCGCAATAACATAATCCCATGTCGCTTAAACCCAGGTCCCCCAACCGTCTTCTAAAGCAAACGTGTCCTGTTAACGTACACTATGTTCAACGCTGTGAAGTCTGATGGTCGTGCTCGATCCACCTGCTCCTCATCCTGTCCTCCATTAGTGGAAAGAACCTATACAGGGCAACTGTCATTAAATAAAGGACAATAAAAATATCAACTTATCTCTAATTTAAAATCATGTTAATTGTTTAGCTTAAATTAAAAAAAAATCCAGTTTTATTTAGTTCTTCCCTTGCTTTGATACTAGTAAAACTGATTACCAAGTAGCGATTGAAAACTATTCTTCCTTCAAAAAAAAGATTAGATTTGATTTTGCAAGCAGAAACTGCAAGAGCAGTTGCGTAAATTGCTACATATTAATTCGGATTAATGGCTAATTTTAGATTTAAACCGAAGCCCACCCTAAAATCTTCATTGTACTTATACACTTGCTGCCATGCAGTTCGTAAAAAGAGGGTGTGACTCAAACGTGTCACTGCCATCCTGACACTAGATGGTAGAGTTCTGCAAAATCTCGCGCGAGTTTGATAATTTTTTCCAGCCTTAATGAGTGTATTGTTTTGGGGGGTTTAGCCGGTCATGGCTAACACAGCGATAGCCCGCAGCTAGCGGGTGTGTGTGTATGTGTGTGTGTGTGTGTGTGTGTGTGTGCGTGTGCGGCAGTGCTGCGGCAGCCGCAGCCGTACATGGTGGCGCTGACGCTGTTCACGCTGGAGGTGTGTGTGTATGTATGTGCGTGTGCGGCAGTGCTGCGGCAGCCGCAGCCGTACATGGTGGCGCTGACGCTGTTCACGCTGGAGGCCCGCGACACCATGGTGAAGATGCTGCCCGAGGTGCTGCTCGAGCTCTCCAAGATCTCCGACACCAAGCTCATCGCCAGCCCCATGCTCGAGTTCTTGTCCAGTGAGTCCATACACACATTATACACAGACTCCCTCCGGCACCTTGGAATGGAATGGAACTATACAAGCTTTACTGAATAATTTAAACGCAGTCAAATTGTTACAACGTTTATTCAGCTTGTTGTGTATTTTGAATTCTGAATTAAATCTTCATCAAGTTCTGTGAGACTAAAAGGATAGCCCATAGAGTACTCTCTCAAACAAAAAATATATTTCCCAAAAATTTAACAAACCAAGCACATCTAAGGTAACACATATTAAAAATACAGTCAAATTGAGAAATTCTTCGTTTTTAGAAAAATAGCTAAATACAAGTATACAAACTGTTGCAAGTGTATATATTTGTCGCCTTGGAGGGTAATGGAGCTATTCCACAGATTTACACTTCTGAGTTATGGACGTTTAAAAAACAAATGATGTGCGTGATAACAGATATTTTAACATAAATCAGCTTCATATTTTAGTAGAGAGTTCAAATTTTCACACTAGATTATTAAAACGAGTTACCATCGTATAATACAATTTAAAAATACCTAAATATTATGGTTTTTAAGTTATGTGGCTTACGCCTGTTGACGACGATTGTAAATACAATGTAATACTCTTATTACGCGGTGTAAGTCTTAGTAGACTAGACTTTTTAATGACAATATGTTATTGCGAATAATCTAGGAAAGTTAAGATTAAAAACACTGGAGAAATCTAGAAATAAAAGAAAGAGATAGCTGTTTCTATCGATAACAATAGCTGCCGTTACCCAAACAGCTATGCCATAATTGACCTTCTCGCAAAGTGCATAAGGGTGAAAATAGTGTGCACTATGTCTTGTTTACGCCTACCTTGTTTACGACTTTTTTTTCGGAACTTTTGAGAATATGATCGAACTTAACCATGTGTATAAATAAGGATGTATTGGCGGTTAGCAGTCAATGTTATAAAGTGATTTAGAAGCGATAGTTCGAACGATCAGTGTGAAGCGATATGCGAAGTGATACGGAAAGTGTGTTAGTTTAGTGATTCGGTTTATTCAGTTAGTTCTAGTGGAATACAGTGACGGTGATATTAGTTAGTAGTTATTAGTGTTCGTCAGTGTGTATTGTGGTGTAATGTACATTAGTGTGACAATACACGGCCTTAAAATAAGTGGAAACTATACTTAGATTTATTGGCAAATTTAAGAAAAACCTGCTTACAGTCATAATATCAGTAAGATGAATTGACTAATATAAACTTTGACTCTCACAACACGTAAACATACTTAACTCCATTTCGCAAAAAATTTGGCTTGGACCAATTGCCCTCCAAGGCGACTTAAGTTTCCTTGTGTACCATACGAAGAGTTTGCAGACAAAATGGAAGAAGCTATAAAGCTTCCAAGTCAGAGAGGAATATTGTTAGCTGCAGGGACTTTAATATTAATATTTTAGAACTGTCTCATCAGAACTATCAACCTTCAACAATTATAGAATACATAAAAAAATGTTTGAATCTACTAAGGTTACTGCTATTAGTGTTACTCGTATAGACTACATAATTCCTACAAATAGTACTAACATAATTCCTACAAATTGTGCAGTTAAAATGTACCTATTAAAGTTAGATCATTTTTGTTTATTACTTTAATTTGCTAGAGTAATATAATTTTTTGTTTCCTACATATTCAGGTTGACTAATAAGTCTGTACATGTTTAAGGAGCGTGTTTAGTATTTGTTTCTGGTATTGAATATGTAAAAGTATTGCGTATTGAGTACTTCGTCCACGTGGAAAAAATTCTAAAATAAAAATAGGCTAAATTGCTTCTTATTAATGTGACTTAATAGATAGTCCTGTGGTTTTACCCGCATAGTTCTCGTACCCGTGAGATTTCCGGGATAATAACTATCCTATGTCCTTTTTCGGGTCTCAAATTATCTTTGTACTAAATTTCATTCAAATCGATTCAGTGATTTAGGCGTGAAGAGGAGATAGATGTACAGAAAGCTATATTCGCATTTATAATATTAGTATGGAACTATGGATTAAAACTTACATGAAAATAAGAGCACAGACCGAGTAACACATAAGAAAATGTACACAACTGGCATTAATTGTATATTGTATATAGTATAGTAGTGCGCGTGTGTACGTGTGTGTGTGTGCGTGTGCCCGCAGCGCTGACGCGGCTGCCGCGCGCGTTCGCGTCGTTCGTGGAGGACCAGTACATGTCGGTGTTCGCCATCGTGCTGCCGTACACCAACCCGTCGCGGTACAACCACTACGTGGTCTCGCTGGCGCACCACGTCATCGCCGCCTGGTTCCTCAAGTGCCGCCTCTGCTACCGCCGCAACTTCGTGCGCTTCATCATACACGTCAGTGCCACACCAACACACGACACGCACCCATCCCACACCTTACTCTACTTCGCAAATTCCACACTCTCCGTATATACATGAAAATTCAAAAACTGATTCGAAGTTTCCACTTTAAACATTCCATACAGTTGTGGTAACAAAGCAATAGCAGTTTCTGGCAGCGTGGACTGCGTAAAAACTGACTTTAGTACACACATAACTTACTTTATATTGTTACTTCAAAAAAAAAGTGTAACTCCATAAAATTAAAATAAAAGACTAGTAAGTACTTACACACAGTAGAAAAAAACTTGTGATTGAAATAGGCAAAAAGAGAGAGAGAGAGAGAGAGAGAGAGAGGGTGATACAATGAAGGAGTTGAGGGAAAACTTTTTCGTATTTTAAAAGTAAACAATTACAGTAAAATCTCTTTGGTTGTACTATTTACATCTGGTTGGTTTCGTAACCACGATATTATTTGAATAATAAAAGGCTGTGTGATGTATTCTCATTCTCCCGTCCTGCTAAATCTTTATGTGTTTACTAGCTGACCCGCGCAGCTTCGCCCGCGAGTATATTAATAAGTCGTCCATATAGCTTTTAATAAAAATTTCGTCCGCTATTTCAGTCCTCCAGGGACTGATTTTTGAATAAAAAATTAACCTATGTTTGACCCCGGATCTTTAAGTATACCCATGCCAAATTTCATGAAAAACGGTCCAGCGGTTTAGCCGTGAAAGCGTAACAGACAGACAGACATTCGCATTTATAATATTAGTATGGATTTCTCTATCGTGTCACATTTCCATTTTATCGCATTTCAAATCACAGTAATTGTAAATAACTTTAATTTCAAAAATAATAATGACATTGTTGCATTGAGGGTCGTGGGTGTGATGTGCAGGGTCTCCACAACTACATCATCATGCCGTTCGAGGAGCAGCTGCAGAGCCACGCCAACAGCGGCCGCCTCGCCAACGAGGACTCCTCCAACCGACAGAGGAGCTCCAGCCTCGTGAGTTTACGCATTTCATTTAAATACAATAAATGACCGTGTAGGATTCAATTGTTTGTATAACAACAAAACAAACGCATATATATATTTATATAGACTAACTAGCTGTTGTCCACGACTTCGTCCGCGCGGACTTCGTTTACTCCGCACAGCTCCTCCGATAGCGTGATAATATGTAGCCTATATGTTGACCCGACCTATTAGTAATATTCATGCAAAATTTGAAGTAAATCCATGCAGTACTTTTTGAGTTTACCCCGGACATACATACAGACAAAAATTCTAAAAACTATATTTTTGGCTTCGGTATCGATTGTAGATCACGCCCCAAGTATTCTTTTAAAAAAATATTCAATGTCCAGTTTTGACTTTCCTACGATTTTATTATATGTATATGTATAGATAAGATCATTAGCAATTCTAAAGAAATAAATTTAAAGTCATTTTAAATGTATGCATCATCTTTCCCCGTTCGCTCTTAAAAATAGACCATCTACCTACCAATCTACTAGGTAGTTCGATACTAAACAATAAACATATCGCGCCTATCATGTGGCTGCGTTTCCGATCCGGTAGAAGTTACTACCGGATCATCGTCATAATCAAATCATCATCATAACCGGAATATAAAAATAACCTGATTTTTTTATATATCATAAGATAGCAAACAAGCAGGCACCTAATTTGTTTTATTTAGAGAGCTATTTGAAACCTACTTGTGTTCAGGGCTCGCGGGCAGTGTCCCGCGCTCCGCTAGGCTCAAGGGGCGGAAGCGGGAGTGGGAGCGGAAGCGGAAGCGGAGGCGGGAGCGGGGGCGGGGCTCCCGCTGCCTTCCACGTGGAGCTCACCGAGACCTGCGTGGACCTGCTGGCGCGGTACACCTTCACGCCCTGCAGCGTCAAGCCGCACAGGTGACACTACACTACACTACACTAGCCGCCCCCACGTGGAGCTCACCGAGACCTGCGTGGACCTGCTGGCGCGGTACACCTTCACGCCCTGCAGCGTCAAGCCGCACAGGTGACACTACACTACACTACACTACACTACACTAGCCGCCCCCACGTGGAGCTCACCGAGACCTGCGTGGACCTGCTGGCGCGGTACACCTTCACGCCCTGCAGCGTCAAGCCGCACAGGTGACACTACACTACACTACACTACACTACACTAGCCGCCCCCACGTGGAGCTCACCGAGACCTGCGTGGACCTGCTGGCGCGGTACACCTTCACGCCCTGCAGCGTCAAGCCGCACAGGTGACACTACACTACACTACACTACACTACACTAGCCGCCCCCACGTGGAGCTCACCGAGACCTGCGTGGACCTGCTGGCGCGGTACACCTTCACGCCCTGCAGCGTCAAGCCGCACAGGTGACACTACACTACACTACACTACACTACACTAGCCGCCCCCACGTGGAGCTCACCGAGACCTGCGTGGACCTGCTGGCGCGGTACACCTTCACGCCCTGCAGCGTCAAGCCGCACAGGTGACACTACACTACACTACACTACACTACACTAGCCGCCCCCACGTGGAGCTCACCGAGACCTGCGTGGACCTGCTGGCGCGGTACACCTTCACGCCCTGCAGCGTCAAGCCGCACAGGTGACACTACACTACACTACACTACACTACTATAATAAACACTACCACTTTCTTCATGCACTGTTTTATCAAATTATTAGATAAAATTAATTGCAATATAAATGAATATTTTGGCTGATAATAGTATATTTGAATGTGTAAAATTATTGTTTGGCTAATAATTAGAGACTCAAATAATTGGCGTAATTATTTAAATTTTGTTTTTACAATTAAAAGATAACGTTTATATATTTATTATAACTTTCAGATCTTTGGTAAATGGTTTTAAAAATATTATATATTCACACAGCATATTATTGTAAAATAGGCTGGTATTATTTCAAAGTGACCTAATAACATGTGCAATATGTTCTTGTCAATAAAATATTCTCTCATTCGTTCATCAAAAAAGGTAACTAGTCTACTTGTATGTGTAGTCATAGAAATAATTAAATGTCAACTCCATCTTGTTAGTGTTGGTTGCTGTCGTATTCCATTTTGGAAAAAAATTAAGTTCCCTGCTCAAATTTAACTGCTACTAAATCTAAAAAGAAGATTTAATTGCTCATCTCGAGGATGACAACTTAACAGTTATATAATCTGTGTGTGTAGGTAGACGTCTCTATGATCAGTAAAGGTGTTTGCTGTGTTGTGGTATTTAAACATATGTAGGAAGAGTGGTGTGTGCGCAGGAGCGACACGGCGGAGTTCCTGTTCAGCGGCGGCCAGTCCAGCACGTGGCTGGTAGGTCACAAGCTGGTCACCGTCACCACCTCGGGCTGCCAGCAGAATTCCATCAAGCGGGGCCTCTGTGAACGGTAACCCTTCCATTGAATTACGACAAACTGACTGTAACATCATACATCCAATTATAATTATTTTTATCTAGTCACAAAAATTAAAGGATTATAAAAAAATCTAATAGTTTTGGATGATTTTCAACGAGCTGTAACTCCACGCAAAATTGTATAAAAAAAGAAAAAAGCAAATTGTAGTTTGAAGTGTCTAGTTTTCAGATACGACTACGTTTTTTTATCATGTTTGGGTCTAGAGAAATCCTAACAAAATTACCAAGAAATAAAATCCAAATTTTTATATATCGCCGTATAGATTATAGAGTATTGATTTGTTGCCTTATTTATAGATTATAGAGTATTGATTTGTTGCCCTGACGATGTGTTAAACCGCGAAACCAGTTAGTATTAATGTAATAAAAACGAAGTAAAACGGTACAAGTGTTACAAGTTAGCATGGTGTTTTATCGGCAACACCACGTTGGCTGGTGGCGACGATATTCAGTGTTCAAAGTATATAAGTGGTAATGTTGAAGTAAGTGATGGTGGTGTGTGTGCGGCAGGTGCGCGGCGCTGTGCCGGCAGCACGCGGAGAGCGTGGCCAGCCCGCTGCCGCCCGCGCCCGCGCCCGCGCCCGCGCCCTCCACCGCTGCCGCGCCCGCGCCCGCGCCCGCTCCCGCTCCCGCGCCCGCACCCGCACCCGCCGCGCCCGCGCCCGCACCCATCGTACCAGCGGCGCCGCAAGTGAGTCCCATATCATATATACATGCGTCTGCTGATTAGATATCATTTATTGTTTACTTTTATACTTCTACAGTACTATTGCTGACTTTTTAAATATCGTTAATAATGAATAACGATTTCCACGCTTAAAATAATAATCGTTAGTTCATTGTCCAATATTTTTTTCTAAAATCTCAATTAATAAAACCGATTGAAGATGTCATTAAAAAGATTAATTAGACATATTTAGACGGGTTTATTTATTAACAAATATTTATTAAATTGAAGGTACAAGTAAATGACAGCGAGGAGCAGCCCGCCCTCAACAACCACGCGCCGGAAATCAAACGGTAAGCCACAGCTACCGGTCACCGTTCACATAAATAATGTTTACTACAATACTACTGAACTATTAGAGATAATTTAAATACGCGCATATCTTTACATTATATCTCTTGCGGGTAGAAAAACTAAAGCTAGTTATAACACCTTGTTTCTTCACATTCGACACTCTTACACAAACAAACAACGATGATTGACAATTTTTAATGTGTTCTTATTACGAATTATAGCTTTAAAAAATACAGTCGTAACATATAACTTACAACAATAATAACAGCTATACAACAATAATTACTTCTCAATGACATGAACGTTAAAAGCCGCACAGGCTTTAAACGTTTAAATATTTCCGTTTTAAAATAAATATTCAATGAAAACAATTTATAAGTCTGGAATGTTCATAATAAAATCCTCTTCGTTTATCGTGGGTTTCCCCTCGGTGAGTTGATTTCAGAAGTGCGCTAACATGTTCAACCTATATGAAAGAATCATACCCAACTGGATTTATTGTAACTTTTAATTATTCTCTAGCAATGAAAAGTTTTCATTGTTAGAAAAACTTAACATTATTAACCAACAAAATAACAATTAAACCTGTTTTTTTAATAGAATAAAGCAGTTTTTTGCGTTCAAAAGTCGAGACTACATTCGTATTTTTATTATTTAATACTTATTTAAAACATTTTTGCTAGTTGTACTTTCCGGTCCTTCGAGCCGAACAACCATAAAATGTAAATATGTTAATAAATTGTCGAAATGTTTTTTTGTGTTTGTTTCACTCATCAGAGCGCTACCATGATGAAACCGGCGTGATTATATTTATTTATTTGTAATGATCTAGAATTTATTAAAAATTTACTCTCTAATAGGTGAGATTTGATTTGCGAAATTCGCTGTGTCTTCTGTGGTTTTATTAAAGCATACAAGAAATACTTACATATTTATTTAAATTTACACCTATTATTTATTTATGTGTTAGAACGCAAGGTAAGATCATCTTTGAACTAACTGGGAAATATTACTCCCTTTTACTGTAAGCAATACTGATTATGTCGGGCGTTCATTTAATATATTAACACCGCAATTGATTGCCTATATCTGTTTGTATTAGATTTCCTAAAAGAGAACAAATCATAGTTTCACACCTTTTGAAAACTAAAGGCTGATCTTATTCAGTAGACGTAAGGAAGCTATTCATTATGAAATTTCACCGGTGGGAGGGCCGCGCCCCCGGCTGCACGGCCACCACATGTTGTTTGTCACTGTCGTGAAACACCAACCAACGCTGTGTTTCGGGGGGAAGGGCAAGACATGCAGTGTAATTACTGGCACTGAGACTTAACATCTTATGTCTTTGGATAGGCAACACATGAATGGAATACCTGGGCTAGTTCCAGCCCAGGTATCCCATTGTTGTTCATCGGCGACGTCGACCACTTACCATCAGGTGGCACGTCTGCCAGTTTGCCTATCTCAATAACATAAAAAAATATATTATTCTAAGGGAAAGGGTTAATCATTAACAATTATTATCAATTAAAGCTAACCGGTTGATAGTAATCTAATATATCTGTCAAAGCGGTCTATACCGCACTTAGCCACACTACGGGCCGTTCTGTGCAAAAGGTATAGTGGCTATTCCTGCCAACCCAGCTCATTCCAGAACCTTAGATGTATGCTTAAATAACTCCTTGTGTGTTTTACTCTGATTGAAGAATTGAGCCCTTAGGTATGGAATTTTGTCGCCCTAAAGATCATGTGGTGAGGGAACGAAGTCAACTTGGTTTAGACACGCCCTAAATGTATCCTTTCCCTACTGTCCATTAATCCTATGGCATGCATGTGTTTATGATAGTTACTTTGTTTTCGGGTCAGTTCAGGATTTAGCTCAGGAGATGCTTGTTTAGTTTGTCTACAACTGGTTAGCATTCTCCAGTAGTATTTTTTGCACCTTATTTTGGTGATATCTTTGTTTTTACTTGATTAAAGTGTAGAGAGAGGTTATTATTGGTTCGGGACCTATAATTACCATCTTTGACCCCTTTTTACTTGACAATCAAACTGCATCACTTTCTATCCTTAATTTGTATTTTATTTTTATTTATTGGGCGAGAACTGACTTAAGAGTTATTGTAGTTTTTGCCAATACAATTGACTTTTTAACTGACTTGCGAAAAGGTGCTGTTTCTGAAATCAGTTGTATCTTTGTTTTGCTATTGCCCCAAAACTCTGTCAGTTATTAATTGACTTATCTTTTTTTTTTTAACATGGAAGTACCATGAAGTCTCATAAAATTTGATGTAGGTCCCAATCCAGTATTCCAGAGATACAAGATTGAAAGTCAGTTGTAACAGTTTCATTGCGTTTAAAAATTCATATTTCTTTGCATACTGTTGTCCAAACATTTTTTTACGGTCCGCTAAACTCAAATCACTCATTTGTGCTATCTTTTAAAATTTAAATCATTGAGAATTGTAATATTTGTATTTTTAATGTTACAATTTTACAATGTTTAATTACACAAGAAATGTGCGCCCGACATTACAGTACAATATTAGTGGAGTTGTGCTTGCATCCTGTCTATCTCGAAATTGAATTTGAACTACTCTTGTGACTAAACATGACAATTGGCCTTCGATAGAATGTAAACAGGCTGCATGCTGCTTGCGTTTTAACATGTACCACCTGTGTTATTGACACACACTCGACGTACCTATAGCTTAGGCTAGTTCTAGACTTAGTTGAAAAAAAAACGAGTCTTACAAAATGTTTAAAATATTTGGTGAAACCATTAACTGATATATAGGTGCATTAAGGACCTGAATTATTGTAATCGAATGAATGACACTCAAATTATTAAATATTATTTGAATGAATGTTTGCACTTGGTATTACATCTTCCTGTTTCACTGATTTACATGACAATTTAACATATTCAGTTTTGGAGGTGTTAGAGGTCACTATTTGCATTGTGACCGAGACTAGAGTCAGACGTGACAAGCTTGCTTTAAGCGTCTGTTATTGTACTGATTGGGCGCTAAAACCCTGAGTTTTACCTTTGTATGTTCGCTCGCTATTATATATGTTGTGTAAGTCTATGCAAAGTCCTCCCATTTATAATTCAATTTATAGCGATGACGAAATTAAATGTGCTTAAGACACGTCTGTAATTATTAAATCTACTTACGATAGTATTGCAGTTAAAGATGTTGGTGAATCTATGTATGTTTTATTACTGCACACTGTACAATATGAGCAAGAATTGTTCCTAAAAATTTGTACATTTGAATTATTTTAGGTTTTATGAATACATTTCTTGAAATAATAATCGTAGATTATTTGGGCGGGATTTATACAATTTGATGAGACTGCTTGTAAAAAACACTCGCAATGAGGACGGATCACAATGTGTAGTTAATCGTGGAATTTGCAAACTCTGTCTGTAGATTATACATACACGACTCCAGCCCGCCTAGGATGTTAATCAGAAATCAGAAGAACTTTATTCAATAAAACTTTTTACAAGTTATTTTGACACGTCAACATATTTTTTAAAACTACAACCGAATCTGAAACGCTAACGCTCTTGGCCACACACGAGAGCGATATTTGGCGATGTGTGATAATAGTCCGTTATTCTAACATGGCAGCATATATTAGACTGTTTTATGTCGACTGCTGACGTGTTAATTGGAACCACGTGTGAAGCTATGTTTTGTCGGTAGTCGGGTGGAGATTTGCCCGGTTTCTATATCAGTAAAACAACTAGTTTTAGTTACGAGCAGTACATTTTTTACAAGGTGTAAGCTAAAATTGTGTTCCTATAAATGTCAAACTATCAAATATCCAAACAATTAGTTTGCGTATTCGATTCGTAACGAAAACTTCATGTTTTCAAGTGTTTTCCAGAGCAATATCGTAACATAGTTTTTGCGATATGTCTTGATTATTCGATTTACCGTAGGTTTAGGTTTTGGTTTAGGTTTAAAATTTAGAGGTAAAGTGTTTTTAAAATAATTCTTCTAAGTAAATATATAACAGACTGAAAAAAACAGTATATTGAGCATTGCTTTAATTCACATGTAATAAATATTTTAGGTTTCTATTGAAATACTTACGTACTAGTAAAAAAAATGATAAATTGAACTGATTTTGTAATTTTTTAATATTATTTTATTTTTATATTTATTTTATCTAGCAACAATTATTTCGTCATTTTGGCTCTGTGTTGCACTTTTCTGTTGGAAAATGCATAAAATAAAATATTAATGGTTGTGTTTGTCCTGAAAGATAACTCTGACGCCTATTTTCGTAAAACACTATGCAGGGATTGTCTTCGTTTTAAAAAACCGTTATCAAAAATTATATTCTTGCTCTATAGTGCACTAAATTAAGGCTTAATCTTGCAAAAACTGTAATATCCTTCGAATCTGTTATCTGTTATCTGTTTACATTATCTCTGTAATATCTGTCTACATTATCTGAATATCTGTTTACATTATTACGATATTCCCCTTGAAAGAACTTGAAAACATGAAGTTTTCGTTGCAAATCGAATACACGCTCTTAACGCCTCGTTATTATTAAATTGGTTCCTAATAAATACTGCTACGATTGACGGATCGTCGATTATAGGAACTCGGCAAATGTCTTCTGGCGAGAAAATAAGTCGACAAAATAAAGTTACATATCGTGCGGGCCGAGCGATATCTGTCTCGTGTCTCGGTCGCTTGTGAGACAAATCTGATTCTTTAACGGAGAGTGAAATATGTGAAGTACTTATGAAGGTGTGTAAAGAGGAGTAGTACAGGGGTGTGTGTGTGCAGCTACAGCAAGTACTCGCTGCAGCACAGCCGCTCCACGGAGACCTCCTGCTCCTCCCTGTCCGTGTCCGAGCTGCCGCCGCCCTCCAGCGGACTGTCCACCAGGTCGGCGCCCCGCCCCCGCCCCGCCCCACCCCCGCTCCCCACCCCACCTCACTCGCTCTACTCACACATCTAAGTTTCACCGCTCTCACGATCAATGCAATCATTTTGTTTATGTTAAAACTACCAATATTACACAACATGACTTGTTCTGTATACTGCGGTTCGATCTGTGAGTCAAATTTGATCTTAGATTTCTGCTAACCTACCGCACTAGATAACGTTTAATCCATGTGTGACGATAGCGTGAGCTTCGTAATTTTTTTTTTTAAATTAACATTTTTAACTTCACGGTGAAAATAAATGTTGCAGAGTAAAGATTGTGACATGCAGCTAGCTCTTCTGATGTACAAAAGGTAGCAATCATCTGTACCTAGTCTTGCCCTTAATATTGGTACAAAGAAAAAAAACATTTTTTATATTGCATGTCACATTTATTACTATTACAGTGAGTTAATTTAATTCATTAATATAAAACCATTTAAAACAAATAAAGCTCACAAGTGGTCCCCATTGGTTGCAATACAGTTCTTTAAACTTTGAGACATGTTATCAAGAGAAGCACGCACTTTTTCCATGGAAAAATTCTTCGCTACCAATTGTTTAGGTTTAGTTTAGTTGCACAGACCGTATAAATCGCTTGCCCACAGCACCAAAGAAAAAACGGATTTACTGGGCTTTTTCTTTGCACGCAATTCATCTTAATGGTGGGAAAAGCCTCCACACACAATAATGTAACTCAATGCTCGATATGATATTTGGAGTCTATTGTTAACAAAAAGTTGTTGGAGTACCTGCAAGAATATCAGCTAATAAACGACGAACAATACGGTCGTCGGGATGGTTCTGCTGGTAATCTATTGATCTACCTTACTCATCGCTGGGCTGCAGCCATTGAGGGCAAGGCTGAGGCATTTGCGGTCAGCCGCAATGTTTCTAAGGGCTTTGACAGGATTTGGCATAGGACACTTTTGTCAAAACTGCCATTTTACGGACTGTTCATGAAAATTCAAATATGGATCGCCAACTTTTTGGCCGGGTGCAGCATCAGAATCGTAGTTGACGGTATATGCTCTAAGCCGGAAAAACACTGGTGTCCGTCAAATATATAATATCAACTATACTGTTTCTTCTGTATATCAATGATAATCTGCAAACTAACAGCATTCATTGCTATGCAGATGACAGTACAGGAGATTTTCTGTACATAGGTTGTGTACAGAATGACACAGGACACAGGCAGATGAGAGTCGAAATAGGCTCGCATCTGAAATTGAGACATCTTTGGAGCGGGTCTCAGATTGGGTGAACAAAACCTTGTATCATTTAATCTCCAAAATACTCAAGCGTGTGCGTTATCCACCAAAAAAACGTTTATCATGGCTCCCATATTCTGGAACATCTCGCCCACCATTTCTAACAGAATAAACATTTTAGTGACGCAAATGACGTCCAGTTCCACAATCATTAGGAGAGTAAAGCTAAGTTAGCTTCAGAGAAAGCTGGGGGTGCTGAATCGTGCAAGATGATACTTTACGTCAGGCCATATGCTTATATATGCTTTATTAAGTGCAAGTTTGGGAGGGAGCACCTAAGTATCAAACCCCCCAATTTGATTAAACACGTATACGTAGAGCAGTAGGGATTGTGACGATCCCACTCTTACCAGCGCTCTTGAACCACCAAATCTTCAGAGAGACATTGGATCTCTGTGTGTGTTCTACCGTACGTATATTGGGGAGTATTCTAAGTTATTTAATTTAATACCGGCATCTACGTTCCGCTATCGCACTACACGTCGAAGTGCGAGATTTTATTCGCTCCATGTCGACGATTGGTCAGCCATGACTATTCGATTTGTCGTACCTTTATACGAACAGTCAAACACTGGAACAGCCTACCTCACAAGTTTTCCGAGTAACTTTGATATTGGAATTCTTAAGAAGAGGATCAAAAAATTCTTAGAAGCCGGCATCACATTGGCAACCAACCTTTTGAGTTTGCAAAAATCCGTGGGCAGAGGTGACCGCTTTCCATCAGATAGCCCACTTGCTTGTATGCCTGTGGTACTATAAAAAAGCAATGAATTTAAATAAAACTAAGAATAATATGAGCCATACAATTATAAAAAATTAAGAACACTGGGTAATATTTTGAAACTAGAAACTTTTAAATTGAAACTCTGAAATCTTTTATTATTAAAACATTTTCCTAGACCTATATCTGGCCTGACAAATAACATAACACATTCACATTCCGGCCGCGCTAACATTTCTCGGGAACTTGTGTCTGAAGTCGAGGATTTATTGAACAAAGTCTCGGAATGGGGTCGACTAAATTTAGTCCAATACAACCCAAGGAAGACACAAGTTTGTGCGTTTACCGCCAAGAAAACACCTTTTGCCGTATCCCCTCGTTTTGAGAATACCCCTTTGATTGCCTCAGCCAGCATTGGAATTCTTGGTATCGACATATCAAATAACGTCCAGTTTCGCAGTCATTTGGAAGGTAAAGCAAAGCTGGCGTCCAAAAAAATTGGTGTTCTGAACAGGGCGAAACAGTACACACCAGCCGACCGTTTGCGACTATACAAGTCGCAAGTCAGGCCTCATATGGAGTATTGTTCTCATCTTTGGGCAGGGGCTCCGCAGTACCAGCTCCTTCCTCTTGACCGCATACAACGTAGAGCATCTCGTATTGTCGATGACCGGGCTCTTTCCGATCGGCTTGATACTTTGGCGTTGCGAAGAGATGTTGGTTCTCTCTGCATCTTCTATCGCTATTACCACGGGGAGTGTTCCGAGGAGTTGTTCGGCTTAATACCACTCGCTGATTTTCACCATCGGACATCACGCCAAAATTCTAAATTCCACCCTCACCATTTGGATGTCTGCAAGTCCACTACAGTGCGATTTTCAAGGTATCTTTTGCCCCGCACGACTGCTCTGTGGAATCAATTACCAGCGGATGTGTTTCCGAACCGATACGACTTAGGGGCCTTCAAGAAAAGAGCGTATTCATTTCTTAAAGGCCGGTAACGCACCTGCAGTACCTCCGGTGTTGCAGCTGTTCATGAGCTGCGGTGATCACTTACCATCAGGTGAGCCTCTTGCCCGTTTGCCCTCTATTCCATAAAAAAAATTGAAAATTTGACTTCTATTATCTTTGTAAACCCTTTTGCTTGAATACACCATCATGTAAATTAGTTCTTAACGTAGAAGTAAAAAAAGGCTTCAAAAAATAATTATCTGCTTGATCTAAATTACGTGATTTAAATAACTGCTAAAACGTATGTCGCATTCACAGAGTTTGATAAACAAAACAAAGAACAACCTCTCTATCGATCTAACTTTGAATATCTGACAAAAGCAATTTTTATTTACCTTTTGATATTCTTTCATTCATATTCCAAATAAACTTATCCCCACTTTAACATCCTATTTATTAGAAACGGCCTTTGGCATGATTGTATGCTTATGTTTATCAAATGCTAATTTTGTAATTTATTTTAGCACTATCGATTTCCATGACTAGCACAGCATGTTATTGCGTTGCGATTATAATGTCAAGATGTTGTATATTTTTTAATCTGTATCTGTAGTCGTAGTTAGCGCTACGCTGATATCTGTGTGTCTATATTATATTACATTTTTCTTACACAAGCCACAATCAACTCCATATTTTCATACACTATTCAACTTATAAGTAAAAAACACCGCACAATTACACTTTTTATATCTGCACAATTGCAGACATCAATAATATTAATCAGTGTAGCGCTTGGTACGGCTCATAACTGTTAATTAGGCAAATTCCATTTTGATATTGAAATATCTGACTAGGCCAAAAAAAGTGATAAATTTCACCGAACAGACCGAAAAGAATATTCTACGGATATAAAATAATATTATATTTACTTAATTCCTGTGAGACCTGGTAAATGAACCTAAATTTTTTATCCTTCCTATCTACTATGATTAGTTAGTAGAATGCAAATTATATTATTTTTTCCACTATATTTAAGATATTTCAATACGGAAGAAGCATCTGGAAAGTGGAATTTCCTCACTTGAATATATTGCAGTATGCTTCTTTATGTTTGGCGTAAAGCTTAGCTATTTCTGTGTTTATAGGTAATTATAAGCAAAAATATATAAAGAAAATATTCTGTACATAGCACCATAAGATGATCTTAGTCCAAGCCAAGCCATCTCTTAAGAGATCACTCTCTAAAAACGATGATTGTACTGAATGAAATATGTTTCAGGAATATATGTATAAATAATGTATTAATTTAAATATGAAACTAGTATTAAAATTATCGATAATGTATTTAAATGTATAAATTAACCTAAAAGCTTTTAAAGATTCAAAAATATAATTTATAAAAATAAGTTTCAAAAATGTTTGTTCTTTTATTCCGAGGTCTAGCATAAGTCTTAAGAAAGTGCTGAATTGTTATAAAATATTTCTCAATGTAACGTCACAGTGATTTAATTTTAAAATTTAACTAAATCAAGAAGTCTTTGTACCACTTACTATGAGAATCGTTATATTTCATACAGATTATCTTTACCAATCTATGCATATCAGTCATGACATTTTAATTTTAAACTGTATATTTATTCGAAATCAGAAGGCTCAATGCCATTCTGTTACATTTATAACTTCGAAACCGACGAGAAGTTTGCTAAGTACAAAGGGAAACTGTTACACAAATCACTTCCTTGTTTTTATTGTTTTTGTACAAAGGTTCTTTTTGTATAATTTTCACACTTCTAAGCTCAGTGATATCCTTTTAGCGTCAGTCATCTAACCAACCTAACTAACTAGATGGTAGAGTTCTGCATTGTCTCGCCCGGGTCTGCTACCACCGCCTTGCCTATTCTTGCTGCAATAGCGTCAGTGCTTGTCGATGTCGTGTTCCGGTTTGGAGGGTAAGATAGCCGCTTAACTTATGCATCATGTGGCATTAGACCTCGCCACAAGGTAGCAACGCATAATATATAGAATGGTTGACTCTTTCCATCAGGACCCATCTGCTTGTTTGCTATCTTATAACATAAAAAAAACCTCAATAGACATATTGAACAATAAGTATCTGAGATAGAGAATACACAAATTGAAATGACTATATATGACGTATCCCAAGTAACAATCAATAACAAATACAATAGGGCAAGTTGAATTTTTACAGACACATTTGTCTAAAAATATAATGCAAACACATAAAATTGACCTCAAACTATTCCATTCACTACAATTATCATGTAAAACAATGTTAAATAAAAAAAATAAGTTCTGTTACTGTTAAAGTACTATAATAATATTTTCTTTATATCTAGTTATATTTTACTGTAAAATTTAATCCGTAAATGTATATTTCAGACAAAACTCGTCGGAAAACAAATCTACGGATCCGATATTGGACACACTTAATCAGTTCTCTCAGCATTTCGACAAAGTATCCATGGAAGTGGTAAGTGTCATATTTAAACTTTCTGAGTTCATTCTGATGTCCGTTCTATTAAAAATGGCAAAATTGTCACTACTTTGTGACCGAGTTCTGCGTGACTCGTCCGGGTAGGTGAAGAATATCTTTTATTTACGCCTGTATTGTCCAAGAATTCTGTGTCATATTAAGGTTTATAAAGCAAGGTAGCTGGAAACTTACGCAACGAGATCCTGTTGTCTAGAAATGAACAAACAGTAGTTTAATTATAGATATGACAGTTTGTAACTAAATTACTTACGGCCTGGCCACGCGAAACTCGCGCCCGTTATTGTTCGCGCGGCACGAACGGCGAAATGTCTGGCGACTGAAACAATTCTATAGAAAAGTACTAAACATGGCACGCGGTCCGGCGAGCGGCGGGGGACGCGCGCGAGCGGGAAACAAGTGCAACAACCGGCACAGTCCTCGCCGAAATACTCTAGGAGCCAGAATGATTTAGTTGTAGTTGCCAAGAAATACAATATGAACATTGTAACTTTCATTTTTAAATAGTTACTAGGCCAATAATTTGGAAGTATAGTTACCACAATATCATAATTATAAACAAAGACTAGAGATACCATTTTTATTTTTGCCCACTATATTGAATATTCATAAGAATATAATTATAATAGTGTTGCCAAAAAATCGATAGTTTTAATCTAGAAACGCCTAATATCGATTGGAACGTCAATAGTATCGATAGTACCAATCGTTGAAGATAAACGACTTTGTTTATCTTCAACAATTGATACTATATCGATACTATCGATCGTTTATTTTTTAAATCATGAATACTATCGATTGTATTGCTGTTTAATGATAATAATGTACTTACTAAGATGATTAAACCCTATCAATAATGGACTATCAAGCAGTAACACTATAATAGACAGTAACACTAAAGGATTCGACACATTATGTCTATACATTATGTCTACACTATAGAAAATTGAATATCTTTACTATACCCTGATTCTTATTTGAATCACGTACTACACATTATCTTTCAAATAGTAAGTGTTGAAGTACAAAACTATTCCCCTCCAAGCAATTACGAGATAAAGACATCTCGCTCTTGGACTATCTGGTCGCGGCGAAAAATGCTTGTACCCGTGGCCGCTGAATCCGCGTCGCGCCGCCGCCGCCGCGTGGCCGGCCGGTCACATGCTATACGATGCCACAACGACGCCCCAAATCTCCCACTTTGGGCGCCACTGCCGCTGGTTAGAATAGAGAAAACGACAGTCGATTGTAAAAAGTATGTATAACTGTATTCCTTTTTAAAAAACTTTAAAAAGGGAAATTGAAAATAGATAAAAAAGACATTTTCGACTAGTAGAGACCTACATATAATAAAGAAATTGAAAACGGGTAGTTTATAGTAAGCCATCTAAAGTTAATTTTGTTTACAAAAATCGTCATTTCTCAAACTATGGGCGAATAACTTTAAGTAAAAGCTTAAATTTTATTTAAAAAATATGTATATTACCTCTTTTTTGCGCGTGAATATATACAAGCTCTTGATTTGCATCCTGGCCAAATTTCAAGGGGTTAACATGTAATACATAAATAATCAATTGAAAGTACTTTAGTGGGCAATAACTATTAAACACTGCTTTTTTTGTTGTTGAAATTTAACAGTGTTTCAGAATTGATTCCTTACTACAAATAAAACAGAATGACTGTCCGACAACGCACACAGCGACAACAGTCAACAGCTGTTGCGCGCGCGCGCTTAGCTCGATCGGGCAATGGTCGCTCATTTCATTAGTAATAATTTTACCTAATTTTAGTTCGAAAATCACCTACATTATTGTCATAAATTTCGCTTGATAATAAGTTCAGTTTTGAGCATAATTGGAACACGGAAATCTCACTAATGAAAGTAATACTAGTGTGCCAAAGAAAAGTTCATTGACCTGTTATCAGCTGATCAATAAAATGTTTTAATTTATCCTGCAACATAAAGTTTAATAGTGCCAAAGAAAAGTTCATTGAACTGTTATCAGCTGATCAATAAAATGTTTTAATTTATCCTGCAACATAAAGTTTAATAGTGCCAAAGAAAAGTTCATTGACCTGTTATCAGCTGATCAATAAAATGTTTTAATTTATCCTGCAACATAAAGTTTAATAGTGCCAAAGAAAAGTTCATTGACCTGTTATCAGCTGATCAATAAAATGTTTTAATTTATCCTGCAACATAAAGTTTAAGGTAGTGATTTTTTTAATTGTAGATTAAATTAGTTCATTTGAAATTTTCTACCAAGTCTAAAAATGTTATTTACGTTTGATGGAAAGATAAATGTAATACCTACGTGGTGATTGATACTTTCGTCTTTTAGGTATTATTGGCGTAGTTATAAAGTTGAAATCAACTTATTTACAGTAAGAAAATTGATTGAACTAACGACGTATTTACAAAATGTACAAATAAATTAATTACCTACCTACCTAAGACGTGACACAAGGAAAAGTAAGGGGAAAAGGAAGATCTTCCCAGCCAGGCAAGGTGTACTGCCTGGGGACCGAAATCCATTTGAGAAGCGTTGAAACTTGTATATAGCACGAAAAAGATAAATAATTGTGATATCGCGATTCAGGGTTCGATTTTTGAATTTCATCATTTTCTGTTTTTTATTATTTTTTATTGTAGCGTTTGTGATTGTTTGAGCCGCTACATTGTGGCTGTGGATTTATATTGTTAGTGTTACTCGTATCGTAGGAAAAAAAAATATATTGGCGCTATTTCTATTAATTTGTGAAATATTTGAAATGTGTCAAAAGTGTTAAGTATTACAAAATAATTTGATACTTATATTCCATATAGGTTATATGGAATTGTGGTGGTGCTGTTTTGACCAAATACTCCAAACAGCACCAGCCAGCTTTTCAGATGGACTTCGGTCCTCAGGCAGTACACCTTGCCTGGCTGGAAAGATCTTCCTTCTCCCCTTCCATATCCTTTCGTGACGTCATCAACTTCCACAGTTGTGACGTCATCCCGACGTGATAACCACCACTAACAGCGACCATGCGCGCTAGAGTGATGACCCCTCGACAAGAACAACACGCAACAACCTTCTAATTATCAGTCATACTTCCTACTCATATCCCCCTCCGCTCTCATCATCACCAGTTACCTTCAAGCTGCTCCTTATCTACGCTTTTCGGAGTCCACTTTGAACTTTCCATGTTCACTGGATTTCCATGCAGCAACCCTGTCCCGCTCGTTCCGACTCATTATGAACCACATCCGAGCGCATTAGTCCCGACTCACCGCAGACTCAAGCACTCAAGGCACATACGCTTCACTGACTTATCTAGATCGACCTTCCGTCTTAGGCGAGAGTACTGTAGTGGTTCAAGCAATCTACAAACGCTACAGCAATAATAAAAAATATAAAACAATGAAATGCAAAATAAAATCCTGAATCCTGAAATGATATTACAATTATTTATCTTGTAAACACTATATAAGGCCATTTCAAAATAGATGAACATATTTTAACGCGTTCAGTTACATTATGTTCACCACATATTTAAAGCGTTCGGTCCGTGTAAACAAAGATATCCAGCTCTAAAAGAAAATGATTCGAGGGACTAAAATTTTTTGATTTTTACGAGTTTTTTTTTGTCTCAACGCTTTACGCCTATCTGAACAAAATAATCCACTTTTTACGCAAGAGTGAATAGTAAGGTAAATAACCTCGTGCCATATCTGTGGGTGTGCTTAAGTCACATAAATACTGCGCGCGTTTATCAGCTAATGGCTTTTACAATTCACTACAGTCTAACAACTCTCTGGCCCATACCGTAAAAGAGAAAGTTGATCTTCTGGGCTCGTTCTTTGCGGCCAACTCGACTCTGGATGATCAAGGGAACGCACCGTCAACCATCCCGTAGTGTGATAGTTCCATGCCGGAACTAATATTTCAGCAGCCTTCTATGCGTAAAGCACTACTTTCCTTGGACATCCACAAGTCGAGTGGGCCTGATAGATCCCTCCGAATGTGCTTAGAGTATATGCTCCAGAGTTGGCGCCAGTATTTGACGCACCTATTCCGGCTTTCCCATTCACTCGGTGTGGTACCTAATTCACGGAAGACAGCTTTAGCGTATCCCATCCCTAAAAAAGGAGATCGCTCTAAGTCGTCAATCTATCGGCCAATAGCCCAAACCTTCTTGTTCTCCAAAATCATCCTCAATCTCAGACACTTATAAACTGTCAGCTCCTGAAGTATTTAGAAGAGCACCAGCTGATTAGTGAGCGTCAATATGGTTTCCCTCGTGGCCTCTCAGCTGGTGATCTTCTGGTATACCTGACGCGTCGTTGGGCGGAGGCAGTTGAGTCCAAGGGGAGACATTGGCAATTAGTTTAGACACAGGGAAGGCTTTTGATCGGGTATAGCATGAAGCGCTTTTTTCGAAGCTGCCTTCCTATGGGCTTCCAGAGAAAATAAGCAAATGGATCACCAGTTTTTTGGCTGATCGGATCATTAAGGTCGTAGTCGACGGTGCATGCTCCGACATTAGGTTGTTAATGCTGGTGTTCCCCAAGGCTGCGTGCTATCACCGATACTGTTTCTTCTGCATATTGTTACGTACTTCGAGTTCGTAATTTGCAAGAAAATGCCACTTATATTAAACCGTGTATTTACAACGCAAGTACACAAACAACAAGATGTAATACGTAAATACACTATACACTGGTCACACTCGCTGCACTAGCACTAAACCGACTACGTTTAAAGAAAACGATTCTCTTATTTACTTAAACTGGTCACTTCGCTTCGCACTGGTCGCTTGTAATATTGCTTTCGATCACTGTAAAAAACTGCCTTCTATTTGTCAACACTTCCCTATTTTATACAATACTCTTCACATTCACATATTATTTGTTTTTTAAGTACGAAAGATTATCGTTTAAATACGAGACTGTTTGGTAGCATAATTGTGCACACACGGCGGCGCACTGACGCCGCTGACTGACGGGCGGTCAGCGGACTAGAGATTACAGAGAACCGTGTAGAGTTGTCGAATTTAATTTTAAGGTTGCCGTATTTCAAAGGAAAAGTAAAAAAAAACGGGCCGTATATTTTAAGTTTTTATACTAAACGCATACATAATAAATAATACAAGACACAGTATTAAAAAAGAAGCGGTTAAAAAATTTTTCGATTGCAGAGTAGCGTGTTCTAATGCTTCGCATTATGAGTCGTGCAATAAAATATCAGTATTAAATTTACTCGTCTCCGTATGCTGCTTGCTTGTTGCGACTGTGGCTACCTTCAAATAATAATATCAAAGAGTACAATAAATAGTGGCAGGCCATTCACTGTTAAAAACTTGGATATAAGCGATATCAAGTATAAGTGGCAATTTTTGCGCACGTGGCCAAATGCATAGATAAAAAAATGATAAATGCAATTTAAGAAATGGCATAAACTCACCGAAAGTCTGACAAATAAAGATGACACATTTATTGCCAGCAGCAAAATCAATCAGTATAACATACTCAACATTCGTTTTACTGCAATCGAAGCCTCCTTTGAATAAACGACTAGCAATTCACTCTAAAAATAGTGTAGCTTGCTATTCCTGAGGAATTGTAGAGGTCACATAAAAATCCGCGGAAAAGTTGCAAGTTAAATTACTATAATTTGTTCTAAGTGTTGGCACCACTGACTTTAGACACTTCACTTTATACTACTAAAACGACTTCGCCGAATAAAACAGAACTTTATATATTTCACTATATCTTTATTTCAGTTCTTACTTGTTAACACTTCGAAAGTCAGCACCGTAATGACTCAAAATTCACTTTCTTACTTCGGTTGTCCGTTCGTCACCAGAGCTCTGATTGGTCACTCGATTGAGTCATTACGTGTATAACCAATAGTATTTAAGTAATCAATTGAGCAATAGTTTCATGACCTAACGTATATTCCAAATCATGCTCTGGTGTTTAATGCACAACTTTACTTTAGTTAAAAATATAAGTATAGTCAAATAGGGATCTAACATTCGGCCATCCGTTAACCTACACGACCTCGTGTAGTCGTTTTAAGTTAACAGATAACCCATGGCCAAACTACATTATTATACAATTTTATACAAATTTATTTTAACGTTAAGCTTATGTTATTAAGTAACAAGTTTCTAAATATATATTTAGATAAATCATAATGTATTTAAATTAATATTTTTCTCATAAATATTCGTAAAACAATTATTCAAGTTCGACATTACACAAATCCTTCCTCATATCCTATTCAACATTAAGCAACACTTCAAGTTTTAATACAGTTGTTTTAATAAACATCGACAGTTTATGCAATAAGTTAGCACGGCCCAAGCATCATCTATCTTGACACCATGTCAACACTGCAAGTCGCATCTACCTTGCTTCTGCTAAATAAATTAACACATATATAATGTGGCTATCAGGGATCAAGCCTCACCCATCTTAAAACCATTTTAGCAGTGCAAGTCTCATCTACCTTGCTCCTGCTAAAAACAAAATTCAATACAAATAAATAAAAAAATAATACATATACTACATTTATTATAATACGTATACATTTATGATATTAAAGTTACACACTAATACATATATCACGGGTCAAGCCTCATCTATCCTGAAACCGTGTTAGCAGCGCAAGTCTCATCTACCTTGCTCCTGCTAAATAATTTCAATACAAATACATACATATACATTTACAATAATACGTATACGTTAACAATATTAAAGTTACACACTAATACATATATCACGGGTCAAGCCTCATCTATCCTGAAACCGTGTTAGCAGCGCAAGTCTCATCTACCTTGCTCCTGCTAAATAATTTCAATACAAATACATACATATACATTTACAATAATACGTATACGTTAACAATATTAAAGTTACATACTAATACATATATCACGGGTCAAGCCTCATCTATCCTGAAACCGTGTTAGCAGCGCAAGTCTCATCTACCTTGCTCCTGCTAAATAATTTCAATACAAATACATACATATACATTTACAATAATACGTATACGTTAACAATATTAAAGTTACATACTAATACATATATCACGGGTCAAGCCTCATCTATCCTGAAACCGTGTTAGCAGCGCAAGTCTCATCTACCTTGCTCCTGCTAAATAATTTCAATACAAATACATACATATACATTTACAATAATACGTATACGTTAACAATATTAAAGTTACATACTAATACATATATCACGGGTCAAGCCTCATCTATCCTGAAACCGTGTTAGCAGCGCAAGTCTCATCTACCTTGCTCCTGCTAAATAATTTCAATACAAATACATATATATACATTTACAATGATACGTATACGTTGATAATATTAAAGTTACATACTAATACATATATCACGGGTCAAGCCTCATCTATCTTGAAACCGTGTTAGCAGCGCAAGTCTCATCTACCTTGCTGCTACTAATCTTACTTAGCCTCAATAGCTGTAACACTCTGTCTCTACAGCGTTAACTACAGTCTTACCCTGAGCATTAATTAACAGAATAAATTAATTCCTCGCGGATTCGTCACTACTGGTGGATGAGTCACTGTTAGACCTACGAAAATTTAACCACGGCTTAAGTTTATCTTCAGCTACAACGGCTGAGTAGGTACGATTATTTTTTTTTGTAATTGGGGTGTCCTCAATTTTATATCTACCATTTCCCAAAACTTCAATGACCCTGTAGGGTCCTTGGAAACGAGGCACAAGCTTTTTACTAGAACCCGTAGCCTGTATCTCACGCTCTACACTGACAAGCTCACCAACGTTATATTCCCTAGGCCTACACGCGTTCTTATCATAAGACGCTTTCTGTTTTGCCTGATAATTTTCAATATATTCATTAATCTCTTCCCGAATACATTCCATAGACTTACTATCATCAGTGCTAGTATTATCTAAATAAAGTTTAATTTTACCTTCTGTAATGCCAGTGAGACTAAGACCAAAAAGAGCCTGAGCCGGGGTTTTACCTATACCTTTGTTATAAGTTGTATTAAGACCTAATTGCACGTCTGGGACATAAAAATCCCATTTCTTTTCGTCACTGCCAATGCACTTTGCCGTCAATGCTTCCAAGAGTGTACGGTTATATCGCTCGACCTGGCCATTTGCACGAGGTGTCGCGACGGCATTAAGAATATGCTTGATACCCAACTGTTCCATAAATTTGGTAAACTTCTTACTAGTAAAACACGATCCCCTGTCTGAGATTAATCTTTTTGGGATGCCAAAAATACTAAAATATTCACGTAATTTATCAATTGCGACAGAGGATTTTGTATTTCTTGTGGGTTTCAGAATTAAAAATTTTGTATAAGCATCAATGATCACCAACAAATATGCTTGGCCCTTTGAGCTTTTTACAAACGGGCCGACATGATCGACGTGAAGGGTTTCAAATGGAGTATTACCCTTGGGAATAGGGTGCAAAGGTGGTTTCCTACTTGACGATGACTTAGAATATGCACACTCAAGACAAGACTGAACATATTTCTTCGTGAAACGTCTCAATTTAGGAAACCAGTACGCTTCTTTGAGCTTTGCCAAAGTTTTCTCGAAAGAAAAATGTCCAATGTCATCGTGACACTTCTTTAGTATTTGAAATCTTACTCCCTTCGGAACTACCCATTTGTCACCCTGTTCGGTCTTACGATAGAGCCTGCCATTCTTTACTACGTAATTAGTTTTGATATCTAAGGTATCTTGTGACTGAGGATCGTTTAAAACGGAAATTTTGCGCTGTATTTCTGTATCAGATTCCTGAACGGTTTTTAGCCAATCAGTTTCGTTTATTTTTAACACCATTCCTTCCCCATTTACAGTATTACTCGGTGGTGGATTTCTACTTAACGCATCGACATACGACATTGACTTTCCAGGACGATATTCAATTGAAAAATTAAATTCCTGCATTGCAATCCACCACCGAGCAATGCGTGGAATAAGGTCACGCTTCAGAAAAGTAGCTCGTAGAGAGTTGCAATCTGTAAAGACCTTAAATTCTATGCCTATCAGGTAAACTCGAAACCTTTGGAGGCTTGCTATTAAAGCAAGGGTTTCTAGTTCGTAAGCGGTCATATGCTGTTCATCTGTGGTCGTCTGGCGACTATAATAAGCCACCGGTTTTAGGATTCCATTGCTATCCCTCTGCATCAATATCCCAGCTACCCCAAATTTACACGCGTCGGTGTGTAGTTCGGTTATAGCTTTAGGATCATATAATGCCAAAGTAGGCTTCTGTATCAACGCATTTTTAAGTTTTTCAAAAGCCTCGTTTTGTGCGGTTCCCCATACCCAAGGTGCATCTTTTTTCAGCAGGGCAGTGAGTGGTTTAGCAATCACTGAGAACATTCTCACAAACCTCCGGAAGAAACTACACAACCCGATAAATTGCCTTACGGAATGTTGATTCGTAGGTACTGGGAAGTTTTGGACAGCTTCTACCTTAGTATTTCCTGGGCGAATCCCATTGGAACTGAGCTCAAAACCTAGATAGTTCACATTCTTACTGAAAAAACAGCACTTGGATAATTTCAAGGTAAGGCCTGCTTCTTGAAGCATGATCAAAACCTCTTCCAATTTAGAGAGGCCTTCATTAATGGAGGTTGATGGGATAATAATGTCATCCATATATGCTGATGCAATCCTTCTAGACCTAGAGTCTAAAACGTTATTATTACTTCTATTAAGTACCATATTAATGGTTCTCATAAACGTAGATGGCGCATTAACTAATCCGAATGGCATCCGGGTAAACTCATACTGGCCGTCGGGTGTGACAAAAGATGTTTTATGGCAGTCGCTATCCTTAATAGGTATTTGATAGTACCCAGATGCTAAATCTAGCGTACAGTAGTACGAATACCCCGCTAGATCATCTAATTGATCATCGATTCTTGGTAAAGGAAAATTTTCTTTGATCGTCTTCCGATTTAGAGCCCGAAAGTCTACGCATAAACGAATGTCACCTGTTTTTTTCTTTACTAAGACAATCGGGCTGGCATAATTCGAATTTGAAGACCTTACTATTCCGCAATCTATTAATTCCTGTACCATAGCTCGTACCTTGTCCCTTTCGCAAAAGGGTAATCTATACGGCCTGTATACCACAGGTTCCTCATCTTTAAGTCGGATTTCCATTTTAACCAGATCAGTCTTACCTAACTCTTTCATACTAAAAGCAAAACACGACCGGTATTTGTTAAGCAGTTCAACTAAACTATTTAAAGTGAGTGAGTCTAGTGTCCCGTCAGTTATAATGTCAGATTCCTTTATGACCCCACGTGACTCGATTTCTTTTATGTTCAAAACTTCTGTTATATTGTTCGTCTCAGGCGTATCTAAGCTAGCTCGCTTACATCTAGCTAATAATTGTCCCGCTTTTAAAATGAATGGTTGTGTTGATAAACTCTTAACTAGCATAAACCCTTTACCATTAATAACCGAAAAGAGTCCCTGTATTAAGAAATGTTCTTTACCAAATTCAAAACGGTTACTATTTTCAATGTAAATATCCCCTGTATATACCGAGTCTGTCCGATAATTTACAAGTGTTAAGCCATTAATGACGGTATCTACTAAGCAAAAAAGTTTAAGATTCAAGTTATGGTCGACAGATTTAAAATTTAAGACATCCGAATTCTTTTCTACTAATATGTGAGACTGCTCCGTAAAAGTCTGGCCCACTATTAAAGGAACACGCATGACTTGTTCTGGTACTATTAGGATTTCAAGCCTAGCTTTAGCTGAGTCTATCACTAGGTCTACTGTTGCACTACCCAACGGTTTCACCACTGCTTCTCCAAACCCTCTTAATAACGGCAAGTCGTCATCAGTATTCCAATCAGGTAAGAATTCTTTTGCGGCAGCCAAGCTTATCATAGAAGCAGTGCTGCCAAAATCTATAAAACAGTTAATGGATCTGTTATTTAAAATTACCTGTTTGTAATACTTCGACGAAGTAGAACAACTATTGCTTATTGTCATAACAGTTCTAATATTCTTACTGTCATTATTTTGAGACGTAGTATTATTGCGACACTTATCTTTCGTATGCCCATAGCGTGAACATTGTTCGCACCTAATAATAGGCTTAGTACAACTTGACACGTAATGTCCCTCCATGCGACAATTAAAGCATTTGATGCTACGGTCTTTGGTCCCATCTTTTAGTGTTGAACTAGTTTTAGCTTCAAATGTACGCGTTCTCTTATGATCATTGGCTACTTGGCTACACCTAACATTCTTAAGGTAAGGAAGTAACTGTTCGGGCGAGTTAAATCTAGCTGCTTCGGCCCCCAATCTAACACTACGATCTTCTATTCCGTAAACTATGCAATCTACCGCTCGTTTTTCCACTATTCCACATCGATTCAATAATACTACTTTCTCATAAAAATAATCTTCTAAAGAATCATTAAAACGGGCACGCTTAGAAAGCATTGTCGTCAATAGCTGTGCATAGTTTTCCTCCGATGGGAAAACGACTTTCAATTTATCTTGCCACTCGGGCCATGAATACAAAACCGTACTTAGTCCCTCATACCATTTCTGAGCTAAACCCTTTAGTTTTGGTAACGCAAAATGAATAATTTGGTGTTCGTTCCAATTATATATGACTGCACATTCATTCACCTTGTGCAACCACATATCTATAGTCTGCTCCTTGCGCGAGGGGTCAAATTCCGGTAGTGTATTTTGTCCGGTCAATCTATTATCTTTCCCTATTGTTTGTAATGCATTAACTAATTGAGACAGAATGTTATCGCTACTAGGTTTATATACATTGCTATCAAACTCACTCATTTTAGTTTTCTCTGAAGTCGTCGTCTGCTCCAACACCAGGCCACGGGGGCTGGCGTCACAGTTTTGCTTATCTCTGAGGTCGCAAGGGCACCTCGACACCGAACAGTGCGTCGTCGTCTCGCGTTCCACTTCTTGCCTGCAGCGTGAAGGCGCGTGCGGACTACGTGACCGCGTCCCCTGCCGACGCGACCCTGATTCTCGCTTGTTATGCGAGCCACTCTCACGCTTACTGCGTGCCCGGGACTCGCGGTGACGGTCGGTAGACCGTGTCTCGTGTCTGCGGCTAACGGAGCCACCGTGTCTGCGGCTAACGGAGCCACCGTGTCTGCTTCGTGAGCGCTCTGGATAGCGTTCACGGGAACGAGCTTTGCTTCGAGAGCATCGTGAAGGCAATGGAGGTGTACAAAGCCTTCGTGGAGTATAGTCTCTCTTACTCATGGTCACCTGAAATGGATAATTTTTCTGAACAGTATTAAGTAGATAAAAGGGGAAACTGTTTTGAAATGCAAGGTTGTATAAACGTATATTTCATTAATAATTATTCACCTCATACCAATATTTAAAATATTTTTGAACCAGCACATTTTATATATTGTGCAAATATCTAATAATTTATACAAGAATTTTACACATTTCTCTACAATATGTACATAATTAAATTTAGATTAAGCTTTAATTAAAGAAAAATGCATTTAAATATTAAGGTATTATTGCTTTATTACAGTTCTGTATTTTAAATTTAAGTTATTAATTCATTAGAATCTGATTTCACGAACAGAACAAAACTCTTTAAAGTCGTATCTTTTATCTAAAAGCAAGTTCAACGTATCTTTTGTAACCTTGGTAACGGGTATTTAGAACTAATATCAAAATTAATTAAACTAGTTTTTAATCACATTTCTGCTTCACAAATACATTAATGATTAATTTAAAACATTTATAAAGTTATGTCATTGAACCAATTCTGGCGAGTGAAAAGGATTCTTTGTTTTTCTATCTTATACGAATAGTTTATATAAGAACTCAATACAGCCAAAAAATAAAAAATAAAATAAAAGTACTTTCTTAATTTATTGTAATTGTACATATTCTACTAAACACTGCTATTTAATTGCTACTTACTATACACAATAAACTGCTTGTGTGCACAATTTCAACAAATATTACACATAAAATCCTTATATTTATTCACTAGGCGACTAATTAAAAAAAAAAAAAAGGTTACACTCGAGAGAAAAAAAAAACTTACACGTAATCATCATTTGAACCAACCACAAAAGGCACCAAGAGAAAAAAAAATATACGTTAAAGTAAAAAGCAACTCACCTTTATCAGTTTATATAATTAGCGATTTATTTTTCTGTGGGTCGTGAATTCTTCGAGTCTATTGAAATCAACTTATGAGACTCTAAATCCCAATTTCTGATATGTTGGCACCACTGACTTTAGACACTTCACTTTATACTACTAAAACGACTTCGCCGAATAAAACAGAACTTTATATATTTCACTATATCTTTATTTCAGTTCTTACTTGTTAACACTTCGAAAGTCAGCACCGTAATGACTCAAAATTCACTTTCTTACTTCGGTTGTCCGTTCGTCACCAGAGCTCTGATTGGTCACTCGATTGAGTCATTACGTGTATAACCAATAGTATTTAAGTAATCAATTGAGCAATAGTTTCATGACCTAACGTATATTCCAAATCATGCTCTGGTGTTTAATGCACAACTTTACTTTAGTTAAAAATATAAGTATAGTCAAATAGGGATCTAACATAAGTGATATGGAATTCCGCAAGAAAGCTTCTAAATCTATAAAATATGGTAATTTAGTCACTAAATTATTAGGTAGTTGCAATATATACTATACCTAATAGCGACCGCCTCGTTGGTCGAGTGGTTAGCTGCCCTGACTACGCAGTCAACGAGGCTCGGGTTCAATCCGATGGAGACAAGCATTTATGTGACGAGCATAAATGTTTGTATTTCCGGGTTTGGGTGTTTATTATACAATTCTGGTATTTATATATTTCTATGTATTGGTATCGTTAACTAACACCCATAACACAAGAAAATATTTGCTTACTTTGGGGTTAGATAGGTAAGTGTAATTTGTCCCGTGAATATTTATTTATTATTTATTTATTTATATGACTAAATCGACCAGCGGCGCCACATAATATTAGTGTAGTGGACTGTATTTGGTTGAATTTAAAAACTGCTTCTAACTTTGATTTTATTTACAATTTGCAATTAGTTACTTATTTATTGTATACAACAGAACAACAAAAAAATTACAGCAAGCGATATTCTTAAGAAGGTACAAAAGGCGAGCTTATTTCTAAAAAAAGAGATTTCTTATAGCCAACCCGCTAAAGTGAAATACTTGACCATAAATATAAGCCGATACGTGCGAGACTCTGTAGCTCGGCGTTCTTGTCCTTTACAATTAGTATCAAATTATTTTTTTAATATCTGTTGTTTCAAAAGAAACTGCAAACTTTCTAAAGTTATAAAAATATTAAAATTTTCATTCGATCTGGAAATAAAAGCCGGTCTTCGGGTTCGGCTTTCGGGAAATAATAAATGAATTTAATATGCCTTTATATGCCTAGTGCATGTACTCGTAGTAATATTCCTAGCCCGAAGTTAGTCGATAAACATATAGAAGCATTAAGGTATGCTTTAGTAATATTGAAATAGTGATATTGTCAGTGATAGTGGTAGTGAGTGGTGTGGTGTGGTGTGGTGTGTGCAGGAGGGGTCGGAGTCGTGGTCGCGCGTGGGGTCGCTGGCGCGCGCGGGCGCGTGTCCGTGCTGGTGCGCGCGCTGGGCCGAGCTGCACGTGCGCTCGCCCACCGGGGACGTGTCCTGGCTGCTGCGCCTGCAGAACAACGTGAGACACACGCACGCACACACACACACACACACCACACTTGCACAGGCGTACATACTCGTGCATACACGACATATACATGCTTTATAAGAATAATCGTGTGAATGACTTTAAAAACGGCTGAAGATTCTGGAGCGAGTGGAGCAGCAGGGGCACACGCCGTTCCCGCGCCACCGCGTTACACACAGGGTTGCGCCGCAACCGCTTGTGATTGACTATTTAAAGATACTGAAATTACGAGTACTAAAATTATCAGCCGAGAAATATGAGTAATGTTAAAATAGTTCGCACACCTAGATCTAAACTGAGACGACTCAAAAAAGGTTATTTTTCAGGTGACGAAATAAACGTATATCTGCATTTTTTAGGGTACTTATACAACTTAATTTGATTCTAACTTAGATTAAGGAAACTACTGTCAAATGATTCTATAAACAAGGCTTGCAAAATATTACTGTATTTAAAGCTAGAGCTAAAAGTAGATAGTTTTAACTCCACCTATTTTGAGATGTCTCAGTTTAAGTCGATCTAGTTGTACGATATGCTATTTGTTGGGTAGGGGCGAAATGAGTGTAAAACGAAATGTAGAGTGGAGCCGGTGTCCCCACAGATCAGCTCGTCCCAGCTGCAGGAGTGGCCGCTGCAGGACGTGCTGGCGCTGCTGTCGCCGCCCGCCGCCGACGCGCTCCACCTCGCGCCCGACCTGGTCAGTACAGCCGCGTCCCGACTGTGTAGAGTGTGTCCCACAGCCCAGCCGTCCCAGCTGCAGGAGTGGCCGCTGCAGGACGTGCTGGCGCTGCTGTCGCCGCCCGCCGCCGACGCGCTCCACCTCGCGCCCGACCTGGTCAGTACAGCCGCGTCCCGACTGTGTAGAGTGTGTCCCACAGCCCAGCCGTCCCAGCTGCAGGAGTGGCCGCTGCAGGACGTGCTGGCGCTGCTGTCGCCGCCCGCCGCCGACGCGCTCCACCTCGCGCCCGACCTGGTCAGTACAGCCGCGTCCCGACTGTGTAGAGTGTGTCCCACAGCCCAGCCGTCCCAGCTGCAGGAGTGGCCGCTGCAGGACGTGCTGGCGCTGCTGTCGCCGCCCGCCGCCGACGCGCTCCACCTCGCGCCCGACCTGGTCAGTACAGCCGCGTCCCGACTGTGTAGAGTGTGTCCCACAGCCCAGCCGTCCCAGCTGCAGGAGTGGCCGCTGCAGGACGTGCTGGCGCTGCTGTCGCCGCCCGCCGCCGACGCGCTCCACCTCGCGCCCGACCTGGTCAGTACAGCCGCGTCCCGACTGTGTAGAGTGTGTCCCACAGCCCAGCCGTCCCAGCTGCAGGAGTGGCCGCTGCAGGACGTGCTGGCGCTGCTGTCGCCGCCCGCCGCCGACGCGCTCCACCTCGCGCCCGACCTGGTCAGTACAGCCGCGTCCCGACTGTGTAGAGTGTGTCCCACAGCCCAGCCGTCCCAGCTGCAGGAGTGGCCGCTGCAGGACGTGCTGGCGCTGCTGTCGCCGCCCGCCGCCGACGCGCTCCACCTCGCGCCCGACCTGGTCAGTACAGCCGCGTCCCGACTGTGTAGAGTGTGTCCCACAGCCCAGCCGTCCCAGCTGCAGGAGTGGCCGCTGCAGGACGTGCTGGCGCTGCTGTCGCCGCCCGCCGCCGACGCGCTCCACCTCGCGCCCGACCTGGTCAGTACAGCCGCGTCCCGACTGTGTAGAGTGTGTCCCACAGCCCAGCCGTCCCAGCTGCAGGAGTGGCCGCTGCAGGATGTTTATGAAGTCCGCATATAATGTATGGATTATAAAACCATACTAAATCTATGTTGCCAATGTATAAATGTAAAATAATTATCGTTTTTTAAAATTTAAATAAATCGTAGCTTTAAAAAAGTGTTCGCGATTTTGTATCGATTTCAGAAGATATTATTATTTTATTGTTAAGTGATACACAACGTATCAACAAATATTTATACACACTCGTCGTTCTCTTTTGCCTGTATTTTGAAACATTGTTACGAGTTCGAATGAACTGTATTACTGTTTAGCAACAAATAACCACACCTCCGTCTTGTCAATGGAATTAAACTTGTAAAGAGACATTATTGACCTAATTAGTTTATAAACTATTTTTGTACACGAAAGATGATATTCATTCATTTAATAATAATTGTTATTAATGAGTGAACAATAGTGTGTACCAGAAGTTGTAAGTGTAACAGCAGTAGTAAGTGTGTGTTGTGTGTGTGTGCAGGCGGAGGGGGCGGCCCCGGCGCCGGCGGGCCGCGACTCCGCGCCCGACCTGCACAAGTCCAGGTGACAACACACCACCGCACACCACCACTCACCACCACACGCCACCACACCACTGCCCCCCGCCAACACACACCACCACAACTACCACACGCCACCTCCCCACAGCCTACAACACTGGAACAATCTGTAGATCCATTTCATTTTACTCAATTTAAACCACACATTGATTCTCTTTTTAAGTACAGTAGCGGTACAAATAGGTTCGTCAGTTTTCAAATTGATTCATTCAACAAGCTGCGAGCACATGATCTTTTGAAAATTTGTCACATAATAGACTGTTGCATAGAAAATTATGCTTAACTGTTCGATAACATGGTTCAGAATAGCTTGCATCAACACTATTTCCTTATTTTATCTTGTGTAAATAATAATTATCTAAAGAGATTCTAATGTTTTTTTTTAATTGAAACATTTTTATTGATTTGACCTGCCATTAATATTTATGATAAAACTTTTGTCATGGTTAATGTCACCGTTGTTGTTTCTAGATTTCTAGTGTTATTCAATATTTTATTGCAAAATATATTTGCCATAAATATAATATCTTTTATTTTCGTAATGTAATAGTAATACCGAGACCTTTAAGAATTGAAGAACGAGCAACAATAATTGATGCAATAATAATAATTATTGTTAGATAAACTTTATTCAATTTGATATCATTTATTCAATATTAGTAGTAGTAGAACTGTTTTTTGTACTGGTATGTTGGCATGATTGATTCATACACTAGTGCAAGCGAAACTAGATCTTAAGGTGACGAACCTATTTTTACCGTGATACCGTGATAATGTTAATAGTGAACAATGTATTGTATCGTATAAATCAACCGCGTTTCGATCGGTCTTTATAGATCAGTGACCTTGACCCTATCGTTTGGATATTAGAAATACTCAGATGTGTGAGTACAAAATTGTCAATAAGACATCCGTAATAATTGTCATTGCCATCATCATTGTCAACATTCCGAAACAAGATAATGTATTCCACGTTGACAAAATTATTATTTTTTATAGCAAAGGGGGCAAACGAGCAGGTGGTGCACCTGATGGTAAGTGATCACCGCCGCCCATGGACAACTGCAATACCGGGGGTCTTGCAGTTGCGTTGCCGGCCTTTTAAGAATAAATAAGCTCGTTTCTTGAAGGTCCCTAAGTCGTATCCGTTCGGAAACACCCCCGAGGGTAATTGATTCCACAATGGAGTAGTGCGAGGCAAAAAGTGCCTTTGCTTTTATGTTACTTATTGCTGTTGTTTAAGCTGCTGAAGTTTATGATTAAAAACTTAATCAATTGTTTTATTTAGTTAAAATAAAAATACAACATCTTCATTTAGTTCTAAGGTGATACAGATCAACATGATTTAGTTCAGCTATTTAAATTCCACCAGATGGAAACACAAAGTCGCTAGTATTTAGTACACAAGTATTAGGGCTAAAAGAAAGTCTTATTTAGTGACCTTACTCCATGGAAATGTTACGTGAGCTTTATATTTTTAGAGGACGCAATTTTATTTTTGGGACATGTGTGAGAACAATAGAAGCTTAACCCCAAGTTTGTGGGGTTGCCGCTCTTGTCCCTCGGCCGCTTTCTTGAAAAAGGGGTGCAATAGTAGTTTGTTCACCAAGGCGAGAAAATGGCCGATACCTTAAGAGAGTGTAGTTTGAGGCCCGAAGCGCAGCTGAGGGCCTCAATACACTCAGGTATCGCATTTTCTCCCGAGTAATACATACTGCTTTATACTACACCAATGAGGAAAATAAAAACATTTTAGTCAAAATTTATATATTTTTTTTTATTTTTATTTTTTATTATTGTTTTATATTAAAATTATTACAATTATTGAAACTCCATAAATTCTTCATATGTTTTGCTGTGCTTATGCTAGGACTTTTCTGGCAAAAGGTTTAAAATGACTGTTTGAGCAGCTTCTTTTAATTAAGGCGGCGTAAATAAATCTACATTCTCGCTACTATACATAGACATCAGAACAGAATGTAAGAAGAAGATACATTAAAAAAGAAAATTCGCGCGTACAATCGTTTTTTTTAATATTGAGGAGGCAAATGAAATAAAGCACATACTGCCAAGTTTCCTTAGTAAATGCTAGTGGCCAGTAACATTTTGGTGTGCTTCGAGATACAAACTTATGAATTTTAAAAAGTTAAAGGAGGGGAGAAAATTACATTCTCCCCAAGGGGAAAAAGTAAATCCCATACATTTTTGCCGCCTGCTTATTGGTTCGCTTAGAATTAGGTACTTTCTTCTCGTTTTTCAAGTAAGAACTAATGTGCTTTCCGAATAGGTGTAGTATAAACACTTTTTTCGCGATATTTCGGAAACTATGCATCCTACAAAAAATTCGTAAGGAAATAATTAATAGCAAATACTTTGCCTACAATTATGTTCATATAACTTATTGCCCTAAATTAAAAATTAAAGAAGTTGTAAGCATAAACCTTCAATGTTCTAAAACACTACTTTGAAAACAAATTATGTTTATCACTGTGTAATTGACTGTGATCACTTATTGACATCGTTTCTGTTTTATTCAAATAATAATAAACTAATTATAAAAACTGCACTTTTTTTATATGAATCCAAAAGAAAACATACTACAAACAAATCATACGAATGATATTCAAACTGACAAGGGCTTATGACGCATGTCAAAACAAATTATTTACGGGCACAGATTACGTTACGTATTGCATTAATAGTACATGAAATTCACCATAGATCATATAAAGAAAGGTAAATAGTATAAGGGAATGCCTAAATACAAAAAAGTTATCCACTTTGTGTATTTTTAGATATGAGCAAGCCATTTGACTTTGTTTCACATAGAATTTTGTTGGCAAAACTAGAAAAATATGGTAGAAGAGGAAAATCATTAGAGTGGATACAAAGTTATTTAGAAAATAGGAAACAGTGTGTAGAAATTTCAAAAATCTCTGGGACACATAAGAAAACGTATACTTCAAATTATAGCTATAGTGACTGTGGAATACCACAGGGAAGTGTTTTAGGACCCTTGCTCCTTTTAATTTACATTAATGACCTTCCAGAGACTATGCAACATGAATCAGTCTTATTTGCAGATGACACTACACTCCACATTAAATGTAAAAATAAAAATCATTTAGTAAAAGAAACAACTGAAATCTTACTAAAGTTTCAGAATGGTTAAAAAGTAACAATTTAAAAATTAACTTGACTAAAACAAAAACAGTTGAATTTCAAACAAGTTATAGTAATAGAGTTCAAAAATCAAATATATTATTTAACAGTATAAATAAAGAAAATACTGAATACACTAAATCTCTAGGAATATTTATTGACAACCATTGCAATTGGAAAGCGCACATTGTTTCTCTTTGCAAAAAAATTGATAGATTTGTCTATGTTTTGAGAAGAATAAGAGAAGGAGCCAATTTAAATGCTGCCTTGTTAGCATATCACGGATATGTCTCATCAGTATTGCAATATGGAATCTCTATTTGGGGAAACTCAGTTGAATTAATTAGAATTTTCAGAATTCAAAAGAAATGTATACGTGCAATATGTAATGTTAATCAACTACACTCTTGTAAACCCCTATTTAAAACTCTTAAAATACTACCTTTATTTTGTCTTTACATATTATCGGTATGCGTATTTGTAAAAAAACAACATTTGTTTAAAACAAATGCTGAAGTATTAGGGAACTCATATTTTAGAAACAGTAAACAGCTACATGTGCCTAGCCAAAGACTAAATATTTATAAAAAAATGCATATTGTATGGCAATTAATATATACAATCATATTCCTGATAGTCTAAAATCATTACCTATAAATAAATTTCGCACAAAATTGTCCGATTTACTGTTAAATAAAACACACTATGATATTAGAGAATTTTTAGCAGATAAGACTAAATGTTAATAAATAGAGATATAAAGTTTGTACAATTTACCTTAAAATTTAAATGTAATAAAATTAAATAATGAATTTTGTAAATTGTAAAATTTCTTTGTAAATTGTAAAAATTTGGATTGAGCATGATATTTTGTAAATTGGAAAAATAGCTTTTTGTTGTGAAATAATACTTGTAAATAATGTAATACATAAATAATTGTAATACATGAAATAAAAAAAGCCCACTGAGTTTCTTCCGCCGGATCTTCTCAGTGTGTGGCCGCGTTCTGATCCGGCAGTAATTATATATAAATCGACCGAAATTTAAATTTTTGCACACCATATCATGGCAGAATATGTTGGTGATTTGATTTATTTTTTGCTAGCTGTTGCCAGCGACTTCGTCCGCGCGAACTTTGTTTACTCCGCACTGCTCCCCCGTAGGTGATAGCGTGATAATATGTAGCCTATATGTTGACCCGACCTGTTAGTAATATTCATGCAGAATTTGAAGTAAATCTATGCAGTACTTTTTGAGTTTACCCCGGACATAGATACAGACAAACAGATAAACAGACAAACAGACAAAAATTCTAAAAACTATATTTTTGGCTTCAATATCGCTTGTAGATCACGCCCCAAGTATTCTTTTAAAAAATATTCAATGTACAGTTTTGACTTTTCTACGATTTTATAATATGTATAGATAACCTGCGACACAATATTTTTTCATTTTCATATATCATTAAACTTTTTTATGCTAAAAAGGCTTTATGTTATATATTTTAAGTTCAAAATCAAACGATGCGTAGTCGCTTAAGAGACTCGTGATAGTACGAGGGTCCATTGAAAAGTATTCGGCCTAACCAAGAAAATAAACACACTAAATCAGTTACATTTTTATCAGGGCGAGCGAAGCGAGCCCTACACTAGGCCACTTTCTATGCACTTTTGTGGTACATTTTACTGAAAAAATATCGCATTTTTAGGTTTGAGCTTTGACGTGGTAGTTTATATTCATGTCTAGATTTGTTATCTACCATAAAAATACCATTTTATAAAAAAAAAATATAAGGTACAATTTGTATTAGAATCTTACTACTAAAAATTTTAACTCGTTAATTTAATAAGAGATGGCTTATTAAATTAACGAGTTAAAATTGATAGAAGATACATTTTCTATTAGAATTTTTGAACTTATTAAGAGATTTACTTCATGAATTGTTTCTGCATATTTGACTGGCGGCGCGCGGTTATCGTGCCCTCGTATAAAGGCGAGGTTCAAGTATATACTGCAATAGCTATAGGGCCATCAGTTTGATCAGTTTGGCATCGAAGGTGTATGATAAAATCATTGAAAGGAGAATGCAAGGGAAGTTCGAAGTAATATTGTGGGAGGCACAAGGAGAATTTAGGTCTAGAGCAAGGATGTTTGCTGGGAACAGAGTAAATAGAGCGTTAGAGACTTTCACAATATGCTTATTGAGAAACAGTACAGATGCATTAATTGATTTATATTGTATTGAGATCAATTCGAAATCTCAGCCCGAGGGCGAGGGTAAAAAGCTAAAAAAAGGTATATTTACGCCCGTATCCCCGAAGAGGTAGGCAGAAGTACAACGTGTGCATCCACGGTTAGCTGAAGATACTTAAGTCCCACATTGTGATAGGTAGCCACCCTATCGCCAGTAGGGCACTTTTCCAATCCCGGGCAAAGTTGTTTTATCAGAAAACTGAAAAAACACATTTTTTCATTTGCCTGACTCAAGAATCGAACTCCGAGGGTTTCTCTGAGAGAAAAATTCGAAAAATGTATTCACTGAGTGTCTACTGTCAATTCTTCGTGCCTGCGTAGTCCAAAAATTTTGAAGGTTTATTTAAATAAAACATTTTTTGATTTTGATTTCGTAAATCGACGTAAAACCAGAAACTTCCTGATTTTAGAAAAAAAAAACAATTATTTCAGCAAAATGTCAAAAATGTGTTTTTATAAGATTAACCTTCATTTTTAATACATATTTTTCCTTGAAAATACCAACTAACAAAAACCAAATATTCCTAGTCCAAAGCCTGACGACGCGGGCCTTTGATGCAAATGTAATGTTTAGGTGAAAATACGCTGAGTTTTTTAGGTTAGATAATTATAAATAAAGTCCATACATTAAAAGACGTAATTCTCATAAAAATACTTTTCTAACAATATTACTAGATAGTATAACTTTGCGAGCCCTTACAAAGCTCTGCTTTTTGCTAGTTTTTCTACATAATCACCATCAAGTTCGAAGTTCTTTTGCCATTTCCTTAGAGTCAAAATATGCGTCTACTGCTGTTTTGACATCGTCGTTTGTCGAAAATCTTTGACCTCCCAAGTGCTTTTTTAGGTTAAGGAACAGAAAGAAGTCTGACGGTGCCAGATCAGGTGAATAAGGCGGATACGGTAATAGTTCAAAGTCACAAATGTGAATTTCAGTTATTGATTGCACAGACGTGTGAACACGGGCGTTATTTTGATGAAACAGGACTTTTCTTCTGAGCATTCTTGGATGTTTTTCTCATATTTCCTCTCGTAAACAACGTAGTAAGACAGTAGTAATTAGAGTTAATGATCTGACTCCTTTCAAGATAATCATTCATAATCACACCCTTCGAGTTCCAGAATACTGAAGCCATTACCTAATTTGCCGACAAAAGCGCCTTAGCCTTTTTGGGGGGTGGTGATCTTCTCCACTGTTTTGATTGTTGTTTTGTTTCTGGCGTACAGTAATGAACCCATGTTTTGTCCATTGTAACAAAACAATTCAAAAAATCGTTTTCATCGGCTTCAAATAACTCCAAACAATCACGTGAAATAGTCAATCGCGTCCTTTTTTGCTCAATTCAAAGCAGTCGCGGAACTTTTCTAGCAAACACTTCGTTGACTATGATATTCTGAGTTCTTTCATAAGAGATGCCTATAATCTCGGCTTTCTCTCTAATGTTTAATCTGCGGTCTCCCATAATTAAATCAAGTACTTTTGTAATATTTTCTTCAGTAGTGGACGTCGAAGGCCTTCCAGATCAGGGTTCATCTTTCACACTCTCTCTGCCACGCTTGAATTGGGACAGCACAATTCAAATTTTTTGACGGATGAATAAAACAGAGCAGAATCTCCTAATGTACTAACCATATTATCATGGATGCTTTTCGGAGATAGCCCCTTCTTATGGAGGTACTTAATGACGGCACACTGCTCGATTTGCTCCATTTGCAGAAAGTATGTCCGATTGCTTTGTTAAAAAATTTATAAAATCACAACAAATTATTGTACACGTTTCGTACTTCACACAATTAACGACTCTGAACTGAGCTAAATAATTTGGGTAGATTTGATTTTTAGAATTGAATGGATCTGTGTTAGGCCGAGTACTTTTCAATTCACCCTCGTATCGAGCGACGGTTGACTTTGTGGGCTCAACACTTGAGTGTCAAAGCTGGTGTTCACAAGTTAAGTGTATTTACAATTAAAAAAAGATCATAAAACTAAGTTAAACATTTCATTTTGACCGGTTTTCATGAGCTTTGAGAGAGTTGACCGGATTCCCGGTCAACTTCGAAGCGCTGTGATAACGTTTTAAATATGTTTAATACTCCCAATACCCCATGGAATACTAAATCAAACTACCACTTCTTTACTACAATGATATTTAAAAAATCTAGAGAAAAAATATCCTCAAAAGACTTATCTACAAGAATAGTCTGAGGTAACATTTTGTAAAATGTATAAAAAAGTTATAGAGCAAAAAAAAAATTATAGAATTTTTTCACTATTTCCTTGTAACTTCTTCAATTTTAAATTTAGGGCAAATAGTTATAGGAACGTTTTGTAAGCAAAGTGATTTGCTACAAATTATGTTTTTATGAATTTTTTGTAGGAAGCATTATTTCCGAGATATCGCGAAAAAGGTGTTTGCGTCTTCTATAAAATTAAAAATTAGGTCCTTAAATTGTAACTATCCCCTGGGTGTGTGCCAGCTCGGACTCGGTGGTGGCGGGCGCGGCGCGGTGGCGCGCGGCGACGGCGCCCATCAACATCCCCGGCTCGCCGCAGCGCCAGAGCTCCTCCTCCACCACCGACGACGACGACCTCATGCTGCCCGAGGTACCGCACACACATCTGACCGCCGACACACGCGCTCTGCCTCATACTCTATTTCACACATCGGCGACGGCGCCCATCAACATTCCCGGCTCGCCGCAGCGCCAGAGCTCCTCCTCCACCACCGACGACGACGACCTCATGCTGCCCGAGGTACCGCACACACATCTGACCGCCGACACACGCGCTCTGCCTCATACTCTATTTCACACATCGGCGACGGCGCCCATCAACATCCCCGGCTCGCCGCAGCGCCAGAGCTCCTCCTCCACCACCGACGACGACGACCTCATGCTGCCCGAGGTACCGCACACACATCTGACCGCCGACACACGCGCTCTGCCTCATACTCTATTTCACACATCGGCGACGGCGCCCATCAACATCCCCGGCTCGCCGCAGCGCCAGAGCTCCTCCTCCACCACCGACGACGACGACCTCATGCTGCCCGAGGTACCGCACACACATCTGACCGCCGACACACGCGCTCTGCCTCATACTCTATTTCACACATCGGCGACGGCGCCCATCAACATTCCCGGCTCGCCGCAGCGCCAGAGCTCCTCCTCCACCACCGACGACGACGACCTCATGCTGCCCGAGGTACCGCACACACATCTGACCGCCGACACACGCGCTCTGCCTCATACTCTATTTCACACATCGGCGACGGCGCCCATCAACATCCCCGGCTCGCCGCAGCGCCAGAGCTCCTCCTCCACCACCGACGACGACGACCTCATGCTGCCCGAGGTACCGCACACACATCTGACCGCCGACACACGCGCTCTGCCTCATACTCTATTTCACACATCGGCGACGGCGCCCATCAACATCCCCGGCTCGCCGCAGCGCCAGAGCTCCTCCTCCACCACCGACGACGACGACCTCATGCTGCCCGAGGTACCGCACACACATCTGACCGCCGACACACGCGCTCTGCCTCATACTCTATTTCACACATCGGCGACGGCGCCCATCAACATCCCCGGCTCGCCGCAGCGCCAGAGCTCCTCCTCCACCACCGACGACGACGACCTCATGCTGCCCGAGGTACCGCACACACATCTGACCGCCGACACACGCGCTCTGCCTCATACTCTATTTCACACATCGGCGACGGCGCCCATCAACATCCCCGGCTCGCCGCAGCGCCAGAGCTCCTCCTCCACCACCGACGACGACGACCTCATGCTGCCCGAGGTACCGCACACACATCTGACCGCCGACACACGCGCTCTGCCTCATACTCTATTTCACACATCGGCGACGGCGCCCATCAACATCCCCGGCTCGCCGCAGCGCCAGAGCTCCTCCTCCACCACCGACGACGACGACCTCATGCTGCCCGAGGTACCGCACACACATCTGACCGCCGACACACGCGCTCTGCCTCATACTCTATTTCACACATCGGCGACGGCGCCCATCAACATCCCCGGCTCGCCGCAGCGCCAGAGCTCCTCCTCCACCACCGACGACGACGACCTCATGCTGCCCGAGGTACCGCACACACATCTGACCGCCGACACACGCGCTCTGCCTCATACTCTATTTCACACATCGGCGACGGCGCCCATCAACATCCCCGGCTCGCCGCAGCGCCAGAGCTCCTCCTCCACCACCGACGACGACGACCTCATGCTGCCCGAGGTACCGCACACACATCTGACCGCCGACACACGCGCTCTGCCTCATACTCTATTTCACACATCGGCGACGGCGCCCATCAACATCCCCGGCTCGCCGCAGCGCCAGAGCTCCTCCTCCACCACCGACGACGACGACCTCATGCTGCCCGAGGTACCGCACACACATCTGACCGCCGACACACGCGCTCTGCCTCATACTCTATTTCACACATCGGCGACGGCGCCCATCAACATCCCCGGCTCGCCGCAGCGCCAGAGCTCCTCCTCCACCACCGACGACGACGACCTCATGCTGCCCGAGGTACCGCACACACATCTGACCGCCGACACACGCGCTCTGCCTCATACTCTATTTCACACATCGGCGACGGCGCCCATCAACATCCCCGGCTCGCCGCAGCGCCAGAGCTCCTCCTCCACCACAGACGACGACGACCTCATGCTGCCCGAGGTACCGCACACACATCTGACCGCCGACACACGCGCTCTGCCTCATACTCTATTTCACACATCGGCGACGGCGCCCATCAACATCCCCGGCTCGCCGCAGCGCCAGAGCTCCTCCTCCACCACAGACGACGACGACCTCATGCTGCCAGAGGTACCGCACACACATCTGACCGCCGACACACGCGCTCTGCCTCATACTCTATTTCAC